>OZ001353.1:13002761-14202761 GCA_963924055.1 Drosophila limbata
AAAAGAAAGAAAAACCCCCCAAAATTTAAATGCCACAATTGATGAATTAAGTGATGAATTGAGTGATGAATTGATGTAAAGAGAGTGATAGAGAAAGAGAGAAATACGTTTATGCGCGCGCTATAGATCATGATGATGATGAAGATGATCATGATGAAGAAGATGATGATGATGATGACTACTGTTGCAACTGTTGTTGCCCTCGGAGACCACCTTAAACTAAAAAGAAAAAACAAAAATATGCTAAGTCCCAGGCCTCTAGCCTGGGCAAATGTTTACTACAACTAACTAATCTAAAACTAACTTTATGCACACACACACACCAACACACACACACACACACACAAGTACACAAAGGCAGTATTTGATGTTCTTTTGATGTTTATTGAAATTCTTCATTTTTTGCTTCTTTTTTTTGACAATTTTCACGACACACAAAATCAGACCAATAACAACAACAAACGACAACAAAACTAGCAAAAAGAAAATTAAAATGAAAATTTTTAATTTATTAATATAAAACAAAAAGAAATGAAAATTAAGCAAAGAATATACAAAACAACAAAATGCAATCCGGCTGAAAAATTGTTTTCAGTGTGCTAAGAAATCGTCTCAAAACTATAACAAAATGATAAATCAAAGAAATTAAACGAAAATGATAATGAAAGAAAGAATAAAGGAAAAGGCTAGAGCGAAAATATGGAAATATGAAAAAATAGTTATGCTTAAAACAAAGTTTGAACGTTTTTGATTGGTAGCTGAAAATAATTGTTTTTTATGTATTTAAAATATATTTGTAATTGACATTAATTATTTTAAAAAGTATTTCATTTAAAAAGAAAAACACTGCAAAGTTGCCTCAAATCAAAAACAAAATACAAAATAAAAACATAACTGAATTTAAACAGCTTCAAGACTACAAACTACAAACAAACAACTACAACAAACTACAAAGCAACAATAGCAACAAAACCGCAACCACAAGTACCTGCAATAAATAAATAGTATAAACAAAAAACAAAACAATTACATAAGAAATACAAAACGATATTTAAATCAATGCAAATCGGATGCGTCGCCAACTGACATATTTGTTTGCCTAGTTTTTTGTAAATAATTTTATTAAATTTATAATACAATTGGCAACATAACAAAATGCAGTTGGTTGCCACGCCCCCCGCTGTGCGTTATTTGCTTTAATGAACTTATCAATATTATTTAATTTTTTAATTTTGACTTTCAACTTTGGGCCTCAAAATTCACTTGAAATACGCACAACTTTTGGCCAAACCAAATGCAAAACATTTTTTAATTTCATTCGTTTTTCAACCACAACAACAAACGTTAAATAAATAAAACAAATCAATATATAAACAATTGGTAAATTGGGTGCCTATAAACAAAATAAATAAGTTAAACGACTATTAGTAAAATTTTATAAACAAAAGTAAAAACTAAATAAAACGTATATATTTAAATAAAAAATAAAGTAAAAATTAAAGATAGTAAACAAAGAAAGAGAAACTTGTTATAACAAGAGAAAAACCACTCAAAAACGTTCTCAACAAACTTGAAGAAAAGCAACAAACAACATAAAGAAAACAGATCAGCAATAATTACAGCAACAACAACAACAACAACAAATGACAAAAACTCAAAATCAAAAACTTTTGGCACACCTTTGGAAAACATTTTTCATGACAACAAATTTTTTGTTTAAACCTCCAACCACAAAAATGAAAAAAAAAATTTATGATGAAAATGAAAAAAACTTTTCTTAAATTCAAAATTCAGTTCTTTCGGCTTTTATGATTTTTGTACAATGAAAATGGGAAAAAAATGAGATAATGCTGTAAAAAATAATCTGAAATAATCTTGTTGTAAACGCCTAAATACAGGCACTGTATATATACACACACACACACACACATACACGATTAATCGTTTAAGGATCAGTTGTAAAATGATATAGGATCTATGTATATTAAGCGCATATGTAGGAACACATAGGCTCGCCAAAAGTTGCTTGCAATTAGGGTTTATTTTCTTTTGTAAGTTTTCCTTAACATTTTACACAATAGTGCAAGTTTTTCTTTAACATTTATAAACTACAGGGTGATTGATACACACGACGCACACATATAAACAATAGTTAAAAGAACACACACTCAAATAGTATTCAAATAACTGAATGATTTAAGCAAATAGCCAAATGTTAAATATCTAGTTACATATGTATATCAAATGTTAATGCACACACACCTACACACACACCGATACACCGCTATACACCTATCAAATGTCTGCTGAGAATCGCATAGAAGACTCGTGCAGAGTTGCATTTCCCCTTCGTGTAGTTCTTACTTACGTAATCTACCCCAAAAAAAAAAACCAGTTTGTTCTGTGATGTGCAACGTTCAAACAGCGTTTGGCGTTGCAAACGTTTTTGTTTTCTTTTTAAATTAATTAAAATAATATATATAGTTTTCTGCCTGCTTAACTAACTAACTAACTAACCGTAACTCGAACAGCAAACACAAAAACAGCAAAGTATAAAAACTATACCTAACAAAAGCAAATTATGATAAACGTAATTAATTGCAATAATTTACTTTAAACGAAAACAAATTAATTGATAATAGTAATACTTAAAGTTACAACCACCATCCCCCTGCCCCTTCCCCACCCATCCGGCATCCCCCCTGGGCCATTGTGCACTTTACAGCAGCGGCTGTCGCAGCAACGTTCTCTGGAGTCTGAATTACATATTATTTTTAAGTACGTTGCTGTTGCTGCCGCCCCCGTCTGTTAGTGGGCGTGGCACTCGAGGGTGTTGAATTGAAAAAAAAAATAAATTACATTATGATTTTTTGATATATCAGATAGCATACGTTAGATTTCGTTAACTTTTAGATCTTAGTTTATGTTTAGACTTATGTAATACATTTTTGTATGTATGGAAATCAAACTCAGGAACTCATATACCTCAGAATGGAAACTACCTCTTTGTTTTTTATTATATGTTTATGTGTTTATCGTTTGCCACAACAAACAAACAACAAAACAAACAACAAAACAAACAATAATAATCAACAATCAAGCTAAGTTGAAGATGCTACAAAACAGCTTTAGTTCTTAATAGATTTTTGTTTAGTTCTTAACTTCATAACGATAACTAATCTTACGTAATTTGCAAAAGACAACTTGCACAAACTCACACACACACACACACACAAACAAAGAGAAAAACAACAAGCAATAGCAACAATTACAAGCAACAATATCGAACTGCAATAGTTAACTGAACTACCTCAATGGGCCCCATAGACTGTGCATACTCGTAATAATGAAATAAATCAAAAACATAAAACAATCTTAAATATAAATACTAAATAAAAAAATTTTAAAATTTTTATTTTGTTTGTAAAATGGTGACACACACACACACCCCCACACATGCACACCTTTTGGCTTTTTATTTCGAAATATTTACAAAAACAACATTACATGTCAAATTTACTAAAACAACACAACAAGAACAATTTTGGCAAAAGCTTCAACAGCAAAAACAGTTACTTTTTAGATAGGTTTTTGTAAATATGCGCTAAATTACACAACCCTAAAAATAACAAAAAAAAAAACAAGAAAAACATAAAACATTTAATGTAAACATTACAACAAATTCTTTGGCTATAACTATAACTAACTTTACGAAAATTAAATATCCAAAATTTTACTATGTATGTGTAGAGGCAAGTAAGGAAAAATGTGTATACATAATTTTCGGCAAAGCAACTAAATGAGGCAAAAAAAAAATTAAACATAAAAGTAAAAGAAAATGCGAAAAAACAAACACATTACTATATTAACTAAATATATAAACAACAACAAAATACAAAGAAATTATTTTAAGGCTATAAAAATTATGAGAACTAAAAAAATTTCACAATTACTCGTAAATAACGGTATACTTTTGCTAGAGCTACGCGTAACTGTTCAAACATTTTGTTGACAGCACAAAAAAAACAAGAAATTTAATTAAAAAATATATTAAATTCAATTCAATTCAAAAGCGAAACCCAATGGTTATAAAAACAAAAATAAATAAGTTAAAACACAAAATTGAATACAAATTATGTAAAAAAAATTCTTTCTTAAAGAATTCGTCGCATGAATAAGCAAAACTAAGCATTAACAATTTTAGGCTTAACTTTCGGCTAAAAAAAAAGTAACAATAACAAATCGAAAAAAAAACATTAACTAAAGAAGCATATTTTTATGTAAAACTTAATACGACAACAACATTATACACTCGCAGAACATAAAAGAAATAATGAAGAAATTTGCATACATTTAATTTATTCGTAATGTAATGAAAATAAAATAATTTTAGGCTTAACTTTCGACAAAAGCGGCCTAAAATAATTTCTTTGTAAAATATGTTTGAACACAGCTACAAAAATTTAAGGTAGAAAAAAAACAACATTAAGTAAACTAAATTTAAATACAACAAAACACAAATGTCGCCATTTTGCATTTAGAGCGTTAAAAGTTAGAGAAATCCCAAATTCACTTTAAGGACTCGAAAGGCTCGATAAACTGAAATTTGATATCATCGTTTTAACAGCGACCTAACAGTAACTGTTAAGTTTCGTTTTAGTTAAAGTGAATCGGGGGAAAACAAACTAAATACATTTTCAAAACGCAAACATTTTTAATGTACAGATAAAAAACACAAAACTTATGAAACTGAATAATGGAAAAAAAAGTTGTGTATGTAACATATATGTAATTTTGTGTTTATAATTGGATTAAATTTCTTAATTTTCAGTTGTATAAATTAAATTCTAAGAAATATATTAAACAAAAAGAAAACATTGTAAAGCTTGAATATGTGTAATGTGCACAGGTACAAAAAGCTAAGTTTAAGCAAATAAAATAAAAGAAATTCAAATGAAATTGAAAAAATGCTATAACATTAACGAAACAATATGAAAAACAAAACACATAAATAGCGATCGTTGTAAGTAATTTTTGTTATATATTTTCGTTAGTACTTGTTTTCTATTCTATTAATATTTAGTTAAATATCAGAAAGTGGAAAAAACTACAACAAAAACAACAAGCCAATTGTACTTATACCAGGCATACAAATAAATTTATTTTCATATTTTTTCCTTATTTTATTAATTTGCTCAAGAAATTAAAAAAAAAATGAAAATAGAACTAGTTACAGGATATCGCAAAGTAGTTTTCGCATACCTCCTGTGGGTTTAATTTCGAGAGTTTTCATACACGAAATATCCAAGTTATTTGAAATAACTATAAAATGAAATATCAAGATAAAGAAGTGAAACTGAAATTGAAAATAATTTAAGTGAAAATGTATGTAATATATATTATATTATTTTAAGTTTTAACTTTTATGTTGTACAATTTTATTTTGTTTAATCAGCACCAAAATTGGCTTGTTTACACTTTTTAATTTTTAATGTTTATGTTTAAAAAATAAATTTAAAATACCCACAGAAACACACAATATATATACACAAAAATATATATTTACGTAAATGCTAAATTAATGCAACTAAATAAATGTTAAAAACCAAAAAAAAAAAAAAAAACAAAACAATTGGCAATTTTTATTGGCTACATAAAAGAAAATTCTGAAAACAATTTTAATTATTTTTTTGCAGTTTATTTTTAGCACACGGACAACAACACATACACATACTAATAGTATGTACATAATATATTAGAACAAATACAAAAAGTAATTAACATTCAAACAGAGTAATGCAAAATGTGTTTAGGCCTAAGCGACTTTACAGTTCAGTTCAGCAGTATATATATGCATATATACATACATTATTAGGTTTATACCTTGTAAAATCGGTGTCCCACATGTTTCTCTTTACCCCTTTCTCCAATGTGTAAATCAAGTTGTTGTAAATTTGTCTAAATGAAAATCGAAGCGAGTACAAAATAAATTAAATATTTTATAAGTTTTCTTTAATTTTATTTACTTAAAATGTAGGTCACACATAAAAAATAATATAGAAAACTTAAAAAAAATTTAAGACAAGCTCTACAAAAACTTTTGGAACAATGACAAGTACAAAATTTCAGGAAATACAAAATTTAGCAGTTAAATTAAATTAAATTAACATATATATTATTAAAGTACGTACAAATTTTTCGGCATAAAATATAACATAAAATAAAAATAATAAATAAAAACAAAAAAATTTTAGAATACGTTTGTCAAATGTTTGACAAATGGTGTGACTTTAGAATGATTCAGTTGCTGTTAAAAAGAAATGGAATTATTTTAAAAAAATTTTAATTTTTTATAATCTTTTTAGTTTTTAACAAAAATAAAAAGTATTGCAACAAAACTTGAGTTACACATGCAAAAAGAAAAAATTAAACAGACAGACAAATTTAAACTATGTGCTGAACTGCAAAGTGTGCAAAATTAATGCATTGAAGGAAAGAAGATGTTAAAATAAAGGTTTTTTTTAATTTTAAGGAACGAGCAAAAATATGCAAGACAGTCCACATTATGAGATGTACACTAAATATTTACTTATATGATGTGTAGTACATACATACATGTAAGTTAAAATTAAAACAAAAACAAAAAAATGAGAATAGTTTTAACATAACGAATATAAATCCGTTTGGAGCAAACTCAGGGCATTATCAAGACTCACGACGATGTATACATGCATTTAATACAAAAATAAAAATGACATTTTTCGATATGTATTAACATTAATTAAATAATAATCATGCTAAAGGATTATGAACAACTCAGGTATTAAATATTAAATGAAATATTTTTAAAGAGCAAGCAAAGAAAACGACACTCAAGTCAACAGTTTAAAAGTTGTGCAATATTCTTAAAGTTTTCTAAATACGTAATAGTATTAATCAACTATAAAAAAAAGAAAAAAAAATTGAAGATTGTTCATAAGAAAAGAAAGAGTTTGGCATGGGATTTGGATGGGTGAGAGCATGGTGAGTTTTTGATACATTCAAGTAAATACTTATTTTGAAATTTTATGTTAGTATCAACCCAGAACACAGAACAACTACAACAACAACAACAACACACATACAAACACAGACACGTACACACTCTGACAAAATAGTAAAATAAATAGCTAAATGAAAATGAGTTTATATAAAGAAGGAAAACATAAAACTGTGATTACATTTGATTGTCGATGCGTTGATAAACAAAAAAATGTTGCATAATTAATGATTGAAATACGAAAAAATACGAAACGAGTAATTTAAATGGAAATGAAAATGAAAATGGATTACTTATATACTTATACCGCTTATGATTTATAATTTTTGTTTTTTTATAAAAAATAATATGCAAATTTGCATAACTAAATAAATATTTACTTAATTAGCCGAAATATTTAACTTCAAAAGAATACAAATTATAATTATGTACTTGTAAAATTATTTGAAGATTAGAAAATAATTCATGTCAATGCAAATATTTTTCCAGACTTTATTTAATTTTGCAATAACACTTTACATTTTTCGATTCATAAACTAGCATTCAATTTAGTTTATGTTTCACTCCAAAGAATATTCTGTATGTAGTGCACTTTAGTTAAAAATTAAAGTCTGAGATTTTACATTTATATGGTCAAAGTATACACCTTATTAAAAATATATAAAACAAACAAAAAAATATGAAAAACTACATTAAAAATATTAATGAATTGACTAAGTTAATGATTATTAAACGACACACTCAAACACACTCCCTCACACATATGCTTGTATTTGGCTATAAACAGTATGTGAATATATTTGAAATCAAATTGGAAAAAGAGTGTAAGCACTTAAGGATTGCAAGGAAAATAAAAGTAACTGAACTGTATTTTAACTCCATGCGTATGATTTCTATATAGTATCTGGAATATGTATGTGCAAGCGAGAAATTTAAGTAAACGGCTTAAATATATTTTTAATGACAATTCGGATTAAATATTTACTATTATGGCATAAACTTTTGTGTAAAATATAAAATCTAAGCTATCTAAAACAAAACAAAAAACTCACAGAAAAAAGTCTTGTAACAAAAACTCACACAGCATGGAAATGGGGAAACAGATAATGAGAATAAGAAGTATATGAACGAAAAATCTAAATTCAATAAACTTGTTGCTAAAATATAATAAAAAAAAAGAAACAAAACACAGTTGTTTTATTTTTAGAATTTCCAGCTAAAATCAATTTTAAAAACCTTTCGATTAAGATAACGTTCTAACATATTTATCGATATCGAAAATTCTGAGCATTTTCGATACATCACTATTAACTCAGTGCTGCCACACCGATTCTGAAACAGCTGATTAGCTGTGCACGAATCTTGTGAATGGTCAGACGCCATTGTATTGTGTTACGTGCTGACGAATCGAGTAAGTGCAAATTGTTATTAATTTTTATTGTTGGTGCATTAGTTCAGCAGCAACTGGAAATTTATATATTTTAAGGTCTAAATAAGTTGCAAAGCGACGTCAATTCAAAAGAGAACAACAAATTGCATACCACACATCAAGAAAAAGATCTAAAAAGGAAAACAGTCGCAGTCCCAACAAAATGGTGAGTAATACAAAGATATCAATACAAACCCAACAAAAAAAAAACATGTTTTAATTTCGGTGATCGCCCTAAAGAAAAAGACCCAATAACCAATGAACGGAAATATGGCGAAAATATTTCAAAATTGGCACAACAATGCGTGTATTGGCCTGTGACCTAAAACTATGCCCATATATGGTTGTAGTCGTGGCTTGCCGGTTGTATATCGGGTGGGGAATGAGGTGATAGAAGGGAGGGGATGGGGTCACTTATCGACAGTAGGAAAAGCAGTAGAAATGACTCAAATCAAACATTAATGTGTAAATGATTTTGATTTTCAGTCGGAAATGCAAATGGATTGTGCACTGGATCTGATGAGACGATTGCCGCCTCAACAGATTGAGAAGAATCTGATTGACTTAATTGACCTGGCGCCGGATTTGTGCGAGGATCTGTTGTCGTCGGTGGATCAGCCGCTAAAAATAGCCAAAGATAAGGAGCATGGCAAGGATTATTTGCTGTGCGATTATAATCGTGATGGTGATTCGTATCGCTCTCCCTGGTCAAACACTTACTATCCACCGCTGGAGGATGGGCAAATGCCATCGGAGCGTTTGCGCAAGCTGGAAATTGAAGCAAACTATGCGTTCGATCAATATCGTGAGATGTACTATGAGGGCGGTGTCTCATCCGTCTATCTTTGGGACTTGGATCACGGTTTCGCTGCTGTGATACTCATTAAAAAGGCTGGTGATGGCAGTAAAATGATACGCGGCTGCTGGGACTCCATACATGTGGTGGAGGTGCAAGAGAAAACGACTGGCCGCACGGCGCATTACAAGCTCACCTCAACGGCAATGCTCTGGCTGCAGACAAACAAACAGGGATCCGGCACAATGAATCTGGGCGGTTCGTTGACACGTCAGACCGAGCAGGATGCGAATGTAAGCGAATCATCGCCGCATATTGCAAACATTGGCAAAATGGTTGAGGAGATGGAGAACAAAATACGCAATACACTCAATGCTATTTACTTTGGCAAGACCAAGGATATTGTTAACGGTTTGCGCAGCACACAGTCCCTCGCCGATCAACGTGATCAGGCGGCCATGAAACAGGATCTGGCTGCTGCAATATTGAGACGCAATGTCAAACCCGAATCGAACTGAGCTGTGGACGCCTTGGCGTTAACGGAATTCTAGGGACAATTATCGACTTGGCCGCGTAATTCAATATCATGATGAGCAGTAATAACAATGCGCATTTCCAGGCATTAAATTTGTTAATGAAGTATGAAAATAATGAGAAAAATTGTTAAATGAGTAACGTATTAATGTAAATTGATTGCCCACATTTCCCGCCCCTTGTTGCAATTTACCTTAACACTTTGAAGTCCACATTTAAATGTTTTTTGCCAAAAACGCGCCAACTCCGACCGCCCTTTAGACAGTATCTTTAAGTATTTGTATCTGTATAATGCATAATTTGTATCTGAAAAGTTGAGGCAACATTTACGCACGATTTGAATGGATTCAATTCGATTCACTTTGCTTTCTGCATTTTTTCTTGGAAACGTTTGCTGCGTTCGAGTATAAATAATGTGTTTATAAATAATTAATTATGTATGAATGTATGTGTATTCTAACAATAAGAAGCTCGAAGCATAAATTTTACATTATGTACTTTTACTGAAAACGCTATGTATTATGTAAAAAATACACATTACGTACCAAACAGCGAAAAAACATTCGCATTTTTAATTATTTACCTTAATTTGTATAGCAAATGAGGAGGATTCCATTGATGGTTTCTATGGTTACTATCATCATAGCAACACTATTGATATCCATAGATTACCTTAATTTTCTAAACATAAAATGTTTTCCAATAAAACTTTAACATGCCATCGTTATTAAAATCATGATCCGAAAGGTGTTTCAATCAGTACTAATGATTTTAATAGCACGTTAACATGAACACCTTTAAAAGTAAATTAACAAAAATTTAAATGATTTTTGGGGTAGATAATTAATTGTCTGTAAATGGTATTGGTATGGCTATGCTTGTTTATTAATATTATGAAAAGATTGCAGACTACACTAGAAGTTACAATGTATTTAAATAAGATAAGATTTTGGACCTTATGTATAATACATAAATACAAATTCATTTGTAGTAGTTCATAAATTAAATTGAAACAATATTCTGTTCCTCGTTTCGTTTCTTTTTTTTTTGTTACATTATCAAAATTACAGATAAATATTTTTGCTTGGGCGTGTGTTATCAATTATTTACAGATATTAATGCCACATATCTGATAGCAACAGCTATCTGTGTGCGTGCATGTGTTTGTTTAGAATGATAAAAGTTTCTATGTAATATAGTTTTATCAATAGAAGAATCGATTTTAGAAGTTACTTGTGACACTTGATATCTACAACTTAAACTAACGATTACGAATAAATTAAGATTTATTCAGGAGGTCGAAATATGATTGGTTTACGATTACCTACAATATTTTACACGGACTGCTCAAAAGCCTGTGACTGGTCGGCCAGAAAAGCAACAGCATTGTGATCGTTTTGAATGGACAGCAGGATAGGAGAAGGATGCGGTCAGACGTCGCAGTAGAAGATCAGGAGCAGCCTTGATCGTGATCAGACTGCTAGTTGTCCAGTAAACGTATTCTCTTCTTTTTCACTGACTTTAGTGCGTTATAAATAATTAGTTATATGTAACTAAATGTGCAACATTTATGCAAAAGTCTGTTAGCTACTTTGTCTGTCAGCTTATTGCATTTTGGAAACTTCAAACTTGGTATTGATGATCTCCTCATCTGAATCTAGCACTGGCAGAGCTGAATCCCCCATTGCCGATGGTATATTCTCTTCCACCCATCGTAAATCATCCTCCTCGGTGGTCGTAGCTGCACGTGAATTCGTTGGAGTTCTGCTTCCGCCATTCTGATGTGTGCCACGCATTTTAACGCCATACGCATCCGCCACAAACTGTTCCTCCTCATCTGCAATGAATGAAAAGCAAAATGTAAGTTTAAGAAAATATGAAATTTTTTTGAGATATACCGTCTTCGTCTTCATCCTCGGGATTGTCGAGCAGCGGCGTAAACGCATAACGTTGATTGTTATTTGTGGGTCGCCACAGTATCATGATGACCAGCAGGAGCACTGAGAAAAGCATATGCCAGAAGCCCGTATCTATCCAGATATCACGCCAGCCCTAAAATGTGAACAGAATTAGCAAATCGTTCCCTATGTCAAGCAAATCAACCTACAGGTGTGCAGCTTTCGGTTCTATGCATACGCAATGCAAACAACATGAATATAACAGAGGCAATAACTGCAAATATCAGCGTATTGGTAAAGTGTCTGTATAGCAATAGCTTAACCATGTTCCTGAAATAACAAACAAGATTAATAAAATGTATTTAGAGATCTAAAATGTAGTTACCTGCGCAGACGCAGCGTTCTTGTGGTTTGGACCAAAGACGTAAAAATCCACCAGCAAATGCCCGTGTCAAGGACAGCCAAAGGTATGGTTGCCACCAGCAGATCACTCCGATCGTTCTTTATCTTGGTAATGCGCAAATAGCTCTCTACACAGGCAAGTAGAAAGTATAGTGCACCCACGCCCACAACACGGTGCAGCATGGGACCCAGTCGGGGTCTATAAACAGGATAATACAATTAATACCTTTCTTTTGCCATTGAGTTAATATACTAACTTGACAATGCCAAAGCCCAGACTCATAATGATGACCAGCATGCGAGCTAGAGTTCGTTTCGCACAAGATACAAATTCCGCAACGATTTCGGCATGATAAACAGGATAGCCAGTATTAGCAACTGTTTGGTACTCGGCATAAAAGAAGGCCTTCTCCAGCATACCCAGTAGTATGACGCCACCAATCCAGAATTGTATGCGCAACAGATCGCGCCATTGTGCAAAGGAAACAACAAGCCAGATGATGCCAAATATCACATAGACAAGGCACATTATCAAATAGAACTGCAAATAGAAATGATTAAGCTTAAGTAATCAGTGTATCTTTGAGTATGCTTTCAATTTACCGGCAAAAATGGCCAATCAATGGCCGAAATATAGCCATGAGGTCCCCAAAATCCAATGTGTACCGTGGCATGAAACTTCTGACCTGGTGGCGTTGTCAGAATAGTTAATTCCAGCTCATAGATACCATCCTCAGCTATGCTGGCAATTGGTTTCGAAGTCGCCTGTAAGTTCACAACAAAATTTATATATATATAGATATTGTTTTTATCAACATTTCCACTACACTTCCTATTAAAACCAAAAAGCAAGTACGATAACTAAAGTTACTGATAACGCAAACATTTTTGCTTTAGGTATGTTTCTTGTAATTTGTTGTTATACCCTTCCAGATGGTCTTATAACTTTGTCACAAAGTGTGTAACGCATCAAGGAAGTCGTAACTAACTTTATGCATTCTTGCTCAGGACAATGATCTGACACGATATACAAACTAGTCTCTACTTATTTTTTTGTATATATCTCAACCAATTTCAAAGATAGTGTATTCATCCCGACCAAGTAAGAATACAGGCATCTGCAAGGGCAACACGACTTCGGTGTGCCGTCGATAACCTTTCATTCTAATGTCTGTGAGTCACACACACACAATTGTGAAATGTCAATTACCGAAAACGGATTTCTTCCGTGTGGCGCGGATTGTGCCTCCTCTGGAGTTGTCACAACGCCTTCAGTGTTGTCCCTCAAGAGAATCAGGTGGGTGCAATTGATTTTCGTCTGCGTCGTTTGGATGAGTTGGCTAAGAGTGACATTTTGCTGTGCACTCGGATTATCGTTGAGTTGTTTCAGCTAAAAATATTGAGTTTTAATAATAGAGAGGGTTTTTGATTTCAATGTTTGCTTACAAAACGACCATCAAAGAGACATGGATGCTTCGTCAGCTTAAAGTTTATGGTTAACGGCACTTCATCATCCGACGTGCACTCCACTGTATCCATGTGTTTGTGTGTGTATGCGGGACAGGGAGAGGGGAAAATTTTTCAGTTATAGCGAATTTGTCACGTTGCAATTGAAGCACTTACGTTTAATGTAGATCTTTGTGCCTGCCAACAGTGGACGCTGCTCTATAAGCGGTTGTAGATCCTGTTTAAAACATCAGGTAAACCATAATTAAATGTATTCATTATTTTGATAGCTTTATACCTGGTCTATTAGAATATCGAGGAGGCCTGCATCTGATCTTCCGGCCACCAAAGTGGCAAAAATCGAAATAAGGGCCAGCACGACTGTGAATTGGCACAACATTATGTATACGCTACACTATTGCACCTGAATAAATAATATTTATATATTTTTACGTGCTGGCTGCGCTTTAGAACAGTACTGCAAGTTATCGTTATGTCCTATCGATTGTTCTTGTTTATGCGCAGTCAAGACGATTGCCGGTCACAAATCGCAATACTCTTTCAGTTTCTTCCTTTTAAAGTTTAAACGGTAGCATAGACTTACTTTCAGTCAACTGTTGTTATGTATTCTAAAAAATATTTTTGTATCTCAATTTAGTATTAAATTTAATAAAACAACAAATGGAAATAAAAACTAATATGTTTTGTTATCAACCTATGAAATTTTATAAATATACTTCAATCGCATCCTTCGTGCTGCTTTCGTCACTAGCGCGGACTGCCGTCCGCAGTGATACACTTAACGCTGGGGTTAATCATGTTTAGCTGCCCTACAAAGTTGTATTCAATACAATTACGATGAATACTGAAAGTGACATCGCTATTTGAATAACTATCTTTCGCGGCGAATGGCTACGGCAATGTTGTCGTTATCGGTTTGTCGAAAAGTCACAAAGTCCGAGCGTTGGATTTTTATTTTCGCAGCGCATTTTAAATGTTTTTATTGCCATAAAACATGGTAAATGTTATGAAAGGAGTGCTTGTGGAATGGTAATTACTTCGTTTAATTGTCGTTTGCTCACGTTTGATCGAATTTCTTGACGTTTCTCTAGTGACCCGGCTATGAAACAATTTTTGCTGCATTTGGATGAGAAGCTGGCGTTGGGTAGAAAATTTATCATACAAGACTTGGACGAGAATCATCTATTTATCTCAACAGACATTGTTGAAGTGCTACAAGCTCGTGTGGATGAGTTAATGGATCGTATCAGTTTTCCGTTGCACGAGAAAGACGCGTAAATTAAACACCTACATATAAAAAAAAAACAACGCTACAACCAAAATCATGACGGGACGCGAATCGCATCGCATTAAAGATGCTGAGAAGAAACGTGTTCTGGATGAGGCTGCACGGCAGCGACGTGCACGCAAGGCTCTAGAAGCGCTGGAGCAAGACAATTTCCAAGATGATCCGCATGCAGATCTGGTAATGTCAAAGAAGTTACCCAAATTCCAGGACAGCATTAAGAATGGCAAGGAGAAAAAGGTCAAACGCAAAGGCGCCGAATACTTTCGTGCCAAATATCGCAAGAACTTTCAACAACTACTCGAGGAGGAAAAGCAGAAACCAAACTACGAGACTGCAGCGGCGCCTCCGCCAAAGAAGCCTGTGCGTCATTTCTGTGCCGTCTGTGGAAATTTCTCTCAATATTCCTGTACAGCATGTGGAACGCGTTACTGTCGAGTGCGCTGCTTAAAAACCCATCAGGACACACGTTGTCTTAAGTGGACCGCTTGAAATGGTTGTAGAACTACTCAAATACATTACTAAAGTAATAATTAGTGTATAATAAATGCAATAAAATATAACAACAGTAAGCATCAGTTTTTCAGTTATTCATTCCCTTGGCATTTGATTTCTGTGATGTCGTCAATATCTACTTTGAAATCGCCATAGGTGGCGTATTTGTGTTTCGCAAACAAAAGGGGCAAAATAGTTTTGACACGTTTCCCAACCTTGATTCCCAATCAAAGAGACGATATATAGTTTTACGTCTTTTAATGGCAAGTTTTCTTATTTTAGTGCTAAGCCCCTTTAAATTTTGCAAGGATTTTTGTTTTAATTTTGTGGAATTTGTTTATTTATACCGTATTTATAAGTTCAATCTGCGAGGGGTGACGATCTCTTAACATTAATAAAATGATTATCTATTTCTTATCTAATTTCAAATTGAAATTATGCCATTAATTTTGGACCTACTACCAAATTAACATATTGCTAACAAATAAACTTAAAAATAGAGTTGGGTCGTTTAGTTCTGAAAAAGTTCAAATGAACGGGTCATTAAAATGAACTAATGAACTTATTCAGTCAATCATGAACTAAATTGATCACTTCGCCGATGGTCAGTAAGTTTTCAAAAAAATTTTAAATTTTTTAAAGAAATACAATTAGAATTATATACATGGAGTTCCCCGATTAGATAAAATTTCTTCTTTATTTACATGTAACAATGCTTCAGTTTCATATATTTCTAAGTTTTGAACAGGGATTAAAACCGATACGAATATCGGTTTCAGTTACGGTTTCGGTTATGTTCGCATTTAGGTTTTAGGTTATCGGTTACGCAAAATCTTTAAATAAAGGTTTCGTAACGGTGAACCGATTTTGGTATGTTTCGGTTTTGAAATACCGGTATGGTTTCGGATCACAAAAAAAATTATGAAAAATTATCTATGAAAAAAAAGTGTACTTTATAGTCTCTGCCATGCCTCCTTCTGCCTGTTATTTTCAATGTGCACAGGGTATTAAAATAAAAACGATGAATTTGTGTTCCTTGTCCAAACAATTACATACACTCGCCAGAAAAACTATGCGTACAAGCTCAATGCGAAACTTTGATTGTCAAAAATGAATACTTGTATTTATGGTATCGTCTTGATTTTTTTTTATTAATGAACAACACATTATCCATTAATAATTCTATTTAGTTTTCTTTTTTTAAAAATTATATTTTCTTTTTAAAAATTGAAATACTAAAAATTCAATTGCATCTTGCTTTTTTTTTTGTGTGCATGTACATATGTAAAATTTTAAACTAACCCTTATAAATGAATCGGTTACTAAAAGGTTATTTCGGTTTGCAGAATTTCGGTTTTCAGGTTTTGGTCAAATGCAAAAATTTTTTATCGGTTACGGTTTCAGTTACGGTTTCAAATTTCAATCGGTTTTTACCGGTTAAAGATTACGGTTTTGGTTAGGGTTTTAATCCCTGGTTTTGAACAATGTGAAATGTTACTTAAGCCTTAATAAACTAACTTACCTAATAATCCTAAATATATTTGGCATTTGTCGTCTATCCTAATTAAAAACTTAAAACACATTTCACATTCCACTAAAAAGAAACAGTTTTACACTAATCACATCGTTTTACTTTCATAAATAACTCACCAACTGATCAGAAAGACCTATTCATCTTTCATCGTTCATGACCAACTGAATAGAAACCATCTAGTTCATAGTTCATGACAACTGAATAACTGAACTAAATGACTGATTTAGTTCACGACTGAAAAATAAACGATTGAACTTATTCAGCAAATTGAACTAAAAAGCCCAACTCTACTTAAAAACTGTAACCTTATACGATAGACAGTATTATTGCACATTTTAATCGATGTATCGCATGTTTATTATCGGTAAGCGCCAGCCCAGAGCAGTGTTGCCAGAGTCGCTTTTTTCCCGTCAAATCTGGCTGTTTTCAAAGGCCATTTGCTAGAAAAATTTGCAAACTGCGGGCAGCGGGAATTCTGGCTTTTTTTTTTGTGAAATGGCTTTTTTTCAGATTTTTTTGATAAATGCCCAAATAAAGGACAAATTAAAAGGAAATACAAAAAATTCACTTCGTGAAATGGCAAAATAATGACAGCCCTACAAAAATTTGGATGGAAGTCAATTTCTATAAGGATTCTGTGAGCAACAATACTTTTGCAGACCTGGCTAAGGTTGCCATTGATATGTTATCGTTGCTTTGGTCCAACGTCGAAGTGGAGCGCATATTTAGCAAAGTCAATCTTGTAAAGTCAAAACTGCGAAAAAAAAAACTACACTTGAGAATATTGAGAAATTGGATTAATTGTGTGCTACTTAAAATAAAAATAATTTATTTTGTTATGAATTTACTGATATGGCTTGCACAGACTCGAAAAGTGCTGCTATGTAAGCTTCCCAATAAATTCCTGCGGATGATAGGAACGGGATGATCAGAAGATAATGAAAATCAGGAGAATGAGAACAACATTGATGAAATTATTCACATCTTATGAATAAAAGATCAGCAGATGCTCAAATGGTTCAGTTCCTTTCTAGGCAACCTGATTTTGCTCGCTCACTCTTCTGCTCTCAGGAGAAAATACTGGAATTAATGAATTATAAAACTAGCTTTTTTTATGGCTTTTTTCATTAATTTTTCAGCTTTTTTTCATCGCTCCTCCCGTCAAAAACAGCTTTTTTTTTCAAACAAAAGTTGGCAACACTGGCCCAGAGTTGTCAGCTTTCTCAATTGAAAGGAATTGTATTTTATCTTTAGGTTTTTCGCTTTCCGAATTGCGGTCACACAATCGCGCAGTCTCATTTCAATTTTCAAACAGCAGTGTGTTGCGGCGCTCGTGTATCGCATTGTAAAATAAATTAAAATTCTAGTATAACCGCCACAGTAGCAACGAATAAATCAATTCTGACAAAAAGCTTTTCAATATTTTATTCCCAGTAAAATAACGAAATCTAAAGCAACACGAAGAACTTTAACGACAACAAAACAACAGCCGGTCGTGTGCATGTGTGTGTGTGATTGTGTATGAGAGCATATAAAATCCAATCAGAAAAAGGATACCATACCACAGAAACAAGACACAAGCAGCTGCAAATAATATAAATTTATATAGTTTTTAATAAAAATGGATTACAATTTCGCCGATCTAAAAAAGGAGGCTGCCTCCACAGCCGAGGACATTTTCAAGAATGCGAGCAGCGCTGCCAATGTAGCCACCAAAAAGGCGACAAGCGCCTATGACGATTTGCTGGGCGACTTCAGTGGTGATGGCAGCGTCGGCAGTGGCAGCGCTGCCAACGTGAGCAGCGGCGCGCAGGACGATAATGCGCATACCGAGCATTATTTTGCCAACGAGCAGAAAAATGTGGACTTCGGTGACCCACAGGCGTTCGTGCAGCGGATGTCGGCTGGTGCCAAGGAGGCACAGGAGGAGCTGGATGCCAAGTTTGCTCAGAAAACAGATGATTTCGGTGATTTTCTATCGCAGGCTGGCAAAAGTGCCAAGCAAGGCATCAGCGACATGACCACGGACTTTATGAACATGGAGCGTGGCCTCTTTGGAGATGCACCAGCACCAGCTCCAGTTGCAGCTCCAGTTGCTGCTCCAGTTCCAGCTGCGGCTCCAGTTTCAGCACCTGCTCCATCCAAGCATGAGGAGAAGAAGGAGCAGGAGGAGGATTTGTTGGGTAGTTTCAGCAAACCGTCAACAGTTCCGCTGCAACCATTTGAGCCAACAGCGCCAGCCAATTCCCATTTCTATGATGATGAAACTTATGACGATGATGATGATGAGCTATTGAGCAAGCCAACTCTAACTGCTTCCGTTGTGCCCCCTCAGGCCGTGTCAGTTCCAGTTCCCGTTGTGGCCAATAAGGATTCCGATACCGATTCACCGTCCGTCTCGTATACTCCGTCGCCGGCCAAGAAACCGATAACCGATGCACTTAAAGAGCAGGACAATGAAAAATTCATTTCATCCGAGGATCTATTAAGTGACTTTAAAGAGGAACGCACGGCCACGCCTCCAGTGGCAGTCAAGGCAGCCGCTCCTGCCGCCCCCACATCCGCTCCAGCTCCAGTGGTAACCGATTTGGATGATGACGAGGTTGAGATAAAACCACCTGTTACGATTACATCAATTCCAAAAGTGGAGCCAGTAAAGCCAGTGTCAAAAGTGGAGCCACCAAAGGCAAAGGCTCCAGCACAAAAGCAACAACAACAAGAACAACAGCAGCCAAAGATTGTGTCCGTTGAGGAGATCTTCTACAAATATGGACTCGGTAAGTCAGAAATCCAATTAATAATCTTGCATATACATACATTTTCCAATCAGAATATATTTTTATTCAAACCCACTGCAAGTTTATTAAAAATAATTGTATCTCTTATCATTTCGTATCTAATTAGTTTTGTATCTGACATGTTGTCATCATTATTTTTGTTGTTGTTGGTGTTTATTTGTTTTGTATCCTCGCGACCGCACCTTGCGTAAATGTCATCAGCTGCTCTGGTCACTCTGGCACTGAGCTTAGCTTTTACTACTGTTGTTGTTGTTGTTGTCGTTTTGTTACTTAGTCACTTTTTTGTTGTTGTTTTTGTGTGTAGCAGTAAACAAGCCGCTTACTCGCTCTCTTCTTTCTCTTTGGCCTTCATGTCTTTCATTTGCTTTGCGTGAGTTTTGCCGCCTCATGATGTCATCGGCGTCAAGTTTTTAGCTGTCTATGTGCAAAAAAAATAATTCAACAATATTTAAGTACATTTATTGGCAACAAACACGAGAGAATTTCACTTGCTAAAATATTTCCAGTATGACACACAGGCAGACTCTCTCTCCTCTCTCTCTATATATTCTCCATCCTCCACTCCCTCTCCCACGCTCGATAGAGCTTTTAACTGATCGCAGCAATCGTCATCGTAGTTGGAGCAACCATCGTCATCGATTGCTGCGTGAGTCACGACATGGCATTATTAACGAATTCGTCAGTAATATAAACTTATTTTATATCTAGTATATAATTGTATAAATTTAAAGTGAATCGCGTCTAGTTTAACATGTATTTTCATCTTATGAATCAGCTGCTTTGTTGTTGTTGCTTTTATTGCGTTCATTGACGTGCACACAGCGTTCATAATTCATATTTTTTCATTCGCTTTATTGGATTTTTCTCTTTTAGTTTTAGTTTTTTGTACTACATGTGTCCGTTAAAGCAATTATGGCAACAAAAAAAAAATAAGCCAGACAGAATTGAAAGTACTGCTACTCTTTTTACTACTATTTTGGTTTGTAGTGCCCTCCATTAATTTAAGCCTTTGCCTGCATAATCCAATTGTCTGGTTGGGGGTCCGCTTCACTGCGCAAAATCATTTTAATATTGTTTTTTTTCCTATTTTCATCAGCCTGCAATCTGCGCCTCCATTTTCACCGCCTGCGGGCAACATTTTCCAATTAGTAATGTGTTCAGCTGCAGTCGCCGCGTTGCTTTGTCTTTTTGCTATTTTTGTTACAAGTAGATGCTAAGTATTTCTCTGTCTACTTCTTATTTTCCAATTGTTCCAATTGGCATTGACTTTGCTGCGCCTGCTGCTTTTGCTTTGCACTTGTCGTCTTCCCAGTTGGAGGCATCACTTCGATAACAATACTGATTTTATTTCTTTTACTAGTTGCTTTTTCGCACTCATGTCCTATGCACATATGCATGCTTGTGCGTGTGTGTGTGTATACTACCAGCATGTGCTTTGGCTTCCCCTTCTCTCTGTTACTCTTTCGTTCCATCGCTTAGATCAGACTAAGCTGGCACTTATCAGCGCCTCTGCTTTACATTTATCGCTCTTTATATTGCTGTAGTTCACTGGCAACGCAGTGCCCACAAGTCTATCAAATGGCAATCAAGTACTTGCACATAAATATAGACTGAATATAGTCAAGAAGTTAATTACATACAAACAAGTACAAAAGTGCTATAAAGACTGCTCTAAATTGAGAGTATTTACCAGGCGTGACGAAATTGTGAAAGTTCCAAAAGCGGCACGGTTTAAACGGTGTAAACAAAGTGTGAATATGTATGTCTTTAGTGTGGTGGTTTTTGTTTAACTCCGCCACCCTGGCGTGATCGGTCTGCATTGGATGCTGTTTACATAGGCTACATATGGACTGCATTTCAAATCGTTTGCTGCAGGCGTGAACTGTTATCCACATTAGATTGTACGGGAGAAAGAAGCAAGCATTTGTCATAAGATGCATTAGTGCATCTCTTAAATGTAGAGCAAAGCGAATTTAAAAGCAAATGTTACACCAGCTAAATAGGTCACAAATCTACTTTGTGTTTATACGAAATCTAAATTCAAAAATGTATCCAAATGTATCACATCAAAATATGAAATTTACTTGACAGAATGAGGTCAACTTGGAAAAAAGTCGAACAGTAAGACAATCACATAATGACGCACATTTAAGAGAGAGCAAATTTATAAATGACTTCATGAAACTATTCTAGGTTAATTGCACTATGGAAATGAACTTTGAGTTGAGTTGCACAACTCTTCGCATACTTTCATAACACCCATAAGTCATTGTGTTTTTCAACTTAATGCTTTCAAATCGATTTGCTTTCAATGAACTATGCTTAAAGAGCAAACTATTAATTGACCAGCGAGACTGAAAAGAGTATGAAAACTTGTAAAACTTCGAGAATCTTTTTAATACCTTTCCCTCCCTAAAGGTTGTAGACAGACGCGTTGTCAGCTCATTGATTTCATATATAAATTTCACACCGCATGCCAAGAACCCACCCTCTGTGGGAAGGGTGGGCGGAGGGGTAGTATCTGCAGTAATTGCAGTCCGTAGTCCATGCATTCGACAACACCGCACCCAAAAACGAAAACGAAGCCGCCGTCCGGTAATTTCCGGGCCTCATGCCTAACCCTTACGCCGCCCCTCAGTTGCCACACAAAAACAAAGCACCGACTGAAGATTGACGCATGCGTTTTCAACCCTAAGAAAGTCTACACTTTGCAAAGCTCTACACTCTGGTCAGCTGCAATTGCCAATCGATGAACAGTTAACTCTTGCACTGAGCTTGAGCTTGAGCTTTTTTCTCTGTATGGGGTTCAGGGCTAAGCGCGGTTGCTCAACCTACAGCTAATTGATTTTTTTTATCGCTCACTCTCTTTGCTCGCACTCTCTCTTTGCGGCAGCTCTCTCACTGCGCCGTCGTTAAGTGTACTTCTGCTGGTCCTTATAGTTCGTGACAGGCTTTAAGCTTTCAGCCTACGCTCAGTCTGTGAACGCGTCGTGTGCCTGCAAGACGGAAACAATTCTTTGTTAGCATTTGCAAATATTTTGTACAACTTTTTAAACGGTACGTCGTAATTTGTCTCTCTCTTTCTCGCTCTCGCTTTGTGCGTTGTGCTTTTGTTTGTTGCCCCCACAAGAGGAAATACAGAAATATATATACATATATATAAAACGGTAAAAAAGTACCGTTTAATTTTTACTATCAAGTGCTTAAACTGAAATTGTGTGAAAGTTTTAAACAAAATGTGTACAATTACCGAAGCCGGACAAAATGGCGTCTGCAAGCAGCGCCCATTGATTTGCTCCATTTTGGATCCCAGTAAGTTCTGCATACTTCTATAAACATACACACTCACACACATATAAAATGTATTTAGTGCAAAAACAAAACTAACCTCTGTCAATGGTGTGGAAATGTGTCTAAAGTAGCTGATATCTATAAATGCGTTGTAAAGTACACTGCTTTATTTAATATATTTAAATTTGGTTTGGTTGCATGTATTTATAATGTAATTTAGTCTTTATTGTGCGCCTGAAAGCGCGCTTTCATTTAACACCGCCTAATGCACTCTTAACTCGCTCTCTTACACTTTCTTTCTGTCTCTTTCTCTCTCTCTCTCACTCAATATCTATTTTGTCTGCCTTGCACAACAAAATAAACGCTAACTAACGAAAATCAATATATCAATCCGCCTATTTGCAGATGCCTGGTTCAAGCCCGAACGTTTGCACCCGCAAGGTAAGTCTACGTACTCAGTGGCTCTTAAACTGTACGAGCATTAAATGCACTGCTTGCCAACTCTCGACTGTCAAGTGTAGCTGTGTATCTGTACAGCTGTCAATATGCGTTATAGAAAAAGCAAAAACAACAAAAATGGAATGTATTTGTGAGCATTGCTATAATGATGTCATTGTAGCGCCCCCGGCCACGCCCACGCCCCCGTCCACCGTAATGTTGTATACTCCTATTAAGCCTAAAAGTATGCCATGCTTTATTGTTATTTTCATTGTTGTTTGTGTCTCTTGCAATTGTTCTCAGCTTATAACCCTGAAAGTATGCTCAAGTAAGCGTATTCATATTGCATATACAGTTAGACAAGTAATTGTTCTGACAAAGATAAAACATTTCTTGGATGGTCATATAATTTCTTGTAATTTTTATAAAAATTATGAATTGAAATAGTAAAAAAAGAAATTAATTGATTTTATTGCTTGTCCAAAAAATTACTTGACTTATTTTATATCGCCGTGTCTCTTCCACATTTTTTGTTTTGGCTTTGCTTTTGTTATTGTTCTCATTGATTTGTATTCAGAATTGGTCCGATAACGCCTTGAAGCTTGACTACGCCTAAAAGCGCACTATACAAAATTGATGGACGCTGTAGCTATGAGAAATTATGTGTATGTTTCTTTTTTTTTATAAAAATATGTATATGCCACGCCCCCGTAATTAGTAGGACTGCAGTTCAGTTACCTTAGTTGGCGCTGTTGTTGTTGGCACTGAAGCGTCAAAACCGTAATCGGATCGCATGCTAAGCGCTTTCATGCAGCTCAACCGTCAGTTGGCCATATAAATGAAAAAGTTTTCACTGCAACCAAATGCAAGCTGATATGTGCCAGGGGTTGGGAAAAGGGGGTAAGGGTGGGGAGTGGGGTTGGCAACCCCCTTTCAGACGAGGCTGGCATGCAATAGACGCCAGTTAGGCATATATGCATTTATACATAAATAAATGAGACGTATGGTATACACAGGTCCAGATAGGGCAGGTAGTTAAAACGTATTTCATCAGCTTATGAAAGCAAACTATTACGATTAACTAACGTCGTCTGAGCTTTGCACTCAACTGTAACTGCAAATAGTATAAAAACCCTATATACACATAAATATATATGCACATAATATTTAATCACGTCTGGCACTGAGCTGTACGTTCATTTTTTGTACTTGGACTTTAAATTTGAGCTGCGTAACAATCGTTGTGGGAATCGGGAATATGGTATTTATATAAACTATCCAATTCCCAAAGAAATACAGAATAAATAGAACAAACATTAAATATGAAGTATAAGCAACGGTCTGTGTTAAGCAGCTGTTAGAGACATGTTAAGCTGCTGTTATAGACATGTCAATCTAGTTGCATTCTACATATAATTCCTTTTTCACCTCAAAGAACTTCCAATCTCCAATAAAATCAACAATTAAAACACTCTTTTGACTGAGAACTATGTTAACCATCTGTTATAGCGTTGTTAACTATTTAAAATTTAGCATTAATTGCTTTCTTTTCGCCTTAAAGCACTCCCCAATCTTTGTTGCATGTTATCGGTGAAATCTCCTCACCTGCGGCACGTTTGATGCCACCCGCTTGGCACAGAAAAGTAATTTCTCGATTTTATGTGCACTTATGCCCAATTTGGTAACCGCCACTTGACAATTAAAAGCTGCCAACCCTCCGACAACCCAGACTGCCCACTGTGAGCACTCAACGCTTCATGGGCATAGCCGGCAGTCGGTCGGTGAGTCACTCAACCCAAACAATTCTTTGGCAACTGGTCTTGACCATAACGTGTCTGAACTTATAATCAATTCAAGCCGGACATTTAAATATGATGAAATTGTTAGAACTTCGATTACAGTATAATTTGCTTATATCCAATTTTACATATAAGTTGATGTTGATTTATCGTGTATAATAAAACTATAGTTTTTGTCAATTTACCCAAAAATTGAGACATTTATAGGATGCCCAATTAAGTAATGTTGCAAATAACTGTAAAACATTTTTCTTGAACTGAAAAGTTGCGTATTGCTAAAAGAATTTCAATAACGATTTTAATATACCAGTATAACTGGTAGAAATGCTATGATTAATGACAGAAATATGCGCTGCGGTTAGTCCAATTTTGGTCATGACTGCATTCAAGTACCTACACATGACCACATTTAACTTGAAAAGTCTGACTAAGAACTCAAGTCCATGGTTTAGTCTAGACTTTAGTCCAACCGGCTTTCATCAGCCGGCCGGCTTTTGATATGGCTAATGGTGAATGGCCAGAAATAGAATCAGAAAGCAAGACAAAGGAAATGCTTACGTGCCTTACGTAGTGGAGCAAACTACGTGTCTATATCGAGCATTGATTATATACAATATATGTGTATTTAATATATACTATGTATTTAATTCCAGCCAAGCGAACGAAACAACGCATTAGATCATCGCAATTTTTCAGGCTTTTTTTCTATTGCAAAAAATATACAAATTTGCATTTATGTGCGAAACTGATTTCGACAATTGATAAGTTAAACAATAGATAAAGAACAGAATGTTTGAAATTAATGGAAACGACTGAAAAATACCCTACTTTAATTAAAATGTCAATTCTAAATAATAAATAAAGTTAAAATCTACTTAATATTTGTTAGAAACGAAAAAAATATCGGTTTCAGTTACGGTATATAAAAATAAAAATTGGGTTGAAAACGATGATAACCCCTTAACAAGAAAATTTAATATAATGCTTTATTGAACAAAAACTAACCGTTATACTTGAATAGGTTACTAAGCGGTTATTTCGGTGATAATAATGTCGGTATTTGGGTTTCGGCACAATACAAAAAAAGTATTTCGGTTACGGTTTTAATTACGGTTACCTGTTTTAATCGGTTAATACCGGTGAAAGGTTACGGCTTAAATTCTACCTTTTTTGTATACGGTTTCTTTAATTTAAGCATATTTTGTGCTACTTTAATCACTTTTATATTATTGAAGCGGATATATGTTAGACCAGGTTCAATATTTTTCTAAAAAGTAATTTTTAAAATACAATTTGTCTTCATCCTTAACAGTAATGAAATTAGAAATGCTCACTCTTTATTCTCGTACAGAGCTCTCAACTTGCGCTAGCACTATCTAACATACAATTCTTATCTCTAACTGCAGCGTATTATGAAAGTGAAATTAAAGTCTGAGCCACGCCTCTGATAACGCTGTATTCAGTCATGTGCCACATTAATACAAGAAGAAAGCAAACTGTGTCTGTGGGTGAATTAACTGTCACGTCACACAAAATGCGATATCAAAATGTTTGCAAGAAATAACAGCTACAATTATTCAAAATGCATTACCTACACATTTTGGCGCGTCATTTTGACAAGCAGTGAAAAGCTCTCAAGTAGCGCTAGCAAGCAGTGCAATGCCGCCCCAGCAGAAAGTAACCTTGAAAATTTAAGCAAGCAGGCAAGGGGAGAGAGTGAAAAAGCAATTGAGAGAGGGCCAGTTGAATAGCGTAATTCTGGTTGTTCTCAATATTGTTGTTATTGTTTAGAAGTGTTCTGTCTGTCACTCTCTTTCTCTCTGTCTTGCTTTCGCTGCTTTCTGCTCTGCCCGGCCGGCGTCGTATTTGTCTGCTAATTTTAGCTTTTTAGCTGTTTCAGCTATTTTACTGCTGTAGTTGTTTTGGCATTTGGATTTTCAGATTAATACATGGACTGCAACCGCTTTACAATTGGAGATTGCTAAAAGAAGAGAGCAGAGAGTGAGCTTTTCGTTTAAATTGGCTTAAGGGCTGCCAAGAATAGAGAGAGACAGAGCTTTTGCACAGATTTAAAAAATAACACAGCTGATCATAAGAACTACAAATCGAACAATTCATTTTGGGCATTTATCTCAACGTCCCTTTTGCTCCATTGAGTTTACCTGTCTGTGAAAAGAGACTGCTTACCTGCTCGACTGTTGCATGCAGCGACATGTTCAGTCTGAGGGATCGCTACCTAAGTGCAATGAATACAGATACAAGCGACAATATTTACAGCTAGAAATGCGTATCTTACCCTCTCCCGTGAGAGCGACACTCTCTCTCTTAGTCTCTCGCGCTCTCTCTGCGGCTCTCAGTGCCGCTCGAACGTTCCATATGGAATTTGCCATAGCCAGAGGGTGAACCCATATCTCCTATACCTATGCCTCATACCAATATGATATATACAATGTGTATACATATGAGTGCATGTGTGTGTGTGTGTGTATATATACCTTTTATATTGTATATTACCTAAAGCAATGCTCGCCCTGTGGCTGAATCGCATCTGAAATTAATTGTAGTTTAGTTTAGTTGATGTACGGCCTTTGTCAACGTCACACACAACATCGAGTGTTGTTCATCGAGTGTTGAGTTCTCCGTCGAGTCGTGTTTTCTTTCATCTGTAAGATACTTGCAACTTGTGACTTTGTCGCTTCGCGCCGTCAGCTGTTGAACCCTTAGCGTTGACCTCAGACTCAGCCAGCCAACAACGAGACAGATACATAAATACTTTCGATTCCGTGGCCGTTTTCTTTGGCATTTACATTAACATTTAAGTTTTGCGGATATCTCAACTTGGGAAATACCTATCTGTATTTATATATGTATATTTATCTCGGATTTGACCACTGCACTTGAATTATATAATTTTGTCGATGTGCCAATTGTTGAGAATATTTCATAATTGCTTAAATCAGTTTAAGCGCGCTTATCGAATTTGCCTGTGAATACACTTGACGAAAAATTAATAACTAGCAAATATAAAGTGCAATAAAAGTTAACGTATTAATTTATATAATTGTAAAACAAAATAAGAATAAAAAAAATACTTAAAACTCATTAGTGAACAACAACGAACTAAGCGAAAAAATAGTACTAAACAATAATTAATATATTCTGGGCATATTTTTAAATGCTTTGTGCTCAATTGTTTAGCGAAATGAGAATACATTAAATAAACCTATAAACAAATAATGAAAAGTGTCATTTGCATAGCACTTTTATAATTTTAATAAAAGAGCCATTACAATTACAGAAACTGTAAAAATAAACTAAAAGTAAATGAAACAAATAAATTAAATTAAAAACCACTATTTTGTATCGCAGCATAAAAACAAACTAATTCGAAATTATTATAAATATTTAATTTCGTAATCGACTTTTTCGCTGAGTGTATTGTGGCACTTATCTATCATGCAGTTGGGCGATGCCGATGCGTTGTCGCTTCGTCTATTTTCATATCAGTTGCGAAAAACGAGCTACGTTTTTTTTCGGTTTTTCGGTTTTTCTTTTTCGTTTTTTTTTTTTTTTTGAATTTTCGTCAAGTCATTCGTCGAAGCATTCATTGTTGTCGCCTGGCTGGGTCTCTGGGTCTCTCTATAGACAGGGTTCTCTTAGCTCTCCGTGAGTTCGCTGATCGTTCGGTCGGTCGATTGCCTCGTTTCAGTTAACGGTTAATGTTAATGCCGGCTCGTTGGCAAAATCTCGTGTGTAACTTCCTAATTCCGTTTTATTTCATTGCAGTTGTTTGGTTCTAGATATATAGTATAGATATATATATACTTATATACCTATATATAATCCCAATATAAATATATATAAATAATGGCTGCCGCTTTAGAAACGCTACAGGCGCTACTGCAAACACTGAATGAAATCAAAGAGCTGCCATATAATCGGGAATCTTGTAAGTATTTCCCACAATTGGCTAGAGGATTTGCTGATAAATAATCTTCTAACCTAACCAGACATCTTTAGCCATCGCGTCTTTTCACGTTGTTTCCAATTGCAGCTCTGATTTATTTATAAACATTTTTCTGTTTTGTAGTTTACCTCTTGGCGCGAGAAATGTGACAAAATTTATAAAAATTTTCTATTTTTCTTTTTTTGTGTGTTAATTCTTTGTTCGGTCGTGTAGATATATATTTGTTAATCAATGAAGTACACTGATTTATAGATTTCCAGATTTCTTTAAAACTCCCAGTCATTTGTACTTGACAACTGATTGTGTTTTCTAGTATCTACAATTTTCGATTCGATTCAAACTTTATTTATTTCCGTTCATTGTGGATTCATGTAATCTATTGCTGTTAATATTTGCAGAAGATTACGAGTTACATTTATAAGATATTGATGCAATAACATAGTGCAAGCAAAAGAGAAGAAGAGAGAGAGAGAAAGAGAGAGTATGCACTTTTGATCATCATTAAGGTAGGGTTGAGTTTAGATTTGAATTGCTAAAATATTAAGAACATTAATATACATTTTAGTCCATGTCAATAATATTTTCACAGTTGTAGGGTATTTCTTAGTCGTTTACACTCTCATGTAAATGTGGGCATTCTTTTATTAGTGGTTTTGTCTGTGTCTTTATTTTGATTGTTGCTCACTGCTGTCGCTCTTGTTGCTTTTGCATTTCTTATAATAATTTTATTATTTCATGCTTTTTATTGCATTTCTGCTTATGCAATTTCGCAGCCCCTTTTCAGACATTTTGACAATGTCAGGTGCAGTTTTATTTATATTATTTATTTATTTACCCAGAAACCGCTTTGAGAATTATGTCAGCATATACGCATATGCTCTAACTCTTTCTTATTTGGTCTCCACCTCTCCCTCTTTCTCTCTGTTTGAATTTGGGCCGCATGATATCATTTAAAGCAAAGCTTACTCACTGTCAGCGGCGTCGCGCCAAAAAAAAACGACAAATACATAAATTTGCGTTGCCATTTGAAAAGGGGGTTGTATGATGTCACTATCATCGTTTACAAATATAAGTACAATCATACGTAATTTGTTTTGATTCTGCGTTGCAGTAAAATGTTCATTGACCAATTCGTAAAAACGTTAAACTGCGCAGCTTCCAGACCGACACAAGCAGCGCATGTCAAACTGTAGCAAGCAGTCCAATGACCACACTCAACAAAATGGATTTTGATTGCATTTAATTAAGTGCCAGGCGTGTTTCTCTCATTGATTCAACATGCACTTTGTAAAGTACACTCACAAACACACGGACACACTCCAACACCTTTAGTTTGGACATTATTCGTCATGCTTCAAGCACATTTAGTCATGTTGGGAGCTCCGACTTGAATTATGATTCATAAAAGTTCAAATCGAACGCCAAACGCAACCGCACCCACTACGTTAAATAAGAACCACTTCGTGGTTGTTTCCCGAGTCATCGTCGTGTGCTTGACACGTTGCTAACATTCTTACGACGCAACGCAGCGAGCGCTTTCAATGCGCCTACGTAGTCAAGTTTGACATGCTGTCTGTTGGTGTGGTTGTTGTTGCAATTGCGCGTTATCTTTTTACTTTCAAAAGCTGGGATCGCACTCTCTCTCATTGTACTTCCTCCAGTGCTGCCACTTTAGCTATAAAATAGCTAGAAGATTTAACGATATGCTAATATCTAGAAATCTAAATATTTTCAAAATGAAACTTACTATTTTTACAGATTGGCAGAAACCTTCAATATACTTAAATCAATATATTCCAGGCAAAACAATAATAGCAAAAATGAAATTTTATTTCAATTTGTTAGCATATAAAATGAACATTTTTTTTATTTTTCTTATCATTCTATAATCTGAATGTTCGTATTGTATAGCAGTCTGTTATTACTTTTTAAAACTCTATCTATTTTCTATGAAATTTTTGGATCAAATTAGCTATTTTATCCCTTGTAATTTTGACAACACTGACTCCCTCTCTCATGCTCTCAGCAAAAACTTGCTCCATTCCAGAAAACTTGTTTGCCATGCATGCGCTCGCTCTTGCTCCCTTTCTCCTTCTCGCTCTTTCGCACGGAGCTCCAATGGACAAGCAGTGGCAGAGCTGTCGCAGCAGCAGCAACGACTGCGACTTATTGGTTTGTTTTGTGTTTGAACTTCTTCCAGTTCTTTTGCTGCGTTCAGAGCAGACGGCGGTCCGCAGTGTCGCCCTCAAGAGTTTTCGTGTCAATTTTATAATTGTGTTTTTGTGTGTGTGAGCGTGTTTGTGTGTGTGCAGTAGCCAACTTTAATTAGCGCTAGACACGCCAATTTCTTTTTGCATACATTTTGGCGCCAACCTGTTCAGCCCCCTCCCCCCACACACAAACTAAATAAACCGTTAAAATGGCCGGTGGCAGTAAACGTTATTCACGCAACAACTCAAACGGCAACTTTCAGCCATTGCCCGAACGTGGCCCAGGTAAATAACAACAACAACAGCAACAACAACAACATTAAAAGCAAGAGCACATATAGAGCTTATCACCTGTCCACTTTGATTTAGCTCTATTCGTTATCTATGCTCTTCTGCTTCTGCTTTGTCGATTGCCAACGTCAGCAGCGACGCCAACGTGGCCGTTAAATCGCTGCATGCTTTATGCCCAAAAGCCAAAACTGGCAGCAATAACAACAACAATATCAGCAAAAGCAAAAACTACGACAGCATAAACTTTTTGCATAATTTGAGGTTTTTGGCTGCGTTGAGCGATCACTTTTTGAATTTTGATTGCCACGTCGAATAACGTTGGAAAGGTGCAAAGCCAATGAACTTTACGACTGGAAAGATAGTGAATTCAGCATTTTTCCTGCATATTCCACAATTTAGTGATTGCATTTCCAATTTGCAGGCTATCAATTTGTGTGTCTTGTCTAATTCAAGGTTATCAATGCCGCGTGCTAGCTACACACACATTTTGAGATGTGCACGTGATAATTAGAGCAATGACAGTCACGCACGAAATTGAATAATTTCATGCACAGACATTTGCCCAGCAGGAAAGCTCCGACAAATGGAAAGCAACAGATCAGAGAGCAAGGAGGAGCATATGAGAGCGAGAGAGAGCTTAAGTTTTGGAGTTGTTGCAGTTCAGAGTTTACACTCTGATCTTTTTTTATTTGTTGTTTGTGGAGATAAAATGCTGAGAAAGAAGATCATTCATTTTACACAACAGCAAGCAGTTGCATATTATATTTTTTATTTTTATTATTATTATTTAATTTATAACTTTTACAAAATGTTGCATTTAATAAAGTGTAAACTTTACAACTCCATACTTGCATTTCACCCAAAATAAGTAGCTTATTAATGATTAATTCTATTCTCTCACGCTGACGTATTACGCACATCTCCAAAAGAAAAACACACTCACACACGAACACTTGTCTCTTATCTAGGCAATTCCATGCGCTTCTTCTTGAACAGCGAGTCTACACTTCACTTTCAGCACAAACTTGTTTCACGTGAAAACCAGTTCTCAGTCTTTCACTTCTGCCCCTACTCAATTCTTTCCCTTCCAGTGTCATTCCAATTTTTCTGGCGATCCAGTGCCGAATGCATTTATCAACCTCCAATCTTTCAATACGCTTAATTGGAACAAAGTCTCTTTTCAATTGATGAAAAGAAGCGATGTAAGAAAAACTTTCTCTCGCAGCGCTTTCTTTATAATTCAGCAAGACAACAATATGAATATCTGTTTGTGTGTTGTGTTTGTATCTCTTATGTATGCTACATACTCGCATATGCTTTATGTCTTAACCCAGTTTCAATTTGTGGCCCTCTCATCATTGTCTCCTTTCTAATTTGCTGTCGATTTACATAACCTCTAAAGCTTCAGCTGGCGCTGCTTGGCAACTATCTTGGCCTAAACTTTCCTCCCCCCCCTCTCCCGAAACGGGTTTAGACCAACGATATTTGTGAGATGGTTTTTATACAACTTTTATAACCCGATACTGATATTTGCTTAGCTGTTGTATATGTATCTATATTAACTGTAGTACATTCGGAATTAAAGTTGATTTTTTTGGCAAGTTTATTCATTGGAGCGATAAGAGAGTTTCAGGGAATTGTTCTTAGTGATCTTGGAGCTTTAAAGCTCTTCAAAACTACGTTCTGTGTAGGATTTCCTAGTGCATTTGCCGACCAGCTGTGCTCCCATGGGATGCCTTAGAGGCGAGTCATGCCAGTTTCTCATTCAACATTAGTCGTGCTCGACACGCAAGATACCCTGTGCTTATCTATAAACTAGCATAATTATATAGAGTTAAAAAAATAATAATTATAATGATAAAAGACCACGTAGTTGTAAATACAAAATTTGACGTAAATTTTGACATGTAAATTCAAACTTTCTGAACTTTGCCAAAACTCAACCGATTGCCAAGCGAAATATCATTTATGACTTGGCCTTTAAATTAATAATAATATAATATAAATATAATTTAATTCATGCTCAAATAATTTCTTGCCTTAAGATATCGATTTTTAAGGAACCTTAACATTGACGACAAAAATAAATTTAATTTGTGTTTTTATCTCGCCAACAATGTTATCAAATATGCCATTTACAGGGTAAATGTGTCTATTGAAATAATTTAAATGTCTTTGAAAAAGATCTTCAAAATAGAAAAATAAGCTGAAATAATAAACAGAAACATATAAAAATCTGTTAAATTAATCGGATTTCAATGACCCGTCAGCGAATTGTTTATTGCTTAATGAGTTAAACTATTTATAGGTCGAAGCAATTGAAATCCATTTTGTTTTCTATAAGGGAAATTCGCTTTCGGTGATCGCAATGAGCGGGGCATTGACTGCTTATCGGGAAATAGACAGGAAAAGAGTGGGCAGAGAGTGGTTAACACTTGAATTTGGATTACGAGAATAATGCGTTTCCAAAAGATACATTTTTAAACAGATCGTTGCTTAAGCATTTCAATTCGTATCCGTTCCTCGCTCTCTTAACGTGTCTCTCTCACGATCTCTCTTTTGTTCTTTTGCTCTCGGTCTTTTGCGCTTTTACTCTTTTCCGGGGTCCGGACAAATTTCGAGGCAATCCCGTAAAGCGCACAGACGCCAAATAATAATTTGTCTAGTATAAAACTTGGCAACGATCGAACGCACGGCGCGCGAACCACGAAACCACGAATAAAAATGTCGAGCAGAATCTGTGAGTGTGGGGGCGAGATTGCGAAGGGGGAAGAATAGGAGAAAAAGAGCAATATATATAAATTATATGTATATGTGTAAAATATGTATATAACATAAAGTTGTAGCAACAATTATTACCTGGTTGCAAGTGCAGCGGCTGCAGCACAATTTATGCTACAAAATGCTCAAGTGTGCATGTGTGGTGTATCTCAAAGATTGCATAATTGTTCACGCAAAAAGATACATACATACATGCACACACACGCATATATATGTATATAGACAGCTGTCTAATGATCTGTATGTGTGTGTGTGTGCTTTTGTATATTTTGGTATTTTTCAGTGGCTTTTGAACTGTTGGCAAATAATGAAAATCGAATTTAAAGAATTTGAACTGCTTTTTAAACTGTGCCAAGATGAGAAAAGTAGCATATGACTCTCAAACTGTAACGTGTGATCAACTAAAATCAAAACTGCTTACGAAATTGAAGAAATAAACTGTAACTTCCTTCGCTCCTCACTTTGAATGAATTCTAAGGAATTCAAGCTGGTTGTCAAATTGTTGAAATAATCATGTGATCTCTTCCAGAATCTAAAGAATAATGACTGCGTGATAATTATTTTACTTACACTTCTTACTCTTTTCTCTCTTACAGTGGAATCCCTCATCTACTGGCGTGATGTGAAAAAGTCCGGCATTGTGTTTGGCGCCGGTCTGGTCACACTGGTAGCCATCTCCTGCTTCTCCGTGATCAGTGTGTTTGCGTATTTGTCGCTGTTGGCGCTCGTCGGTACCGTCGCCTTCAGAATCTACAAATCGGTGACACAGGCCGTACAAAAGACAAACGATGGACATCCCTTCAAGTAAGTCCAGAATTAACTTTGATTTTTGAATATTTATTTAACTGAATTGTTTGCTTGTATCTTTAGAGAGTATCTGGAACTGGATCTGACGCTGTCACAGGAGAAGGTGCAACATATTGCCGGCGTGGCTGTTGCACATCTTAATGGCTTCACTGCGGAACTGAGGCGTCTGTTTCTCGTTGAGGATATGATCGATTCGATTAAATTTGGTGTCATTCTGTGGGTATTCACCTACATTGGCGCCTGGTTCAATGGCATGACTCTGGTCATTCTGGGTGAGTTATGGATAAATTTGATTTATTTGTCAATATACTAATTAAGATCTATAATTTCATTTTATAGCCTTTGTCTCGCTGTTCACCTTGCCCAAGGTGTATGAGAACAACAAGGCATCGATCGATACTTATTTGGATCTGGTGCGCACCAAGTTGACAGAGATCACCGACAAGTGAGTGGAAGATGCCCAAAAGAATTCCCAATTAAGTGATTTCTAATTGTGTTTATTCTCTTTTAGAATCCGGGTGGCTATTCCCATTGGCAACAAGAAGCCTGTGGCTGCTGCTACTGAGTCGGACAAGGACAAATAGAAAGCAAACAATTAAACAACTAACAACAACAAGCAGCAACAACAACAGCAACAACAACAGCAACAACATGTTTATATATTTATTAAGCATTATTTGAATGATTTAATATTCATCCGGGGCATAACAAATAAATACATATATTTTATTGTATAATTACAATTATACAAACAACAACTTGCAATGTAAACCCTTAACTAAAAGCTAAAACAAAAGAAAAGAAAACAACAAAATCGAAAAGATAATATTCAATATCAACACATCGTAGAAGTTTAAACATTGTCCAAATGTCTTTAAGTTTTTAAACGAACGAAAAGTATACAAAAAATAACTAAAATTATAGAAAAAAAAAACACAGCCACAGCAATGCAATTAAAGTTTCCTCGGTTACAATATGAATTCTTTTCTTTGCTTAAACGCGAGAGATTCTTAGCGACAAAACCCAAACTATTAAAAAAAAACATTTTATAATTTTATCATTTAGTCAAATAAAGTGCATAGTACACTAAAAAACTATGCAACAGGCCTTTGAAAACAACAAAAACAAAAATTGTACACCCATTTTTATTAGCAACTTTTTTCTAATTAAACTTTTTGCTTTAGTTCTAATTATAATTTTGTTGATTTTTATATAAAAAATCAAATAAAAACAAATGAAGTAAAATATAATAACTTTGATTTACATTTTATTATTATTTAAATTTTTATTTTTTTTAGCAAGTGTATCAAAATTGGGCTGTTCCATAAAACGCTTTCGTCTTTGGCCCATGGATCAGGTGCAACTCGACTTAAGATTGGACCAATTGAGCGGTGTTTTAGAGCTAAAGATTCGAGTTGCACACATTATTTGGGAGACAGAATTTCAGAGCAAGAAGAACTTCCCTGAAAATCATATTAAACATAAACAAATTTAAATAACACAGCTTCGCCTTGTTTCACAAACATTTACTTATGTACAATTAATTTTTAAGCATTTTACATTATAAACATAAAACAAAAAAGCAAAAACTTAAATCAAATATTTAATGTAAATTTTTTGCAGCACTGCAAGTTGAGTTTTTGCCAACGTTTTAAAATCATAATCATTAAATCATATGCATATATTGTAGCTTAAATGTTTTTATTGTAACCATTTGTTGCTCATTGTTATAACAGAAAAAGAAATGAAAATTTGAAAGTGCAAGATTTATGTTTGAGTTGCTTTCAAAGAAAAACGTTTTTACATCAAAAGTCAAGTGCAGCTATTAAGCAAAAAGGATCGGAAGGAAAACTGATCAATTTTTAGGCGACGCGTCGTTTATTCTCCCGTATAATAACAATAGATATTTTTGCATATTATGTAACACTTTAAAACGATATTTCTATATATGTATGTAATATGTAAGTGAAAACAAAAGAAAAACGTAAAAATCATCGTAAATGAGAAAGAATAACGAAATTTTGGATATTTTCTTTGTGTAAGTGCAAAGAGTTAAGATACGAGACGAGATAAAAGATCTTCATTTACACAGATATATCACATAAATGTGCAGTAAGTTTGCTATATGATAGACAGCGACAACAATGTTCTTACTTATTACATTTAAAAGAGAAGATCAAACAGTTGATATGATCGTAAAAATTTCAATAAAAATAAACTAATAAAAATATCTTGTTTGGTGTGTGATCGTTCGGACGTTGAGCGAAAGTCTCGCCAAAGGCTCATAAATTAATTGGCCTTCAAACAGACAACTTGCGGTCAAACACCGTGCGACGACCGAACCTCCGCCAAACATGCGTTGCTGACATAAAACGGGCTGAAAACGGATCGTAAGCAGATCGAACGAGTTGCACGCAACATTTTCGTGTGTGACGCGTTGCGTCTCTGCTGCTAGCCGGCAGAAAAAGGTTTAGCTTACTGCTTACTCTGCACTGCTTGCAATTGAAAAGCGAGCACAATTAAGAGAACATTTGGCACTGCTTTGCTTATTATCCAAATGAACTGCTTGCCAGCTAACTTAGTGGCGTCCTCTATGGATTGTAAGCGGCAATCAAATTATAAACTGCTTGTTGCACTGCTCTCATCCAAAACAGGAGCGCGAAATTGGAATGAAATTTTCAAAAATCAATTAAAAAAAATTGAGAAACAAATTTGAAAAACAAAAAAAATGCAAAATTTTTTAAAATAATGAAGTTTATTCTAAAATTAGCTTTGTGCATTTCGCTCTTCGCGTGGCAAAGTTGAGAAAAAATCGAAAAACGAAAAAAAATTGTAAATTCGAGAAAAATGCAACAAAAATTCTGGTGAGATTCCCAAAATTCTAACTTCAAAATTGAAAAGGTTGACTTTTCGATAGCGAAAAAAATATGTGAAAAATTTCACATAAAATTGGGGCCCTTACCAGTTTTCTGTATTCCGCTAACGTATTGAGCCCTCTAACGGCGGCGTGTTGAAGGTGCTGTGGTCGTGTATTGACAGATAGATGTCGCTTTCGCTATGACAGACTAGTGCCGCCCTCTCTTAACTATTTATGAAACTAACGGTTGCAATTTTTCAAAAATCAATAAAAAAATTGAGAAACAAATTGCATTCTAAAATTGTCACAACAAAAGCCAAATTCTAATTAATTTTAAATTTAATTAACAAATTAGAGAAAAAACTACGAAAATTTTGTAAAAATGCGAGATTTTAAAAAGCAGCTAAAAATTATGATTTGCAGATATCATAAGCGAAATCTTCTTGTGAAATATTCAGAAGATACTTGTATTTGAAATTGATGACTGGGTGAGAATAACAAATAATTCATATGCATGGCACAAAACTCGCGGATAGTAAAAAATTAATTTGGAAAATTGAATAAATTACGCGAATTATGTAACAGGCGAACAGCAATCGATGCCAAGAGCGACAAACAAAGCAGCTACTGCAGAAGTTGAGAACCATTTAGGAGCAAAACACACATAAACACATAAACACACACACACACACACACACACACACACATACATATATTCCCAATCGAGCACACACTCGCCCGGAAAATGCTTTTCCTCCAAAAAGTCAAAAATAATAAGTACATGGAAGAAGAAGAAGCAGCGGCAACATTTGAGTCAGATAAACTCGGAGAGCGAAGAGTGGAAAGAGGGGAGAGGGGAGGAGAGGGCCAGCTGCTGGATGTTGGCCATAAAACATTTTTCAATGCTCAGAGGGTTGTGGGCCAGCACAACGAGGGGGTTGTAAATGTCTCGATGCCACTATCTGGAAAATTAATGTTCACTCACAAAGCGACCGAGGGAGAGAGAGAGAGGAAGAGAGCGTGTGTGTGTGCGAGGGAGATGGCTAGCGGGGAGCGAGAGCGTGCGTGGAAAATCTTCAAAGGTTGCCGCAGCGGTTTCTCGCCTTTGTGCCAAAATCCTCAAAGGAATTTTCCGATATTTGTAGCAGGCGCTCAGCAAGCGCCAGCTGGCAAAGTTGACCAAGAAAAGCCACAGAAAATGCACACATGTACACACACATACACACACACACATGGGACACACACATACACACATATCAGACTCGACCTCAACACGCCAATGAATTTTCCGACGATATGTATTTTTTTTTCGCTTGGGGAGAAAATTCGCTTTTCATGTGTGCTATATACACACACACACACACACAGTCGTCGTTGAGTTATCGATGAGATGCTGCGACGTCAATGCTGACGTCGATCCATTTGGCGAGCGTATTCGTATTTTTATTCGCCGATTTTCCCTCACGTTTTCCTCAGTGATGTCACCAATTGTGGAAAAACCCACTTGACATATTTAAAACATAGCATATTTATTTTTTGAGCAATTCATTCGATAGACAAAACATAAAATATTCCCCATTCAAACAATAATAATAATAAAAAAACTTTGTTTTTATGACCAGCTAAGTCTCGTCGTTGCCAATTTTGGTAGCACATAAAAAAAACTCATTTAGATGGCCAACACAAAAGGCATTGTGAAATAAGCATCAACAAATGCTCAATTTACAATCATTTTATTAAAGACACCAAAAGGCATAAATAACATCGATTAGGAGAAGAGTATAAGAAGGGGAGCGGGAAGGGAGGGAATTGAGTTAGTGAATCAATAAGTATGTGAAATCTCTATTAAGCGTGGCACGTGTTTCTGCCCCACAGCTGCCACAATTGTGTGGCACTTTAATGTCAGTGTCAGCTCCGCATAAATCAAAGAGTTGTATTTTGGGCACGTCTGGAGGCAGCATCCAATAGCAACAACAACAAGAACAACAGCAGCAGCTGGTCCAGTCCATAAGGGCAGCAGCAACATGGTCATTATATAGTTCTCTTCTCTCTCTGTCTCCTTCTCTGACTCTCAACTTGGCACGTGCCCCAACACAACACAATCAAAATTGGCCAATATGTTGGCATTGCTTAGTTTGCTGGCTGCATATATAAACACACACTGTGACATGGGGAGAGGGTTCTGCAGGGCATTTAGGCATTTTAACAAAATGTTGCAACGCTTTGTTTGTGCAACACATACTCGTATTGAAAGATGCACAGAAAAAAGAAACAAAATAAATTTCGGGTTATTTTTAGCAATTGCCAATGCCTCAAACACACACACTACCAATTAAAAACAGGCGTCACTTCGTCTACCGAGAGTCTCTTTAAGTTGGGGACTACGTTGGGATGGGAGTGCGAAAACGTGACTATAAGTGACTTTAAGTGTGTGTATATTTGAAATCAAACCAAGGAAATCAATAAGAAAGTTTTGTTCGGGAGACTGTAAGATGAAAAGCTTAACAAAGTTGTTATAATATGAATATATAGTAAATATATTATTATATTAAATAATAAATAGATATCTTGTATTTCAGAATCACGTTTCTTCTACTTACTATATGTGACATCTTCTCAAACTAAATCAAATATACAAATAACAATTTATTGCAAAATAAATGAATATATACATTTATTTCAACTGATTATATGTTTTATTCAAGTCATTAAAATCCTTTCTAAACTGAATCTAAATAATTGCAAGTATTAAAATATATTAAATATGTAGTACTTAATTACGTATATCTCAAAAAGAGTTAAGCATATGTTCAACAATTCCCAGACAGAAGATTCCTGAAGCATTCCTCTCATTCTTTTCACACAGAACAACAGCACAGACAAAGAAGGAAAGAAGAGAGAAAAGAATTAAACAGCAGTAAACAGTTCTCAGCTCGGTTTAAGTAAACCAAATAAACGCCAGGCTAAACGACACTTGTATTAAGTCGAAGACAATTCAATAAATATCAATAAAAATATTTAAGCAGGCAATTGGAGGCAACTTCATCATCAAAAGCCACAAAAGCCGACGAGGCGAGGTTCCAGCTCCAGTTGAGTTTTATTATTTTTAAGATAAAGTTAAAGCTGAAATTAAAGTGGGGCCAATAAGCAAATCCTCTTGGCAATAAAAACAAAGCGACAACTGCAAACAGCTCGTAACGGTAATCATATTAACTAAGCGAGCGCGAAATTTAATGAAATTGCCCAAAAAAGTGCAGACCAGACAAGTGATTGTTGTTGTTGTTTTTGTTGTTGTTGTTGTTGCTGTTGTTGCTGCAACAACTGAGACTGAGACTCGAACTGAGGGTGACTGACGAACCAACGGATGCGCTTAAATAATATTTAAATATGCGAATTTTGTCTGACGACAATGTGAAAAAAGATGCCAAAAAGGAATTTACTTAATGACATCAACAACAAGCACGACAACAACAACAACGATGGCAACAACAATGCCAGCAATTAACTGCAATGAATGGCAGGCAGGAAGTTTGGGGAACTGCACGAGAAGCGACCTTGCAATGTCGCAATGCCACAGCTAATAATGATGTTGTTGTTGTTGTTATTGTAATTGTTGTTCTTGTTGCTGCTGCTGTTGTTGACGACGACGACGGCTGCTTGTTAAAGTTTGCCGCCATTTGTCTGCGACTGCAACTAACTGTTAAGTCGAGTCTCGGCCGCCCCCAAGTGCATTCCATCACGCCAGGGCACAAATGTGAATAAACTAATCTAACAGCATGTTGCATGCCACTCTGTGGCAGCCACAGCAACAGCAATTGCTGCTGCTGCAGGCTCATTAAATTATTGCTAATAATAATGCAATTTAGAGCCGCTTTTGATACGTAACTAACTGGCATTTGCATTGCCAGCCCAATTTGCTGCCATTTGCGGCAAGGTGTCGGCCAACTCAATTAACTGGGCCATAAAGATGGAGGTGTTGGGTCAGACAGTTAGATGAGAGGCCACAACGTAACGAAGTATATAAAAAAAAACGTATTTTCAATAATAAAATTTAAGTAAAACTTAAAAATTTTATTGAAAATATTGTTTAAAATATGCACATATAAAAATGTTGTGAACTTAATTTGCAGTAATATAAAATATGTGTGACAATCTTAAGCTTTCATCCTATCATTAAGTTTATCATGTTGGTAAATTTAACTTTAAATTTATAAAATTAATAATATTGTTATTTTATAGAAATGATCTTAAATAGTATTAATTTTTTTATTGGACAGATTGCAACTCGAATATTTTGGCTAGAAAGTCACATGAGTTCATGAGTCACAAGCATTCAAAAAAAAAAAGATCTGAACTTATCTATTAAATATAAATCCTAAGAAAATATTTAATACTTTAAGTCTAATTTAATATATATAATTTATACGTTATTAATTATTGGATAAGTTTTCAACCAAATTTGTGAACTCAGCTCAACTGAATTTAATTCATGCTGAACTTTGAACTCAGTTTTGGGGACACCTTTTGAGCCTTTCGGTTTGTTGTGGCCGGTTAATGGAAATTGTTAGGGAAATGACAACTGAAATGTAGCTAATGGAAGCGCGTGATACAAGCGACTTCCGCAGGATTACAGAGTCAGGGCCCTTGCTGGTTCTAGGGTCATAGAGTTGGGGTCTTGAGGTCAGTTTCGGTTCGCTTTGACTGGCAGCTGGCGTTGCGCATGCGCGGACAACGAGGCTGATGGATTTAACTTTGCCATGGCAACACAAGAGCACAACAAATAACAAGGGAGTGGAAAGGACAGTGGAAGGGGCAGAGGCAGTGGCTTTGGCAGAGTGAAGGCGTGGAAAGGATAATGTGTCCGGTTGAGGGTGATCATGTTGCCAGCCTGTGTCTATATGCTCTCAGCAGACAGCAGACAGGATGCCGCTCTAAAAGGATTTACGCACACTCAATGTTTACTTTAATTGCTTTTGTCTGACAACGACACGCGCCTCGGTCTCTAAGTCGATTTTAATGCCACATTCTCGAGTGTTGTTTAACTTCTGACGCCGTCGTCTGATTGGAGCAGCTGTTTTTTGGAGTGGCCTGCCAATTATGTGGCGACTATCCTTGCGAATATCCTTGCCAAAAATTAACAACAACTGTTTCATTCACCACAAAACCACAGCGGCAACAGCAGGGCCAATGTTTTGTAGCCAACAAACGACCAGGCAAAATTGACAATTAATCACGCAAACCACATTGTTACATGTAGAAAGAGTAATAGAAACTAAGTTGAAGACTGATGGGCTATGTAATACCCTGGTGACAATTAACCAGAGAAAAGCCAAATTATCGACTACGACATACTCTGGCAAAAAAAAAACAGTAATGAAAGGTAAACTGCCAATCGAAAGTTGAAGAATTACAAGGTACATTTGATCGAATAGAAATAAAAAAGGGATTCCGGAAAACAGTTTTAGCTTTGGTTTAGATTTCTCCATACAATATTTTCAATGCTCTTTGATTCTTTCCTGATTTGCTCTGGGCACACTGAAAATGTTGTAGAAATCTAAACCAAATGTAAAACAGTTTTCCGGAATCCCTTTAATATGTACTCCTTTATTCGTTGCGTTGAAAATAAACAAATGTTTGAATAAAACAATAGCAAGTATTTTTAAATTTATTTATTATTTTGTTTATTTACAGTTGATCAAATGAACTTGTAAAAATTAAAATTAAATTAAATAACAAAATAAATTATTAAATTGATATGAAATTTATTTAAATTTAAATTTAAACTGAATGGATAAAAAAGCAAAATTCAAAATTATGAATCCGGGGGTAATAAAAAAATTATTAAATGATTAAATGATGATTGCAACATTTTATGCAAGGATTGGAGAAAACCCAGAAAATTTAGAATTAGTAAGGAATTTCTAGAAAGAAAGAAATTTCAATTGTTAGCACACATTTTGTTATTTATGTCACTAGCGTGGGCTGTGACGCAGTGAAAGTATAGTTTGCAATAGCATTGCAATGTTTTACTCAAGCTTATCCTTCTCACAGATAAAGTTCAATTTGGTTTCACAACGATTATCATTCATGGCGTACGTTGATCCGTATCTCACCAATACAACGCAATTTTCGACATTTTTGTTATTGGGTTCTCCAGAATGCCACTGCAAGAAGTCCGCCCTACGTCCAGAAGACAGCAATTGGAAGACACCCTCTTCGGCAAGATCATTGATGTCCAGCCAGTATTGGAGACGGCTTAACTTCTCGCTGACTGCCTTCAACTCTGCCACACTCTGCAGACCAGCTAGATTTCCACCCATCGCCCGGCACTTATGAGCTGCGTCGAACCAATTGACCTCATCCGTGTCATCGATATAGTATTATTTTGATCCAATTTTCTCAAATTTCGGTACTTCTCTGGCTTTCATTGCCGTAACTGTCTTGTGTAGTTCCATAAACTTGTTTTCGAGTATATCAGAGTCTATTTCATACATCAAAAACTTATCTTCGAACTCATCAATCTTTCGGTTAAGCTTTTCAAGCTGTTCTTCTACCGGTTTTTTAGAATCTTCAGCGGACTCCTCTTTAGATTTGGAAATCAACTGAACTGCAACTTGATCAGCAGGTACTTCATGACTGTCTCCATGACGCTGTATTAAGTTTGACTTTTAAATTTGATAGTCAAGAAAAATAGTTAGACGAACTTACGAAACTCGGACTTTCAAAATCATGCTTATACCATCCTCTCTGCCATAATATGCGTTGGCTTGGATCGAAAGTATGAGCCTGTATTAAAGTGCACCATATATTTCAATTCAATTCAAACTGATTAAATAGACAAAGTTACCTCAGCTTGACATTCTTGCAGTGCAAGAAATGTGACAAAAAGTCCAACAAAAATGATTTTCATTCTGTTCAACTCAGCGAATTTGTTATTCTGAAGGAATTATAGACAACTGCATCCCATTCAAGGGGAGATCATCCCTTTATATACCTGATGCACATTGGAATTATCAGATTTGAATTATCTGTTCTGAACTTTCGCTTGATCTGTTTCGGATTGTGGGAATTGTTGAAATTATTAATTCACTTACAATGCAATTTCTTTTGAAATTCAGTTCCAGTTCCTAGCCATTATCAGTTCTAGTTAGTGCTATATATTTTTTATTATTTTTTCTTTGTACAAAATAAATTAAATGGAAAAAATTAATGAATTGAAAAAACAAAACAATAATACGAAATGTATTAGTCAGTGTTCATCAGAGAGACGGACAAACAGACTGACTGATGTGGCTTATCGACGCGGCTTATCAATTTATTTACTTATGTTAAGATCTGCCACGCTTAACACCTTTAATATATAATGAAAATTATTAGTATAATAGTTTGTCCGCGATCTTAAATGTGGGTATTAGTGTAATAATTATCTCTTATCAAATTTTCCATAATTTAGGCTTCCTTCGTGATGCTTTCGTCACTAACGTGGACTGCTTTCCACAGTGATAATATTAGAAATACATATTTTTCTCCTTCAGAAAAGTTTCTGCCATGCTGAGCATACTGACATACTCGTGTGTTACACCCCTTTCAGCTGCTTAGTGCTGGGTATACTAATTGTCAACCCTTACTAAAAAGTGCATGGAATAAAGGCAGCTGCAATGGGATTGGTTCGCCTCGAGTTGTCCGTTCGTCGTTGACATCCGCCGCATTGCAGCTCATTTGCATTTGGTTGTTAGTTTAAATGTAACCACTTGTGCCTTGTCCTCCTCCTCCCCCTTCTGATTGTCCTTTATCCATCTACTTTCTCTTTCCCCTCCTGTTGCCGCTGAAAGTGAGGGTGTGAGTCTGCTAATTGTTAGCCAGTTCAACTGTGAAGCTGCGCATATGTTTGAGTCGTCATCGGAAAACTGGCCGGGAAAACAATGACCAAGGGTTTTCCAATTTGTTTGCTCGTCGTCGGCGTGTTTTGATTTACGTGCAGAGGATGGCAACAGCTGGTTGGCCATTTGACACGCCAAGTTGTGTTGATCTTTGGCCAAGGAGTTGTTTGCAGCTGCCACAGCCACTGATGTTGCTGCTGCCGCAGCCACTGATGTTGCTGCTGCTGCTGCTGCTGTTGCTGCGGGGTCAAGGCGTTGACTGCGTGTGGCAGGCACAAGCGGCAACTCAAGAACAATGCAGGCACAAAACTCAGCACACAAAAAAATGCTGCGGGTCACTTGGCTGCATAAGCAACCCCAAACATAAATTGTTACCCCTACTCCAAGTGCAACCCCTGCTAGGGGCAGGCAGCACCACGTGCGTCACGCGCAGACGCAGCCACTTGCAACAAGCATGAAACGGGAGTGGATTGAGGCCTGGATAGGGACTGGGAATGGGATCCGGGCTGTGGACTCCCCCGTGACAGATCGAACAATGGCAGCGCTTTTCAGAAACCCATTAAGCCCGTTATGAGCAGAAATATAAATGAAAACTAGCAGCAAATACACTTTGTTGTAAGTGGCAGGAAATGTGCACTTGAGTGCCACAGCAACAGCAACAACAATAACAAACAACAGCAATAATTGCTGCTTACAAATTAACAAAACGAAAAATTTGAGTTGCAGAATAAACATTTTTCACAATTCAATTTGATGCAGCAACTCGAAGAAAAAATGCAATAAAAACTGCAGCTGCATTTTTTCATTTATTATTAAATACATATTTATTTTAGTTGCTGATTTGTATTTTTCTGCAATAATTAAAATTGCATTGCAATTGCCATAAAAAGAGTTGCGCGTAGGCCAAACGAGTTGTCCGTTCAAGTCGAGAGACATTCGAGAGACTCGCGATTTGAGATCTTGTCTCCATTTTGTTGCCATTGCCTTGACACATTGACAAAGTGCGGCGCCAGATTAGTATACAAAAAATAGTTGAATAAACTAAATTAGAATGCTTTAGACGAGTGTGATTGACTAGACACAGATAGGCTAGTCAAGAATTCAGTTATAAATGAAATATTATGTGGTATATTTTATTTAATATTTTATGTAAATAATATTATTTCATCATTAAGTCTATTTTCCAACTTTATCTTAGAGTTCGAGGCAAACTTCAATATCCGACTACAGTCGAACTTCCCTAACTCGAATCACCATTATCCAAAGAAAAGGTTCGAGCTATGGAGATATTCGACTTATAGTTCTTTTTTTTTTTTTTTTTTAATATCGGGTTTATATAATTGCGTTTCGTTACAAAGAACTTAAAAACGCATACTTGACTTTACATGACGGGGGCAACTCTAACAAGTGAGCCACCGGAACACACTTTTTTTTTCTTAGTTTATTAATTTTACTGCCATTCATTTAGCTCGAGTTAGAGAGAAATTCAAGTTATAGAAGTTCGAGTTATGGAAGTTCAACTGTATATTGAAAAAAAAAATTAAATAAAATACTTCATAATTCGAAACAGAATTAATAGAATTAATTCAACAAATAGAGCTGACTCTAAAAATAGAAATTGAAAAAACAATATCACGTCAAATTTCAGTTGCTTAAAATGTAGGATGATTCGCGGACAGGCTTTAATATACCACTCCTTCTGCTCTACTCTCTAAAAGGCTTTCAAGGTAATCCAATATCATAACTGTTTATCTAGCTTTTATGAGACACCCTCGAATGTAGCAATGAATCAAGCAATTAGAGGTTACCACAGGGTGGCAACCCACAAACTGTGATCACTTTCGGCAATTCATCGGGCAGCTCGATGCAGCTGACGTGGTCACATGGCAAAGAGGAGAGCCGAAAGATAAAAGAGAGAGGACTGAAACCACTTCATCGTCACTCATAACCCAGCATGCTGCACATGACGCTAAAGCAGCCTGTGGAGGGTGCAACAACACGCTTAGATCATCAAAATTATTACATAAACAATTAAGGAAGTGTGGTATAATTCATGAGCAGAGCAGCTCATGCCAGATCTATCCAGACACGAGATGCGATATCATGGCCAACTGTTGGTAATCCATGCCTCAAATTAAGAGGGCGGTTTTATATTTTCTTTTTTTTGGTAGACTTGAGGGTTGCAGATCCTCCACAACTGTTATTATAGATATTGCGAGTGTGCGCGAAAATCAAAGAGAAAATTTGCCAACATATGTGACAGAAGTTAAAGAGTATTATGGCTGCTTACTAAACATTAACATTTTCTCGATACCATCTGTCAGCGGTTAAACTTCTCTTGGCCCAAAGGCAAATGAAGTGCGCCACAGATTTTCCCACGATTTCGACACGTTCCAGAAGCTTTTGTAGAAATAACTGAAGCTAAAGGTTTAGTAAATACTTATCTGGAAAATATATTATTATTGTAGAGATGGTTAGAGATGGCAGTGTCAGTTAAGGAATATAACTATACTGTTTGAACTGTTGAGATTCAGAAATTCTTTGAAAATATATCATAAGATACATATTATATTTAAAAATATAATATTTTTAATATTTTATATAATATTTTCAAATATAATATTTTTAGAAATAAATATAATATGTACTTTGCTCGTGTTGTGTCTCGAGAAAAATATCGATACTGACTCCGCTCTAACCACTCAAAAGCTCATCAATAAAACTGTCTTTGTGGAGTCTTTAACCTCAGTGCTGTTAGACCCAAAAATGCAAGCAATCATTAATCTATTTCACTTCTATTTATAACCAGGGATTGATGGCTGCTGATGCCTTGACAATTGGCAGCTAATTATGCAGTTGAAAACCCAGACGCCTTGGCCAATGAAATTAGAAATTGTTTCGTTGCAGCTGACTTCTGGAATGCGTCGAGATTAATTGGTGTCTTCATGCAGTAGGCAACGTTTTGTCAAACAATTTAAACACATCTCGAATAAAATTTAATTTAGATTATATTTAGATAGAAGAAAGATGGTACAGCTGCTGAAACCGATGCGTTATTATCTCATGGACGAGATTGTGACGCACAATCGCAAGGATGACTGTTGGGTTGTCATTCACAAGAATGTCTTTGATCTGACGCCAATGATCAAGGATCGCTTGGATCACTGGAATCGCGTAGGTTCACAAAGCCATCATACTACATGGTTATTCATTATTGGCTCTTGTAGAACATGGACTATCTGGTGGCTCATGCTGGCAAGGATCTCACCCATTTATTTCAGGAGAATGGCGAACCTCGCACTGAGATCTCTCCCAGCTCGGGGTGTCCTCGAGTGCTTTTCCCTCCCATTTTGGAGGTGGCCATCAGCGAGTTCGCTCGCACCAAACACGCCATGTGGAGTCAGGATCCTCTATATCATGTTGGACGCATCACAAGACGTCCACGTCGCCTTCGCATTATCAACTCGCTCACGGCCAGGGTGCAGTTCATGAATGTCTGCGATGAGGATAGCATCTATGACATCCAGCAGAAGTACAAGTCGCGCTATAATCATCATGCAGGCAGCTACGAGTGGCGCAAGTTCTCCAATGGCGTAAGTCAATCTCTAAAAACTGTACATGCCACATTACTCCTTCTACTTTTGAAACAGGCCAAGTGCTGTGGTATTTTGGACCTAAACGGCACCCTGGATGAGAATGGGCTTACGGATGATGAGCATTGCAATGTGGAACTGCCGCCGCCCTCCCTTTGGCTTTACTACACAGATGACTTGACCATTGCTTGATTAGCTTTTGCAATTCGTCAGCTTTTATTTAATTTGGTTTCTGGGTTGTTATTGAAAAATTTGTTGTGCATGTTGCAAGTAAAGACCATTTCAAGCTAGACTGCGTTTTGGTCTAAAAGGCATCAAATTCGTACTAAGCGCGGGTCGACTCGACTAAGGGGCATTGACTATAGGTATAGTTATAGGTATAGGTATGGATGGTCTGTTTCTGGGTCTGGCATTTATTTTTTTCGGTTTAAACAAATGTCATGGTCGACGTGCGCCGCTAATAATAACAAGCCCAAAAGTGCAGCGGACTTGTTCAGGGCCACTAGCATGCACTACACTGAAAAAAATTGAGTTAAAAATTAAAATGATGAAAATTATTCACAATTCAGTTGAGCTCAGCTTAGAGAAAATATAAAACTATGAGATAAATTCATAATTTAAAATTTTTTTGTATACAAAGTTAGAATAGTCCAGTCGAAGTTCTATAACTCGAATTTTCTCTAACTCGATATAATCGAGTGGCAAAAAACTCAATATAATTAAAAAAAAAATTGAATAAGTCGAAGTCTCCATAATTCGAACTTTTCCTTTGGATATTGGTGATTCGAGTTAGGGAAGTTTGACTGTATTCTTCATGTGATACAATGTTTTTTATTCAAAAATATCTCTTGGTGTATTTCAAGTTTTTAATGTGCCTTATTGCTTTTGCTTGCATAATTTATGCGGGTCTCTTGGGGAGGGTGGAGAGGGAGGGGCCTTGCCTGTTAACTCGTGTATGACGATCTGGCAGCGCCTGCAGCTGCCCAGCTGCCCATAGGCTACCCCTTGTAGGTGACGCTGGCACGCGTTGTGAACTCATATGGCTCACCCTACTGGCGCAGGGGGTGCCAACTGAAGTGTGAAGACTTTTTTGTTCAGAGTGAGCTATGCCAAGTTCGCGGCCTGAGTCTTTCGTTGCTGCGACTGGAGCTTGATTATGGCATGGATTCTTGGTAGAAGTTGTAAGTAGTTACTTAACTGGTAAGAAGCCTTTGGCTAGCCAAGCCGCCCATTGTCTGCTATTATTGTTGTTATCGTGAGCGCATAAATAATTAATTTCAGCCTCATTCTTTTTAATAAAGCGACTGAAAATTAAAAGAAATAAAATAAAAGCACATTTTTTAATTGTAAACCAGTTCTTTGTTGTACCTATATGTGCATATGTAGTATCTTTGAGTCCGGTCCGAGTTCCGTCCATAAATGGAGCTGCGTTCTTAATTTACATTTAACGAGCGACGTGTGACAAGTTGGCTAAAATACCAGCACAATTTGCACTTGAAATGTTGTGAAATATTTTCAACTAATCTGTGTGTAGGATAAGACAACAGATCTATCTATAGCTAGAGCTAAAGCTGAGGCATAGACATTCCCACGCAACAACAAATTAACACAAACACAGAGAGACAAAAGGGCAGGGCAAAGGCCCGAAAAGGCAGACAGAAGAACTTGAAGCAAGACATGCACAAACTTGTGAAATACATGTTTGTACCTGTTCATCGATTGAACAGGCAAGAGATTCTTCTTAGTCTCCTTCTGCTTTACCTTCTCAATGCCAGGCACCAAATGGCACCAGTTCAAGGCATGACTCATGTCTTGAACAAGTTTGTGCCTGTCCGGCCATGGGAAAAAGGGAGCAAATGCGTAGAAGAGCCAAAAGGCAACGGCAATAGGAAGACTGTCTCAGATTGCGGCTAAAAACTTCTGTTCACTTTTAAAGGCAATGCGACTATACAAAACACTCGCCTCATTTGTGGGCCCAAAGGGATCATTGTTGTTAGTGGGAGGAGTTGGCGGTGGCGTTGGCGATGGTGGAGTTCGAGTATTGGGGATATAAACAACCGTTGCACTGTGTGTGTGTGACCAAGCGCAAATGCGTTTGGCTATGGGCCAGAAACCAGTTTTTTGGCATGCGCTTAGCGCGCCAAGTTCGTTGTCTAAGTCTTTTGTTTTGTGTCTGCCATTTCAAATTCAACCGTAGAGTTCATTGCCTGCACACACACATAGACATAGAAATCATTTGTGACATTTATAGGTATTTTTATACACTTGCATTTAATGATCCATAAAGCAGGTTCAATATGGGATGTAAACTTTTATGAATGTATGTAGGTAAGGCAAGGTAAGAAGGTGCTGTTGTGTGCACATAAATGCCAATTTGTTCTTTAATTAATTTTCAGAATTTATTTAAGAATTTTAAAAAATACAGTAACATTTTATAGTCATTTTAGACTAAGAAATGAACTTTGATCGGAGAGTTTATTCCATATTGATTTTTATTATTTTTTCCAGGATGTGAACTTTAACTTTATGTAATCAAAATAAACAATTTACGATTTACAAAACAATTGATTTGCATATTAATGTTATCAAAGACGAGCTATAATTTTATATAGAGGAAACATGCAAATCTTTACACAAATTATTCACACTTGCATAAATCTAGGCTACATTTTGAAGATATAATATGATAAATGTATTAAAGATGACCTTTATAATTTTAGATAGTTCACTGAGAAACCGCTGTGGTGCCAGATTTGTTCCCCCACAACTAACCCACTTCAGACTGTACTTGTACTAGCAACTAATGCTTTGGTATGCGGGCAACAACAACAAGAATAACAATAACATCCCAGAGTTACAACAATAATCCCAAAGCCATGACCTATTCTCACAGGCTGAGCTATGCGTAGCAAAAGCTGAGATAAATTCTTTGACGGTCACATTCTTTCCCAAAGCCAATGCCGAAGTCTCCGTCGGCCCGGAAGTTGAGCGTCTCTGGTATGCGAGCAGGCAGTTCCATTGTCGGTTTCCACTGGGAGTTTATAGCAACTAAAGCGCACTAATTTAGCTCTTAAGTTTGCATAAACAATGTTGCTGTTCCTGTTCCTAATGAAAGAGGCTGGAAACTGGAAAAAGTCACAGCTCTAGCCAGAAATAGAAAGCACTTTTAGCCAAAAAATGAAATATTTGGCTTGAAGGTCAACAAAACGGCGAATGGCCATAAGGAAGCCGTTCCCAGTGAGTGTGCTACCAAATGTGGCAGGCTGTTGCTTGCCACAGTAGCTATGAGCTAAACTTCCCGTATGGTTATCCGTGTCAATATCATTTCATTTTCTTTAAACCAACAATATTTGTTGATAACGTTATTTGGCCAAGTGGGAAGGCGGAGAAGGGCGGTGCCCACTTCCACCGGTATTTGCATTTGGCATACAAAACATAAAATGTTCTTTGCATTTGGCATTCAACACGAGCGTAAGTAAATTAAATAATAAATAAACAGCATGCGACAATAAAAAGCGGAACCAAATTAGGAAGTGGCCACACCACAAAGTCCCCAACAAACCCCAACTGGCCAACAAGACGGTCTGACTGCCTGACTGCCTGAATACCTGGCCATATTTGGCGACCAAACGAGTCAAGTGGTTATTTGTGCGGTTGAAGCATAAAACGCTGTCAGTGGCATATTAAATAATGAATTATGGGAAGTGTTGGGCCTAGAACCCAGCCCAGTATTGCCTGTTGTTTGGATTCATGTTTTTTCGGGTTTGAGTTACAAATATGCCATTGAAGACACTATTACTGACCTAATCTTCAAAATTTGATAAATGTAAACAGAGATTTGATATATAAAGGAAAATGCTTTATATTTAAAAAGTTAAATATATTTTAATAATAATAAGAGATACACAAATAAATTTATTTTAAGACTCTTATTTATTTCACAGCAAAAATAATAATAAAAATAAAGAAAAATAAAAGTTTTTAACTCAAATTATTTAAGAAATACCCAAGGAATACCTTATATTTATAAACAAAAGAGACAAATTCATTTTAAATCATTTTGAATAAATTAATGATAAATGAAAATCTATTGATAGAACATTAAAATATCTAAAGTTCACCAATATTCCATTGATATACCATATGATATCGAAAACTCAGTGTGAATGGCAAACCGCAGAATAATTTACTAAAAAAATAAAATAGAATAAAATAAAATAAAAGAAAGAGTGGAGAGTGTGAAAATGAAGTTCCTTGGCGATTTAAAGTTTCAGCAGAAGGCATCAAAAATTGATATGCATCTTTGGCACTAACCAAGGCACAAAAGCGATTTTCATAAATTATTCAAAGCTTAACTGCTTCCGTTTTTGGAGTGTTGAACGGAGTGTCCGATTGTCAGTTGGATTGACTACTTGAGGGTTTGGATGTGTTCAGATATTGGCTGGCAGTTTGACAAGGTTCCACGATGGTGGATGGTAACTGACAAGCGTTCGGCAGAAGATGGAAGACATCAGGGAGGAGATTGAAGACTGAGGACTGAAGAACGAAGACAGAAGACCGAAGACTGAATTGAGGCCTCGACTGGCGCTGCAGTTGGTTTGTGGTTGGCTCAATGGCAGCGCAGCTGTTTGTATAAATTTCCAGCAAATAACAACAATAACAATTTCAAATTGCTGTCAACAACAACAACAGCAACAACGAGTTTATTTTACATTTTATTGTATAATTTTCGGATGTGGTTTTACGGCAGAACGTCGGAGAAGACGCTGATATTCTGTGGTATAAATTAACGCGTGCAGCTAAATAAAAATACGAATACAAATAAAAATAAAAATAAATACATTTTTATTTACATTGAGCTGGTTTCGGGCTACAGCTCGGACCTGGGTTGGGTTACGCTCCAGTGCGTCCAAGGAATGTCGCAGACAATGGGGCGGGTTTGCTTCTTTTTTCTTCATTTTTTTGAGAAACATTCTATGCAAATTGCATACGAACTTAGACAAAGTGCCGGACGGACTGACAAACTGACACGCAGGCGAAAAAAGGGTTAAGGTCTGCCTGGGTTTGATCTGAATTTATGGATATTAACACAATATTTGTTGGGTGCGTTAGTTAATTAATGGGCAACGTGACAAGCCTTTTCCCTGGAAAGCTTCAACGGCAGTTTCCCATGCAAATCGCCAGCTGTAAATGAGGAAATCAATTAAAAGCACACGTGACATGCAACTACCCATATTTGTGTCCTTATTTAATAGACATGGTAATGCGTGTTGACTGTTGTCGAATGTTGTTGCTTTTTTAACTGACCGTCGCTTCCTGTCCCCCGGGAGCACCGTTAGCCTGGCCTTGTGCTTCCTGCCCCGAAACCGAGCGTGGGAGCGACTTTGACAATTTCCATTTCCATGAGCCTCAGCTTAAGTTCAATTGATTTATGTCGAGCTGTGTGAAAGTCTGCGGGCACTCAATTGAACTTTTCTCGATTTCTGTTCGATTTTTTAAAGTGTTCCTCTTTGGATTATCGGATTGTCTGCGGAGGGTTGAAATGTTGCCAAAAATTAAATTGGATTTGATTTATCGCAGACAAGTGCTTCGATGGCTTTAATGGGGTTCGACACTAAATTTATGAGCCTGAGAGAAAGATTCTATGTAAAGAAATTATCGGGGTGCGTGCAAGTGACAGAACCAAAAGAAGAGGTTAAGTTTATGTGGGCTTAAAGTAAAGCAGCAAATCCCAACAGTGTTGGAAAAAAATTAAATAAATACAATTTTAAGGCGGAATATAATAAGTGTTCAAACAATGATTAAATTGACATCCCGCAAGATATCGGATAAGATATAACAAAGTTGTGACAGCTCAAAGTTTATTGATAAAATATTAAGGGGTAAATATGGACATTGTTAGAAAAAAATAATTAATAAAATTTTAATACAATATCAATTAGGGAACCAAATAATAATCAAATTTATATTCCGCACGAAAATAAGATAAGTGTTGACAAACTTATGAGAGTACAAAGTTTTTGAAAAAGTGTGAAGGAGGTTAGTGGAAGTAAAAATAACAAAAAGTTTAAGTATTTACAATTTCAAAAAAATTAAATAATAAGTATCAAAATATTATCCCAATAAATATCTAATACTCCTGACCATAGTCACAAATTTTTTGTTCAACCAGCTGAACTCAGCTGGAAACTCGTTTTTTAACTCCTCTTCTTTCTTCACTTTCATGATCAGTTGGCGAGTTGATGCTCACAGTTTTCCTACTGTGTAACGAGCACCTTTTCAAGTTGATAATTACAATGAAACAGCAGAAAAACACAACTCATTTGTTTAGCCTGAAAGAGAGAAGGCAACCCTACAGACACATAGATGATTTGTATTTCTTAGACCTGCCCTTTGAGTTAGGAGAAGCTTAGGTAAAACATTTGTTTATACATCAAAATACCAGTAGCCGCTTTCAATTATCTATAGTCTCCTCCAAAGTAGAATAAATAAAAGTGAGGTGATAAATTCTGAGAGCAGCGTGGGAACAGCTCCCAGCGGAGTTATGTAACCCCCAATGAAGCTGACATTGTAAGTGCTGTCTCTCTCACTCATTAAATACAATGATCTGTTGTAAATTTTAAGCTGATTTCAAGCAACGACCTTTGCAAATCAATCAAATCATAGCTGATAAGTGATAGATGTAGAGAAACAGCCAGATGACAAGTCAATTAGGAATGCAAATGTTCAATAATTTGCAATCGAAATGATTTAACGAATTATAATTATTGTTTAAATGAAAAAGAATTTTGCATGGATCATTAAATTTTGACTCTTTTCCAGCCAGATTAAAAATTGTCCATGACAGATCATTATATTTTGACAGTTTTCCAGCTGATTCAGTAGGGGAGAAGTGGTGGTTGTGGGCATGGGTGGGTTGTGGGCACCCCTACGTATATTTTCACGAAATGAAGATTGAGTTTTGTTGGTAATGTCATTCGCAAGAAATTACCATATATATAATTCATGCCAAATATCAAAGTGAACGGACGCGTTTCCTTTTGGAAATGAACGAATTGGTTTTTTTTGTGCTTGGAAAAGGTGAGGAAACTTCTTTCAAACATTTTTAATAGTGTATCAATCAAAGTGGATCGATTGGAAAGGTAAGTGTAATGCATTTTTATTTAGTCGAACTATTATGCTAAATGGAACAATATCGATTTGAACCAAAAAATTTAAACAAAAAAATTTTTTCATCACTTTTTAAAGTGTCTGCTAAAGTGGGTTGTGGGCACAAAAACTGAGGGTGTTGTGGGCACCCCTTTTTTTTAGTCAAATTTTTTATATAGCTACTGTTTCTTGGAAAATTGTTCTAAAAATTTGTTTGGATCCCTCTAGAACATTCTTGTGAACATCTTAGGCTTCCAGAATATTGACCGCAACCAACTCCATCAATTGTAACATCTGCGATCGAGCTTTTCATGTGAAATGTGTGGGCATGCGGGCAAGTTATTATACATGTCAAAATTGTGTTTCCGACGATGAATAATGCCTATGCAGGCTTTATGATTAATAAACTGTCATTTTGTTCATATTAGTTATGGTTTTTTTTCATATTTTTCCATTTACAGCATTTTTGCCAAGGGTGCCCACAACCCCCACTAAAAAAATTTTTAGCTGAAAATACCGATTTTACAAAAGTCCATGTAAAATTTTTTTGCGTAACGAAATCCGGTATGTTTTTATATGATTAGTTAGCTTAGGTCTCTAGCTTTACACAGATATCCATATATCCAAAAAATATGCACTAGGTCGGTAATTATAAGCCGAAATCAAAACTATGCCCACAACCCCCACATCTCCCCTATATTTTGGCAATGAAATAAATTCAGTTTCTCTTCCAATTGTAAAAAGTTAAATTTTTTGTTTTGATGAAAAGGAAATCTCACTTATTTATTATTTCCTCTCATTTACCTTAAGTTATTATTAATTTGTAAGAAGGTTAAATTACAAATAACTAATTTAGAAATAAACACCACCCAACAGTACACACACATACTGACGCACACACACACACACTTGCATTCATGTCTTGCAGTCATTATAATTATCACGTGCATATTTTTTACTTATCGAGCATACTTCAGCCCGCTTTTCATTACATTTAATGCCACGAAAGAATTTGAAAAATATAACAGAAGGAAAAGCCAAGCATGCGGTGGCAGTGACGCTGCCGCTGACGTCGCCGTCGCAGTCGCAGTCAGCGTCGCAGTCGGGTGCCAAGTAGAACTTGGAAGTGGACGCGCACGGTTGAATTTCATGGCTCAGTTGGGGCAGTTAGCCTAGCTCCAACGCTGTAGCATGTTTTGTTTAGCAGTTGTTGTTGTTGTTGTTATTGTTACTGTTGCTGTTGTTATTCTGCGTTGTTGCTGTAGTCATTACCGGCATGACAAGCACAAAAATGCGTCGTTCGTGCGCAGACGCAGCCGACGTCGCGTCTTGCAAAAAAAAAACAACAACAAAAAATAGAAGGAAAATATAAAAAATTATGTTGCATTTAACTGGGCGTCAACAAGGGCTAGTCTTAGGTACTAGGCTGCTAGTAGGCATAACTAAGTACCATATCGATTAATAGACTGAACTCGGTTGAACTCCAGTGCGGCAACAACACGTGTCACAGGCCGACGAAGCTGATTTCCATATCTTTGGCAGCGGACGCACTTGGCTAAGTTCTCTTTGGCTCTCTTTCTTCCAGTCAACATTCAGCCAAGCGTGTCCCTGACCACAGATAAATAGAACCTAGACTAGAAAGAAAGTCTTACAACTGTCCTTTGAGCTATTAAATTAAATTTAAATAAGTATTTGCAACTTGATGTTGCAACAAGGTGGCAACAATTTTGGCTAGGTGTGACCACAATCAAAAGCCAACAACCTGTCGCTTTTTGGCCAACTCTATTTGGCAACAGTCTCTGGCCACACCCCGCCGCGTAGGCAGCATGTTGTTGCCGTTGAAGCAACAGCAATCGCTTCGACTCACGGGTATAAAGTTTAATATTTTGGAATTATTTTTATGATACCTTCAAGTGGATATAATTATGAAAAAATGCACAAAGTGTTTGACTTCCGTCGAGGCTTGTCACATCAAGCAACTCATCCTGTTGCCGTCGTCAAAAGCAACCTATCAAGTTTCAACAGCAGCAGCAACTTTTAGGACAAATTATCAGAATCTGCAGCCTACCGCAAAGTGGAAACGGAAGTGTCGCCGTGTCCAGACATAATGGTACAGACAGACGGGTAGACAGCCCTCAACTATTAGCAATGACCTTTAGGATCTGTTGGCACAGAAACCAAAGCAATGCGCCCAGCGCCAACTAACAGCAACAGCAACAAGAACTGGGCAACTTGCAATGCCAGTTTTTCTCAGTTGCTGCCGCAGCTACTGTTGATCATTTAGATCGCAAAAAGGCAGCTTTGAATGGTAAATGGCAGTGTGAGCAACTGCAATTACATGACCACAGCAGCAACAGCAACAGCAGCTGCCAGTTGCAAGTTGCTGCAGTAGGAGAAGTGGCTGGAGGGGAAAAGGTGTGGAAGGAGTAGAATCAGGTAGCCCTTTCACGTATTTGGTAGCCAACAAACATGGTCATACTTAAGGGGCATTAATGTAGTTTATCATCAACACTCAAGGAAGTTACCAGTCCGAGAATCGACTACAACTACAACTAGGAGAATTACTATGAGCAAGTTATGACGAACAGCAGCAATTGGTAGTGAGTAGCGATTGTTGATTAGTTGCCACACCGCACACAGTGCTTACAGTTCCAGTTCAGTCTATAGAAATGCCAAGAGCAGCACCACCAGCTGATCAAATTGGATGAATCATTTTTGTTTGTGCGTTTATTTAAAAAATTTAAAAAAATTGGAAAACAAATATTTAATTAACAATGAAGATTTATATTATATATATTTTTAAATTAAAAGCTGAAATTATTTAAAAATGCACTTCAAGTGAGAAATATTCTATATTTAAAGTAAAATATCAGATCTCTAACAACGACTGTATAACGATCTATATTTATTTGTCTCTTTCCAATTATTTTATATTTTCTGTACTATCTCAAGTGGCAATTAGTTGTTAAAGAACATTTTTGACAACTATACATTATAATCATTTAGATGAAACTAACCTTTTAGTTCATGATTCACCTGTGTTATATTTAATGTTATTTAAATATAATATTTTATTTATATTTAAATGTAATATTTAAGTATATTTTGTAGATTATTTAAAATATTGCAAGGTATCTGTTAGACTATCATTTCTGATTGTCCAATCATTGGGGCAGTCACAACTTTGGCGTTGTTGTTTTCTTTATCTTTTCTTTTTTGCAGAGAGCTGAACAGAAGATCATTAAGAAAGAGCAGAGCGAACATCCGTAGAAGGACATCTGATCGCTTTTTGTTGTTGCATTACACAACCGCAACATCGATGGACGAGGCAAAGGGAAGGGGAGATGTATGAGCATGAGTATGAGTACGAGTATCAGTATGAGAATGAGCATAAGTATCAGTATGAGTATGAGTACTCATTGCAGAAAAGAAAAACCAAAGCAAAGTGGAGAGAGAAGATGAAAGTGCAGACAAAGCACTGCTTGGGTCCCCCAGCAAAAAGCTGAACACTGTTGTTGTTGATGTTCTTGTTGCTGTTGTTAATCTTGTTGTAGTTGCTGTTGTAGTTGCTGTTGTTCTTGTTGTTGCTGCTGCTACTGCTTGTGGCTTCCTGTGGCTTACGACGTGTGACGACATGTAGAACTAATTGTCGTCCAGTGCTCGGCTTGGGGAGCAGTGAAAGAGCCGCAGCAGAGGCAGCAGCAAAAGCAGCAGCAGATTCAAGTCAATTGCCTGCACTGCACTTGCGCCTTGTGACAGACATAAATCAGTTTTGTTTTAGTAATCGGCGCAGCAAGAAGTCAAGAAATCGTTGTCAAACTTGCGACACCTGTGTCGTATCTTTTCAAATTGCGTCATAATTGAAAACGAGTGTGAGTTGACACCATAAAAGGCTCCATTGAATCGAGAATTGTTTTCGGTGTTTCTCGAATCAGTTCGGTCTTCAGGGGAAGGAGATAAACGAGTTAATTAGACGACGTGTGCTTTGGGGACTTTTTTTGTGTGTGTTTCTGATTTATCAGCCTCATTCTTTGGCCATAAAAGGTGCACAGACAAACGAAAAATTAGCAACATTTTAGTTAATGCACATAAATAACATAAAAAATCGAAAAAAGAAAAACTAAAATATAAAAACTAAAAACTTGCTAAACATACCAAATCGGGCGAGACGTTCGTGTGCCGTTGCGAGTGTGGGACGATCTACCAAACAAACAACAACAAATAAACCAACACTAAGCGTTAACCCAACCCCAAAAAAATAGAGACGGGTTAATGAGAGGCGCCATATTTGGTCAGATTGAAGCACGCAAGATGCCCGCCACGGTGTTGCCAGCTGCCTCCGGTCACACGACCAACAAGCTCAATAACAACAACAATAATCTTAACAATAATAAAAACAACAACAACAACAACATTATGCTGAACAACAACAACATTAACAATAGCTTATGCAACTCGATCGCCCATCTAAGCGATTCAAGGACCAATCTCACTGTCAACACGCCCACAGCCTGCCAACGTTTAAGGTAAGCCATCTAATAGCTCCGATATACATATATATGTATATTTTTTTATTTGTTTAATTTCTTCACATTAAACAAAACAAGTTTATTTGTTACTGCTTTTCTATGCTTTGAGTTTGGGCGTTCTGTGTTAGCCATATTCATAAATTATGCTAATTGTCCGCGTGCTTTTTGTGTGTGGGTCGCTTTTGGCATTACATTGGACATGGACTCTTGGATTCCAGATACAACGACCGACTAATTGATATTTATGAGAATTAAACGTGTCGCATTAGAACGGGTCAAAGCCCATTTGTCGTGCAGATCAATATTGAGTAGTGGATGTGAAAGGTAGAGGGAAACAATTGAGACATAAATGTCAAGAAAATATTATTATAGAAATTTTACAAAATAGGTACATTATAGAAAATGTCTCTATTTCTATTACTCTCTATTACTATAAACACAATAATTATTATAATTTTAATTTCTTTTCTCCCTTTTTCTCCCTTTTGCAAAACAGCGAAATGTTTCGTCGATCAATTGCGAGCAGCACTCAATCGAGTTCCCGGGAAAATACCTATGAGGAGGTGAGCTAATGATGCTATCTCTATACCTTAATGTAAAGTAATTATTAACATTTCGATATTTAAATTGTAAATGAAGCATTGTACGCTGCAGTATTCTAAGAATTGCATTAGACCAGCGCTACCTGCGCTCCACAAATGCGATTCAATCGGTCTTTTATAAAAGGTCCATCAAAATTCAGCTAATTAATCAAATTTCCGTATGATCAAAACCTGAATAAAAAAAGGGGGGAAAATGTCCGTTGCCATCGAGGAAAACTGACAAACTACTCAAATTACCAAGCGATATTTGTTGTTGATTGAAGTTTGTAGTTTTCACATTCTTTCAAGACGTGCGACGATCATAAAAATCTTTTAGCAAGCCCTTGGCATCAAACGCATCAAAGGAAAACAATTCACGGCCAACTATTTATAAACAAAACAGGAACATATATACATGTCTTCACCGGGGTGTCTCTGACTACCGTGTGTGTGTATCTACGTATCTTTGAGTGTGTGTATCTGTAGCTAGAAGTGCGCAGCTTGTAATTCGAGCCAGTGGCAACCACTTTCAGCAAAAGACGCGCCCAGATAGAGAAAGAGATGGCATTCGATTTGTACGTAAACAGGCTGATCTTCAAGTGTGGCAGCTGCCTGGCGTACGAGTATCTTTAAGATACATTTCTCTGCTGCCGGCAAGGACCAACGCAGCGCATCCTTACAAACCAAAACCAGCATTTGCCAGCAGGCAATGACCTGCTTTGGAATGTCGATGGAACCAACAAAGAGAAAAACATCTGTCGCCCTGCTAAAGATACAGGCCGTCTCGACATCTTTAAGGATATTGGCGCGTCTGTCTTGAGGTCCTGTCCTATGTTATTACAGGCGTCGTCGCAACGCTCGACGTTCGTCATTCGGCTGCCTGTATCCCTTCTGTCCCTGGTTCTTTTTGGAGCCGGCACAGGTTTGTCTACCCATTAAGCCATCTCTCTCAGTCTCTATATTTCTCCTTCTCCCTTTCTCCCTCTGCCAATTGCTAGTCTCGGAACATCTGCCTCTGACTGAGTCCTTTTGCTGGCTCTGCATTAATTGAATGTAATTTCTGTTCGATGGCTGCAAGGTGATAAGCGGGTACCCATCCCATTGTTCCATTGCATGTTGTAACGTTTATTACGGATCCACAACAACAACAACGCAGTTTCCGGCGCAAGTACAGTTCATATTCCAGCTAAACTTCTTTTAAATTCCTCAACTTTCTTAAGGAAATTCTTTTAGGAAAGAAAATGAACATAGTCGCAATCATCTCATGTCATTTAAGAGTTAAACTTTCCTAATATCATTTGCAATTTTCCTAAATTATATTTCCCGTAGTTAAAGTAATTTTCATCAATTCTCGCTCTCCTTCTCTCTATTTTGTTTCTTGATATGATCATTATTTTAGCAGTTCTTTTATTATTTGTCAAACAAGTAGAAAAGTCTATGTTCGAAAGAGCCTGACTTTTAGATGCCCTGTAAAAATACTGTACAAAATTCAAACACTCATTTTCTTGTCTTCTTGACTCCTCCGAGTATATTTTCCGGTCATGCTGAAATTGTCAGATAAGATATTAAAAATCAAACATACCAAGTTAGAGTCTTAGAGTCTCTGAGAGTCTCTGACATTAGTCGGACATGGCTATATCGACTCGGCTGTTAATACCGATCAAGAAAATATATACTTTAAGGATTTTTTATGACAAACTTTTCAGACTCTTTGATCAGTTTAAGTGCAGGGTCTAAACAGAGCTCGATTAGAGAAATATTCAAGGCAGACGTCATTTGAGATTGAGACTGACCGCAAAGGCAGCAAATATGTTGTCTTGCCATGAGGCAGAGCTGATGCTGCTGCCACTGCGTGCATTGGCATCAGTCTTACAGATGCGCTTGTCATAGATACAGATACACAGATACAAAGATACAGATACAGATACAGATGAGTGTAAAACGCATAAAATTGCAAATTACCACACTCGAATGCGTGCCACATGAGTGCGAGGTGGCATCAACTGCAGCTCAAGCTTTGATTCGATTTCATTTGCAGCAACCGCAACATTTGAAGCTCGAGAAGATCTTAGTGGACTAAGCTGAGCTGAGTTGAGTTGACTTGAGTTGAGATGAGTTCAGATGAGATGAGATGAGCGTGTGGCAAGCAGACGATGTCTAATGAGCTGCAGCATTGACAGTGCATCTCATGTTGCAATTAGCTGTGGCAAGTGAGAGACAAAAAGTTACTGAACCCAAGAGCAGACCCTACTCCCCCTACTCCTCCTCCTGCCCTCTCCAATTCATTTCCAGCCCATGATCGCGCTAATCTAATGTGGAAAGTGCAAGTGAGTGAACTTCAAGTTAAACATTCGTCTGTCCCGCCTTCTCTCTGTCTCTGTTATTTTATTGCCACAGCCTAATCACAAATCAAATATTTTTATACGCTTCTTGGGTTTTATGACTCCGACTGCCGTTGAGGTTCATTCGCCCTGCAACTGCAACCGATTGCAATTGGGTTCAGTTTCGGATTCTCTAACACAAATTCAGTTTCCACGCGATTGATGGCTGCTCACAAATATTTGACAAGATTGAGAACCAGCTGACATGGTCACAAACAGTGGCCTAATGATAAGACACTAATCAACGCACTTGTTTGACGACTTGCCGCCTCCGGGCGGAGGGTGAAGGTACATAAATTACAGCGGGGATCATGTGGTTGAACCCAACCAAACGATCGCATAATTTGAATTTGAGTTTTACTATTTGATTTACGCCTGAAAAGATACTGACTTGACCTTATAGAAGGTGCTGAAAGGTAAGAGTATAGAATGCTATACTATAATATACCCTATAGTTGTTGATGTTCTGTAACACTTAAATTAAAGAACTAGGCTAATTTTACATAAAATAAAAAAATCTAGACAGACTATTGTCTAAAATGATTCATGAGCAAAAATCTTGTTAGCATCATACCATATTTTATCATATCAGCTTTGCCTATTTTATGTGTACTATATGCTCTATTTTATAATATTAAAAAATTCTCTATTTCATTGTCTTCTTTATAAGCTTAAACTTACAGGGTATACCTTTTATGTTTATCTTTTTAAAATATGATTTTACTTGCTAATCATACGATATCAATTTCTTAGGCAAAATGTAAACAAAATATTTAGTTCGCCACAGATCAAATAAGTTAATATTTTAGATTCCATTGGAATACCATCGCATGTGTCTAAGAAGTCTGAGAAAAGATACTCGTCCTTTCAATTAGCGTGTGAAAAATAAGCTGCATATTTAAGTAATATTAAAATGTTCACCGATTGTTGGGCCATAAAACTGTCCCATTTCAATAGACCAAATAAATGCCAGCTTCAAGTCAACAACTGTCTAATTTTCAATAGTGACAAAGTGCCCGAAAATATGTCAAACTGAGAGCTGCCATGCGAAGAAGTATCTACAAAACTCTCATTGAAATGCAAACAGTTGCGATACGCCTCAATCTTTCAATTCCCCAATCCCCAAGACCCCAACTCACAAGCTCCCCCTTTTCATTGAGAACCTCCTATTTTCATGTCATTATTAAAAACACCTAAATGGGTCGCCACAGAAGTCGGGATTGCGCTGGAGGTTCGGGTTTTGTGACTTGAGGTTCGTCTTCGAGCTGTGTGCTTTGTAGTGCAGCACGTACAATAAATTAGTGACATTATAAAAAAATTAAAACGTGAGCTCCGTTAGCCAAACAACAATATTTCAACAATAATAATAAGCGGCTTTGTTGTTGCTATACTTGTATCTCTTTTCGGGGCAGCGACTGCGAATTTACAACACAAACAACGTGACGGTGGCCCCCACGATTAGAAGTGGGGAATCTTGAGAATCGGGGGCTGATCGGGTCCGTAAGGAGGAGAAACTGTGCCCTCTGTGAATTGTTTGTTTTGCTTAATGCGTTTTTATGTTTTATAGGTCTCTTTTTCTCCCCATATCCCTCTCTCTTTCCGAGCCCTCTCATTAGCATGCCAAGCACGAGAAGCTGATAATTTTTTGTAACTTTTTATTTTCAACTCTTCTCACTGAGGATTCAACGCACAAAAATTGTCAATAAAATTGCTGACTGGCAGCACGCACCGAGCACTTTTTTGAAAGACATTTACAACAATCTTGAGACTGGTTTTCGAGACAATTAAAAGAGGCCGTTCGAGAAGGAGCTCGGATTTAAAAAGATCCCACGCTTTTAAGAGAGAGAGAGACGCACAAAAGGAAATCTGCGGCATTTAAATAATTTTTCGATGCCAGCAAACACAACAGCAACAACGGAGTCAAGTTGATTATTTGTTTAAAATGTTATTGTCAAATTTATATGCGAAAATTGCATTCGAAATGAGATACATTCAAACACATTCAAACCCATACTCGTACTCATACTCATATTCGTATCAGCTTCATTCATTATAACAAAACGTTGAATAAAACAACAACGACTACGAAATTCAACTTTTGTTCGCGTGAACTTTTACGCATTTCTTTGGGCCACGTTTATCAGCTGTCTGTTGTTTTCTTGTCCCGCTCGCTGTTTATCATAATCACATACAGCGGAAAAAATAAATGTGGAGAGAAAAAATAATAAAGAAAGAGTGAGACGGCACAAACAAAATTCGTTAGAGACTCGACTGTCTACCTAATGAAATCTCTACCTGAACTCTGCTGAATGAACCCAACTGTAATCCAATCTCTGGGTTTTTCTCGGCCTGCGAGATTTTTGTCAGCCATTAGCAGCTTTTTAGCCGGAATTAGTTTTGTGGCCCGCACTTGACTTTATCGCCACGCAGCGTGTGATTAGGGAAAGTCCTGGCAAATATCCTTGCTTTGTTCTCAGTGCTCAGTGCACAGTGAGTGCCAATCACATGTTCCACACACATTTTTTGGGTTACTCCTGTGGCATGTGCTGGGCCTGGCATGGGGTCCTTACTGCACCTAAATAGTCTCCTATTTGAATCTACTCATGGGAAAGATGACAGCTTTATAGTCAAACATTTGTTATGAGAAAGTTATGAAAATTTATCATACATTCGACTTGAATTGTTTTCAGATTGTCATTGGACTTAAGATAAATTTATGGATGGAAGTCTATGAGGAATTATAAAATTTTGGTATTAAACTTTGAGTACTTATGTGGAGATGACAGAGTTGTGAACTTTAATTTGTACAAATTGTCTTTATAATGATTAAAAAGTTTCGAAACCCACGACAACTTTATGTTCTCAAATTGATGGTTGAAAATATTATAAATACTAAATACAAAGAAAAACAGATATTTCAATATACTTATTTATATTAATAATAATTTATTTATCAATTTCTTAAATTAATTCGTTAGATAATAAATATAATATTTCTTTATTTTAAAGAAATAATAGAACATGTTTAAAAGCGGAAAATTTTTAATAAGTAATTCAGTATTACATTTTAATTGTCACAGTTTAATTAACGATTTATTCTTTCTGATAGATGAGCAATTTCAGGGACAAGAAATTATCATACATCAGACCTGAAAATAGAGAATCTTTCACGGCAAACACTCTTTCTTAAATTTGCTACACTAACATCATCAATTGATAGCATCTTCAATCTGTCGAAAAGTCTGTGCAAAACCTACTCACCCATTTGACGGTATCTGGTTGAAAAGAGTTGGAGATGTGTTCAGCTTTCTATTATTGTCATATTACATGGTAGCTTTTCACTCCACGGCGATTCACAGAGACTTCCTCATTAGTTTTGGGGCTGCTCACAATGGAAATAAGCTGATGATGATAATTAAATCAACGTTGCATGACACAACTTAATCAAAACTGAGCCGTGCCATCTAAAAAAAATGAGAAAAAAAAAATAAGATAGTAATGAAAGTGAATTAACTGGCAGTCGAAAATCTTAACAAAAACAAAGCACACACACACAAACACACTAACATATTCACGAAGAAAAGGAGGTCAACGAACATGGCAAGGAAAGGCTAAAAGCAAAAGTTGACAACTGCCGTCAGTGGGCAGAACCCAAGAGGGGCAACAACAAAAGACTCGAAGACTCGAAGACTCGAAGAGTTGAAGACTTGAAGTCTAAGCAAAAGCTTTGAATGATTTCCCAATCTGCAAAAAAACAAAAAAAAATCTATTAGATGTTTAACTTGACTTGCCGCCAGCTAATGGTGTTGTTGTTGTGACGGTGTTGTTGTTGTGTTGGCTTCACTCTGTTTGGCTTATCTGCCCATTTACGTGCCAAATCTGCAGGTGAAAGTGTTGCAAAAAACAAAAGCAGACAACACAAGAGTCGACTGATGAAAAATCACCCCAAGAGAAAATTGTTTTACTTCGCGCATTGCGATGAATTTCGAGTGCAACCTGCATTAGCGGACGGGGGGAAGTTTCAACTTGTTGTGGTGCATTATTTCCCACAGTGCAGCATGGACGTGCCGCAAGCATTTGATATCCATGCACTGCTCCACTTTAACAGTTCCCCCCTCATTACGAGGTGGCCATAATAAATGTGTAACATTATCTAATTGCCACACTCTGAGTCATGGTCGATTAGTCAGTCAGCTGCGTGTTGCACAAGAATTTTTGAGTCACAAAACCGAAATTTTCTAAGCAGCACCTAAAAATTTCCCGCGCTCCTTGCAACAATTTAAGCGTGTTTTATGTTTACTTTGGTGTCACTTGTATTGATGTGGCTGCCACATGCCCTGCGCACCTGTTTCCGTTGCCACCAAAGCGGCGCTTGGATAGCTAAAGACAGATAGAAAGAAAAGATAAATAGATACTCGTAGTTTGTTCTTTGAGCCCAGCTAAAATATTTACATGTAGCTCTGTGTCAACTGAGGCGCTAATTCTAATGAAGTTGCAAGTTCGTTAGGGAGCGTGGCAGGTGCATGTCAGTTTCGGATCATATATACCCAAATATGTGGCACAAATGAAGTTAGCTTAGATACCAATTATTTGGACATAGCTCAGCAGCTAATGAGATCAGAATGAGACCAAGAATAATGTCTTAGGGTAGTTTCGGAAACTAGATGGAAGATAATGATCCTTAATTGTAACTTGAGTAATGAAGAGCAGACACTTGATCATCTTTTGATAACAAAAATACTAAGCACACTAATACACCTGCCAAGAATTGCTCTTTGACTTTCAAGAGTCATTGCTACAAAGTATGGACATTACTGATAGTAGATTCTTCATTAAATTTAGTAACTTAATATTTGAATTGGAATTTTGCAAATTTAGATATTCAAGTTAATAAAGACTTTAGCTCTTTTGAATTTTTGTCTATTATCTTAAAAATTAGAATATCTTATCGACGGCAAAAATAAGAAATGCTATATAAATATATTCCTAAATTCAAATTCTAAAAATCCTCTCTGACTTTTAATAGGTTTGTCTAGCTCTCAGTCGAAATTGAACCCAAATTCAACTGCCTTATTGGTAATTGTTTCTCCTCTTGATTGACCGACCCAAATAGTTATTGAGGTAAGGATCTTTCCGTAATCCTTCAGACATCATAGTCTATGTGAGCCCAGCAAGTATGTACACATAATCTTATAATATCCTTCGGCTCCTTTCCCACAGTGTGCTCCTTTATCAGCATTGGCATTGGGTATTTGCATTCCCAGAAATTAAGTGCTCACCTCCTTGTGCTCTGGGGCATCTTTAGCAACGCTAGGCAGCCGAAACTAATGCCAGACGAGTCTTCAATGTGCTCGGAGCATGGACAAGATCTAAAGGGATCTGGGATGTCGAGATCTCGGGATCGCGGCGTGTGCGGTTGGCTGAACGTTGTTTGCCCAGTGCTTCCTTGTCATCAGCTAAATAATAAAAGATCATAAATAAATAAAATTTAAGGAATGCCGTCGCAGTCTGAGTCGAGTGGACAGACAGTCGGACAGCCTGTTGGTCGGTCACACTTTAATTAGTGTAGATAAAGCGAGACTCAGCGGATCTGAGAAATGTACACAGTTCAGAGTCAGAGCCCAAACTCTGTCTGAATCCCTAACTTTCTATGCCTCTCTCTCTCTCTCTCTGTCTGTCTCGCTCCGGGGTAATTGATACCCGAGGTGTTGATTTGGAAAACAAAAAAAACTGTTTGCTTGTAAACAAAGCGCTTGTTATGCCTCGCACAGCACAATAATAAACAACAACTGCATTTTTCGGGAATTTAGATAAGCCGCAGAATATTTTCAGTTTCCAAAGGACTGAGAAAGAAGAAGAAGAAGCATAAAGTAGCCGAGATTAAAGAGAGAAACAACATGCAAATCGATGGAAACAATCTCGAAACTCTCATTTGTGAGTTGCTCCAACCGATGTGGGTCCAATGTCTGGCTGACTGATGGAATGACGGAATGACTGACAGACTGATTGCGGGCTCTGACTGCCGTTTGATAAGCGAGGCAAACCCAACAAAACAGCTTATCAGCAATGCCCACAAATATTTGATCTTTTTCTTCAGCTTCCTCCTCTATCCTCTTGTTATGATTTCTTGTTTAAATGTTAAATGTTTATGCATTAGATTAATGGTGAGGCGCACGCCCTCCAATTTGTCTAGGGGGCAGCAGGGGAAAAGAAGAAATCCCACAAAACTGAATTTTATATATGCATGTATTATTACCACAGCGTGGAGTTTTTTCTTTACTTCTTCTCTATCTTGAGCTGTTAATTAGGCAAATCAGCTTTTGATTGGAAGTGCCAGAGGAAGCATTTTATTGGCAGCGGATATACTTAACTATCACAAAAGTGAAAATAGTTAATGTCCAAGTTTATTGAGTCCACATTTGTTGACCTTGACCAGAGCTCTTAACTCTTTATAATTTATTGGAATATAATAGAGAGAAAAAAACTATAATAGGAAAAATATTACAATATTTGCTATGGTTAATTTCATTGAGAAACCAATTAACATTCAAAATTTTTTTTATATAATTAATGGTAAAATGTTGTAAAATGAATGACGAGTTATTTTAATGAGTTTCCGCAAGAATTCTTAGCTCTTAGATCAGTTTTTCTTGTAACAATCTATTCCGATTGCACGCTGAGTTATTTGCATAATGATTCAGCCATGATATCATTTCATTCAAATAGAAGATTACAATTAGTGAGCAATAGTTAAAGAGAGTAAGAGCGATAATCGGAAATTTTTTTAAAAATTATATGAAATATTTTTTAAAAAGATTATCAATAATTTCTATAGAGAAATGAGAGTACAGTCCGGAAACATACACACAAGCTAGCATATTTTCAACACGATCCTGGCCCGATCCTTTGTGTCACCCCAAGCGACACCTTCGGAAAAACTGTCAATAAGCGCATTGTTCGATCAAATAAAACAGCTGCCAGGCAACTCGCACACACACACACATATTTTTGCTAGGCAGGACGACCACACAATGTCCTGTTTCTGTTCGCATTTCTCGGCATCTATGGCAGGACAATGGCAGGAACAACTGATTGGTAAGAGCAGCATCTGCATCTGCATCTGCAACTGTCATGGCCGACAGATGACGACAAGATGCTCTGGAATTTGGCGGCAAAAAGGGAAAACAACAATAATAACAAAAAATGCCAACTAATTAGCGGACTGGCCAAGCGAATCGAATCGCGGCCAAAACTTTCAGAGCCCAACGAACGATGAATTTTGAGGCACATTTCCTAACCAGATGAAATCGCTGTCAACGTTGAGCTTCTAAGCGGCTTTTTGTGCTATTAACCACAGACAAAAAAGAGAGAATACAAAGAGAGAGAGGGAGAGAAAGAGAATGGTAAGATTATTATCTGCTGTTTTGGTCTGGCCCAGTCAATTGATCTCTCTCGCTCTCGCGGGTGCGCTCTCTCTCTGCAGCATAGCATTCTCTTTTCTTAGACTTGGCAGAAGCAGCAACTTTTCTTGTTGCCGCTTTTATTTTATGACTCTTTTTTTCGGCAACAGCAACGGGCCAACTCAACATGTTCAGTCAACCTTGGCAAGGCCGTTGTTGCCGGTTTTTTATCTTTCTCTCTGTGTATGTATGTGTATGTTGTGTGTGTGTTTTTATGTGTTGATTGTTGTCTGCGTGGGCCTTTGGTATGTGGCCAAGCGGAAGTGCGTTCGTTATAATTGCCATCCCCTTTTGCCCCCTTCCATCCACAGACAACAGCTGCTGCTCTTCCCTTCCATCCCCGATCCGTTTGCGTAATTGCAGGCGCAAATGGCTTGTTGCCATCATTAGACCACGTTTTGGTGTTGAGGCTGTTGGCTAAACATAACAGCGTTCAAATATTGTATGTACACTGTAATTACTCTGTCCCTGAAGTGTCCTGTTGCCAAATTGTGCGGAAAGTGTTAAGGGTTGATTCAACTGAATTATATAGGGTAAGGCTGTCAATTTATAGTGCCAAGATCGTTGCTTTAAATCTGCCCATTAAATTAGATATTTCATACAACTGCTAGAAAGGACAATTTATTTAAAAAGTACTTTAAATTTTAAAAAAGGCTTACTTTTATTGAATTTTTAGAACAATAAAACAATTTTAATTGTTTGAAATTGTTATTAAATTGATATTAAAAAAAAAAGATAACTTAATCGAAATATGGAAAATCATATTGAAAACAAATAAAATAATTCCTTTAAAATAATTTGATAATTAATAGATTACAGCCCTTTTAAAATATTATTTTTAATGTTTTTAACAAGCTGCAATTAAGTATTTGTTATTCGACTTTGAGTTTTAACTCTCAGAATTGCACTGCAAAAATATCTTTTAATACGATTTCTAGTACACTCCAAAGACTACGCAGCGATTAAGCAACTGTTCTCAATAGTTTACATTGTTTGGGCTCAGTGCCAATTTCATCAGTTTATCAAACGAATTGAGAGACTGACCAACTGAGACTCCATATGGGAAACTCTTCCCCAGGCAATGCTGCTGCTGCTGCTTCAGTCACAGTCGCTGCTGCTGCTTCTGCTGCTGCTGCTGCTGCCTTTGTTTTTGCTTTTGTCTCGCTCTAAAGTGCAGTGGCAGAGCAAGCATTCTCATGCTGTCTCCTTTGCACAACTCGCCGTTGCGCATGTGTGTGTGAGTGTCGCTGTTCGCATTGCGTGTGTGTGTCTATCGCTGTGCATGTATGAGTGCTGCTGAGACCGGGTCTCCGGGTAGGTTTCATGCACAGCGACTGCGTCATTTCAGTTGCTTTCGAGCAAGCGACGCAAACGGTTCGTAATTCGTGCGCTCTTCACATGCCAAAAACAAACAGTGTCTCAAGAAAATATTCAACAAAGTCGCGCGTGCGTAGTGCGAGAGTTGAATGAAGCTTTGAAAGACTTTAATAGGATTGTGAAATACTCAAACAAACTTATGATGATGAATTGTGCTTAAAAACTGCAAATAGAAACAATATACAGTGCTGGATAACTCAATTAAATACACATTGAAACACTTTGGGATTAGTTTCAATACAGAAACAAAAACATAATAAGCAACAAAATGGTACGCAGCTTGGCTCAGTGGACCAAAACGTTGAGTTTCCCCTCACGTCTGTCGCCCAATCGCAATTCGAAAGATTGCTCAACACTGGCCAGCCCAGTGCCGCCCCCAACGCCGCCCCGGAACAAAACCAAAGGTCACAACAATTGCGCCACATCACGCTCCTCCTCATCGACAGTGTCCTCGTCCCATTCATCGGCTGCTTCACACAATTCCCCAACGCCGGGCAGCAACAACAACAACAACAATATGCCCATAACGGAACTGGAACAGATCGTAAGTGTTGAATAGGGAAAGAGGGGGGAAAATTTCCGTGACCAACTTCCTGCTTGGCTTTGACAGCTGTGCAAACAGTTGGCCCTGATAAAGATAAAGCTCATTGACCCATTTGCAATTGGAATTACAAAACAGAAATGAGAGCACGGTTTGTGTTCAGTTAAAGCCCACTTATCTGTAGCAATCAATCAGTTTCCTAGAGCAAATAGACCAAATATATCAAATATACAAATAGAGCCATAAAACTGGTAATAAATATAGTCAAACTTCAAAATGATGAACAGCTCTCTAAGTATAGTTTTCTAAAAAGAATTTTGATGCGCTATATATTCGATCAGTCCAGTTTTCTATAGTACAGTCAAACTTGCCTATATTATTTCCACCAATTTTCAAATATTCGTGTTTGCACTAAAATTTCTCTTTATTTTCCACAACCTTTTCATACGCTTCGCATTCGTTATAGTCTAGCTTGACTGTTTATGCTCCATTTCGATGGGAAAGTAAAACAAGAGCGATAATTGATAACCAAACATTATTTTGATTTCTAGGCTAGATAAGCGAGTTTTGTTTTCCCAAGTTGACAGCCTATGAAAACAACTATCGAATTTTGTATCTATGTACTCGATAAAATCGATATTTGAATACTGCGTCACATAACGACCTCCATTCAAAATGTTGCTGCTGCTGCAATTATTATGGCCACCAGCAGTTGATGGCCAAGTTTAGAGCAATTTGGCAAAATGATCGTTTGACTAAATGCCGCTTGATTCAAATTGTAGACCTCACACACACACACACACATAGAGAAAGAGACACACATGTGCGGGAAAACAGACATAAAAAAATCAGAAAAACAAACAGGATGTCGCCACGCTTGAACTGCGCTGAGAATATATACATATGTATTTATGTATATAAATGCATGTTTGTGTTAGCCCAGGGATTGAGTTTGGGAATGGGAATGAGAATGGGACATCGCAAAAGGGCGCCCAGTTGCAGACGACACATGTGCACAACGTGGCTGACAATTGTATGTGCCACAGTGAGCGCAATTCGTATAGGGAAACTCTCAGAGTGTTAGTTAGGTGGAAGCCTGGGAAAATTACTGGAAAAAATCCATAAACAAACTAAAGGTCGAGTTCGATTTATGTGTTTAGCTAGGCAAAGGGTATATAACTCTTTATAGATGATATGATATGGTATGATAAAATCAGATGTGATGTGAAAATATTAAAATAAATAAATTTCTTATTTAAATATATAAAATAAAGAAATTGAGTATTGAGGGAATACAATTATTTAAATAATAAGAAATAATAATAATACAGTTTAACTTCCATAACTAGAATTTCTCTCTTACTCGAGCTAAATGGGTGGCAATAAAATTAATAAACTTAAGAAAAAGAACTCCGTAAGTCGAATATATACATAGCCCGAACCTTTTCTTTGGATAATGGTGATTCGAGTTAGGAAAGTTCGACTGTATTAAAAATATATTAATAAATAATAATAATTATTGTTAAATATTAAGTAACTTTTTCCAATTCCCTATAAATACAAGAAGACACCGATTTTACACAAATCAATTTCACCAAGGAATTTTAATCAATCTGATAAATTTTAAATCATCACGTTCAAATAAGTCTAACCAAATTTAGCTGCAGTCAAATTAGCCACAGTTTGTTGAAAGGTCACAGTGGTTTTATATTACAAAGTGTGTTGCATTCCTCCTATTCCGTTGTCCAAGCTTAGTTATGGTTCGCATAGTTACCGATGTTTATAAGCATGTGTTGCCACACCCATAGAACACGACATGTTGGCAACTAGCGCAATACGTGCCACAACAGCAATACCAACAACAAAAAATAAAACAACATGCCACACTTTTCCATAGTTGCTTATGGAAAATCGTGACTAACAACTTTGGCGCCGCTACCGTCGTTGCATCCACAACAAACACCAAACACGACAAAAATTTCGCCTCATCCCCCCAACGAACGGCAAGAAATGCCAAAGTTGAAAGGCGTCGTCTGCCCAATGAAGCGGACAGTCTCAAAAGCCGTTAGAAAAATGCGCTTATATAAGCCAACAACAACAACAACAGCAAATTGGCAAAGAGCGTCTCTGAAAAGTCGCAGCTTATTTGCCATTTGCCAGCAAAACGAAAACGAGTTTGTTGTTTTGATTTTGCTGGAAAAGTTGTTTTCAAGCTGCTTTTCCAATTGCCACTAACATCCTTGGCCAAAGGTAAACCAGTTAACCGGTTCGCGTAGGCGTCTGCTACCAAGAAATCCACTTGCGACATGCCACGCATAGCTCCTAACTGCTTAGCAGCATGCCTGGAATGCTTGAGCAGCGGATGCGATTGAAGCATTTCCGCCAGCTTTTCCAACAATTTCCCACAAATTAAAATAAATAAACTTGCTCCAATTGAAATACTTTTCCTGTTTTTCCCACAGTCTGTGAATCGAGGATCGAGCTCGAAACGTGCTTTAGAAATTGACTTTGATTAGCATTTCACACCTTGCTGTTAATGGCACAAATTGTATGTGCGACAGTGTGCGAGAGTATCTGTGTGTGTGCGAGCTGAGTCAACTGTTTTCTCTTGGACCTGGTCAAGAACGTGGCAATTGCATAAATATTGCCGCGAACAGCAAAATATTTTCGCAGTCGAATAATGCCAAAAATTTAATACTTAACTTGGCCAACAGAGAAGTGTCAGCGGTTTGTTCACTTCCTGTTCAAATCAGCCTTCCCCAGGCAGCTGTCAACTCTCCCCAGCAATTTTTAATGTTACAACACAACAGCTGCTCCCAAAAAAATACGAAAAACAAGCTAACGCAGCATAAAGTTCACCTGCAACCAAAAAAAGCAACACGAAAAACATAAAATTGCAACACGGTGCAAACGCAACACGGCGAGATGCTGCAATCCGCGATTTGCTGTGAAGTTGGGCAACAGCGCAACTGTGCTGAAGTGTGGCAATGCTGTTCACAAAATTTAGAACATTTCTTATACATCTAATTTAGCTGTTTTCAAGCCAAAAATGAATGCAAATCCATCAACAACAACAATAATAATACTCTCAATGTGTGTGTGTGTCAATGCTTTATCGTTGTATGCGTGCAGGTGCAGAGCGATTAACCTGTTTGTAGATCAGCTGCTGGGTCTCTCTCGCTCTCTCTCTCTCTGTTTCTTGCTGTGTCTCTTTTGCGCTCTCTTTCGCTGTGAATCGCTTGGAAACTCGTTTCTGGCTTTGACCATATTTTGTTTTCATTTTTGCAGCTGTCTGGGAGCTCACTTTGTGATACATAATAATATCATCTATACCATCGCTATAAATACTGTTGTGGCTGTTGTTGTAGCATTTGAGAAATCCACAAAACTGCGCATCAGCTGTTTTTTGCATTTGCAATTTGCCAACGTTGCATTTAAGGCTTGCGAAGTTGGGGAACCTGCCCCATGCATTTTATTGGGTCAGCTGAGGCGAGTATTACGCCCATTTGGGAGTACTATTTCATCATAACCAGCAACGACAACAACAACAACAAAACCTGTCGCACAGCTGTTTCGGCATAGAAAGAGGAAGAAGAACAAAACTGAAGACTGTGGGAAGCTTTTGGTCTGAGCAAATACGCAAAAGCGCTCTAATTTGATATGAAAACATTTAGCACAATTTCCATTGGGAGCTCATAATGACAGTCGTCATATGAACGCTAAAAATGTTAAAAGCAAACACAAAACAAAATAGAAGAAATAAAGTAACACATACATACATACAATAATATTTAAAAAAGAAGCTAATTTCAATGCTCACGTACTATTAAAAGCATGCCAGAGTCAAGAGACCCATGCCAAGTTTTGTTTGTCTCCCATTTCATATTGGAGTTTGGAAATTTGGGTGCGTGGTTGCAATGGCGGTGCAGGGGAGCCATGTGGTGTCACTTGTATGCACCGCAAATGAGTCTAAAAGCAAACTCGAACAAAGAACTTTGATAACAGACCGAACGGAAGTGGCCCGTGTTGCTGTTACAATAAGTACCAAGGTGCTAAGCTACCCCATCAATGGCAGTCAATTGTGAGCAGGGCTAAAACTGTATGCATTGAAGATCTTTCAGTTAGCGTGTTGACAGATCGTGCTCAGCTAATTTTAATTCTGAATGGAGTAACTTATAACTTTCAAATTTCTATAATGATCTAATAATTTTGTGGACGTGGAAGATAGTTTTAATTACATGAAGAAGTTTAATAAATGTAGTAGCTATGTAATCAGATAGATTACTGTTAATATAAATTGTCATTTACATTTATTAAAGATATAAATATCATAGGAAATGCAGCTCTTCTATATTTAACTACAAATTCCACATTTTTTGAGCTAATAACTGAATAAAAATCAAAACAGATTGCCCCCTAAAATGCAGTAGGAGCAGAAAACTTGCAACAAACATACGATTCATTGGTCTATTAATAAAACAACATGCCTAAAAATGTAATTTGGTGCTTCGGGAAAACTTTCAACAAAAGCATAAACAATGCGTTGGCATGGGAAGTATATGGAAAATTAAATTGCTGCCTGATTGGGGCCGAAACCTCCCCGACTGCAGGCGAAGCCATAAAAAGCCAAACAACAAAAATAAAACAGACATGTCAGCGGCATCCCGAAGTCCCCTTTCCAATTCCTAATTCCCAATCTCGAACTACAGCAAAACAATCGACGAGCGCCTTGAACTTTATGGAAATACTTTTGGATATACTATGTGAATGGGCATGTTAGACCCATGCCAAGAGCATGTGCATCTCTTGGCTGAAACTTTAAAAATGTTTTCCAGTTGATTTTTATGATGTACCAAGTGCAACGAAGTGGCCTTTCAAGGGGCATAAAATTAAAAACAAATGCAGCAACTGTTGCCACATTTACCACAACACTTAACCGCTCTTATTTTTTCGCCCCATAGTCATCGAATTCGTTTGGATTTTTGATTTTTATTAATTATATCAGTTTTTAATTGGGACTTTTGATGTATTTCTTATCGTTTTTTTTTTTTTGCTTTGGCCACGCTTTCATTTTCATGCCTTGCACGCACAAGTTGAATTTTAAATCATTTGATTTTTATATAACAAAAGCATTAAATTCACACGTCTTCATTGAATATTTTATTTTATTTCATTTTATTTATTTGTTGCTTCCTCCTTTTGCGTAATTTTCTTTTTTTTTTTTGCAAACTTTTGCTTTCAGTTTGGAGTTCAAAGTAGTTTATAAAAAACGCCCAAAACAGTCGCTCAACGTGTTTCAAGGCTGTTCACATTGACAGATTGACAGACTTGAGAGATTTCTTCATTTTCCAGAGTCAGTTTAAGTAACTAAATTTGGATAATTATATTATATAGTGACTCGATAAAGACTCACGCTGTGTGTTCCAAATGAACCTCCAAAAGTTTTTAAATAATTGCCATACTAAAAGTTCAATGATCTTAAGTTCCCTCCTCTATTCCTCGCAAGAAACTGTTTGATTTCCTTGTAAGCAACGTTGACAAACAGTTGGCAGGCGGCTTTTGATCTTTTGAGACTCTTTGGAGTTGGAGTCAACGTCTCTCTTCCATATTTCCTGCTGCTGTTCATCATTTGTTTTTAGTGTAAACATTTGCATTTGTTTAGATTGCGAGCAGATTGAGTGGCAGTCAGGATACAACATGTACTTCCTTATAAATAAGTATGTATGTTTAATTCCCTCTCTATAAAGTGGCACCCATTTCATAACAGCAAATTGGTCCATGACCTGATGCCTCTATGAGTAGAGTTCAGAATTGGATGACTACAGTTCAACTTAATATGGTTTTTTTAATGCTCTTTTGTCATTTGAAGTTGACATAAAACTTGTTTTCACGTTAAATTAAATTACCAGCAAATGGCAATTCCATAGAAATATGTTTGTATGTACGTACATATGAGTATGTATTTTTTGTTTTATTCAGTTTTCTGTTTCTGTTTCATGCTTTACGCCCATTCCAAGCAGACTCAACTCATTCCCGGCTCATGTGTTAATTGCTTATTATATCTTTCGTTTTTTGAAGTCATTTCTACAATGCTCTGTTGTCTCTGGGAGCTGGAGATGGAGCTGGTAGCTGGTAACTGGAATTATAGCTGTGTCTACCCTAAGCCAGCGGGGCGACATGTTCATTTATCAAAAGTCAAGCCACGCTCTTCCCGGGCGCCGTCGACAGTTGCAAGCCAAACTGCAGATAAGGTCAATTAAAAGAGTCAACCGGAAATGTCGCGACGCTCGGTTGGGAGTTGGGGGTGCACATATGTGTGTCTACACCAGTGGTCGGCACCAACACAGTCATATGTTTGCATTGCGTTAGTGTGCATTTTTGTTCGCCTAACAGCGGAATAACAGCGACGTTAACAGAAGCAAATCGTAGAAGTGTGTCGTACGTGAGTGTACATGAGCGACAGCGCAGTAGCTACGCAAGTTTCCTATGCCTACGGGATAGGGCCGTGCCGACCGCTGGTCTACACACACACTTACATATATAAATTTACACATATGCCATTCGAAGACTGATCACTTTGGGCTCTGTCTCTATCAAATTATCCATGCCATATTTTAATAGTTTTTCTAATAAATTTTCCAACACCAGAAAATTGTCAAAAGATGAGGGCGTTGGGTTTAAAGTTGCCTTGTAATTAGATTCATGGCAAGTCGTAAATATTTTCGCACAATTTATAATATTAATCTGGCTGCACTTCATAGCCAGCCACACCCCCATTTTTTCCATTTGTAATTAAGACTAAAACTGGGGAGAAGTTTTCCAGTTTTTCCCGACTGGGCCAGCGAAATGCACTCAAGCGAACTGCAGGCCCAAAATGGAAGACAGGAAGTGCATGCCTCAAGAACTGGGTGTGAGTGTGTGCGTATGCGTGTGTGTTTGAGTGTGTCTTAGAACATGAGCAGTCATGTGTAAATAGTTGAGGGCTTCGATTGGTAACAGGAAAATAGGTGTGAGGCAGGTAACAAATGGCTTAGGTAGCCAGAAAAACCAAATCCCGATAGCATTGATGAGATAGACAAACAACAGGTTGGATTGCCTAAAAAGATAAGGCATGAGAATCCTAAAATATCAGGCTTATCAGCGGTTTTTATTGGCCCAACAAGTGTCTTTGGAATCAGCTTTAAAAGTGTGAAGCCAACGCAGTTTTCAAACAGTCAACACCCGCTATTGCAGCTGTCGAGTTGTTATGGGTTTTTGGCAACGTTTTGGCAAAGTTAGAAGCAAAGTAAGTCGAAAATAGAAAAGTGTTTCTGGTAGATAAACTGTTGAATTATATTTAATAATACACAATAGATCTTTAAATTCAATATACTGAAAAGTGCGGTAAATAATTTCGCATTAAGATACAGTGCAAAGGAATCTTCAACATTTTATAGTTGAGGTATTCCCAATAGAAATATTTCTGTGTTTCTAATCGCTTCTTCAGTCAACATAGAAAATGAATTAATTCAACAATTCCTTGGGTATTCTTTGTAAAAATCTAATTTAAAATTTAAATTAAATAAAACAGTTTTCCACATTTTCTAACTGCATATTTTCCGCTCACCCTTTGCAGATCTATCCCGGTCCAGATCCGAAGCAGGCCATAATGGGCTCCCTGGTCTTTTGCATACACCACAAGCAGGGCTGCAAGTGGTCGGATGAGCTGAGGAAGCTGAAGGCACATTTGAATACGTGCAAACACGATGCCACCCAGTGTCCCAACAAGTGCGGCGCACAGATCCCACGCATCATGATGACCGATCACTTGCAGTACACTTGCACCATGCGACGCACCCGGTGCGAGTTCTGCCAGAGCGAGTTCTCTGGTGCTGGGCTGGAGGAGCACAACGGCAGCTGTGGTCAGGAGCCCGTTTACTGTGAGGCCAAGTGTGGACAGCGGGTCCTTCGTGGCCGGATGACCTTGCACAAGTCCAAGGATTGTGTCAAGCGCTTGCGTCGTTGTGCCCACTGTCAGCGGGAATTCTCGGCGGACACGTTGCAGCTGCATGCGGCCCAGTGTCCAAGGACACCGCTGGCCTGTCCGCAGCGCTGTGATGCGGGTCCCATAGCTCGGGGTGAGCTGGAGGCGCATCTGCGCGACGAGTGCCAATCGCTGGCGGTGGCTTGCAGCTTCAAGGAAGCCGGCTGTCGCTTCAAGGGACCACGACAGATGCTGGACGCACATCTGGAGAACAGCGCAGCGGCGCATCTGTCGATGATGGTGGCGCTGAGCAGCCGACAGGGTCAGCAAATCCAAATGCTCAAGTCGGCGGTATCCAAGTTGTCCATCAACTATACGGGCACGTTGCTGTGGAAGATTACCGATTGGTCGGCCAAGATGTCTGAGGCACGCGGCAAAGATGGACTCGAGCTGGTCTCGCCGCCTTTCTACACCTCTCAGTATGGCTACAAGTTGCAGGCATCCATGTTCCTCAATGGCAACGGTCCCGGCGAGAATACCCATGTCTCGGTCTATATCAAAGTGCTGCCGGGAGAGTATGATGCTCTGCTTAAGTGGCCATTCTCGCACTCTATCACCTTTACGCTGTTCGAGCAGGGTGCCCAGAGTGGCCAGGGAGGCGTGGCCGAGTCATTTGTGCCCGATCCCACCTGGGAGAACTTCCAGCGGCCATCGAATGAGCCCGATCAACTTGGCTTTGGCTTTCCACGTTTCATCTCCCACGAGCTTCTCCACAGTCGACCATTCATCAAGAGCGACACGGTCTTCCTCCGCGTCAAGGTGGATCCCAGCAAGATTGTGGCCGTCTAGAAGATCATACTTATTTTAAGCATTTATTCGCCTTCCGTAAATACTGTGTATTTAAATGTGCGAGTAAATCCAACTAGCCTAGACTAGACTGTATATAATAAGAAGCGTCGGCTTCGGGCGTTGTTAGCCACATGGTTCTAACTGGCCTTTGAATGCCGACTGTCACGCCTAATGCGTCATAGTCATATAGCATATATACTATCTATCTATATCAGTGTTTCATTAAGGGTCATTTGCAGTGCTGGAATTAAACCAAAGCATATTTCGTATACATACATACAGTACACACCCCCACAAACGTAACCATACAAACAAATAATCACATATTCATAGTAATAATAATACTTTAAATATTAGAGCTAAATTAACAAGTTTAGCTCGTAAGCAAGTTCGTGTCTTAAGTCTTTTGTTATAGAGATTTGTATTTTTTGTGCGCTTTACTTGCGTCTGTCAAAACTTTCAAAAGATCTTCAAATTAGATCGTATAAAACACACACAGATTTTGTTAGCTTGTAAGTTGCATGTACATAGCATAAACGCATTCTTAGCTTAAGTTCCAACGCATTAGTCATTATTACCATGAACATGAAAACGTGCATGAGAAAACAAATTTCAATATAGTCAGGTAAGTTAATGTTGTAAAGCTAAGTCAAGTCTAAAATAAAATCAATTACATTATCGATAAAACAAAGTGTTTTTGAATATTTGGAAAGCAAAGGTTTGTAATACACTCCACATTATATAAAAATATGATACAATTTCTGTTTTCATAAATTTGTAGTTGCGAGAATTGTAATAATTTTCGAGACTTTAAAATTAATGAGCTATAAAATTGACACTCCATACCAATTTGTTACTCAAATGTGGATTTTGTTAATTCTTTAGAAATGTGTTTAAAATGTAACTCAACTGAATTAATGGAATGTTTGTTGATTTATTTACTAGTAAGTGGGTTTGACTAGGGAAACCGTTTCTTAAGCAGACTCTCCAGCTTGCGAATGCCAGTCTGGGCACTGCCATCGGCATTTTTATCCGCACTGCCCGTAAAACTGCCCACGCTGAAGATGAAGGCACGCTTGGGCGTGGAGGTCGATGTAGTTGCTGTTGTCGATGTGGAATCCGTCGATGAGGTAACTGTATTTTCGTTATCCTCAGTGGCATTCGCAGGAGTTTCACTCGCACTAGGCAGTTCCTCTTCGCTATTTGGTGTCTCCATTAGACCGCTAACTGCTGCCGCCGAGGCCGTGTGCTTGAAGAGATCTATCAACTGCAGTTGGTCCACGCGCTTCACCGCCTTCATGTCCAGTATTTTCTGATACTCGGCTATCGTTATATCCGGCAGCAGCTTCAGGACTTGTTGAGTGAAATGTGCCGGTGGCTGCACCGGAGTCATGACCACTTTGATTATCATTTCGGCACGCGTCATATCCTTAACAACCACTTTGGTGTAGCTGGTGGGTGCCTTGCGGTTGACACTCGAACCCACCGACGGCAGCTCCAACAACGCCGATTTCAGCGAGTGCGTGTCCAGCAGCAGCTGCTCACAGCCCAGCACATTATTGGAGCCATCCGACAGCGTCAACTTGCACCTGTATAGCACATTGATGAACTTGGGAATAAAGGCGGCCACAAAGCGATGACAAAACTGTGTGAAATATTTGCGTGAACTGGAGAGTGTGTCGCGAATTGTGGGCACCGTTTGCTTAAAATTGCTGCAGATGTTGCTGATAAATGCGCTCTGATCGCCCACGTTGCTGATGTGCTGCCACTGCACCTTGGCCATCGCCTGCAGCGAAGCCTCACAGCCAGCCTCCAGATCCTGCACGAGCAGTTGTATGCAATTGGAAATGATGCTAGAGAAAGATATGAGGAGACCTTTATCATAAATTTGTTGCAGGATATACACCAATAGTTCACTCACCGATGGAACACATCCTTCTCCTCGCTCATGTCAATCTTTGCGACATATGCGGGAGTCACTTTCTCCTTCAGCTTATCCTCCAGTTGCTGCACCGTCTCCAGGCAATACTCCCCGGTGGTCAGCACACAACAAATACGAACCAGATCATCGCGTCCAAAGCGCTGCGTGTCGCCCTCCTTAAGAAAGTTGTGAAACACTTGTCCAGCAGCCGTGGACAGATTTTGCATATCCCGCGTTAACAATGAGACGCTTTTACCAATGGAACTGCTGGTACTGCTGGGAACCAGCTTAGGGGTGCTTCCCTCCAGTACCTTGGAGGCATATTCCCGCAGATACTTCTTGAAGACCAGCGCCAGGTCATACATGGGCTGTTCGTTACTCAGTTGGTTGCACTGCACCATGCACTTCTTGTAGAAGACAAAGAGATCTCCCGAGCTGGGATAGACTGTGGTTTTCGCCTCTGCAAACTTATAAGGCTCCTTGGACATCTCCACGAACTTCTCCAGCAGCTCAGAGAGATTGCGATCAATACTGCGTATATAAATATCGAGATGTGACTTAAAGCATTGACCAATCTGGTCATGGAATACGGTAATGGTGAGTGGTGCCTCTGCTGTGGCTGGCAACGTGAGCACGCGACTTTGCTCCGCCGGCGTGGCACCCAAAGTGACTCCCGTAAAACGCTTGGAGAGCAGCTGCTCGAAAGCTTGCGTCTTGTTGATGGCAAAAAGCAGCAGACGCACATCAATCTCATTGGTTCGCTTGGCCATAATCTGTGACAGCTGCTGCCGCGTCTGACGGCAAAACTCTACAGTGATGCGCTCAGAAACCTCCCAATCTAACGGGAAAACAGCACCGTACTTGTCCTCAAAGTCCAAGAGATGGCGCTTGAGCCAGGCATAACGTTTATCAATCTTGTCCAACCAGGCAATGTCCTGGTTCTCGTGAAACAGGTGCATGTATTCCTCCAACTGTTGAGCTATAAACCATTTGAGCAGCTCCTTCTTCACCTTGGCATCCAGCACGGAAAGCACCTTGCATGCATCTCCCAGCTGATTTAATCCCAATCTGTGCTGACTCGATGGCTTGCTGGCGAAAGCATCCTTGAAATCCTCCGTAATTTGCTGCGCTAGAGTCACTTGAATTTTATCCACGCTCTGGGAGAGATTCTGTAATGGAAGATTTTAATAATAATCAAATTTTTAAGCAAACCTGCCGATCAGAGACCTTGATTTCCTCAATGTCTGAGTACTGCTGGAAGTGCTGGTTGACTTCGGTGATGGCTTGCAGTGGATTTAAGATCTCTCCATAGGACCGTCGTTCAATTAGCTCGTTCAGACTTTCAATGCCACCCACAAGCATATGCAGATGATTTAGCGTAGTAATGGCCGAGGTCAGATTGCGCTTGGCGCAATCCAACTGTTTGATGTCGCGGGTTATTTCCTTCACCATTTCTTCCGTGCGCTCGGCGCGAGTCTTCACATCGATAATGTGACTGAACAAGGAACTGATCACCTTCTGTGCCTCGCACAGCGCCAATTGCCCATCCTGCCCGGTATTGGTCTGGCCACGCACCACAGAGCGTATGTTGTCGTCAATAAGCGAGACTTCACACTGCATCCGCTGAATGGTTTCATCGATCGTGGCCAGCGATTGCTCATTGGGAAAAAGCTGATTGATGTAATCCACAGTGTTAAAGTCTGGCGCATCCATTGGATCCTGTTCGTCTGTTTTAAGCACCTACAATTGTTACAGGTGTTCAAATACAACCAAATGGCTTCAAAGGTCGTGGCATATTGGGTGCTCCCAAAATCTTACACACCTTGTCGATAACCTGCTTCACTTCCTTGGAAAACTGGATCTTGTTGTTTCCTGCCACCTGACCGGCAGTGGCATCTGCCTCTGCTGCCACCACAGACTCACTCATGTTGAATTCTTTCGTTTTTCTCAAGCTTAAATAAAATTTTCGCCGACAATTTTCGCATTCCGCGTCACATTTGCCAATCACAACGAAACGCAGACATATTAGTATTTCTCATCAGCTGTTTAAAGCCACAACACAGATTAGGGTCACACTGCTTACAGCTGTTTTGTTATTGTAATTAGATAAAGTAAACAAGACTCAACAATGCATTCAGATAAATAATGTAGGTACATTTATATCGTTATATATTGCACTTAATAGTTAAACTTTAATTTATTATTAATCTGTGTATGAAATTGTTGAGACACTTTTAATTATCTGGCTTAGTGATTTTGGCGCCCACCTTTTGTCATTACCAACAACACTGCAACATTATCAGCCAGTTGGCAGTACTTGTTTAGTTTTGCATTCACCAAAATACTTTACAGTCATATTGTTGTTTACAGCTGTTTTTTTGAACTGTCTGCTTGTTAATGTGGAATTAAATTTAAAAAATACGCACTTGATACACATTATAATGTAAATTGAAGCTTGTTCACTTTGTTATCTGCATACAATCAGAAAGCAGCAATAAATTCCGTGTGTTTTTTGGACTGCAGCAACTTCAGGTTTGTTGACACTGTGTTTATTAATTTCTAATTAATCTCAAAAGTTCTTTTTTTGTAGTTTTATTTTCAGGATGGATAATCCAGTGAAGCTGATGGCTGCAAAGAAAAAGTCAAAGTCCAGCAAATTATACGGTTGTCCGCAGTGCAGTTACAAGGCCAATCGCGCCTATAACGTCCAAAGGCATCTGGTGAAGCATTTCGAGAAACCCCCAAAGGAACTGCAACATATCTGTCAAATTGCTGGCTGCTCATTTTCAACACTGCGCTGGGACAATTTAAGCCGGCACATGCAGAGAGTACATGGAATGACAAAGTCAAGAAATGAGGAAGCAGAGCCACTTATAGAAGCTGATATACGAAAAGATACAAAGGATGCGGATGTACCAAGTGATGCGGATCCAGCAAGTGATAAGGATACAGTAGATGATGAGGATACAGCAGATGATGAGGATACAGCATTAATGCCAAGTGATGAGGAACTGGCGTCTTTGCTTAGTGATGAGACTCCAGCCGAATTGCCAGTTAAGGAGCCGCCTGAATCAATCCCACCAAAACCAAGCAAGAAAACCATACAAAACAGAATCGTTAAGCCAAGGCAAGTGTATTTGTTTTAAAATAAATTTCTTATAACAAATATCTTTTTATACTTAATAGGAAAAACTATAAAAGTGGCAAGAGCAAATATTACGAGTGCACAACGTGCAGTTACCGCACCAATCGTTGCTATAACATTAAGCGACACATTGCCAAACATATGATCAAGCAAGGATCCACAGCAGAATTGGTGTTACATGTATGTGTGATCGCTGGCTGTGGATTTTCAACTCCACGTTGGGATAATCTGTGCAGACACGTTAAGAAGATTCATCCCGAGTCTGCCGAACCTGCGGCTGACAATTTATAATTTAATTAAGATTCTCTATGTATCATAGTAAAGAAAAGCGTTTCAGACCTAACAAAATTGGTACATTATATTTTACTAAATATTTTTAATAAACATTATTTCATTGTATATTAAAGTTTTAATGCAAGCCTTATTTTAATGTACAAACTATAATGTATTTATTACTAAGATCAGAAATTCTTACTGCGTGAAAAAGGAATTGCTCAAAGAGTTTGTTCCCGTGCCGCTGGCCGTAGTGTTCATGCCCAGCATGGAAGTATCTCGCTGTGAGGCCGTGGCCATTCTCTGATAACGTGCTATGTGATCGAGGGAATAAGGCAGAATTGGCCGTACACTGTGTATCTCCAGCAGGGTTAAATTGTCCAGCTTGGCATAGGTGCCTTCGCCTTTAATGAATGCATCGATGGAGGTACGCAGCTTGGATTCACGTATGTCGAATATGTCCTTGATGACAGTGCGCAGTTCCTCGCAACGCGGCACATCATCTGGCGCCGTGCTCATGACCAATTGAGCCACAACCATGTAATGCTCGCAGGGCATCTTTGTGAAGAATCTGCACAAGGCAAATGGTTGAAAAATGAATCCATATCATATGTTTACATGTAAACAGACTGCAACTCACTTGGAACGCTTCTCTTCCTCCTTGATTTCCTCCAATGTCTCCAGCTCCATCCATTCTGGCGGCACAATTCGGCACTTTTGTTGCTTTCGCAGATGGGCGGCCAGCCAGAGGGGCACGAAAACGGGAAAGCCGGCACGAAATGGACCCACAGAACCATAAATTAAATGCAGCGGCTCATTCGAGAAATTTGGTATTATGCTAATCATGCATTTTTCGCCAATAAATTCAATTGTTGATGGATCCATTGCAGAGTAGAGGTGGAGAAACATCGAGTGAAACATCGATGTCGTCGATGCTTACAAAACATCGGAACCATCGGTGTTTGGTAGGCCACAATCGAATGTTTTTATATGCAACAAAAGTAAACAATCCTGATCGCTAGGCCATCTAAAATATTGGAAGGAAATACTTTCAAAATATTATGAGAAATATCTTTAAACAAATCCCTAAAAAGAAAGATGTGTTCAAAAAATTGTATGTGTTCTTTTGTGGTATATTCTCATTTTTATTTAGTTTTGAAGCCAGAATTTTATAAATTTCATTGGATTTTTGTTTTACTTTTCTCGAATTTCTAATTTGGAAATTGCGCCACAGTTTTAAGACCTTCACCAACTATGGTTCACAAAAAAGGATAATTGCCATTGTTAAATTTTTTTTATTTGCAAATTAGTTGGAGTCTTATCGATAGTCTAGTATATATTAACATTAACCCGCCGATAAATTCGATCATTTGATCACGAAGCAAAGCTGCTTGCTACGACAGTTGAAATGCAGCCAATGCCGTTACTTGTTTGAGAATTGGAATTGCAGCCTCAAAATTGTATATTAAAATAAAACTTGCGTCAAACGACGATCGCATTTAGTAATTGTAAATAACTAATTGGTTAGATTGTAGTTTAGATTTTCTATGATGCTATTGCAAATGCTAGGCATCACGTAAACCGTAAATGTGGCGTCATGATAAGCGCATGACTGCTAGACATGATCGAGCGTTCAAGTTCAGAATTATACACACACTTAAAGAGCGAGAGTATATGGTACCTTATCCCTGCACTATTTCTACCTATGCAATTAACTAAATCTTAACTAAATCTAAAATTAAATTGCATAAACCATGTGCCACTGATTGCACAGTGTGGGAATCTGTTATCAGCATTGTCTACAAACGAAACGAAACTAACCAAAACTAAACGCAATTAATAGACAAATAACGTCATTACAAGGTTAGTCTAGGGTCAAAAATGCGACTGATTACAAACTCAACAATTTTCCAGAATTGCAACCTGCAGCTTGGGTCTAAAAATAGATCAGCTCTGTGTACAAAATTCAAATGGATCTATTTCTTTGCCATAAACTGACAGCCGACAAGTAAATAAAAAATAACAAATATGCTGACTTATCGCCACCATAGACAAACGCCCGAGATGTTTTTAGGCTGATAAAACCGGACAGAGCCAGTGATTACTAGAGAACAAAGCTCGTCTTGGGATTATTTCTATTTTTATAACCTTACAGTTTTGTAGAATTTCAACTCCTTGATCAAAAGAATAGCAGTTTAAGTTCCAGCTGATCTTAAGTCTGGAGTAATGTTTGAGGCACGCTTTCGTATGTACATAATGAGCTGCGACGACGAATGAACTAAGTATAATAGTATAATATTGAATTCAACGATTTTCTGATAAGGCCGGACCCTATGTGGACTGTGGAACCTGATAATAATTAATTTTTCAAGAAAAGTGCGAGCCGAGTGAGACTTTGGCATTAGTGCTCGTCTATTTTTGACAGGGTACGGAGCTGCTGGCTCCCGCGAAAAAATCTTTTAATCTATTAGAACTATTAAAGTCGCACGCGAATTGCATTTTGAAAAGCTCAGTTTCGAATACGAAGTAAATTCGAGTACGCGACGGGATTTTTCTCCCTCACTCTCTCTCCACTTGCACCTGCACCTGCAGCATCCACTGGATCGCACGGTAAGCGCTCGCTTTGTCCGGACTATATATACACAGGCGATTGATAAGGGAAAATCATTGCATCTCCCGACAAGAGACCTAGACGCAGTGCATTTCGCGTGCAATTAGTTGTGTCCCATACAGCGAGGCGTACACAAGTACCGGGTCAAACAATACGTTAGGTGACATTCCCGTTATCAATATCCTGTATATTAGCCGACTCGCGTTCTGACCAAAATAAACATACATTCAAGTGACAATTGTTCATCAGTGTGCATTGATTCTACGTTAAATTTAATTCAGTACGCAAAGAGATATATTTTTATATCTGAAAGGAACGTTTCAATATGCCCGAGACGGAGATTATTGTGACGAATGCTGGGGAGCCTTCGACGAAGGCGAGTCTCATCGTAGTCTCGAATCGTTTGCCTTTCGTCCTGACGCGCAATACCAAAACTAAGGAACTGGAACGAAAAGCCAGGTGAGCAACGAAAAATCTTTTTTAAGCGTGATTGTAGTTTTTTTCATTTGTTTAACTAAAGAGTCAATCGATATGAAATATTATACAACCAAAACTTTTTCAAATGATCCGAAAGCGACTCTTAAAATTGTTGATTGAAAATTATAAAAATGTCTAATCCTTTTGAAAACATTCAAAGTTTTATTACTGTGTTTATTTTAAATTCACAATCACTTCAATCTTTTTTTTTCTACTTTACGTATTTAGTTTTCGAAATTTCGAACAAAGCAAAAGTTCATTAAACGAGTTCCGTCTGAAAGCAAAGTTTGAATACCCTAAAAGTATATATAAATAGTACGAATATATGTATTTGTATAGTATTAAAAATTTTTCCATGGATCATCTTATCAAGAAGGTCTCGTGGCATTAAGCGTTAGCCAAAGCCCTCAAAAGTCAACTTTTAATATGAAGAGAGGAAAACAAATCAATTTTGAAAACTAACCTAATTGGAATCACGGGTTTACAATTTGCATTTGACGATAAGACGCCCAGTACCGGACCCACAACCTACCGATAGGGAACCGAAATACCTAAAAGTACCTCATGATCATCTTGTTTCCACACGCTTTAAGTGATTAGTGCTTATCAGCGTAAAGCACACAGAGTGGGAAAAAAGAGAGAATAATAGAGATAGTGTGAGAAGGGGAGAAGATGAGCAAACTGTATGCAAAGTCTGGCGAACATGGATGAAATTAGAAATCAAATTCAATAATAATGGTCGCAAGCCTTATCAGCAGGGTCCACTACGCGTTTTGACCCTTGTTGCCTAACGACGACGGCGTCGAGAGTGATGCCTTAAAGGGGTCCATAATAAAACATAGATGAGGCGTCATTTCAAGGCTTTCTCAACGAGAAGCTGCGAACCTGACACTGAAAAGCAACATCACGTGCCCATATAGTCTGTTGGATTATTGGGTCTGACCTAGTCGAACTGACCCTACCCAAAAGCTCCAAGTTATGTTGGGTTAGCATACGTCTTGTTTTCAAATGGGAAATTTATTTATTTACTTTTTTTTTATTTTCATTCAATTTTTGCTTTTTTTTGGTATTGGCCTCTGAGCCAGAGTCGAGGTTGTTTACACTTACGCCGTATCATCGCTGTTTTTTATGGTATTCCTTATCAACGTCGTTAGTGTCAGTGTCATTGTGATGCACCCTGCATAAAATGGGCTGGAAATGAGTCTAAAGTCAGCCAGGAATACATATACCTTCATATAGATCTATATATGCACTCTCCTCACCTTAAGCTTAAGAATATTTGCAAATTGCATTTTTTAAATCTGAAATTTTGAATATTGGAAATTAAATTTAAAAGACTGCGACGGAATCCTTAGGCCTAAATGTAGGAATTTTTGAGATTCTAGATTTATGCTAAAACAAGTGGGAAAGGCTATAGTCGAGCTCCCGACTATAGGATACCCGTTACTTACCTAAATAAATTTAACTTTTTTTTTATTGCATGCTTTTAGGCACTTATTGCTTAAAAGCTTTAATCAGCCAGTACCACCTTTCTGTTTGTCCGATCTTGTTGGGATTTAGTAGAATGATAGGTAAAAACAATAGCTAACGTTCACCGTTTAAAAAAACCTAATATCTTAAAAACTGTGCGTGTGGTGGATTTTCGCGATTTACGGAGGCGGAAAGGGGCGTGGCAAAATTTTGAAACAAACTTGACCTGCGTGGGGTTTATAGAAATCTGTGTGCCAAATTTGGTTGCTCTAGCTCTTATAGTCTCTGAGATCTAGGCGCTCACACGGACGGACAGACGGACGGACGGACGGACAGACGGACATGGCTATATCGACTCGGCTGTTGATGCTGATCAAGAATATATATACTTTATAGGGTCGGAGATGCTTCCTTCTCCCTGTTACATACATTGCAACGAATACAATATCCCCTTTTACTTATTTTTAATAAGTAACGGGTATAAAAAGGCTTACTTTATAAAGACTTAATCAATGAATTTCTTGAACCAAGTATTTCCTACTTGGTTTAAAAATTTCTGAGATCACCAAGCTTTTGACACCGTTTGGTATTGATTTCATCCCGAAATCCTTTTTTCTGTAGATTATCAAATATGACATTATCAACTTTTAGTCTTTAATCATATATTTTTTAATGTTCATTTATTAAAGCGTTTTTTGTTACTCCTTGTGAAAATTAATTTAAATGGTCGACTGTTTGAAGTGTATAATAAATAAATATATTTATACACCATTCTCACCTTGTGCTTACGTCTGTTCTTTGTGATTGCAGTGCTGGCGGTCTCGTTACGGCCGTCTGTCCGGTGGTCATCAAGGGCAATGGTCTCTGGGTGGGCTGGTCCGGCATACATCTGGAGGATCCCAATGAGGCGATACCCGAATCGAATCCCTACGATCAGACGCCCACAGCTGGACTCAAATCCGATCAGGTTGTCTCCGTGAACATTGATTCAAAGATCTTTGACAGCTACTACAATGGATGCTGCAACAAGATCTTCTGGCCCCTGTTCCACTCGATGCCAGGGCGTGCCAATTTTGGCGGGGAGCATTGGCATGATTATGTTACGGTCAACAAACACTTCGCCGTGCGCACCATTGAGGCATTGGAGAAGTGTCTGGCCAAGAAGCATGGTAGCGAGAAGAATCCTCCGATTGTTTGGATACACGATTATCATTTGATGTTGGCCGCCAATTGGGTGAGGGAGCATGCTGAGGAGAAGAATCTGCCCTGTCGTCTGGCCTTCTTCCTGCACATTCCCTTCCCGCCCTGGGACATCTTCCGCCTGTTGCCCTGGTCCGACGAGATATTGCAGGGTATGCTCGGCTGTGATCTCGTTGGCTTCCACATCCAGGATTATTGCCTCAACTTTGTGGACTGTTGTCAGCGCAATCTCGGCTGTCGTGTGGATCGCAACAACCTGTTGGTGGAGCACGGCGGACGCACAGTCCGTATCCGTCCCTTGCCCATTGGCATTCCCTACGAGCGTTTCGTTAATCTCGCCCAGAATGCACCCAAAGTGCTGAAGACATCGAAGCAACAGATTATTCTGGGTGTGGATCGATTGGATTACACCAAGGGATTGGTGCATCGTCTGATGGCATTCGAGGCCCTGTTGCTCAAGTATCCACAGCACAAGGAGAAGGTCAGCCTGCTCCAAATCTCGGTTCCCTCACGCACAGACGTTAAGGAGTATCGGGAGCTCAAGGAGGAAGTGGATCAACTGGTCGGACGCATCAATGGACGCTTTACCACCGCGAACTGGGCGCCCATTCGCTACATCTACGACTATGTGAGTCAGGATGAGCTGGCGGCGCTCTACAGGGATGCAGCCGTGTGTCTAGTGACACCCCTGCGAGATGGCATGAATCTGGTGGCCAAGGAGTTTGTCGCCTGCCAGATTAACGAGGTGCCCGGTGTGCTGGTCATCTCGCCATTTGCTGGTGCCGGCGAGATGATGCACGAGGCGCTGCTCTGCAATCCGTACGAGGTGAACGAGGCCGCCGAGGTCATACATCGTGCCCTGACCATGCCCGAGGATGAGCGGGTGCTGCGCATGGCGCGTCTGCGTCGTCGCGAGGCGGAGTGCGATGTCAGCCACTGGATGCGCTGCTTCCTCAAGGCAGTGGGCGCCCTGGAGATGGATGACGTCGGCACCACCATCATGCAGCCTGTCTCCGTGGATGACTTCGATGACTACTTACTCAAGTGAGTAGCCCACTTGATTCCTGCCAAGTGGATGACACTTACTCCATTTCTTACTCATTTCCATTTCAGATACATCGGCTACAATCACAAGCTGGCCTTGCTGTTGGATTATGATGGTACCTTGGCGCCCATTGCACCACATCCGGATCTGGCCACGCTCTCGCCAGAGATTAAGAATGTGCTCTTCAAGCTATCCAATCACTCGGATGTCTATGTGGCCGTCATCTCGGGCCGCAACGTGGACAATGTCAAGAAAATGGTCGGCATTGAGGGCATCACATATGCGGGTAACCATGGCCTGGAGATTCTGCATCCCGATGGCAGCAAGTTTGTTCATCCCATGCCCATTGAATACGAGGACAAGGTCAGTCATCTGCTGAAGGCACTGCAGGATTCAGTTTGTCGCGACGGCGCCTGGGTGGAGAACAAAGGATCTCTGCTCACGTTCCATTATCGCGAGACGCCTGTACAGCTGCGACCCGATATGGTGGACAAGGCGCGCAGTCTGATTGAGAAGTACGGCTTCAGAGCAACGGAGGCGCATTGCGCTCTCGAGGCACGTCCTCCAGTACAGTGGAACAAGGGTCGTGCTTCCATCTACATATTGCGCACATCCTTTGGTGTGGATTGGAATGAACGCATCAAGATCATCTACGTGGGTGACGATAATACTGACGAGGATGCCATGGTGGTAAGTAATCAAAGGAGGTGGCGACTCTAGATATCAGCTCTGATTTTATATTTTCCTTATTTAATAGGCCCTCAAGGGTATGGCGCGTACATTCCGTGTCACATCCTCGGATATTGTGAAGACCGCTGCCGATCATCGCTTGCCCTCGACTGACTCCGTCTACACGCTGCTCAAGTGGGTGGAACGACACTTTATGGGCCGCAAGGCGCGAGCCAATTCCTTGACTTATCGTCCTACCAAAGGCGACGGCGTCCAAATGCAAATGTCCCTCGAAGTAGCGTCATCCGCAAACAGTCTGGACGTGTAAAATACGATCCCACATACATATGTAATTTGTAAGATTTTAAGAATTAAATAAACCAACAACAAAAAATACCTTAAACAAGGCGCGGTCACAGTTTTCAAATTAAATATAAATTTACAATCGATTTGGTTATGCTATGGAAAGTACGAACATCATTTTTATCAACTAATTGTGTGATAAGACCAGCCACGATATGACGAAGAAAAAAAGGAAAATTGGATATACGGCAAGCGGCTTGCGATGAGGCGGTTGACTTTGTCCCAGAAAGATGAAAGAAGCTGCGAAGAGTTAATTACATTAGATTAGATTAGAATTAGATAAATAATAATAGATGCCTTGGATTGTAGGCAGTGTTGCTATTTTAACTAAATAATGTCTAGACTTTATTTACATAAAATTATTTTTTAAAATGGTTTTCGTGGATAAAGACGATAATGATATTAGAAAACCATCTTCTATAAGTATTAATAGTCTTTAATCTGCTGTTTCTTGTAACAGGCTTGTCTCTGCTTGTAAGTCTTCAACGAATTTGCTATTTAAACTTTAATTGTCTCATAAAATTAGCTAATTGACAACACTAATAGTAGGAGATACAACTCACCATATGTTGCCCAGGTGAATCCGAGTGTTGTGGTGACGAAGCGCAAAAAGAAAAGGAAACGTGTCTGCGTGGACAACAAGATGACGCGACAGACGATTAAAGACAACGCCACTGGAGTAAGACAATAGCCAAGTACACAAACCGATTGGAAGAATGAGCTGTAATGAGAACACATATAGATTTATATTTGCAGATACGTAATCTATTAAATTGCTGCATTGGATACACACATATTGCCACCTAGCAGCTTGGAGTTGAGTGTTACAATGGCAGCACCTATCCAAACAATAACAAAGACCTGAGCGAATTCAGGGCCATTGTCGGACATGCTGTCGGCTGACGAAGAGCCTTGCAGTATGGTCGCCATAAAGGTGCACAGCACCAGCGGGCCCCATAGATCCCCTGCAATAAGAGAAAACATCTGATAAAACTGCTTACGCATACAGTGCCTTACAACTGATGACGTACAATCTCGCAGCAGACTCGACTTCTCTTTGGGATAGAGCACATGATAGAACTTGATGCCAACGGCGCGCATATCCCTTAGCACAGTTTCCCGGATTGGTTCGTCCAGCGTATTATAATCAGGCACCCCATTCTGTGATGTTGTTGTTGTGGTGCGTTTGCCCGGTATAGACATATCACCCTCCAGCGAGGGCGATGTGTTGACGTCCTCAAACATCTATGAATCATTTGCATATAATTTATGTAAGCCTGTTGTCAATTTCTTGCTTCCAATACTTACATCTAACTTGGAATCCATCTAGAAGCTGCTTACTTGTTTAGACAACGAACAGTCGTAAATATATTAATACAATTCTTAAATGTTATCAATCGCCAACACTTTTTCGTCATATGTTATCGCAGTATCACAATCGATTTAAACTATCGTTTAATATCGATAGTTTAGCTCAGCTCAGCAAATCGATTTGCCAACTTGAAATGCTTTCTGATTTGATTTAATTGAACTTAATTTAATTTCAAGCGAAGATATTAAACATATGGACTTTTATTTTTAAAATAAAATTAAATTTATGTTTTTTTTATTTATTTCTAATTATGTACTCATTGAAATTTGTCTAAAAATATTTTGATTCACTTGCATTGCTGATATTGCACTTTTATTATCTTCTATTCCCTCTCCACAATTATCAAATTATCAATATCGATAATTGAAGTATCGTTTGCTTACGCATATATGCCGCCAAATTTGAAGTGTAAAATGCTTGACAATAACAGATAATTCAATAATTGATAACTATGGATTTTCTCTGCTGTGAGTGCTGATGTGGGTTTTAAGATACGCAGCGCGGGCAAAAGCCTTTGGGCAGTGTGGACATTTGTGCGGACGTTCGCCAGTGTGAGATCGAACATGTCTTCCAAGATCACCTTTGTCTACACACGTCTTTGAGCAGTGGGGACACTGGAATGGATGATTTCCGGTGTGCGTCCTTATGTGCCTCTGCAGTTGCCAAGCGTAGCCAAACTCCTTGGAGCACTCTGTACAATTATAAGTCCGTTCTCCTGTGTGATAACGTATGTGCTCCTCGAGTTCAGCGCTCTCTATAAAGTATCTTGTGCAGTGTGGGCACTTGTGGATTTGCTTGCCGGGATGAGTCGAGACGTGGTATTGCAGATCCGTGTGTCGGGTAAAGGCTTTTGGGCAATGAGGACACTTAAATGGACGTTCGCCTGAATGAATGCAGAGATGTTTCCGTAGATTTGAAGCCTGACTAAATGCTCTGGGACAGTGCGGACATTTATAAGGCCGTTCTCCAGTATGAGTTCGAATGTGCGCATTGAGGTGGGAGCTTTGGCTAAAGTCTTTTGAGCAGTGCGGACATTGGAATAGATTTCTTTTAGGAACAGACTCATATTCTACGTTAGAAGATTGCTTATCATACGGTTTATAAGTCTCCTGGGGCTCTTCACAAGCTTCCACTGCTGTCGATCTTCCTTGAGTGTGATCATTTTCAGTTGACACAACTGCATTCTCCTCAATCTTGACGCAGCCCAGATCTATATTTCCCTCAGTCAGTTCCCAATTTTCTATTTTGAGTAATTCAGACTGAATATTCACTTCACTACCACTGCACTCCTTTGGGCCATCTGCATACGATTCTTCGCTGGAATTACATTCCTTTTGATTCTCTTCTGTACTTGTGAATTCCTCCTGTTCCATTTTCACGTTATTAAGGTCGATGTCCTCCTCTGTCAGTTCCATCTTTACTGGTGCAATCTTTTCACAATCAACTTCTACAACATTTTTTATAAGCTTCGCACTTAGCACCTGGTGGCTTTTCTCGCACTTGCGCTTGAATCTAAACGCAGCCTGGACTTCAAAAATGCACGCAAGGCAGATATTCTTAGGAAGCTGATCCTCTAGTTTTATCTCACAGTCGACGCACTCGTTCAGCATATCCGCCAGACTAGGTTCCCTCTGATCGGTGAATATATCCACGAATGCCACAGAGCTGGTCATGCAAGCTCGGCAAACTTGCTCCATAGCTAATATATTCTTAGCAAGCGACTTTTAATTAATAGTTAAAATAAATAATAAATTACTTCCACAACAATAACAAAGGATGGACAATATGGAAATAGTCGAAAAATCGATATCCATTTTAGACCATGATAAAACTATCGAATGTAAGACCAATCGCAATTCTTCATGTTTGTCAAGTTTGAATGTTTGCCGACGAATGTTTGCTGTCACAGCGACTGTTAAAAAAAGTAGGAATAGTAAATAAGTTTTTATCAGATTGTTATGATTATATTTATTTTACTATACTTATGAAGATGCAACACTTTGGATGTCATTTTAAAATCAATAACAAAAACTACATCAATCAAAATCGTTAGGTTCAATAATCGATAATCGGCGCCAAATTAAAATTCTGAAATGATTCTACTATGGACTTTTTATGCAATGACTTTTGATGTGCTCTTTAAAATTGGAAACGCTGATGAAAGCCTTTGGACACTGTGGACATTTGTGCAGACGTTGTCTAGAGTGAGAAGATTCGATATGCTTGATTAGATCCTTTATGTTCTTACAGGTCTGTGGACAGTGGGGACATTTGAATGGTTGCTCTCCGGTGTGCTTTCGAATATGTGTCTCCAATTGCCACGCATAGCCAAACTCCTTGGAGCACTCTGTACAAGAATAAGTTCGTTCTCCCGTGTGAATACGTATGTGCTCAACGAGCTCGTCGCTGTCTATAAAATACTGTCCGCAGTGTGGACACTTGTTGATTTGTTCGCCTGGATGAGTCGAGAGGTGGAATTGCGGACCCGTTTGTAGAGCGAATTCTTTAGGGCATTGTTCAGAAGTGTGAGTACGAATGTGCGCATCGAAGTGCGAGCATTTCTCAGAGATCTTTGAGCATTGTGGACATTGGAATCGATTTTTTTGTGCAACATTTTCAACCTGTAAGTTGGAAAACAGCTTGGATTCGTGGTTTTGTATTTCAGAACTTGACACATTGTGCTCACTTTCAATAGGCACAAGTTCATTCTCCTCGATCTTGATTTCTAAATTTCCTTCCGACAGTTCCCAAGCTTCTGTCCCAAGCAATTCAGACTGAACACTCACATCAGCCAGCTCATCTTGGTCCCTGCAACTACTACTAGACGTGTAATCCTCAGGACTTTCTGGGTAGCATTCCTTTTCCTTGTCCTCGTTCGTAGTCGTCAATTCCTTTTGTTCTATCTTTATGTCTATGTCTTCTTCTGTCACATCCAGCCTTAAACAACTGTTTCCCAATAAATATTTCCGCAACCGCAACTTGATTTCTGATGCAGTTGGATGATCGTGCAGATCATTTTTTTCCCATATTACATCGAAGAACTGATCCAATTGATCCAGCGATAATCGTCCAGTGATTAAATGATCCACGCTATATCTTTTCGCAGCATATTGGTGCAAAAGATATAACGAAGTGTTGCTTATAATCATTCCTTTTTGGAACGGCCAACACTTTTTACCATTTGGTATTATTATTTTCGACATTAGTGCAGTCATCTCATCTAACACCTTACGCTGTGCATCAATACTTTGGCCAAATGGTTGCTTGGTGGGAATACTCTTAGAAGCTGGCAGCTTTACATTAAAAATGTCAAACCAATCATTTGATAACTGAATAAAATCCGCTGTTTCAGATGCGTTGTCTATTTCAATGCCCAGTGTTTGGCAACGTCTAATTGCACTGGCTGTGCTATTTGAAAGCAATTGAGTTGCCAGCTTGATTTTTTGCCGGCCTGCATATCGAACGTTTAGATGGTCTTCATTAACTTTCCACATATTGGAAATATCTGATAAAGAAGCGTGACTCATCACTTGCCTTACGGTTTGTTGAGTTATGAGTTTGTCACCAACAACAAGTCCAGAATCAAGAAAGTGATTTCTAATTAGCTTCAAGAGATGAGCTGCATCTGCAAATACGAAAACTTTCATATCGGAGTCAGATGGGTGCTTAAACCACGTTTTCTCTAAAAAAAAGAAGAAAAATCTAAAATAAATCTATGAAGTATTTCTTTTAAAGGCCTGTCTCCAGCACCATTTATCGATATAAATCTGTCGATTTCGTTCCACAAAAGCAACGAAAAAGAAAACTAAAAATTCCTGGCACAGTTATTTTATATGGAGTTTGCCAAGAATTTTTAGTTTCTGCGGTGCTAGATACCCGGCTTAAAATAAAATTCTCTACCATGCGAAACTCCAAGATTTGTCCACAATCTCAGGTTAGTGGGACACATATCGGAAACTATGCCGACAACATAGTAGCCTATCGTATACAGCTTTTGGATCAGCATGTGCAGTGTGGGGACACTCATTGCCTTGTCAAAGTCAAAATATATTGGTTGCTTCCACGACTTGCGCAATCCTTGAGCCATTGTGACCTGGACATAGTCCCGTGGCTGCTGTACTCCTCCCTGAGATGAATCATTTTCGCAGCTTGAGGTTATCCTCATTTCGTCGAAACTCAAAATACATATTTTGTCCTTCTCGTCAATGTTGACGGCTTTCTCCATTAAGTCGATTACAAGTTCCAAGATACCGGGTTTTACTTCTATTGAGTGCAGCCATTTTTCCAGGGTGGATTGGCACGGTAGTGGAAAGCCTTTTTTAAACAAATGACGATATGCCCGGGGTCCAGCAGCGTGGAGACAACTCGCATACGACATGTCATCTTGATTCCATTTGATTCTTTTGCCACCATTCTGCAATTTTCGGACCTGCGATTCAGTAAATATGGACCTTAGTGAATCGCTTAGTGTCTGCATTTCTTGAAGTTTCTTGAGAAGTGTCATATTTTCCTTTTTCAGTTCTGAAACTTGCTTTTGCAGACGCAAATTCTCTATTGCGATTCCAGAATCAACCACATCTTGTCTGTAATTTAAACTTACTGATTTATGGTAGATAAATAACAAGTCAACTTACTCGGTTTGCGAATTAAAGTCAAACAGATTTTTACCACAAGTTGACGTTTTGTGTTCTGTAAAACTCTCATTGTCCTGAAGCTTTTGTGGCACAGCATTTGGCATAAGTCGTCTCCGTTTTGTTGCATTTTCGGACGGATAGTAAAAAAAGTCAGAGTCATTGAAATGGCTGGCACAAATTCTACTTGAACTCGTAAATTGAACGCCTGTGCTCCTTGACCAGAGCTCCCTTCTGCTTTCGTCACGTGGCACTGAAACATTTCTTCCCGAAGTTCTCTTACGGCAGAGCATACAATATGTTGTCGACATTTTTAGATCTAATGAGGAATTACACCCATGACAAAAAAATACACACAGTTAATAAAATAAATGCAGACTTCAATAAGAAGCTTATTCTTTTCATTGTTTTCTATCTTCAGTACAAAACCTCTTTCGACAACTTTTGCAGGCATACCACGGTTGCCAACTGTGACCGTTAAAAAAAGACAGATTTGAATAGGCAAATTTTGAGAGAGACGACAGAGATAGATATATAGAAAATTTACTTTCGTTATGACATTTCCGCCCCGAAAAAAGAGGGAACGTCAAACGAATACATCACCATTTATAAATTCGCCTTGCCTCGAAGCCGCAGTGGTAAAGATGTCATCTATAGTAAATTCACCTCGACTTCACCTTTATAGTAAATACACCTTGCTCCATGGTGAAATTAGTCCGTTAAAAAAGGACGGATTTGAATAAGCAAATTTTAAAGTTAAAAAAAAATATGGTAGTGTTGTTAAGCAACCTTTTATTTTATTTCTAAATTAGAATGCAAAGAAGCTAGAAATAAAATAACATAATGATATAAAACACGAATATATTTGTATATAATTTCTTCATAACCTGTTAATTCAAATCTGTTTTTTTTAACGGTCACAGTTGACAACAGTGGTCGTCACCACAGCTGCTCTCTTTCGAGGGGCGACTTCACCTTATTAGTAATTTCACCATTCCCTGCTCCAACGCATAACAATTTTTTTCACCACACTCAGAGAGGAGAAAGAAAAATGTTCTCTGCATTAGTAACACAAGGCAGAGGCAGTGATGAATGAACATGTTATCTTTTTATTAATATCCCTATGAAGACAAAAAATACACTGGCATACTTGTCAATTTATAAGCACTTTCAATTCTTGCGCTACACAGCACCTCTTTGTTTGACAAATGTCTTCATACTGTCAAAGTAAGTACTGAAAGAGTGCAGCTGTGGGGAATAAGACACTTTCTTTGAAAATTCACCTTGATCGGCAATATGTCCATTAATGTCAATGAACTGGCCATGTAAACTTTGCAATCTTGTTTTTTAGCTAGATATTCAAAAAGCATATTTTTTCAATAGTTAAAAATAATAATAAACTGCTACCACAACAATAACAATGGATGGACAATATGAAAACTATCGAAGTATCGACATCTATGTTCCTCGACGATAGGTGAAGTTATCGAGCTATTCATCTGCATTGATATCTGCCATCTCTAATTTGAATGTTTGCTTGCGCTGTTATCAGTGGACAGCGTTGCCAACTGCTTGCAAATGCTGGCAGCATCGCAACGCGCATACATATGTATTTCGCACAACTAAGGCGAACAGCAACAAATAAACACACGCCATCAGAAGTAGTGCATAATTATATAGAAAAACTATGTGTTAGACGGGCGAGCTTAGTTTTAATACTAATTAATTGGTGGATTGCAAAGGAAACATGCCTAAGCTGAACGAAGCCGTAGCAGAAACAACAGCAAAATGTAGCAGTGACAAAGAGACTGCGACGGCAGCGTCTTCTGCAACCTTGCCGCCGACAGCGGAGTACTCACACACACACTCGCACTCACACGCGCGCACTTCGTCGACGGCGCCAAAGGAGAATATGCAACACGGTCTAAGTACGAAGGTGGCACTATCGCGCCTTCACGAGGAGGTCGAAAATGTGCTGCTGCAGCATGAGAGGGAACATGACGCTGAGAGGTGAGACGAGACACTCGATGACCTTTTGTGAGTAATAATAATAACAGTTCAATTACCGCCCAATTAGCTGCTATTGTAAGTTGCGTGCTGCATTCATGAATCAATATGACAGCCCATTGGGCTGGCTCTCCATTGGAACGACTCTGGTGACCAGCGGAGCGCTGTTTATCACTGGCATGTATTGGCCTGCAATTTGTCTATTCTCCATTCTACTGCTCGATTTGTGCGTGGTGATTCGGGAAAGTAATCTGCGACGCACGGAAATCTATCGCAAGACGCGACATGCCTTGAGCGAACTTCGCCTGGCGGAACAGCATCTTAGTGACAACTGGCATGTATCAAATTATCCGCATTTGAGCAATCCCATGTCTCCGTGCGTATCCTTGCAGTGGACCTATCGCGATGGGCACATTGTTAATCTACCCTGGGCGCTGCTTGTTCGCGGTGATTGTATTGTATTGCGTCCTGGTCACATCTCGCCAGGTCCCTGCCATGACCTGCAGTCGAGGCGGCACTTTAGTACTGGCGAGATCTATGGAGCGTCCGCTTCGCAGCTTGGCGAGCCGCCAGTAAAGCCAACAGCGCGTGCTCCGATCCCGGACCTCGTCTGTTGCTTAGAGAGTACTCCGTATCTAGATAACTTGCGTTTATGCTTGCAAAACTCGCTGAATCGCCCGCCAACAATTTACAATCAGCAACGTTATTTGGTGAGGTCTAATCTATATGCCAACTCTGGTCATGAACTTAAGTCTCAACCTCCCCACAGCTGGTGACAAAGTACATTCAACAATGGGGCTTCATTACCGCCTTGATTATCACGCTTTTTGCGGGCCTGCTGCGCTTGCATGGCTACGGATTGGCCACGGATGAGAAACACAATTGGCGACATGTGCTGATTGCTTCGCCAGCGGCTGCAGTTATTCCCTTGTTGCCACTTGTATTTCCCCTCCTGTGGATATACATGAATCTGTGGGGAGTTGCGCGTCTCCAGTGCTTCCTGAAGACGCCACAGGCTATACTTGAAAAGACAACGAGTAAATCGTTTGAAGATTTGGACATGGATACACCAGCTTACGATTATGATAGCATCTCGTTGTTACGCTCCAACGTGCTGCGCATTTGGACGCAGCTTTGGAAGGGTGACAGCGAACTGTTGCCGCGCTCAGCGAATCTTGTGCAGGTTCTGGGCTCCATTTCGGCGCTCTGTTGTGTGGACAAGAAGGGCATATTGTCTTGGCCCAATCCAACCGCTGAGAAGGTGTTCTTTTTACACAACACAGAGGAGGAGCCACAGGACGATGGTAGCCAGCTTTCAATGTCCACGGAAAGCGACAATGTGAATGAGGAGAACCAGGAGCGGGGAATTGTTGCGGAGGTTCTGGACCTTACACACGATCAACACTGCCCCTTTCGCCTGGAGTTTGACGATCACGAGTGGAAAGCACACATCAAATCATTGAAGCCCTTGGGTTGGTGTAAATCCTTTAGTTAGAAATTGTCTATCATATATTTTAATCCCTTCCAGGTCTGGCCATCTTACTAAACACCTGTTCGCCGCTTACACATGAACATTACGCCCAGTTCTGTGGGCATGTCAGCGCCGTGGCAATGCTGGACAAAGACCTGGTGCCCGTGACAAATCGGTATGCGATGTTTGAATCCAGTACGAAAAGCCTATTGCATGGGTACGTAGTTCATTGCCATACTCATCGTTAGCATCGTTAACCAATCCAATACAATACTTTTACCTATATGACAATTGATTATATTACACATATATATAGAGTCTAATGATTTTTTAAAGCATATACGCATCCTCGTTGTATATGCAATATGAGATGCCCATTTGTTTGGGTCATTTTTGATTTTTGTTTGAATTGAAAACACATTCGACACTTGAATTGGACCGATAAACCGATATACCCCATATATAAAAACAAAACATGCAATTGGTAAAGTTATACAAACTACTTGTTCAACCATTAAAATATATTTTAATTTACAATATCAAAAGGGAACATTTTTAGTTTGTCATCATAATTAAAACTCATTCAATTTAATTGGATAAATATATTATTATTATTTGTAAATTGTGACCAAATTATTAACCTTCCCCGTCCTGTCTTATCCATCGTACATGTCGACAAATTAACAATGCACATTTTTTATATTTATTTCTTTGTACACTAATCTCACAATTGCAGTTTGCAATTTTATTTTTGTACACATTCCATTTATTTGAAACTTATAGATATAAATATATATATTTTTGTTTTTGTATCTATGTGTTGTATTTAGCATGTGTATGGAACCCACTTTCCACCGTAACGCCCCCATGCAAAGCACATTCGCCTCTACTTAATCGGCATGCTATTTAAAGTAACATGAAATTATTATGCTGCCAAGAATACGCTTAAATATAGTCGGCCCCCATCCATCCCCATTACGCTTGACTGCCTGCACGCATGATCATTATCATACGCCTCCTCCACCTTCGCACGTCCAGCACGGTTGGTACCAGTTCTAATCGGTTTCTTTCTGTTCGATTTGTTACCCCAGACGCTGTCTGTGCGAGTTGGCCAAGCAGATTGGCTTCACCAACCATGCCACCGATCGCTTTGCGTTGGAGGGACAGCTGGCCAGCTATAGGCATCTCGTAAGTGACCTTCAAAGCATATTTTCTCTATTCTTTTACTTTAAATTTTAAATCAAAACTTTTATTTAAATAGTTGAAAATAAAAGTTATTTCATAAATTTGATTATGTATACCTTTTGAGTATGTGTATTTCAAAAGTTGACATTTGAAAATGTTCTTATATTATGTGTCCTTAAAGGATCAATATCAATGATCCTGCAAGCTTAAAAATAACTTTTATTTTAAACTTTTAAAATATGAGTTGGCAAATAATTTTCAAGAAAACAAGACTTATGTTATGTTCTTTTAATTAAGTTTTAAATTAAATTTTATTTTTATTTCAAAACTATAATTTTCGGGTCAAAAATAAGAGTTATTGCCAATTTAAAAAAAGACATAAATATTTGTTAACTCATAATTTTTATACATAAAATTTAAATATATTCCCTAAAAAAATAAATTTTATTCAATTTCTGTTTTTTTTTTTAAATATTTTTTGGTAATATTTAAGTTATTATATTTGTAAGACATTTCTCATGCCAATTTCTTCGTTTCCTTCACAGCAACCGGATGTGGTGCGTCGGGACATCCGCTTTGCGCGACAGCTGCAGCTGTCGACCAAGGTGAAGGTTCCGTTTCCGCACTCCTTATCAGTCGTAATGCGAGAGAATCCCGGCGGTTACTTGTCGCTGTTTACCCAGGGCACGGCGGACATCATACTGGACTGTTGTGATGACTTCTGGGATGGCAAGGACTTGCGTCCACTGTCGCCGCAGGATCGCAAGCGTGCATTGGACTTTTATCAGCGGAGTGCGTTGACTTCCTATTGCACAGCATTTGCGTATCGACCACTGCGTCATGGCATCCATGGAGCCTTGAGTGGCCCACTGCACAGCAATGGCCAGATTGCATATTTGGAGTTGCCGCCAGAGTCCAAGTTGCGCATGCAACACGTGGATAAGTCGCACTGTGACTTTGAGGGCGGACATCATGTGAAGTTGAGTCACAGCATCAGCACGGACTCGCTGCTGTTCTCGGAGAGCAAGGACGAGGACTGCAATGATGTGGAGGGCTGCTTCGAAATGCAGTGTCACCAGGTCTTTATTGGCATGGTGACGATGCAGTATCAGGCACAGAATGACATTGTCCATCTCGTGGAGCGATTGGAGCGTGCCTGCATTCGTTTTGTGCACTTTAGCAAGGAGAACGAATTACGTTCACGTGTCTTCTCCGAGAAGATGGGACTCGAATCCGGCTGGAACTGTCACATCTCATTGCTCAGCGAACCGGAGCCGGAGAAGGAACGTGATCGCGAGAAGGTCACCACCAGCAGCAGCAGCAAGGCCAAGGAGACGGAGAGTGCGACGAGCAACTGCAAGTCGAATAAAAATACGGGTAAACTAAATGAGAACAATACAACCACAACCCCTATTACCACCAGCACCATCACAGATACTGTTGCCATTCATCCATCAAGTGCCCAAATCAACTGCGATGCAGTTGATGCAGCCAGGACAGCCACGCCCACTGATAAACCCACTGATCTTGTAGGTGATCCAGAGGATGGCCCCAAATTGAGCTATCTCCTAGCTCCGCCCAACAATTTGGAGTCCTCGAAAACGTTGAGCTGCTCAGCGCCCGGTGCCATTTCCAATCCCGATGAATTTAATCCACCCACTGTCGTTGACTCCCAGGAAGATGATGAATTGGATGGCAGCAAAGACAGCGATGAGAATGCGGCGTTAGCTCTTGAATCAGAACCAGATCCGGAGCGTCATAAGCAGCGTCACTCGCTGGACTCGGCAATGGACGAGAATTGCCGATCCCTGAGCACCCTCACCGAGAGCACAGATCAGAGTGCGCCCATCAACTTTGACATGTCGAATCGGGCCAAGTTGCCGCGGGGCATTGAGAACATTCGGCCGCATCTGGAGCAGGTGGACAATGTGCCGCTCCAAGTGTCGCTATTCACAGATTGCTCTGCGGAGGCGACGCGGCAGATGCTCGACATTATGCAGTCGTATGGAGAGATTGTCGTCTGCTTGGGCAGCTCGGCGAGCAATGACAATGCGAATATCTTTTTGCAGGCCGACTGCAGCATTGCTGTGGAGCCGCTCTATCCACAGGTCTGCCAGGATGTCGATGCCTACACGGAGGCCAACATCATACACAACAAACTGAACTTTCAGCGTCAGAGCAGAAAGACGACGACGTCAACAGCGGACGAATCGTTTGTCAGCGAGCAGTTGCTCGAGTGTGGAGCCAATGGAAGCGGTGCTCGTGCCATGCAATCTCCCGCACACACGGTCTCTCCGATTTATCTGAGCCGGCTGCTCAACTCCCTGCCCTGCTCCATAGCCATTTGTCGCGACGACCCACTTTCGCTGGTGGCCATAATTGAGCTGTCACGCCGATTCTCGCTGGGCCTGTGGAATTGTATACAGTTCTGGGCCTGCTGTGCGGGCTCCATATCCATATTGAACGTGCTGTGCGCGTGCCTATCACTGCCGCCTCTGATCACCCCCCTGCTGGGCATCTATTTGATGTGTATACCCGTGCCGTTAATTGGCATCTCGCTGGCTCACATCGATCTTGATCCAAAGATCATGAGTCGTGCCACCAGCAAGAAGCAAACCGAATACGATTCGCGTGCCTTTGCCTTTGTCATGTGGTGCTATGGCTGCAAGTTTCTCGTACCCGTAATTGCCATGGTAATACAGTCGAAATTCATATCATAATTCCAACTTAAACACCTTCTTCTTTTAGCTCATTGCCTATTGGATGTTCATGACGCATTCGATTTCCGTTACGGAATCTACTGCCAGTACGGATCTCGAAAGTGCAAATTATGAGAATTTCTATCAGTGTCTGCACATTGTGCGAAGTTGTGCTTTGTTTGCGGTTCTGCTGCACTTTGGTAACTAGCTCAATTATGATTAGATATGGGTCTGATTTGTTGATTCATATCATTTAATTATAATAATAGAACTGACTTTACCACTTCACCTTGAACTGAGGGGAATATTCTGCGTATAACGACAGCTTTGGGGGAAATTATTTAGTGCTTTTATCAGTTGTTTGGTTTATTAATTTCCCTTATTGTCTGTCTCTCTTTATTATTATATATTCCTTACTTTCAGCGCTTGTCTCTATTACATTTGTGCATCGCGATCATGCGCTCTGGCAGCGCAATCCATTTAGGAATCACATTTGGGCATTCACCTGCCTCGGTCTTCTGTTGCTCCATGGCTTCATCTGTAGCCTTCAAATGCTGTTGGATGAGTCTCTGCAGGAGTATCTACTACAACTCTGGTTACCTATTTTAGTGCTGTTTTCAAGCAGTTTACTTAGCCTCTTTATCAGCGAGCTGGCGAAATTTCAAGAGAACAAGTGAGTTACACTTCACTTACAATTAATTCATGTCTTAATTTATATCTAAATCTTTGCAGAGTCAATGCGCGTTATCAACGTCGAGCGCGTCTTGATTTTGGCACAAAGCTGGGCATGAATTCGCCATTCTAAATACAAGACGACAGAGTTATGTGCCAAGGCTGTATATATCCCCATATATATATAGTACGTTCCGTAACAATATCACGCTTTTTATATTACACTTACAAATGCTTAGAAAAGGCAAAAAGATTATAATTTAATTCAAGTATTTTTTATTTGTGTGTTTTGTGAATATTTAACTAAACTTAATATTAATTTACATTTGCCACAATTTCATTAATCTGTAACATCAAAAAAGAAAAACCAAATGTTTTGTTAGTTTTAAAACGTTCGATTTTGTGTTCCTTGTTTCAATGACAGAACTTTGTGTACTAACATTCAAAAGACTTTGCAATTATTATATTAAATATATATATATATGTTTCACGTAAATAAAAAAAAGAATAGCATGTAAATAAGTAAAAGTTCTAAAAGAGACCAATTGAAGTGCGAATGCAGAACTGGTTTACGAATTATTTCCATGTACTCCGAGCAAGTTGAAAATTAACAGGGTCAACAAGTTATAGCACGCCTCGCCAAGTGTTAATCGGAGCAGGCACGCATATGTCGGAGCGATCCAATGACCCACATCCGCTCATCGCTTCTACGTATTCCCAACGTTATGGCAATTTTATTGTCTTATTCCTGATGGCTTTATTTCAGTGCGGAATCGTTTTCTTCTTTTAATTTGATTTCAAGATACAACCCCATTGTGGAACTTATAGAGTCGCATTGCGTAAATATTAATTATCACCTTTTTTATCTATGAGAAGTGCGACTTAAGGATCGGACGTCACATTTTCATTCAGCTCTTTAATATAATTAGTAAAATATTTGTATCAAAGTCAATATTGTAAACTAAAGGGTGTGGAATAAATAAATTCACCAGCATTTTATCTTTAAGTCTAGGCATACGTTTTCTTGATTAACTTTTATATATAATATGCTATTTCGGAAAATTAATTGGAACAGATAGAACTTTCTTTGATAAAGTTGAGAAGATCAATAAAAAATATAGCTATATTTTTATTCAATATCTGAGGTAGCTAGGAATCTTCTGAGTATGAAAACTGCTACTTATAAAAGTGTAGACTTTGTTTGTGTATTACAGCTAATGAATTTGAATCTGAGCTTTCTAATTGGTTGCAAAACTGCAGTCACTGGCCAAGATCTTCGTGTTCTAACGGATTTAGGAATTTTGGACACGCCGCCAAGACACAAGAAATGACTAGCTAGATGTGGATGCTAAAGAACATAACGGCAGATACGATGAGATACGATTCGAGTATGTGGAGTAACAGCTAATTAGCACCTGGGTGAAGACAGCGAAATGAAAGTGCTGTCCGATGGTAGTATGTACTCCAATACTGGTCAATATAGATCACTTCTAGTAGCACCTTTAACTGGGTCATGAAAAAACGAAATCAAATATGATGTGTATACATGCTCAGCTCCAAGACGAATAAAACCAATCGAGCTACGGTTATTCAGTGGATTCGAGAATTTCGCGCGGTGCGGTGAAGTCGGAGCTACGAAGCTCCAGCGGAAATGATATAAATAAAAAATAAAACAATATATATATGAAAGACAATAAATAAATATAATTCTAAAGTGTGTCCTGTGAGAAATATTTATTTCGAAATATTTGAAATAATGCCAGGAGTCGGCGCAAGTTGTGCGCTGCTTTTGGCTGTGATTCTTTCACTTGGCTCGCTGATCGAGGCCTATTCTCAGGTCTTACAGAGTGGAAGTGACGCCTCAGTGTCGGATCAAGGACCGCGCATCTTCAAGGCGCTAAATACGGATTTAATATTTCCCAAAATGTGAGTTAATCAATTGAGAGAAGAGAAAGGAGCATCCAATACAGTTTACCATGTCCAAAGCAGCTTCAATTCAAGCGAGAATGTGGTGTCCACAACAACAACAACAACTCCCTTGCCTTTGCCCATACCCTATAATCATCAGCCGGCGTCGGAGGCGGAGATGGAGCCCATCGTGTTTGTCACGCCTCTGAGCGTCACGCCAGCGCAAGTGAAGGAAACGGGCAGCGAGGAGCCGCCACAGGGATTGATTGAGGCTGCCTCCACGGGCCGTGCTGTGGATTATCGCACCTCGTATCCGTTCGGCCAGCTCATAACGCCTCTGGTGAAATCAGCACGACCTCAACGGCCCTCAGAGAGCTATAAGAACTACAAGCCAAAGGGCAATCGCTACCAGAATCCACAACGAGGATACAGCCGAGGTAAGTGTGTGGATTAATATGTCCAGTAGTTACAGCTCTTAACTCCCGGATTATCCGCAGGTCACATCTCAGATCGTTTTGCCCCCGGTCAGGCAGTTGCCTCAAGTCTGTTCAAGGATCATGATCATCATCATCATCATGATGGCAAAGTGGCAGCTGGCTCGAATGTAGTGCAATCGTACGTGCCGCCAAAGGATGCCTACTCCTTTCCTCCCCTCAACACCAAGTATCCCTCGCCCTCGCAGGATCCCAAGGCTGCGCTGCCCTCGGATACGATTTCAAGCTATTTGCCGCCAGCTTCGGGCAATGCCTTGAGCAACGCTGGCTATGCCTATCCTGGTCCTGCTTCTGGCTATAGTTATCCTGGGCCTGTGCCCGCTGGCAGTGGTGACAAGGATGCCGCTGCGAGCACAGCCAGCTCTGTGCCCGCGGCCCCGGCTGATGATGATCCCGAGAACGATGATGTGATTGGTGTGCTGCCAGCGAGTGCCCAGGACAATGCGCCACCTGCCAAGGATCAAGCTGGCAAGGATGCCGGAGACGCTGGCGCTGCAGATGCAGGAGATTCCGGAGGAGCGGGCGGCGACAATGGCGACACTGACAACGGCGGCAATACTGGCGGGGATGGGGATGGACCTCTGCCTCCATTGCAAACTGACGGACAAACACATCCCAGCGATGACAATAGATACGATCCCAATATGGAGTATGCAACGCCGCCTCCAGGCTGGCTGGAATCTCATCCGGAATCAGCGGCTCCAAAGCCAGCAGATCACGATCACGGACATGATCACGATTATCCGGAGTCACCACCGCAATATCACGATCATCATCACGATCTTCATCACGATCACCACGAGCATTATCCTGACCATTATCCTTCCTTTCCGGATGTCTCATATCCCGAACTTATTTACGACGATCATCATCCTCATCATCATTATCATCATCCACCGCCACCTCCTCCGCCTCCACCACCACCGCCTCCGACCACACCACCACCCCCACCTCCCCCGCCACCACCACCACCAGAGCCACGTGTCAAAAAGTACAGTTACTTCTACATTGGCCGCAAACTCTGGTACATCCCTCTGTACTTTACAGTTTGGTTCAGTTTCTATATTCTGTGGCTTATTATCAAGTCCATTGGCCGCCACAAGGTCAATTTGCCAAATCACTATGTGACTCGACGTAGTTTACCGGATTACTCGGAGCAGAGTAGAAATGAATATATTAATGATATGACAGTCAGGGTGCTGGAGCATATAGATAATTTTAAGCAAAAGTATTTGAACTGATAATGACGCTACAAAATAATTACGGCTAATAAAAATACATAATTTATAAACGATTTGATTTGTTCAATTTGAATTCTTGGCGCGCAGTGAAGTTGGCTGCGCTGTGAACAGACTTTACATGTAGTTATCGATAACAGCACCTATTATTCGTTTGGCTTGCATACGGTCACACTTGCTCATTAAGATACCCGTTCATTTGAACTTTTTCAGAACACAACTCTTCCGACACATTCGCTTGGTTGGAGGAGATTTGTTTACGTTTATTAATTTACTGGAAATAATAATAAAAAAACCATAAGTCAAGATGTCGTATATGTTACCGCATTTACACAATGGCTGGCAAGTGGACCAGGCTATACTCTCAGAGGAGGATCGCGTTGTTGTAAGTAAATGCCAAATGTCTGTGGCCAGCGGAGTCTCACAACAGTCCTTTAAAATGTTTCCATTATTTAGGTCATACGTTTCGGCCACGATTGGGATCCCGCGTGCATGAAAATGGATGAGGTGATGTACAGCATTGCCGAGAAGGTGAAAAACTTTGCCGTCATCTATTTGGTGGACATTACCGAGGTGCCGGACTTCAATAAAATGTACGAATTGTACGATCCCTGCACCGTGATGTTCTTCTTTCGCAACAAGCACATCATGATTGATTTGGGCACGGGTAACAATAACAAAATCAACTGGCCGCTGGAGGACAAACAGGAGATGATTGACATTGTGGAGACTGTTTACCGTGGAGCGCGCAAGGGACGCGGTTTAGTTGTTTCTCCCAAAGATTACTCCACCAAATATAGATACTAAGATTTGCTCTTGTGTATTGTATATAATTTAGGCTACATAAATGTATCTCAAAGTGAAACGAGTTTGTCTTTGCAACTGTTGTGTATATTCTTTTTCATTTGGTTTATTTTTCTTCAATTTTTTTCACATTTCTCAATAATATCGCTAACATTTACATCAATTTGGTTTTTCATCATTATATATGTATAACATTTAACTAAGTATTTTTAATAGCTCTTTGGCTTAACTGTATTAAATAGTATATTTTGTCAATTGCTTTCATTTTCATTTTCCATGCTTCTTGTCAGTTACCAATTTACCAATTGTGATTAAAATTTAGCTAGAGGTACATAAATGATTATGGAAAATAGAAGATTGGATTGTAGGAAATAGTATTAGTACAAAAGTATAAAAGAAAACAGCACAACAAAAGAGTCCTCAGAGTATTTCCGTTTAAACTTTAGATACTTAAAAAAAAAGACACTTGAAAAGCGCATTAGCATTTTCTACACTTTCCTTATACGCATAATATTTATATGTATGTTGAACCATTTACATTTTTGTTCATTTAATACAACAGCTCGATTTTTATTTGGATCTTATAATTGTAATAAGCTTAGGTTTAACAATTGGTTCTTCTACTTTTTCGACTTATACAACTTACAATTTTTTCATTATTTATTTGGTTTTTTTTTTTTAATTTTAAATATATATGTTTATATATTTAGCTACATTATTAGTTAATATTATTTTATGTTTTCCTTTGTCGTTTATTTGAAACAAATTTAACGCTATAATCTTTTTGAATTTTTCATTGACTTCAGCATATTAACAATTAAGTTTGTATATTTTTTTTGTTTTTTCAATTATCCTTTGTAAGTATTACTAGTTTTTTTGCTTGCTTGCTTTTTTGATATACCATTTCCTAGGCGCCTTTTTGAGTTGATTTCCATCGTATAAAATACTCACTACTGTTCAAAAATATTGAAATAGGGCTTGATTTACACTTATGCAATAGGATAGGTACAAATGAGGCTCAGGCATGTGAGAAAGTCTCTAATAGGTTTCGTTGAATCTCTCACAAAAACGACAAAATGCAGCTCTAGTTTTTATTTTATTTTTTACTCATTTAGATTTAGATTTAGATTTTATTTTTCTTTTCATATAATTTATATTTTGATTTTCTTTGAAAAATACAAGTTATTATTATATATTATTTAATAATTCATTATGTTTGCTATAACTTTTTCTCACTTGTGGAGCAAATGCATTTTCATAGAAAAATAGAGATGCGTAGGTGGGATGAGTTAGGAAATTGTTCATACTATTTTAACACTTGCTTTAAGTAACTCTATAATTTGTTTTATAATTTTTTTTGACAACAACTAATTATATCTCATAGTATGTAATTTTTTATTGTAACAATTTGCATTTGAATTGCCTTTAAATTTGTCTCATTTCCATTTCCATTTTAATTTTTTGAAGAATTTCCCGAAATTCCGAATTCATAAAGTGGCGAAAAGATGCTATGAAAGAAGTATGAAGTTATCAAAATTAGAAAGTTGAAATTTGTAGGATAGAAAGCTAGAGAATATGCTTATCGAGGTCTTTAAGTTCTCATCTATATATACTATTTACGGCTCATACATAAGTGTGTAATTCATACTTTAGGCTTCTGTTTCTGTCAGTGTACAATCAGTTTTATTTTCTGTTTTCGTTTTAAGTTTTTGTGTGCAATCTATACAAAATTCTAAATTACAATACTTGAAGTATTTGTGTTGTTAGTTTTGGCTGCTGTTTAAGACACTAGAAGAATGTTTCCATTGATAGAAAATGAAAATAAATATATGTAATATACAGTCGTCGGATAAAGTATTTTGACACAACTAAAATTAAATCTTTTCGTAATTTGAACTTATTTTATGTTAAGTTTGGCATCAATGGTGTTCAAGCATGAACACGAAGGCATTTAAAAACAATGTGTCTCGAAAACACCGATCGAGTGACGGGACACTGAAAGTTGATCTAAGCAAAGAAATGTAAAAGAAACACACACGAAATATAACACAAAATGCACTTGTAGTGCATTATCATAAAACTATATTTAGACGCATGAGAACGGCTGGAAAGGAAAGATAGGCATGTGTGTACACCACACGCGAACCCAGCTATCTGGGGTTCCTTCCAATGACTGGAAGGAGTTAGACATTAAGATTTTCATGTTAGTTACCTAAGGCTAAGATTTTAAGAAATAAATTCAGTTCGTAATTTGTACTCAAACAGCTCAGTTGTCCATTCATTTTGGTCCTTCGAGCATTCTGTTGTTTTCCCCCACCAGTGGTAAGAAACACAGAAATAAAAACCAGCGCCTTATAGTCTTGTGTAGCTAAAGGTTGCTGAAAAATTTGTATAATCTCTGTTGTGTTCAATAAATGAACACAGAGTTATAAAATTGTGTATCCGAGGAAGAAGCCGGATCACAAAAATAAAAACCTTTGTTCTCCCCCATCAGTGGTAAGAGACAAGGTATAAACAAAAAAAAATCTTTAATAATACTAAGTTATAGTTAAAGTTGCGTTTCCGAGGCAGACATCGGAAAATTATTATAGCGTTTCTGAGGCTTTACATCAGAAAGTGAGTTTTTATGTATAATGTAGCATACATTATATATAATATAAAAAAAAAAAAGAGAAGCAGTACCAGCAGCTACAGCAGCAGCAGCAACTACAGAAGCAGCAGCAACAACAACTGTAGCGGCAGAAGCAGCAGCAGCAACGACGGCAGCGCAGCAACGACGGCAGCGCAGCAACGACGGCAGCGCAGCAACAATAGAGGCGGCTAAACAGGACCGACAACGCTACAAAGAGCGTCTAACTGAAATTAACAAACAACTTCGCACTCGAGCGAAGTAACGCAAAAGAAGCCGCATTTATGCAGGCCTCGCTTGCCCCTAATTTTAGTGTTTCTAAACTCAAGCTGATGCGCGAAAGCGCAGCTTGAAAACTACTAAACTCGGTTAGGCTGTTACTAAAAACATATGATTGGCAAAGATTGTAAGCCAATCATATGCAACTAATCTAAAGGGTTTCCATATATAAAAAAAAAGAGTTGAATAAATAGTCAATATGCTGACAGAGAAGACCATTAAATTTTTGACGTTTCAAGCGTCGTTAGTCGAAAAGGTAGCTAAATTAGAAGAGGAAATTCTTTCCAGGGACTCGATCCCGATATTAGAAAATATAAAGAAAGAGTTTTGTGATAACCATAGTGTGCTGCTGAAAATTGGAATAGTTGATCATGACTATTTCAATAAACGGCTATACGAATACACACTAAGTAGAATTCAAAAGTTAATAGAAGAAGTTTCGTGTTCCAAGCAGACATTAGATCCTGGAACTCAAACAATTCATAAATATGACGACGATCACAAACCTTCGTTTTCCAAGAAAATATTAGATCCTGGAACTCAAACCCTTCACAAATATGACGACGATCGCAAACTTGCGGATGAAATCGACAAAGATATTGAACAACTAAAAAAGTTCCTTGACGAAACAATAATGAGGTTAGCAGATGCTGGCAATGATGAGTGCATACTCAAAAGAGATAAAATTGAATATCTTTGGAATAAGATAGATAGTAGAGTGCAGAAGTTAGCCAGTAAAGGCTTTTCATGCAACGATGACGTCGCCGATTTGGAGTTTGACGTCTGTAGTTTTGTAAAAAGACTAGACGACAAAATTGAAAAAAATGAAAGAAAGGTAGTCGTAATGGAAAAAACAGAGGATCTTCCAAAGCTGCCAAAAATTAAGGTGCCCACCTTTGTTGGTAAACCCAATGAATGGGACATGTTCTATGAGTTATTCATGGAAATAATTCATAACAGAGAAGACCTCAGTATGTCCGCCAAATTTAATTATTTAAAATCGGCATTAGGGGGTGAAGCCAGAAGCATGGTATCGCACTTGCTCATTGGCTCTGTTGATAATTATCATACCGTTTGGGAACTCTTAGCCAAACGGTATGAAAATAAACGGAAAATTTTTTCTGAACAACTGAATCGTTTAATTGATTTGCCAACCCTGAACATTGACTCAGGGAAATATATAAAGAATTTTATTGATAGCATTAATGAGGCTATCCATATAATTAAACTTAAATCGCACTTAACGAATGAAGTGGATATAATATTCGCTCATATTATTTTGAGGAAATTTAATAAGGATACATTGCAGCTGTACGAATCTCATGTCAAGAAGACAAAAGAGATTCAGTTACTGGCTGATGTATTAGAGTTTTTAGAGCAGCGGTTAAGTTCCGTAAGCTCATTTAAAAGCGAGGACAAAAAATTATCAAAAAATTTTTCAAGTGATAAAGAGAATTGTCCTATTTGCAAAGTACCAGGGCACAAGGCGGTACAATGCCATAAATTTAAAGCTATGAGCCCCATTGAGAGAAGCGAAGCAGCTAAAAAAGCACAATTATGCACAAGGTGTTTAAAATACACAGCTTTCAAAAGATGCTCTTGCGATTATTTATGTACGATCTGCAAGAAGCCGCATAATACAATGCTTCATTTCCCAAATGAAAAACGGGAAAAAGTTAACACTTGTGTGACAAAAGATCAAGCTCTGTTAGCTACAGCAGTAGTAAAGGTCAAGTCAAAGTGTGGGGATTACGAAACACTAAGAGCATTGATTGATAGTGGATCACAATGCACAATTATTTCAGAAGAAGCTGCCCAGATTCTAAATTTAACTAGAATAAAAGCAATTACTGAAATAAGCGGAGTTTCAGCACAAAACTCAAGTACATCGAAGTACAAAGTAGAATTGTGTATAAAGCCCCTGAACAATGAAAAAGAGCCTTTCGAAGTAAGCGCAATTGTATTGCCAAAACTAATGAAAGCTCTACCAGTCAAGGCAATTTCTACTAACAAATCAAAATGGCGAAACTATATACTAGCAGACCCAAAGTTTGATAGACCCAGTAGGATTGACATAATTATTGGAGCAGATTTACATGCTCAAATTATGAAAAATGGGGTTGTTAGGATTGATGGATTGTTGGGACAAAACACAGAACTTGGATGGGTTGTATCCGGAAGTACAAAATCCAAGGGAAATACAATTATAACTGCGACGACTATAGAAGTTAAGAATTTAGAGCGGTTTTGGGAAGTAGAAGACGAAGATAAAGAAGACGAAGAAGCAGAGATCTGCGAAAAACATTTTAAAGACACCACGCGTAAAGATGAGAACGGTAGATTTGTTGTTAAGATGCCATTTAAGAAAGAAACAGAACTGGGAAATTCAAAAGCGCAAGCACTAGCGCGATTCTACAATCTAGAGAAAAAATTTCAAAGGAACAGTTCACTAAAAAATAATTATGTCAAGTTCATGCAGGAGTACAAAGATTTGGGACACATGCTTGAATCTAGTGAAGAAGGCAAATATTATCTTCCTCATCAAGGTGTGATCAGAGACTCCAGCTTAACAACTAAGTTGAGAGTCGTTTTTGACGCATCGGCCAAAACCACGAACAATAAAAGTCTAAACGACATAATGTGGATTGGTCCAAGAGTCCAAAAAGATATTTTCGATATTATCTTAAAATGGCGTAAATGGCAGTTTGTAGTGTCTGCAGATATTGAAAAAATGTATCGACAGATTAATATTGATAAGGAGGATCAGAAGTATCTGTACATAATCTGGAGGGATTCTCCAAACCAAAAATTGCAGTATTTCAAACTAACAACTGTTACCTATGGGACTGCATCAGCTCCTTATTTAGCAACAAGGACACTATTAGAGATTGCAAATAATTGCGAAAGTGAAAAAATCCAAAACGTAATTAAAAACGATTTCTACATGGACGATTTAATGACAGGAGCTGACACTGAAGAAGAAGCTAAAGAGCTAGTTAAGTTAGTATCTAGCGAATTAGGAAAAGTAGGATTCAATTTAAGGAAATGGATTTCAAATACTCCAGAAATTGTAGCTTCCATAGAGGGTTCAGAAGAAAATAAAGTTTTATGTATTGAAGAAAACGAATCAATTAAAACGCTAGGGCTGCAATGGGAACCTAGCAAAGATGAATTTAAATTTAACTTGTTCTGCGAAAAAATAAACAAAGTTAATAAAAGATCCGTTTTGTCAATTTTAGCTAAGATTTATGATCCACTAGGTTGGTTATCTCCAGTAACAGTAGTTGGCAAACTTTTCATGCAAAAACTGTGGCTAGATGAACACAAATGGGATCAAGAGTTACCAGTTGAAGATGCTAGTTATTGGGAATCCTTTTTAGAAAAGCTAAAAACGCTGGAGAATCTTAGAATACCAAGGTGGCTTAAAATGCAGATAAACACGGTAGCACAAATACATGGTTTTGCGGATGCCTCAGAAAAGGCATATGCGGCTGTCGTATACGCAAAAATCGGCTGCTCAGTTACGATAATAGCCAGTAAAAGCAAAGTGAATCCTATTAAAAATAGAAAGACAATTCCTAAGTTAGAACTTTGTGCAGCTCAACTTCTTGCTAAATTAATTGATAGAGTAAGAGATGACTTAGGAGACATAAAGGAAACATACGCATGGAGTGACTCGACAATTACGTTGGCTTGGATAAAAAACGGAGACAACAAAAACAAATTTATAAGACGTCGAACAGATGAAATACGAAAAATTAAAGGAGTCATTTGGAGGCATGTCAGATCTGAAGACAACCCAGCAGATATTGCTTCAAGGGGCATTTGTGCCGACAAATTAAAAGATTGTGAGATATGGTGGAAAGGACCTCAATGGCTTGCTAAAGCCAAAGAAAACTGGCCAGACGAAAATCAATTCGAAAACAATACTTTTGTTAATACAACGATGATTAACAATAGGAATATTGTACAAGAATTATTAGAAAAATTTTCGTGCATTCAAAAGCTTGAAAGAGTACTTTCATATATATTTCGCTTCATAGAAATAAAAATAAAAAAGAAAGTATTGCCAGCACATTTAACAGTTCTTGAACTAAAATCCGCAAGAAATTCAATAATTAAACAACAACAAGCAGATCAATTTAGTTCAGAAATCGACTGCTTAAAAAATAAAAAGGAAATTAATACTAAAAGCAAAATTTTAAGCTTACATCCATTCTTAGATAAAGAAGGGTTGTTGAGAGTTGGAGGCAGGCTACGAAACTCTAGTGCAAGTTTCAATGTAAAACACCCAATAATTTTAAACAAATGTCACATATCATATCTCATTATTAAGCAAGCACATAAGGAAACCCTTCATGGTGGAATAAACCTTATGAGAAATTATATTCAAAGAAAGTTTTGGATTTTCGGGCTAAGAAATAGTTTAAAACAACTGCTTAAAGAATGTGTAACTTGTTCAAGATATCGACAAGTTACAGCAGAGCAAATAATGGGAGATCTTCCAAAGCATAGAATAACGATGTCTTACCCATTCTTAAATACAGGTGTAGACTATGCAGGGCCTTATCATATAAAATGTTCCAAAAACCGTGGAATAAAATCGTACAAGGGTTACGTTGCAGTCTTCGTATGTATGGCAACCAAAGCTATCCACCTAGAAGTCGTCAGCGATCTGACAACAGATGCCTTTTTAGCTGCACTTAGAAGATTTATTGCAAGAAGAGGCAAATGTGCAGTTATTTACTCCGATAATGGAACTAATTTTGTGGGCGCTTCAAGAAAATTAGATGAAGAATATTACAAAGCCCTCAATGATAACGTCAAAATCGCAACGATTTTAGAAAAGGATGGGATTGAGTGGCGTTTCATCCCCCCGGCAGGACCTCACTTCGGAGGTATCTGGGAAGCTGGGGTAAAATCAATGAAATACCATTTAAAAAGAATAATTGGGGACAGCAGTCTAACATATGAAGAATTGTCAACGCTCTTATGTCAAATTGAAGCAGTGTTGAATTCCCGACCTCTGTATACAACGGGCAATGACATAGACGATAAAGAAGTACTTACTCCCGGTCATTTTTTAATTGGTAGACCAAACATAGAGGTTGTTGAGTCCATAGCCGAAGAAAGAATCGGTAATTTGGACAGGTGGAAATTAATTCAAAAACTAAAAAGAGAATTTTGGATTAAATGGAAGGAAGATTATCTGCACACTCTACAGCAAAGAAACAAATGGAAAAGAGAATCAGAAAATATCGAAGAAGGGCAGATAGTCTTAATTAAGTCTGAGAACTGCCACCCAGCAAGATGGCCCCTAGGAAAAATAGAAGAGATTCACAAAGGCAGAGATGACAAAGTGAGAGTAGCAAAAATTAGAGTTCAAGAGGGATTAGTTACACGACCAATAAATAAGATATGCCCTCTAATTGGAATAAAGGAATCCGAAAATGCTGCTGAAAAAGAAAAAGTCACACGTAATAGGCCTAAAGTACCGAAAATAGGAGTCATGTTAGCCATGCTAATGCTGATGCTATTTTGTCAACTTTCGAATGCAACTTCATTAGGCAACATAAAGAAAAATTGGGTAATCGAAAACATCAATAGTACAGCTTCGATATATTTAGATCCAATGGGTGAAATCGAAGTTATAACGTCTTCTTGGGATTTAGTTGTGTTTTATGACATGGACACATATTTTTCAATGATAGCACAGGGTACAAATTTAATAAAAAAAATGAGAAGTGTATGTAACAAATTGCATGATTTTGAAGATCACTGTAATTTGGTTCTTAATAACATACAACGACAAATAGATGACTTGGAAGAAAACAACAAGTTATTTATGGCACACACCCCAAGAATGAAACGTGCACCTTTTGAATTTATGGGCTCATTATATCATATATTGTTTGGTATAATGGATGCAGACGATAGAAAACAAATTGAAGAAAATATGATCAATCTATTAGATAATCAGCATAATTTAGACGACCTAATCAAAAAACAGACTTCAGTGATAGATTCCACGGAAAATATTATTAAAAAGACTATCACTGAAGTTAACGAAAACTTCGAAGTCATGAATACGCGAATCGAAAATATGACAGAGCTCCTTAAGGAAAGTTACTTTGTGTATAAAGAATCTATAAACTTCTTTATGGTTACGAAGCAATTGAACTCGTTGATGGACGAATGTGAAAAGATTCAAGCAGGAATAATAAGCCTGTTAATTGATGTCAATCATGGCAGATTGAATACAAACATTTTGAAACCAGCTCGACTTCAAAAAGAAATCGCTAGCATAAAAGACAAGCTACCAGATTCATTAATGCTACCTGGTAAAAGGACAGGCACAGAATTGAAAGAAATTTACACTCTTTTAACCGCAAGAGGGATTTATATTGACAAAAAACTAGTCATAAATGCTAAAATTCCCTTATTTGATAGGCATCCATCACAATTATATAAAATAATTCCAATACCAATAAAAAATCAAGAACAAGTTATAATTGCAGATGTAAGCTCACAGTATATAGTGTACAACTTTGCAATAGATTCATATCATCTAATGACAGAAGCGACGTTAAACAAATGTCAGAAATGGCAATTAAATAAACGATTATGCGATGGTAGTTGGCCGTGGAACAGTGCTAATGATAACACATGTGAGGTTTCACCCTTTAAACCAAATACACCGTCGAATTGTCTTTATAAAACAGTGACGACATCAAATTCATACTGGGTTGAATTAGATAGAACAGGCAATTGGCTTTTTAAAGTTCCAAGGAACACTAAAGCAAATATTCAGTGCAGACATACACAACAGGAACAAATAAATTTACCTGATCAAGGCATATTGACTATTTATTCAGATTGTACAGTCAGAACATTAGATAAGATACTAATGGCAAGCCATAATGTTCACTCTGAAATTTATGAAACCTTTTCAAATATATATATAAGTGAAATAAGTGAAGTCCCAAAAATAATATGGGACCCTTTAAATTCTCCCACAATTAATCATACAGCGGAAATAGACCAATTAAAAATTAAGTTAAAAGAAATTAAAGACTCTCACTTCGAGTTAAAGGAACTTAAGTTCCATCTCATGTCTGGGCATCTGTCGCTCATTATTGGCATAATAATAGTATTAACATTAATTGTATACGCATTAAGAAAAGTAAATGCGAGAAGAAAATTACAAGCTATCGCCTTTCCAAGCCCTGTGTAAACTGTAAAAAAAAAATGTTATTGTATATTAAATTATAAAAAAAAAAAAATTTATCAGCTACCACAACCTTCATTGCCCCCCGGCAGAATGTTCAAGCATGAACACGAAGGCATTTAAAAACAATGTGTCTCGAAAACACCGATCGAGTGACGGGACACTGAAAGTTGATCTAAGCAAAGAAATGTAAAAGAAACACACACGAAATATAACACAAAATGCACTTGTAGTGCATTATCATAAAACTATATTTAGACGCATGAGAACGGCTGGAAAGGAAAGATAGGCATGTGTGTACACCACACGCGAACCCAGCTATCTGGGGTTCCTTCCAATGACTGGAAGGAGTTAGACATTAAGATTTTCATGTTAGTTACCTAAGGCTAAGATTTTAAGAAATAAATTCAGTTCGTAATTTGTACTCAAACAGCTCAGTTGTCCATTCAAATGGAAAGGTCATTTAAATTCCGTTCGAATGATACAAAACTTTCCTTAACCCATTAAGTATCCACCGACAATTTTGAATTTTTGTAAAAGTCTACTGTTTTGTCTTTTTCCTCGGTGTCAAACAAAAAATGTTTTGACGCAAAAAGTTTCTCTAAACAATTCTAATAGTGACTTCAAAAATAAATTTTCAAAAATCTCATCGCAAGTATTTTTTATGATTTTTTGTATTGGATGATCTCAGAAAAATTTTGTACGAAATGGAGGGAAATGGGGTTGAAATAGCCGTTTTTAGCAATTTTCAAAAAATCATAAAAAATACTAGCGGTGAGATTTTTGAAAATTTATTTTTGCAGCCACTATTAGAATTGTTTAGAGAAACTTTTTGCAGACCAACTTTTTTTTTTTTTTTAATCGAGGAAAAATTTTTAAAAGTAGACTTTTTCATAAATTTGAAATTTTCGAAGGGTACTTAATGGATTAAGGTGAGTTTTATGTCATTCAAACGGAATTTACATGACCTTTAAATTGATGAAAAACTTAACATAAAGTAAGTTCAAATTACGAGAAGATTTAACTTTAGTTTTGTCAAAATACTTTATTCGACGACTGTTTGAGGGAGACTGACCTCTGAGTTTTTTTTGTTGCTGCTGGCTGCTGGCATTACTACGAGTACTATATAGAAATATATATCTGTATATGTATATGTATATAAATATACCTTGTTCGCATATGTATGTATGTTTGTTGTCGTAATAGATAGTGTGAAAAATAAATCCGAGTATCAACTACTTAACTTGTAGAGTTCTATTAACAATAATAGACAACAGTCTCTAAGTACGAATACGTTGTTGTTGCTGCTTCTTCTTTATCTTCTTCTTATTGCTTCACTCCTTTTTTTCTTTTGCATTTGTTTTCTCTTTAAATTATTTTTTTTCACTCTATTCAAATTATCGCTATACTTTTTTATTTTTGTTTTATTTATAGAAATCGTTTTCGTAGCAGTTGTGGCAACCCTGCCAGCATGTGTTTGTGTGGTGACTACCCTAAAAGTCAGTTGTTAAGCTCTTGAATGGAACTGCACGCTCTGCAGCAGCCGCAACAAACTGGGCTAGAATAGCGTCTCTTTCGACCACTTTCTGGAAGTGCCGGGCAAACTGGGATCACGCTCCTCCAAGCTAATCTCATTAGCATCATCATTGGCATTGGCATTGTCATTGTCATTGTCATCATCATCATCATCTGTGGGCAGCCTTATCAATGGCAACTCGAGCATCACAGCAGGCGTCGCTGTCGTCTCATTTTGGTGCATGCTTAGATTGTGGGCACTTTTGCTGGCGCTGCCGCCGCGCAGGATCAGATCCTTGAGGGAGGAGGGCATGCAAATGGTTTGCGGTCGCATGGCTATCACCGAGTCCGATATGGAGGAGGCGCACGGATCGTGGCCCAGTCTACTGTTGTTGGATGGCAGTTGTGCTGGATTTCGAACAGACGTTTCCACTCCCATTCCCATTCCCACTCCCGCTCCCACTCCCACTCCTACTTCCTCTCCCTCTTGACAGTTGGCTATTATTGTGGCCATGCCACTGGAACACACGAAATTATTGTCCATGCTTGGACTTGGACTGGAGTGACCCACACTGATGACCGTATTGAGGCTGCTGTACTGCGTATGCGTTGCCGATTCTCCGCCACCACAGCCGGAGGGACTTGCTCCAGTTGCTGCCACGGCATCCAGCAGTCCCAGCTCGGTGTTGAGCGTGGAGCACGTGTCCTCCTCTGTGGTTGTGGTCGTTGTCGTTGTGGTTGTCGTTGTCGTCTGCGGATCGCTGTGCTGTTGCATCAATTGCGCCCGACGCTGCGGCGGACTGCAAATCACGGCGCCAAAGTGGGTCTCTAACGGCAGCGGCGGCGGCACTGCAGCTGGATCGCTGGAGGAAGCGCTGATGGTGCGATGACGCTGCAGCAGTGGACGCCGTGGCCTGGCGCCCGTCGTCATGGGCACAGCACTCAGACTCATCCGCTTCGTGGGCATCCCGACGGGCTTGGCAAAGGATTGTGGCGCGGCAGGCGGTTGCACCACTTGAGCGGCGGCAGCGACAGCGGCGGCCAGAGCCAGATTCTGTTCCTCGCTGTCGCTGCTCAGCTGCTGCATATCATCATCCGTATCGGCGGCACTCTCCTCCAGCCCGAACACCGAGTCTTCGTCAAGGGAGCGCAACTCCGAGTCCTGGCACTCCAGCGAGGATATCTTAAAGGAACTTAGCGAGGCGAGTGGAGCACGTTTGCCATCTGGGGCCTTGGGTGGCGCCTTGGCCGAGATGGTGCCCAGGCTGATGCTCCCGTTTAGCCTGTCCAGACTCACGGGTGTGCTGTCCACACTAATACTGCTGGAGTTGGCAGTTGTCGTCGTCGCAGGCGCCGGACCTGGAGCTGGAGCTGGCGCCGCAGCATTCGCCGTATACGGAAAACTGTTGTTGTTGCTCTCTCTCTCCACATTGCGTTGCAGCTCGACGAGCGTCAGTTTGCGGCGCACGCCCAGACGCAGCTCCTCCGACGGCGAGTCACAGAAAAAGGCCTGCTGGTGATGGCTGGTGGGCGGAGCCGATAGCACGGGCTGCTTCCCCACCGGCAACACCCCCAGATCCACAGTCTCCGAGAGCGTCGTTTGATTGTAGGGATACACGTCCACCGTGTCCGCACTGATCGAATGAATCTGCTGCTTGCGTCCAGCCTGGGCACTCTCCGGATCATACGAGACAATGCTGTGCTTCCTCTTAATGCTGGGCGCACTCAATCCCAAGGAGGACGTCTTCGGAGTTGGCTCATGGATGCTACGCTCCGAGGGACAAGGCGAGGCTTTGGGCGTTGGCTGTATCACCTGAATATCCGGGTAATAGTAGTCCCAGTTCTCGATGCTCGATGTGCGCGAGGCCGTCGACAGCTTCCGCTGCAGCGTCGGGGGCAGGTTGCTCATGCCCAGCGTGTAGGCGGAGGTGCGACGCTCCAGGTAGGAGCTGTCCGTGCTGCAGCACGTCATGGCGCTGCTACGCCTCGAGTCGTGTCCCTGTGAGTGGAAAGTAAAGAATATAATGTGTTAAAGGGGACTTCTTAGACCCTGCACTTAAAAGTCACACAGGCATTAATAGGCATAGGTATTTCCAGTATGCCAAGAAAACTAAAACTTAAAATACAATTGGTTTTATTTTTACTTTAAATTTTTAATTCGTTTTATTTTTTCTGTAAGAGCTAGAGTTATTTCACTTGATATAAAAAATCCTAAGATTTCGAATTTATTAATTTTAATAATTTTCGGTTTTTATTTTATGGAATTTTTATTGCAGAATAAGTAGAGGAGCAAGTCATACATATAGTATATGGGTATTTCCAGGATCGAGAACGCTACATTTGTACATTTGGAAAAAAAATGGCAAAAGTTGACATTTTCAAAACTGTTTTCTTACGTGTTTAATGCATCATTTTATTTATTTTACAATTTTTATTAGTAATTTGTAATGCAACATCGCGAACGTTCCACCTAATTTGTGCGAAGAATTTGTTCATCAAATTTTATTCGATATATGGAAAACAACTTGTAAAACTTGTTTTGAATTAAACTTTCAATATATTTCTATGTATGAAAAAGGTTCATGTTAGAATCTTACCATCTTACTTAGTGTAATCGTTAAAATACAAAAAATCCATTTTGGAAGTCAATTTTTAAGAAAATGGGCAAAAATATGGAAAAAGCGAGTTTATTCCATATCTATTAGAATCTATATTTTCATCCTTTTGAATTTCTTCTAGAGTATATTGCTTTAATAAATAACTTGAATATATTTTCGGAAGAAAATTTCACAAGATGTGAGTTTTTGATCAATTTTACGTTTTTCGTTTTTCTGGAAATGCCCATATACTTATTATTGATCGACCGAGTAAATAAAGCCAGATCTCATAGTCTGTAAGAGCTAGAGTTACTAAGTAAGTCCTAAATTTTCCAAGATTATTTATTAAAATAATTTGAATTTTTATTGTCATTTTTTAACTTTTCTTTTTACAGAGGAGCTCTCAAAGAGTTTTCTCTACCAACTAGCTTATAACCCAGCGTAATCTTAACTTATTAGGAAATGTTTCTATGCTTTTGTCTGTGGTTCATCTAGCTAACCTATTGGTTTCGTGTTCAACCAAGTCCCAATTCGATGCTCACTCACCGCCATTGGCACGGACAGAAATCCCTGTTTGCTGCGCGTGGAATCCGTGCGTTGATGCCGTGCCTCCTGTTCGTCCTGTGCATCCCGTTGCATATACTCCTCGTGCTCCAGTTCATCCTCTGTCTCCATAAAGTAATCGTCCGTGCCAAAGCTGCCGCCCATTGGATAATTGCTGAAGATGCGCGAAGATTCCGAGCCACTCTTGCGTCTTCCTGGCGCTCCGCCACCCGCCGACATTGCCGAATAGGAAAAGCGACGCGGCGGCTCCAACAGATAACTGTACCCAACCGGACCAGGGACTCCAACGCCACCTGCAGAAGTAAACGATATTTGTCAATTGGAGAAAACCTTAAATTTTGTATGTATGTTGCAGTGAAAAATATAAAATATATTGAAAAAATAATATTATACATATCTAATTAATTATTTTATTTGGTTAAAATATCATGAAAATTGAAAAAGTCTTTTATCTTACAGTTTTATTCTTAACCGATTTTGACTTAATTTATTCTGCATTTTGTAATCATATGCATTCCAAAATTTATTCAGTTTGAAGAAGATATGGCTTTATTAAATTTATATAACTAATTTATGAAGTGGTCCAATCTTAAGTAAATTTAGTGATGATATATTAACCATATTCATAATTGTAGATTTAAACGAGATATTTCTTAAACCAAACAGTTTTCTTAAAATAGGGCGTGATTCTTATCTGGTTGTTCCTATATTGATATATGATATAGTATGCCGATTTTAATCAAATTAATTAAGTAAAAGACTTTGATATAGTGCATCGCTCCAAAACCCTCTCAGTTAATAAAATGTGGAGATTAGTCGACAGGTGACTCACCCACAGAGGCGCAGCGATAGCCACGATTGAGCAGCGGCGGAGCACTCACATTGCCCAGGGAGAGCATGCGCTGGCGTCTGTAGACGAGTGCATCGTACTCATCCGGGTAGATGGACATGCCCGTGGCGACAATTGCCTCCTGCAGCTCCCGTTCCTCCTCCTCCTGCATGCAGACCGCAGCAACTGCTGCCATTTTGGGATCTTTGAGCACCTTGAGGGTCTCGTTGCTGCTGCTGCGACTTTTCCAGACAATCAGAAAAACCATCAGACCAAAGAAGCCGCCCAATGTGGCCGCAATCCGGACGCCTGTCATCACGTCATATGTCGCAAAGAACTCTTCCCGCACTCGCGCCCTTTCCGCTGCATTTTCCGCTTCGGTCAGATTTTGTTCCCCAGGGGGCAGCAGGGGCATGTAGGGCGTGGCCGAGTGGGGGACATGTGAGATTGCAGGTGAGGCAGTGTTCTGATTGTGGTTGTTGTAATTGGAGAACGTCGGCGGTGCCGGTGATGCAACTGCTGCAACTGTTGCAGACGACGACGCCGATGCCTGCAATTCATGGGCAACACTTGCGTCGGGATCCACAAAGTTGACCAATTGAGGATTTCTAAGGTTGTTGTTGTTGGATGCACGGGGAATGCGTTGCAATTGCTGTGGTTGTTGTTGTTTTGCGCCTCTAGCATGACTAATTGATGTTGCTATTGCTGTCGTTGTCGATGTTGTTGTTGTTGTGGTTGTTGCTTCAGTTGCAGTTGCAGTTGTTGCTGACGACGGAGCACGTCGTGGAAGTTTGGCCATCTCTATTGAAACATTGTCTACAATGAAAAGAAAGATCATAAGGATTAAGGTATTTTTAATAGTACAACACTCCAAACTGTGAATCGCAATGTAAAAATGCACAAAAAATAAACAAGTTGTCAATTAATGGGCAAATAATAGCGATTTTAAGTTTTCTCTAATTAATTTTTTTAAATTTGGTTTAGTGTTGGAAAAAAAAGTAATTTTGATGGCTTTCACCTTTTTGAAAATATTTTACTATCGGATAAAACCGTTATTATCACACTCATTTAGAATTATTTAATTATAGAATTAATCAGTTTTCATATTGTGTGTAAGTTTTAAGCAATTTCTAAAAAATGGTTTTATTTTATTGATAAATAAATTTATATAAAATTGTCTAAAAAATGTTTTTATTGTATTGATAAACATTTTTACAATTAATTACCATATCCAATTCTCATAAACTAATAGTTATAATTGAAAATGAGTTTTTGTTGACAGAGAATTAACAGAAGATTATTTTCCAAATTTGCTCTTGACACTTCCCCCAACACTTTTTTTTTTTCTTTTTTTTTTGTTTCTGTTACCTTTGGGGCAACTTAATCTAGTTTTAAATTTGAGAAAAACCAACAGAGTCGGTCACATGAACTTTAAATTGATTGGGAACTTATAACTAACATATTCATATTAAAATGACATTATATATGTACACTATATACAGTTTTATATTTACAAAAGCACTCTAGTTGGGAGATTAAGTGTGTGTCACCGTTTTTATCTTCTTTTTCTCGACTTAATGGTGAGTCCTTTGAGTCGTCCTCTAAGGCGTAGCACGTAGTTGGCAGAGTGTCTTTGTGGCACATCTCCAATCATGGGAACTTTAAGGTCCCTTTCAATTTCCCTATTTCGGATGTAAGGAACACTAGTAATTCTTCGAAGAATCTTGGCTTGGGCCACCCCTATTTTATTAATGTGGCTTTTCGCTGAAATGCCATATATTTGGAGACCCAGCACTTTAACATAAATAAGTTTGCTCGCTCTTAAAAGTATGCAATGCTTAGAAAAATAAAGCGATATATCGAGCATTCCGAGCTCTTTTTTCAATTTCGCACCTTCAGTTGAGCCACGCCCACGCCGAAGCGAAGCAATTAGAAAGCTATAAACTCTGGTTGCTTGGCGCACATTCCTCAAGTGCGCCGCAAAGTTTTTAATTGTTTTTAGCCCTGTCATTTCACATTTCTTTGGCGAGGACTTTTCGCCCGCTGTGCAGACATTCCCGTTGGGAAATAACTTGGTAAATTTTTAACGTTTTGTTGAAATGAGTAAATTAAAGTTACACTCATATATTTATGTACGACTGTGTGAGTGATGGTGTGTGTTGGTGTGTGCGTGAAGCAAGCTCCATTACATCCTTGGATTTTCAACAAGTTGCACGCTCAATAATTCAGAAGGACGACTCGCCTGTTGCCCGTTGGCTCATTGTCATTTGCCATTCCCCCTGTTCCCCTCCTTTACCCCCTCTAACAGATGGCAACCATCTAATTGTTCGTTTTTGTATTGACAGCCGCACACAGCTGCGGAGCTTCGCTCTACTGAATTCTCTATCTGAGTTGTCATTTTTTTCCGCCTTCAATTTTCTCTTTTTCTTTTCGTGTGTGTGTGCAACACATTTCTTTCTTTCTCTTTGTAATGACCAAGGACATCGACAGACTGACCATCATTCCTTTCCAAATTGTAAAAGTTGTAAAAGTTTCGGTCTAATGTATCTCTCATACCTTGACTCTACACTCTGCACACTTCCATTTCCATTTCCATATCCATTCATTTCTTCTGATTCTTTTTGTTCGCCTTTTTCGTTTCTCTTAACTTGATTCAGTTTTCCATTTGCCACATTGCTTGGGCAGACAAAAAAGTTTTAATGGCCATTATGGCATTGGCCATAATTCGTGTTTCGTGTTCTCCCTTCCGTACACAGAAGTATAATGAGACGAAATTGTTAACTCAAATTGCAGTCGAAGCACTTTCAAGTGATTTTTAATGACTTTAATTTTTTTAATACAAGTTTTGCTATTTTTCCGACTTTTCTGCTTGTTGCCCTAACAGCTCGCTGCTTAACTTAATTAGACAATTTGTTAACTAACAAAATGGCCAGTAAAATGAATGCAATGCAAGGTGGCATGAAAAGCTCTTTGGTTTATACTATATATTTACAAATAGTTGAAATTTAGTTTGGAGTTTCGTTAGTTGCCAATAGTTTTAGATTTCCTTGGGGGTTAACTCTATAAGTTTCAGTTGTGGGCAAACACACGTAAAACAAAGTGCTGAAGCTATCGGTTTGACCACATTGATGGATTACCGAGCACGTGGGGATTTTGGGATTCGTTGGCTACACAAAACTGATAATTGCGTTTAGCTCGCCCTAAGCTAAAGTTTGGCAAAGAGAAATAGAGAGTGTGGAAGAGGGAAGCAAGCCACATGGTGAATACATACAATAACATTAACGAAGTCGACGTTCTGAGAGTGTATATCAACATTATATCGATGTCAAGGCGATGAGTGGCAAAATGAGCGGAAAATGGACAACGGGACTAACCACAGCAGAGCAACATGTTATTGTTGTTATACATATTGTTGCTGTTGCTGTTTCTGTTGTTATGCAGCATGATGAATGATTGCTGTTAGGAAAACGGGTCCAAACAACACGGCAAACATTGCTGACAGGCGGCCTCAACTTGACTCGACTCCACGTTGCGTATGCGTAATGTATTTATTTGTGGTGCCTAGCAGTGTGTGTGTGTGTGAGGACTCTGACCAAATAATAATTCATCAATGTTAGCGTCATGTTTCTTATGTATACGAATTCTCGTATCTCGTGTGTGAGTTTTTGTGCACTTCTTGCCACAGAGAATGTTTGCCTTTTAACGCTTTGAATTTGGCCAAAATGAAATTGACGGCAAATCAATTGAAACCATATATATCTATATGTAAATATATGTACATATATGCGACTTGCGTATTTGCCACATCAAATTGTGTTGTGCCTTGAGTTTGGCTTCGACAAAGAAATCAGTCATGTGTATTCAAGCTTAATACCAAAATGTATAAAAACACCGCTGGACATAAGCGTAAGACAGGTGTCAAATAAAAAAAGTAATGATAAATTAACCGATATTAAGTGAAAATTTTATCACAAAATAGGTAAAATTTAAAACTTTCTGACTTTTGTTATATTTAAATTAATTTTAATAAAAATAATTAAGAGTAATAATTCATACAATTTATTGACTGACAGATTCGAAAGTAAAGAAAAATGAATTAAGGTTTATTTAAGTCATTATAATAACAGAGGATGGGAATGATGGTCAAATGGGATGAGTTCGATGAACCTTAAATTGTACCAATATTGATTGCGCATATATTTGTTGTTTACAAATAAAATAAATACAAAATGTATATTCACATTGAATTTATTTTCTGTGTCTATTTAAATGAACAGCATTGTTTTTCAAAAACACAACCACATAACCACCGACATACTTACGTTTTCGTAAGTATAAGCCGCTTTTAAAAAGCATTAAGAAAATGAAAATATGCCGCATAATTTAGGCCGATTTTGCTTCGATATTCTAACCTATCTTTCTTCTTCTTATTTTCCTTTTTTAATTAATTAAAATGATTTGCCACGCTGTAGAAAGTTACAGAAAAGCCGAAAATCTTATTGATTTTTGTATTTAAAGTGGCAATTTATTGAGGAAGTATAATATTTACTTTTACACTGTCTACTGTAACTTTCGCACTCTCTGACTTTAACTGTACCATTCTTTATCTCTCTGTCTCTCTCTCTCTATATCTCTCTTTCTCTCTCTTTCTCTATCTGCCTGTCTATTTGTGGCTTATCGACGCTCTGTTGGGACATTGCGCCCCCAGGCAGTTCCCCAGTTTCCAGTCAAATTATGAGACACGCCCCCTTTTCCTACCAACGTTTCCAACTGCCGTGCACCATTTAACAAACATTCCGTTAATCTGCTACACTTGGCAGCCACACGGCCATGAGGCAAACTCTTCTTGCCTCTTTCTATACATATATCCTTCTGGTTCTCTTTCCCCTTCTCTGACTGTGACTATGGGTTGAGCTCTCTTGGCTGCGTCTCCTGTTCCTCTGTCGACGTCCTTGTCCCGGTGCTCATCCTTGCCAACGTCGTGCTCGTTGTTACTGCTTATTGTTGTGCTTTTATTGTTACGGTCATGTTTTTTGTTGTTTCATTTGGCGGCATTGTTATCGCCCAGTCTTTCATGCCCCCCACATGCCCCGTTCAGGTGCCTAATCTTTTATTTTTTGTGCCTTTAATGCTAAGCGTTTTACGTTTAAGGATAAGGGAGCGAGAAGGAGGAGAAGTTCTAACATTTATTCCATTTGAAATGCGCCTTAAAAATGTACTAAAGTGTCTTTTAAATTGCGTTTGTTGTCGTTGATTCGGTTAGTCACAAATTATGCTCTTAAAGTCAGCTCGAAAATTCGATTTGAGTGTACTGAAAATGTGTCACGTCTTACATTTTGCCTACTTTTAATATTTTGCTCAAATATTTAGCAAGAGAACGTGCTCTGTTTTGCCAATGAGCATCAAAGGATACGAGGCATTACTTTCTTTATGATCTCCAAGTCACCAGTCAAAGTCCATTTGCCTAAGCTCGAAATGACTTTGGCATCCACTTCCCAAATAGCTTAACTTTTGCTTGCTCAGCTAATAATTCACTGTCAACTCGAATATGTATTATATTTATTGCTTAATCACTTGGAAGACCGCAGATAAAGTTCAGCCAATATCGATGTCGATGTTGTTGTTTCTGACGAGTCTATAAATCAAATATCAAATACATATTACTACAAGTATGTATATTTATATATTTGTTTGCCTAATGAGCTCAATTTGCTATGATGAATGAATATTCCCTGTAATTGGGTTAAATGGCAGACAAAACAAATATTTGCATGTGTCACCAAAATAATACAAAATTTCAACAGTGCGCGACAAAAATTTGTGGACAATGCTTTTTTTACACCATTTTACAGCAATTCCTCAAGCACATTAACAGATGTTCAAAAAAAGAAAATAAAATTTATTAAAGTCGTCTAAACAAAAAGTAAAACGCATGCGATATTACATCATCAGATGCATTATTTATAAGATAATTTACGACAAACATCTTGCTGGAAATTCTTCACAGAAAGCAGCAGAGGATTATTCCAAATTAAGTTCCACAAAAAATCAATACATGAGCTTGAATTATGAATGAGTCAAATACAATTTAGAATTTGTACTTAAGAAGGAAATTTCACGGAGATTACTTAAATATTAATGCAGAATTTTGAGATGTATGAAATATAATCAGAAGCATGCATTATCTGGCTTTAACTTGTAGAAAAAACTGAAGATTTTAAAGCCACAACTTCTAGTTAACTTCATGTTGTCTATAAAGGAAGCCAAATGGTCAATAAATTTTATTTAGCAAATTTATTAGACAAATGGCTTATAAACTAAGGAGCAATTTCGCTGAAGCGAAGAGCACAAATTACACAGAACATAAACAGGCGGAAGAGCAGGCGAAAAAGTCAAATTAACAACTAATTTAAAACAATTTTTATGTGGCAGCCAGACAAATTGGTGGCAACACAAACACATACATACATACACAACCGAAACAAGCCTGGCGGCTGGACGTGAAAATTGTCCCCGAATTGGATTGAATGGACAATAATGTCACTCAAGCTTGTCCGGCGTCCAGGCTGCCAGTCAAGCTATCTCTCAGTCCTCGTTGTCATGTTGCTAGACAAAGGCGTCTAGACAAATTTATAACGACTTTGTTATCCTTGTTGCTGTGACAGGAGTTGTGGCAGGAGCTGAGACTGAAGCTGGAGCTGTGGCATTCCAAACATTCCTTTTTATTTTTTGGCCGTTCACATTTTGACATGAAATTGACAAATGTGGCCAATGTTGTAAAAATGTTGCAGGCTTCTTTGTAGCCAGTCTGGAGGCGTGTGTGTGTGCATGTGCGTCAGTGGCCTCAGTGTCGAGTGTTAATTAAATGTTATGCCAGTGCCAGTTAATTTGCGCACGTTTATTTTCACTAAAAAGAATGGCAACCACATGGCGTATACGTAATTTACTTGCATTTGCTGCCAAGCAGCTACACACACTCACAGCTTTCTCCTTCTTTCTCTGTGTGTGTGTGTATGGGTGCGTGTGGGTGTGTGGCAGTTGTCTGGCGACACTTGACTTTTGTTTTTATATCCTTAACAGCGGCGTAAAAGTGCCAAGTAAAGATGTACAGTATTGTATAATAAAAGCGCCACAAAGTATGCAATGTTTTTGCAATGCACACACACACACATACATACATGCACCCACATAAAGAGAGACAAGCTGGCAGGCAGGAAATAAACGTCGCTTGAGTTAACAATTACTGACACCATTAAAGTTTTGCTGCTGCTGCTTCTGCTTCTGCTTCTGCTGCAAAGCACATGCCACACCTCTTTTGCCTCAACGCCCACTCTGCAAACACCCAACGCTTTGTCTAGAGGCTGTCATTATAGTTTTTCTCTCTCCAGTCTTGTGCTTCTTCTGCCTTTTTTGCCACAGCCGCTGTCGTTGTCGTTGTCATTGTTGTTGTCGTTGTTGTTGTTGCTGTTATTGTAGTTGCTCCCACTGTCGCTGACATATCGCCTTTGTCTCTGTCGCTCTGCATGTGAATGTGCGTGTGTGAGTGTGTGTGGGTGACATGTGCCTAGCACAGATTGCACATTGTCCGCAAGCTCGCAACATATTTTATATGTGGTTTTTTGCCCCTTACTCGTGGACAACTGAAAGAGTGTCTCGAGGTCTCATAGCTAGGAAAATCAGGGAGAATTTAGCTGGCAGTTAAGAAAGAACTGCACTTAAAATTGTTTACTATTATTAGTAATATCAGCAACACAGTTGTCTGTTGTCAGTAATTTATTGACTATTTACAAATTAATTTTTATGTATAAAACGTATATTATAAAAATTTTGCATACTTTTAAGCACTCGTTGAAAATATATCAATTGTTGTCCTTTCTTGTGTTTCACTTTTAGTTTGATATATTTTTTTTTTAATCATTGGAGGTCCCTGTTGATTCTTAAGATTTAAAAATTTGAACTAACAGAAATAATTCTTTTATTTAGAAACATAAAACATAATCTAAACCACTTTGAACTATTGCAAATCAAAAATGGTATTCATTTATTAACAGAGTATCTCTTAGTCGAGTGTAGACTGTTAATCTAACTTGTGTTGAGTGAGGCAAGCAGATAGGCCAGAGTTTGCAATGACAGCCCTAGAAGCTTTTCATGCAAACTTCTCTTGAAAACTTCTTTGCCACAATTGAGCAAATTGTTGCCGGAAAAGCGCTTTGATTCGATGGCCAAGAGGGCCAGCAGTCAGAAATAAAGCCAGCAGTGACCTCGCTTCCATCTGAAAGGGGGTTGATCGAGGGGTATCTTGAACTTTTAGCAGGCCAAGTAATTTAAAAAGTCCATTCGCCTAAACGTGGTGGCTAAATTGAGGACCCAAATGTGTGTTTATCATAATGCCAACGGGCTGTCGAGAGACAGAGCGGAAGAAGAGAAGAAGATGTAGAGACTGTGGGAGACTCCGTGTTGCATGCTGCAGTCAGCAGCTGCTGCCATTAACCTATTAAATCCCCCGAACAACGTCCGCAGCACGTAGCCGTAACCGGTTCGCCGTGAAGTTGTTGCCGCAAACTCAGTGAACACACAGCACGTAGCCACTTCCGTTGAGCATGGCCCGCGGATAGGTGGATAGGCGGACAGGTAGACAACTGGACAGCTGGACAGGTTGGCAGCTCAACAAGGAGAGCAGAAACTGAGGATGCTGCAACAAGAGAAGTGGAAGTCAGCTGCCTCTGTTGGAGCTTCAGTTAGCCAGCGCCATTGCCATTAAATCAGAGTTAACAACTGCTCGTTTCCGGTCTCTTTTCCTCTCCTCTCCCACTGTTTGCCGTGGTCTCAGCCGGTGCAAGCTGCTGCTGGTGCAAGATTAAAACTGCAGCAACAGCTTTCACTCTACCCCAACCTCGATTGCTTGCTGCCTCCAGCAACTGACTCGGCCAAAAACAATTATTTGCATAAATACGTACACTGAGTGAGCATACTTAATATTTATTCTAAAGCCAACGGCACAGACAACACATTCTTACACACACACGCAAATACACACAAAGATACGGGCACTGACTCAACGCACACAAACATAGAGAGATTCACTGGAATATGCAAAAACAAGGCAAAGCTTGATGGAATAAATTGAAACGGCAAAATGTCAGCAAGCGCCATCTAACGACAGTTGCTATCAGAGAACGAAACGGTTGGGAGGTGGGGGAGCCCGAGGTACCGTGGTGCAAGGTTTAGCATAAGTAGAAAATAATTTTTTTTTTTTTTTAAATCAACCTTATAGCGTAGTAGAGATTTTAATAATTTTGTGTCTTTTCTTTATTTAAAGAAAACGGAATAACTGCGATTATGGAATGAACATACATATTAAGCAAATTATTATAATATTTAGAATACTATAATTCCTGTTAATATTATAATCTATGATCTACTGCTATTTACTATATATTTATTTGTAACATTTACCATACATTAACATTTAATTTTATCTATTTTATGATGGTACTCGCACCACTGTGCGCTGTCGCTGCCACCTGTTGTTGTTGTTGCTATCGCTATCTCTGCCACTGCGCGCTGCTGCACATTTTACACGCTATTTCCGTCGCCTCTATTTCCATCCCATCCCTTCCCTTCCATCCCCATCCCCTGCCCCTCTTCCACTGCCAACAGCTGGCACAGACTTTAATATTGTCTCGCAATTTGATTTCATTTCGCTTTGCCAGTCGCTTTGTCTTTCTATTCGTATATTCGCCTTTTGTCTGTGTTTTCTTCTCTTCTTCTTTTTCGCTCTTCTAACTTTATCTCGTTTCAGTTTTTGTAATTGAATATCTTAAGTGATTTTTTCACTTTGACTTTTTTCTAGTTAATTGACAAAACAGCGACTAAGTGCGCTGAGATTTACAACGCTTTATTTTTTTATGTAGTACTAGATTTTAAATATTTGTTTACGAGCAAATTGCACGTGCTTAAGAGCATTTTTGTTTGCCTTTTTTACGAGTAAATGGAAAAAGTAAAATGGAAAACATTTTAAGTTTTCAGTCTTTTTTCATGCTGTGCTTCCACGTTCTTGATTTTTAACAGACAAATTTCCATGTGAAATGCAATTTTAATCAAATTTTTTTTTACTTCAAAAATCGATATATTTTGAAATATAATATTTATTATTATTATGCATATTTTTTTTTATATTTTTTTTTTCAATTTCGAATTGCTTTATAAATTCATAGATTTTTGATTTCTATAGATTTTCAAATCCCATAAACTGGACAAATTTTCATGGATTTCATTTCATTCGTCTAATTTTTTCAACATTTCTAGGAACTTGTTGCCATAAAAAAAGGAATAAATATTGTTGCTATTGTTGTACCTGCTGTTTTTGTTGGCGTGTTTATTCGCGTGCCTAAAAATAATGCCACTAAATAATGCCCCACAACTTTGTTCTGTTTATTTTCACAGTCTGCTCACGCTTTTTGTTTAATTTAACCGTTTGAATAAGTTTTAGTTGTTGATTGTTGTATATAGTTATAATTGTTGTTGGCCATGGCTAAATTTAGTGGCAGGCTTTTAAAACATGCACATGAATTTAAGTGAAGCGTGTTTGAAATAGATTAGATAAAACTCTGGCGTCATTGTCGATGAAGTAACAATGATAATGTGACAATTGAACTGAGTGCAATTTACAGAAACAAATCTAAATTTATGGTATACGATCAAACTTCACTGAAAAGAAGAACTACAAATCGATAAATAAATGTTTGAAAAGGAAATTTGATTAAGAAGGATACATTGACATATTTACAGACTCCACATAGCTATTAAATGAAGTTTATCTGTGCTTAACTAATGCTAAGTATTAAAAAAAACCAAAAAAATTCATTTAAAAAAATGTGAAATATTGAATGAAAATTTTAAGCTTAATTTAGGTAATATCAAATTAATGCAGATTAATTCAGGTAATATCAATATATATCCGTATTACAATCTTCAAGTTCTGACTTACAATTCCAATTAAGCTGTTTGTCTTAATAGTCTATGACTGCAATACGAAAGTATCTTCGAATCTCACTAAAGCGAGTATCGGATTATCTAATAGCAACTGTCATTTATAGATATCTGCTTAGTGTTCCGTCCCAACATGCCAAGCGCACCTAAATACTCTTCACATATGTGTATGTATGTGTATAATTGTATCCAAGCGTGAATCCCCTTGGGTGCCCCATGGAATTGCTTGTCACTTGCCACGAAAACTGAAACCGAAACTTAAACACGCACATACACATAGTAATAAATACCCAACAGTTGCACTTTTGGAAATTTGAGTAGAAAATATATGTATAAAAAGGGTCAGTGAAACTACAAATAAAAACAGAGCGGAAATAAATGGAGAAAGACAGACCGCGAAGGAATGAAAGAGTAGTAGAGATGGCTATACACTGATAAAAAAAAGTCAATTGTTGACTAATTTTATTTTTTTTTATTTAATTTTTTTGATTTAATTTAGTCGAGAATAAGAATCATCTTAAAAATAAAGAAAATTGACTTTTTGTGATAAAAAATCGGTATTTTTTATCAGTGCAGGGAGCAAAGATCTGAAGGGTGTGTGCAAGTGTGTGTCTGTGTTTGTGTCTGTGAATGCGGTGTATTTGTGTAGTTATGTATGTGTGATTTTCATGAAATTGCCAACCAGGCGCTCAGACATCACAGATTAGTGAGAGACTGCGTAGACGCGGCAAATATAACCGAATTTGAGTGTGTGTGTGTGTAGGTTTGTGTGTGCTTATTAATACTTAAACAGCATACACGCACACACACACACACACACTGCATACGAATCCGAAACTGAAATTGTCATAGGGATACCCACAAAGCTCACATGATATCTCTAAAAGTTAATGGATGTTCTCTCTCAACTCACTTCCATCCCTCTCTCTCTCTCTTTCTCTCTTTCATCTGCTTTCTCTACCCTCGCAGACAAGTGAAAAACTTTAACACTTTACCCCCAGCAAGTAGTTAAGTACGAGTAGTTCTGTTTTGCTGTCTTGACTCCTTGTTCCATTTCTTTGAGGCTGTTGCTGGTCGAGGGTCGAGGGGGAAGTCGCATCATAAGCTCCACTTAAATCGCTTAGAAAAAGCGCAAGTAACTTTGCTCACCGAGTGAAAGCAGCAAGAGGCAGATGAAAGCGAATGCAAAAATGCGTTGGAAAACTTTGAGCATATTCAAGTTATATTCTTTTTGAAACTTGAAACATTTCTCAAAAGTAAAAATTATAGTTATAGCTGAAAACATAATGAATGAGATGAGTTGAAAGAAAAAGTATAAATTAAAGCCTAAGCTGCAATGTTGGAAAGGCTTAAACGAAAATTTATATGATACATTTATCACTAAAACTGGCTATAGGTATCTTCTTATATTTTCTTGTTAAAAATTTAAAAAAATAGATACTTGTTTTATTTATTTATCAATATAAATTAATATAATTATAATTAATATAATTATAATTAATATAAATATAAATTAATATAAAATAATTTTTCGAATTCAAAATAAATTAAAATTACAAAATAATAAATTAAATTGATGTAAACTTTAAGTTATAAGCTGAAAAGATAAAAGTTAAATTAAGTTAATCCTGGGATATGGAAAAAATTATAATTGATCCAACATTTATTGCAACAATTGCAAGGACCAAGGCAGCAAGCAAGCCTGCAAAGTTTTTAAAAAGGTTTGCAACTTTGATTATAAAAGGCCTTTACCTAACTATAATAATTTTCAAACAATAAAAAAAATAATGGTAATGAAATGAATTTGAAGTACAGCAAGGCTACAATTTTCACATACATATATATATTTATATATATAAAGTTTGTATTAACTAAAAAATCAATTAACAATTTAATCGATCTTCTTTAAAATTGAGCAACTTCGGCAAAACAAATTCTTATTTAAGCTACTTATGAAAACGCTGCAAATCTTAAAGATGTCTTTATCAAAACCAAGAACCACAACTTTTACCATGTTTTGGCAAGGAATTTTTAGCCAAGTTGATCGGTTGCACACACACACACATACACACGCTCGTTTACTCATATAAGAAACTGCAAAAGGAACTTGAGCAAATAAGTATGAAATGCATGTGTTCGTGTGTGTGAGTGCCAGTGTGGTTGTGTGTGTTAACGTGGCAACGTTTCCTTTTTAATTAACTTTACAGCATCGACGGCAGCAATAATAACAGCAACAACTTACAACAACAACGACGACGACAGTTGTATAAACTTATTTAATTAAATTTCACCATTGATGCAGATAATTAGATTTTTTAAAGCGATGCCAATGCTTGTTTGGTTTTTGTTGTTCGTTGCTCGTTGCTGGCAGTTGCCACCTGGCCAATATGCCGATAAATACATAATTTTTGGGCAAGTTGGGCATTAAAACTGATGTAGTGCACTTATGTTTAATGGCCTGCGGGTGCGTGTTGCGGCTCAATTGTAGCCAGCATAAATTTGCATATTTTATGGCCCGGCCCAAAAACAAAAATCGATAGTGCTGCAACAAATTAATATGATTAATTGGCAGCAACTACAACGACAACAACTAGAGTTACCCTGAGCCCAAAACCAAAAACTAAACCCCAATTCCAACAGCAAAATCTCAACGTTGATAGCGCGGCTTTCGCAGGTCAAAATTGGCCAAATATCAGAGGTCCTTTTTCCCTCTCTCCTTACCAGCAAATAAGTACCGTGTTTGTTTGAGGTTTTAGGTTGTTTTTAGGGGCGCTATCTGGTTATTGGGCATTGAACATTGGACACGATTCGGTTTCAGATTGACAGCGCGAGCAAAAATTGATGTTGACCAGCAGCAACAACAGCTGGTTGGGGTCAAACGGGGAACGAGGGGAGAGAGCAATTTGAAAAACTCTCTAGCGAATTATGTTAAATTTAGCAACAGCTGCACCTACAAAATGGCATTAAAATCAAAAACTCTACATATGTATATACTCTTTATATTATATTTATATGTATATATACTGGCATAGTTGTAGTACACGAGTATATTGAAAGGTGTGAAAATTTCCATAATAGTTGTGTACACATTATTCAAATTGAGTGTGTTGCATGTGTGTATCTACATATTAAGCTGAAAATGCCACATCGAGTGTGTGTGCATAAAGTATACGACCTGTTGTTGCCTCTGCAAGTGTGTGTTTATTTGTTATGCAGCTGCTCGTTAAATTTACTTGAAGTGAAATGTTGTTTATTATTTTCAATCATTAGTCATACGGCCTTCAGATACTTAAAACTGCGCTGACTAATATCTGTCATAAATATGCATATTAAATATTATAATTGATTTTTTCTAGGGCCCTGTCAACAATAAATGTTTTAATTAACTCCAAAATCACTATATAAGACTTGTGTGTTTTTAAATATTCCCATTGAATTATTATAAATAAAAATTAAATATCTTAAACTGATTCAGAACTGCATCTTTGTAAACTAGTCAATAATCGAGTATCTTTGATATCTTTTCTCCAACTAGTTTCGAAGTTTTGCAATTAAAATTGCGCTGGCTTCGCAGAAAAAGCAGACTTTGTTGGCAACGTATAAATAAATTTGGAAGTAAAAGTTTGAGACACAAGACAAACATTTGCAATATAACTAAGACGGCCATTTAAATCAACTTTGAGCTAAAGTTTAGAGAAAGATGACGGAGATGGAGAGTTTTGCATAATATTTATTAGATGTTTCATAAATGAATACAAACTTACTTGGATAGTCATCGCAATAATTGCGCTTGTTAAATATTAAAAGCAAACTTGGCTGCTCCGAAATGCACACAAAGTCAGAGTCAGGACATTGTCAGAGGGACTAAGATCGAGAAACTGGCAACAGGCGGACAGGAAAATGGCAGCAGGTAGGAGACAGAAATGATTTTGTACTTAAGGTGGGAAGGCGAAAGGAAACCGAAACTCTAAAATTCATTGAGAGCAAAGTTAAACAGAGCAACAAGTTAGTCAAAGCCAGGGGCGTGGCAGGGAGGAGGTTCAAAGGGGGCGGGGACTGTTCTGATGATGTCGGAGATGTCGTTGTCGATGTCGATGTCGTGCCAAGCAACAGTCACTTAAAACGAGCCAAAGCTAAAGCCAAAGCCGTTACTAAAATGAACGTCATGCATACTTGAAACAAGAACAGATTGAAGTGCCGCCCACCGCCCACCATCCGCTGTGACTGTGGGCGTGGCTGTTGTGAAGGCTGTTGCGATATTTTTATCACTTAACGTGCGGGGGCAGCGCCAAAGACATTGCCACATTAAGTTAGACACGCAGCGACACAAGCACTTAAAAGCAGCCCACGGCGTATACGTAATCTCAGCTCATGCTCTTGTGTGTGTGTGTGTGTTGGTGGACGTGTGCGTGCTTTAATGAATGTACCGCTAAAGAAGCAGCTCAATGTCGCCTGATAAGACAGCCAGCAACCGCGTGCCGATAATGATAAGTATCATTAACTGAAGAGAGCATGGAACTGACATTAAGTAGCTTGAACGTCCTTTGTCCTGCTTCGCACTTGGCGCACTTTAAGGCGCTTTTTTGCCAACGGCATTGCCATTTAACTAACCTTGACAACATTTCACTGTTCTTTTGATATGCTTTTTTTTTATTTTCCCCCTCCCCATCTCCCTCTCACTCTTTCTCTCTCTCTCTCTGTTTCCATTTCCCGTTTCGGATAAACACATTTGTGCACCGTGTCCTTCGATAGGCCAAAACAACCTTTGACACTTTGGCAATCGAGCGAAGGATTAAAAAAAATCTGTGAATATGCATGTGAATGTGTGAATATGACCATGAGTGTAATTGTTGCACATGTTCACCACACTCACACATACTCACATAGCAAAATTGAAGCTATCAGAAATATAACATTTTTATGAAATATTTTATCTGTATTTTTATGCGATTTATAAACATAATTAAGTGACGAACTAATCTAAACTGATTAATAATTCATATTACATATTCTAATTTTATACAAAAAATTTAAATAAAATAACAACAATAGTGTTCTAGATCTTAAAATTCTTTTAAAAGCTTATCATTACCAATTTAATTTGAGAGAATCCGACTAATGCTAACTGCATTTTATTGAATTTGATTGCAACTTGTGTCATTCTTTCTCTTTGCAAATAAAACTAAAATAAATAAATTTCTTTTACAATTCAAAAGTCTCAAATAAATGGAAATCTAAAACGTTTATCAAACGCAATTTAAAGCTTCTTTTGTTCGCCGACACGTATGTCTGTTTGCATGTCAGACACAGACAATAAAACGGCTAAGCTCAGTTAGCATCCATTACACACCCACCCTAATATATAATATACATATATGCACATATATAAATTCCCAATCATCGATTTGCAATTTTTACCTTTTAAGTTATTTTTAGTTTGCTCGCTTTTGATTCAATTTCTTTCTCTATGCTTCGATTCATTGATATATGGATTTTTTTCTGAATTGTTGTGTGTGTGAGAGAGAGATTGCCGAATATCAAGGTAAAAGCTGTAAGCTGGACTCTTGACTTTCGTAAATCTACCTTCGTTTACACGACTATCAGATAACTTAATTTGATTTGTTGCACACACAAAAGCACACACATATTGAAATAGACATGCACTGTCACACACACACACACAAACACTGTCTGTGGCTTTAACGCTCGATTGCCTTCGCCTTGCCGTTGTTTTCATTGTGTAACAATTTTTCGGCTTGCAATTTTTCATTCCTTACTTTTGGGAGCTGCCTTGCATTGTGTCTCAGGGTGTGCGTGTGTGTGTGATTCGCCTAGCAAGACCTTAAATGGAGCGTGCCCTGGCAAATCATTGTCAACTGTAAGTGTATTTGTGTGTGCGTGGGCGTGTAAGCAACTCTTAAACTGACAACAGTGCAAAAAAGATTCGCAGCCTAGTTTCCAGGTAGTCTTTATCTGAAATTCGCAATTGTAACCCTTGAACTTCATTATTTCTGCATCGAATTATGTGTGTAGTATTTAAGCAAAATAAGAGCCGATAGAAATACCATATTTATTTTTAAAATACATAAATTGCCAAATTTTTAATAAATAACTGCGTTCGAAAACCTAACCTGGACAGTCATCGTTATTTTACGAATATCAATAATCAAAAAAAATAATCCTTTGCATAAAAGTTCACACATAAATGTATTTTTCTATTATTTCGTTTATCTATATTGTATGTAAAAAAAAAACTAGGGGGCGGTGCTACAGTCGAGAATGCTCGACTATTGGAGACCCCGTTCTTACTATGCATTTGAAAGTCAAAGCTTAGATGAGGGTAGATGAGCGAAGCGAGCAGGGGGCTGAGCCTTATGGGGCGAAAAGTACATTTAGTACATAATTATATTATTATTTGTAGCGATTTATATTATTTCATTTTAAGCAGTGTTTGCTTTTCCATAGTAAGTACGGAGTCTCCAACAGTCGAGTATTCTCGACTGTAGCACCGCTCCCTAGTTTATATTAATTTATTTTATTTGTTTTTTTAAATTTCGGCATCTTCACGATCGGGGCAATGCAACACATTGAGGCAACATTTGGGATATTCAGAATCAGGATACTTAATGTCGCCCAGAGTGCAGGGCGGTCCAATTTCTTTTACACCACAGCTACAAATGTATTTAAATAAATAAATGGGAATACTTTTGTATTCATGTTAGTGTGCAGATATATTCACCCGAAAAAATCTACTCTTCCTTCATAACCACAAATGGCTTGTACGCAATTAGCTCGCGTTATATTTTGACCCACATCTAAGATTGTATCGGCATCAAGCACACATTTGTCCGGATATGCTTTAAGTAATAACGATAGATTATTTTTGGTAGATTTGACTAATGACTCGCACTAAGCACCAGGATTCCGGTAAAATCCGGTCGCCGTGTACCCAAAAACTTCACTGGAGTTCAGAAAAATAGCCAACAGACAGATTATTGAAATAGTAGCTTTCATCTCTACGGATCGAATTGGTTTAGTTTATAAACCATCATGTCACAGTCAATTTATACCCAAGCCGAGTATAATATGAACGACTTTAATACTTTATGCAGAACTAATGGCATTGAAACCATAACTAACCAATTGACAACTTTTTTTATTTCTTATTCTTGTAAATATAAAATATGTTAATAATGAGTATAAAAAGTAATTAAATATCTTAAATAAATTCAATTTTATAATCTTTAATTTTATTTTTATTTAAAATTCATTCTTCTGTCTTTACTCAAAAGTTGTATTTCATGCCAATTCAATTGCCGTCATTCTCCTAGCTGTTGTTGTTACTGCTGTCAGATGAGCATCATGTTTGTATATATGTACATATTTACATTTATACTCCAGTTGTTGTGCCACGACCTTAAAAATGAAAAACTTTTTCATCGTGCATTGAGTTTTAAGCAGCTTTCGGCAAAATAAATGTGTATGTGCGTGTGTGTGTGTGTGTGCACTTTTCGCATCTACATTAACATATTTTAATTAAAAATACGTTGGCTTGTCAGACCGAACAACTTCTTTCCGTAGACAGGCCAAACTGTCTATGGCATCTGCTGCACGTGGCGTATGAGTGATGTCTTTCCACACAGCTACTGTCTGTCTATGTGTGTGTGTGGACACTTGGGATATATTTTTATTCATACTTTTTTATGGCCATTACACATGCATATTGAAAATCAGCTGCTTTTTAAGCTGCTCGCACAGCCGTCAATTAAGTTCAGACATTAATTATTTAAATGTCGCTCTTGAAGCCGACTGCTGGAATGTGGAACACCCTCGGTCACCTACAGTCATCATCCGTCCGATTGTCCGTCCGCTGCACGCATGCCATGCACACATCCGGTCATTGTACGTGCCACAGATAATTTGGGAGGCTGCAGTTTGTCTTATTTCGCCCTTAAATTGCAGACAACCATTCGAAAATTGAAAGGAAATCGACCCCAAATCGGCAACAACAAAATATCACGTAATTACTGAATAACTATTGTATCAAAAATTCAGAAACTGCCGCAGGCAACATCACAATCTGTCTCCTCTCAGCTCATTTTTTTTATCGATCCTCTGTTGCAGACGGCGGCAGCTTGTGAAAATTTTACAAAATTGAATGCGGGTCAATAATATGACAACAACAACAGCAACAAGCTTTCGAGCTTTGACATTGGCATTGTATTCAAAGCTGTTGCCAAAAGTGTTAATTTAAATAGATACTAAGTTTAGATGTTTGTCAATTTTTACAACTTAAATGTGAACTTAAATATTTTATTTAGTAACTCAGCTAATAGTGTCTGGATCCTGTTTTATATTTAATATTCTTGAAAGATGAAGTAGTCTTAGTAATAAGACAAGCGATTAGCCAACAAAATAATTGTAACGGCATCAAACACACATTTTGCCCCAAAAACTTTACTGGTGCTAAGAACAATAACCAACAGACAGATCACTGAAACAGTGACCATCATCTCGACAGTTCCAATGCATTTAGCTTATAAATCAGACATCACTGTTAATTTACAAGACTGTTGCCTTAGGCATGTCTAATAACATTAAAGCATAGCTAACTGATAAACAATTTTAAATATTTCTTAGCACATGTTGCAGATCTTTAAACACCTTTAAATTAAAGCATGTAAAACCGAAATTAACCTTTATAAATGAATCGGTTACTAAACGATAATTTCGGTTTTCAGGTTTCGGTCAAATGAAAAAATATTTTTATCGGTTACGGTTTCAGTTACGGTTTCAAATTTCAATCGGTTATTACCGGTTAAAGGCAAGGGTTTCGGTTAGGGTTTTAATCGCTGGTTATAGATATTATATGCCTATAAATTAACCTCTGAGCGGCTGTGATTTTTTTTGTCAATTTTTGTGGGTTTTAAGGGGAGTGGTAAACGGAGCTGAGTGTGTCCCTTTTTGCCATGTTCTACATGCAACAAAAAATGGAAAAAATACACATTACTTATGCTCGACACGTTGCCAATTCCATCGCATATTTGCCGCTGCAGCCAAAGCGTAAATGTATGTATGTATATATACATATGTGTGTGTTATCGTTTAACTGTCTATATAACTGCCACACTCTTGTGTGCACACACACCCACACACACAAACACACACATTAGCCGCGAGCGACGTCAGAGGCAAAGTCAAAGTCGTTTGCGATAAAAGCGCAAACATACACGACTCACTGTAACATGCTCTTAGGGGTATGAGTACCCATACTCACTGTCATACTCGTACTTGTATTCATACTACATTCAAATTGTTTGAATACCTGCTTTTTTCTGTGGAGAGGGAGACATGTCGGCAATTTTGTGTGCATGCAACATTGTGGAAATGGCAAATTGAAAGCGAAATTGAACTTTTGCCAGCCAACTGAATATAGACGGGGGAAGGAGCAGCGAGATGAGGGGCATGATCGGGTAGCAAGTTGTACCAAAAATTTGACAGTAAGGTGCGCTACATTTCCGCGCGGAAATTTTGTATAATTGTGTCCCTGTCGATGACATGGAAACACCGGAAATAGTTGCTCACATTTTTTCAGCTGTGTCTTAGCTCCAAAAACCAAAGGAGAAAAATTTAACAAAAGAAAAGTAAAAATATAGAAAAGTTAATGAAGCACTGCGTGACTAACATTTGAGAGTTCATTAAACATTTATAACTGTTGTTTGTGGCAAGCATAAACCACAGAGCGCACATTGCGCATACGCCACGTTTGTCACGTCTCCTTATCGCATGCAAATTAAACATTATTATTATTGGCACGTGTCGCATGCCAAGTTAAGCCAACTTAATTTCTATCTGAGATTTAGTCGAGATGCAAACATAATTAAACAAAATTCAGCAAGAACATTGCAAATATAAAGCAGCTCTTTAATTATGATTTCTTTTAAATAATATGACAATGTTAGCTAGTTTTTTATTATTGTTTTTTAAATTTGATAAACAATTTTTTGTGCTCTTCATAAAACCACCAGCACAATTCGGGCCAATCAATAAACATTGCGTATACGCAATGTGCGATTGGCTGCAAAGACGCAGCCGCAGGCGACACACAAACAAACAAACAAACAAACAAGCAAACAAACACTAGCAGAATTCATAAATTTGAGCAAAGGACATGCAGACAAAGAGCGAGAACAGCGGGCGAGGAGGGGAGGCAGGGGAAGGCACCGTCGCACCTGGACAAGTTGAACGTTTTAAAAAATGGATCAATACTTCCCAGCAGCAGCAACAGCAGCCAAGACGTTGACGTGGCAGCTGTGTGTCCTTGCAAGGACAATTGCGTGGCATTGTTGCTGTAGTCGGCGTGTGAATTGCGCACACACTTGTGAGCCATGTCTCGGTGTCCATGTCCATGTCAACATTTTTGCCAGACCTTTTGCCACTTCCACTGCTTCTTCAGCATCTACTTCTACGTTACTTGTGCTGTTGCTGTTTTTATTCTCAGTGTATATTTAAGTTCTCTTACTTGCAGCTTGACCCCAGAAAATCACAGGCCGCTTTCAAGTGGCAATTAGCTGTGTGCAACATCAAAAAAATCGCAACCAATCAGCCGACAAACGTTGCCCCTTTGCCTCTTGCCGCACCTCGCTTGTGTGTGAGTGTGTGTGACTGGAAAATTAACTTGCTAATGCCAATTGAGAAAATGCGGCGCCATTTTACCTTGAGCACCCACAAAGGCGTATTGAACAACATCAACCAGAACAACAGCCCGAACAACAACAACAACAATAACGACAACGTCTAGAAATATCAACAAATTGTAGCGAAAAATTTGCGGCCAATAAGAAAAAATGTTTAAAGCCAAACGAAAAAGGAAAACAATGCCAAATTGTTTACAAATCGCCTCAAACTAATTGTGTTTAAATTACACAGTTTTCCAATTATTCGAATCGTTAGGAAAAACTGTACAAAACAATTGTGTTATATTTGGCGATTCACCTGACAGATATTTTCTTTCCCTGTTTTTTCCTTAATTTTTTTCCACAGCTTCGAGACGTGTCAAACAGCAAATTGTGGATCAGCGAGGTCATCACTGACCACACACACACACCACAAGTTATCGTGCAAACTCATACCTCACACCCGCATACATACACACACACATACACACAAATAAACATACATATCTCCAAAAATCAGATATCTGTTTGCACCTCAAATTCAAATGGCCAACGGCGGCTGCAGAAAAACTCCAAAGCGACCGCAACGTTTGCAAAATTGCCTCGGCTTTGATTAATTAACTTAAAACAGCAACTGTCTCACATACAAACAAATACACACACACACTCACAGTGAGTGACATTGGCATAAATTTAATTGAATGTGTGGCATGTGGCACGTTTATCGTTGCATATCCATTAATAAACTGGAACAAACATGCATTGGCTTTATAAATGGCTCGGTTCTTCAACTCGATAATTAGCTTATCGATAAGTAATCGATTATATGTATTTTAAATTCGTACATTTTAAGGTCAAGACTTAAAGGGTAAATGACAGTCGATTGTTTATCGAATACTAATCGGCTTTAATCGAAAGTCAATCGATAACTGATATCGTCAATTAGTCACAAACCAACTAAATCGTATAACTACAAAATTATGCATTCAATCAATAGTCGATGAATTATCGCTCATAAGACGAATATTCCATTAATCTATATACAATTGATAACTAATATCGATAAATAAGAAACATTTTTGATTAATATACTGATTGAAGATTAAAGATTGATTGCTGATTTAAGAAACATTTGCTTATCTGTCATCAATTTTTAGCTGTATTAGCCAAACGTTCTTAGCCAAATCATTTGGTCTTCAAGCCCAAATAGAACTGAGTAATCCGTTGAATATTCATGAGCCGGCGCGCAATTAAAGCGACGCGTCGTCGACTTCATCGTCGTCGTCGTTGCTGTTGTTGTTTGTTATTGTTGCTGTTGTTGTTGTGCTGCCAACGTCGCTGTCGACGTAATTGTTTTGTGTACACGCGCCTAAAAATAACCAACACGTAAAATATTTTCCAGATCTACATACATATAGATGTACATATATATAGGGAGTATATAGATGTATATAGTATGTGAATGTGTAGAGAAGTAAAAGCATTTAGCTGATGACTGCAAGCATAAAAGTGAAATTGACCAGAAAAGCAAACGGACAGCCAAACGAAACGAGCCATAAAAATTGAATGTGAATTTTAGGAAGCATTATTTGTTGTTGCCTTGACTGATGCTGGGAGTGGGAATTGGAAATGGGCATGCGAATTGCAGATGGGTATGAGAATGGAAATGGGATTGGAATTCGTATTCGCATTCGAATTGGCATTGGTATTGGCTTCGTTTGGCTTTTGGGGTGTTGATTGCCAATGTCGAGCTCAAAAGTCAATAGCAGATACACACATACACACACACGCACACAGACACACACAACTGTCAACTCGATTTAGACTTTGGCTGTCGCCTTTTGGGCATTTCAACCTTTGCCAATCATTTGCAGTCCTAACTCAAGCTGGAACCCAAACCGAAACGCAAACAAAACCAAAGTTCAAGACGAAATTGAAGCCCATTAACAGCGCTCGAGTGGATAACAATTTTATATATTTATTTTCCCTTTTTTTTCTTTTTCATTTTTTGCCAGCACGACTCCAGAACATTTTGTAATTGCCAGCGAAGAATGTGGAAGAGACTCATTTAAAAAAATCACTTGCTTCGACAAAACTTGTGCCCAAAGTTTTTTGGTGGCCAGTGTATTTTTAATAGCCTTTGCCGAGGACATTTTAAATTTGTCACGAAATGTGTGAGGCATTAAAAGATGCGTGGCAGACTTCATAAAGTATGTATATATTCCAGATTTTGGTCAAGCAACAAGTATCTTGGTGATCGACGAAAACAAATCGTTAGCATGAACAAATTTTTATTCTTCCTTGAGATTTGTCTACCAATCTCACAGATTGTGCAATTGGTATTTTCATATACATCCAAATCAAAATTGCCTGAAATTACACTACTTTTATTATATCCTGATGTGGCAGCAACAATCAGTCGAAAATTTCATTCAGGACTCTGCAAGGGTATCAAATTTGTCGTCCTGCCGAAGTTAACCTTTATTTCTGGCTTTTTTTTTGTTTCTCGGGTTTTCAGGTTTTCGGTTGGGTTTCTTGTTCGCCCTCTCGCATCCGCGTCCTTGTGCCATACACAGCCTTGCCTTTCACGGACGCAAGCAAACAAAGCGAGCTGCGAGAGAGGTCCTTGCCGAGCCTCGTCTGACTGGTTGGGCTTGAGCCCAAGTGCTGCTTTGCATTTAATTACGCTTAAAAATTAATTAATTTCTTTTTTGTGGCTGGGCTACGTGGAGTGACTTGAGACATAATCAAGCTGCCGACTCTGCCGCTGCCCCCGCTGCTGTTGCTGTTGCTGTCGACGCCTTAAAGTATGCTACACTTTTATCTCTGGCTGCCTTTATCCTTGCAGGTTGTTTGTATGCCTGAGCAACAACAATGCGGGGAGAGGCAGCTGCGGGTTGCGCACTTGTCTTCTAAATAATTCAACAAGCGTGGTCTCGTGGCAACCAAAAACAACAAAAACAACAACAGCAACATCAACAACAACAACTACTAGTAACAGCAGCTCATCTGCAGTGAGCACCTTTAAAATGGTTAATACGTATTTCTTTTGGTTTTATAACCAAACAACAATAAGCTTATGCTTACAGCATTTTAAATTACCAAAATTTAAAATATTAATTACAATAAATACGAGCAAAGTTAAGCTTATTAGCCTAGCATAATTTATTGGATAAAATGGGTTAAAGAAACTCATTTGTATTTTCTAAAAATAAGAATTTAAATAAATTAGAATTAAAGACTTACTTAGATACAAATGAATTGTAGAATAATTATGCATAATTAAATGATTGTTAAAGGTACCTAAAGTAAGAGCTGCAGTCTCACCTGAAAATATAGCAAGAGTGAAATACGCACATTAGATTTATTGATTTCATGTAGCTAAATAATAATTTATCAACAAATGAAAGGTGTAACAATTTAATTTGGCTTGTTTCTTGATTTGTTATCAAAATCTTATTTCAGTAAATTACATTTATCAAAATCAAAATCACTCTTCACTGCCACGTTCCTACTTGAAATAATTGTTTTGAAAATATGCTTTTGCTATTTTACCCCGAAACAATTGTATGCACAATTGCCAACAATTGTTTGTACTTGTAACTGTAATAGTTTCTAAATCATTATTTTGCTATTGAATTGCTGACACAAAACAGAAACGTTTATTGTGCACAAAGAGCAAAAAAAAACGGAAAAGAAAAGAAATGGAAAGAATGCGGCTAGATTACAGGCAATTTTAGGCAAATGCATTGCCAAAAACAAATTTTAATAACTCAGCGAGGGGCTTTCATAAGCTACACCAACAACAACAACAACAACGAAAACAAGGGCAACAACAACAACAAAGAACCGCAGCAACAATAACATTTGAGTCAATTTGTGCATTTGAAGGTCACTGTAGCAGTTGTTGTTATTGCTGTTGTTGCTTCTGCTGTTACTTTTGAGTGCACTAGAAAACAGCGGAAGAAGAGCGCCAACAATGCCAAAAGAGTGAGATAGATAGTGCGAAAGAGATGGAGATTGTTGTTGGGTTGGCTCTCTTATTAGATTTTCCCTTTCTTTTCCTGCCTCGCCTCAGCATAAAAATCACAGTGAGAATTTTGTTTACTGCATTTTATTGTGTTGTCGTTGTTGTTGTTTGGCTTCGTTTATTTTTGGGTCTATCAAATATTTAGAGAAGCGAAATGTTGTTGAATATTCTATACTATATACGGAAAACCAAGATAATGTATTACAATGTTGTGTGTGCACAACACGGAATGCAAATGGAAGTAGTTTCACAACATTGCGTATTTGACACAATTCACAACATTTTTATTTACACAAAATTTATTAATTAATATGCAAATAACAACATCAATACGTGTTAATTGTTTAATGATTGCTAAACAATGTATTTTAAATATTTTTAAAATATTTGTATTTGCATGTTAAAGTTTATATTAATTTAAACCAATATTTTGAGAAGCATTCTTTGCGAAATTTTCAAATTAAAAAGTTGTCGTTTAAAAATGCATAAGTTTGCCTCGCGACGCGCCCACGAATACATAAACACACTCACACACATAAAGTCACACCGAGTCACACACACATATTCTCTCGCACACACACACACACACACAAAGCTGGCCTTTGGTTGCCTGCGGCTTCAGCTTAGGCGTCATACAAAAATTAAAAGCGCAGAATATATAATGCAAAACCTTAAATAAAAAGAAAATATAAACAGAAAAGCAAGGAAGAGAGATACAGGATCCAGAGGCGGTCGGCCCCAGGTGAGGTCAGCGAACAACACAAATGGCAATAAAAATAAAGCATTTCGCTTGTATCTCATTCACTTCGATATGAACTCTAATATCATTGAAATTATAATTATGTGTGTTTTATGTGCGACCATAAAAAAGGAAGGCAGACAAAGCAGCGGACACCGGGCGCAGACATAGGCCCCGAGCAGGTCAAAACGACTGCTCACATATTTATGCACATGTATATATGTGTATATATATGTGTATATATATGTTTATATGCATAAGTATATCTTTGGGTTGCTTTGGGGCAACTGAAACGCCCGCAACATTTTCATTTGAAAAAAACAACAAGAGTTGCCATTGACCGTTACGCTGTATGTTGACCCATGGACTCTACCCCTCAATCCTCCTTCCTCCCTCTCTCCCCCTTTTGTATTTGCTTGCCAATTTGTTATTTATGCTATGTTTACGTGTTGATTGCTTATATATGCAAATACACTACAATATTATTCCTTTTATATATGTATATGAAGATATCTATGTATCTCCGTTTGTATCTGTAGCTTTTTCGGTATCTGTATCTGTATCGATCCAGCTGAAATTTATGCATCTCTGTTGGCTGCCTCTAACTTATGGCTATGTACTATAAGTCCTACTAATTTCATTGCCAATCAATTTATCTTTAATCTAAATTGATTTTAAATATATCGATATCAGACTAAACTCAAATATTTAGATAATTAATAAATAAATATATTGAAAGCAGCTCAGTAGTTAAACACTTGATTTATTTTATTTGTTTTGGAATTGATTTAGAACATTTATTTAATTTATGTTTAAAATATCAGCCTGTTAACTTAGACATATTTTAACATAATTATTAGGTATTGTTTTTTTTGTTGTAAAAAAAGACAAATCTTTCTTTACCTTATTTAAAAAAACTTAAATTTTTTTAAATGCTTGGTTTCAAGAAACGATTATTGAAGATTTTACTCAAATAAACAAGTTGATTATTGCTTTAATACGACGTATCTCTAAGTCTTAACCTCTTGTTTCTTTTATTATTTTAGCAATTTGGCTTTTTGTGAAAAACACGCACACACATACACACACACACACACCATAGAGGAGGAAATTGCATATATTTCAATCTCAGCTGAGGCCACTCAATTCAATTAATTTCAGCTGGCAAACAATGAAGGCCGTCCCCTAATTGGCCGTATGGCCAAATGTAATCAAGACAGCTGAGAGCAACTGACCGGAGTAGGTGGAAAAGAGAGGGACAGAGGAAGAAAGGGCGAGGGACGCAGTCGAGCTGAGAAGCTCAAAATTGGCAGCTAAAGTAAAAGCATCGGCTATAGATTTACATTTACTACGGCGCAACACAACAAAACACTCAATAGCAACAATACAAACAAATAAAGTACACAGTCACCTAAAATCATGTGAAAGATAGAGAGATAGAGCAAGAAAGGGAGGGAGAGGAAGATGCATCAATTATATAGCCACTAATTTGTCTACATTTGACTTGTTGGGTAGCTAAATAATTGCAGACAGCTCAGGCGGTAGAAGGTGGATGGGACATGTTGCTGCTTGTGCCGAGTGCCAAGCACAGCAGCAATCAAAATCCGACAGACAAACACACAAATATTTGCATTGCCCTAAAGGGGCGGTGAAGGGGCGACAACGTTGTTTAATCGAATTATGCAACGACAACGACAATGACATCGACAGATGGGCTATATGCACACATACATACACACCTATATGCACATAACGGGATTAACATATTCGATGAATTTATACAGCAGTCAAGTACATATATGTATGTATCTGTTAGTTGTATCTGTATCTGTATCCGTAACTGTGTCTGCAGTTGTATCTGTAGCTGTGTCTGGCGTTGCTTTAATTAAAATATGCTTATGAAATCGACAGCAGACAGGGTGATTCATTTAGAGTAATGTTTTTAAATTAAGAGTTAATAGAATTGAATGTCGGAATCAATATTATAACCCGAAAGTGTAATTTCTGACATAAAGTTGAGTGCTTATATAAATTCTTATTTTGAAAAAAAGTGTAAGTATCAATAAATTTTTAAACCAATTATACTGTAAGTGTTTTATTTAAAATAATCATAAACGTTTCAAATGAATCACCCTATATAACGAGGTAGGCCTTTCAACTACACACATAAGTTGAAGTAAATTGAATTTCTTAGTAAAATTTTCTGAAACACACACCGATAATGCGGCATTTAAATGGTTGCATTCTGATTCTTTTTGCCATTTTTCTGTTCGACAGTCAAGTTAATGGCGACACCAATCATGCCGTATTGAGGAACAAGAGTGGGTTGACTTTTTGTTTGTTTAACAAAAGTGTTACTTAAATTTCCTTTTCAGACCATCCCGATAAGTGTTATTTGGAAACGGACAAGGGTCCTTTGATCATCGAAAGCGATCAACTTGTGCGTTATCCTGGCAAATGTGCCAACATCTATTGCGGTCGTGATAGTTGGGCATTGATCTTCACGTGAGATCTACGGAAGAACTTCGCTACAGAGAACATGAAACTAGAGAACAGTTCTTTGTAGCGAAAACTGTTTTTATTTAATCACAATTTAAATTTCCTACAGTTGCAATCCACTCTCAATTCCCGATGGCTGTGAACTTGGCGATTATATAAACTTAAATGCCGCCTTTCCCGAGTGCTGTGAACGCGACTGGAAATGCAATCAAATAATTTAAAGTTAAATCAATTTTCCCTTTGTATTCAAAATAAGCAATGAGTGATAAACAAAATTAGATGATAATTAGAGTCAATACAGTTAACCTGGAAGTTTCCTGGAAGTTAACGAAAGAGCTTTCAAGGAGTAAGAAGAACATAAAGGCACTTTTTAATTCCTATTCAAATGATGTTATCTCAGTACGTATTTTTTAAACTGTCAGCAAAAATAGCTTACATTTTTATATAATTTTTCAAAAAGTATTTTAAATTTTTTAATATGTATTTCCAAACTATATTAATAATTTTGGCATATTTCATACTTGGAATTCACACAGCCGAATGGATGGGTATATATCGAAATGAGAGTGAGTAATTAGAGTCAAATGATATGAGTGGTAAACGAAGTAAATTCCCATTCAACGACTAGAATTTCCGGGAAAATGCGCCATTACTCCCGATTTAATACTCAATGAGGGAGTGATCATTAAAGATCCCACGCATGAATGTCGTCAAATTGTGTGCGGTTTCAATGGTTCCGCTGTATTCCAAAGGTAATTACCTTAAACTATATATTTAAGCCATAAACATGCTTTCAATTCTTAATCTTTTTTTTAAATTAAATTATTTTTTGTGTAAAATAAAATTTTAGCTGTGGAATTGTCAGTGGCTTGGCACCGTCTTGTCGGTTTGGGGACTATTCCAATGTGGAGCTACCTTATCCGCACTGCTGTGAAAGACAAGTCATCTGTACAATTAAAAAACGACATAAGCAGGCTGTTTAAAGATATCTATACCCACTTTTAAGCAAAACAAAACCATACGTCATACATACAATATGTTTCTTTTAAGAGCTGCATTTATTTGGCTAACATTCATTGGCATTTGTCGAGCTCAACTATTAAATTCGCTAAATAACTATGGAGACACCAGTGAGAATAAAGATTGTACACTTAAAATATAATTTTAATATATCGAATTCTTAGCCTATCCCGATCGCTGTGTTATTGATATGGGCACCTCGCTCGTAATGCTCAAGTGCAGGGAATCCATCAAATTGGAAAATCTACCCTGCACCTTGATCTTATGCATGGGCGATGGCTGGGGCCTGCTTCAAACGTAAGCTCCAAAAATTTGGATTACAAATACTTAATAAATATGTTTTTATTCACTTTCAGTTGCAGCCATGATCTGCCACCAGACGATTGTCGCTACTCCAATTTTGATTGGGATGTCGAGTTCCCAAAATGTTGCAATCGTCGTATTATATGTGATTGAGATTAAAATTTAAAGTTTACCACGTTAAGCACAACATTTTCAAATATTTAAATAAGACCCCGTACTTAAAAAAAAGTACACGGGTCTATTAACTTTGTCACAAAAAAAATGTGCGTAACAGGGAGAAGGAGGCGTGGCAGACCCATAAAGTATATATATTCTTGATCAGCATCAACAGCCGAGTCAATATAGCCATGTCCGTCTGTTCGTCCGTCCGTGTGAGGGCCTAGATATCAGAGACAAGCACAATTATCAAGATATATGGATTTTTAACTAATTCCCGTTAGCTAATGTTATTACCTATCACCTTACTAAGTCGTAACAAGATCGGACAAATAGAAAGGTCTCAATGGTTGAGTAAAGCTTTTAAGCAATGTAAGTGCCTAAAATCATGTAATTAAAATATTTTAAATTTATTAAAGTAAGTAACGGGTACCCTATAGTCGGGAGCTCGACTATAACCTTTACCACTTGTTTTGTTTTAAGCAGTGCACTATGGTAAATAAACCCGATATTTTGGCATAAACTCTAAATATAAAGATAGAGACTTGAAATTTGGCATGAACTTTAGTTAGACTGCTTAAGAATTTTGAATTTTTTTTTTTGATTTTGACCACTCCTTCACCTCCCCCTCCCTATACAACTATTCGAAAAAGTAAAAAAAAAAATTATATAAAATCTAAGTAAATAGCTAGAGACTTAAAATTTAACAAGAAGTTTAGTTATAATATTCAAAAATATATAATTTTTGTTGTTTTTTAATTGGACCTTGTCTTCTTCACTTCTCCCTCCCCGATTAAGGAAAAAAGTAAAAAAATTTTTTAAAGCTTAAATATAAAGCAATTTATTTTAAACTTTGCATGTTGACTAATTAGACTAAAGTAGAATTTACAATTTAGTTTGTTTTTTAATCTGACCTCATTTTCACCTTGTTCCCCAACTGAATCTGAAAAAAATTCAATTTTTTAGCCAAAATTCACACCTACAACATGTAATTTTTCACGAAAAGGAACAAAATCGAACAAAAAGGATTATTAACATCTGATTCTAGATGGTTTAGTTAATAACCTTTTCGCAAAACTCTCGTAATGTGTTGTAATGTACTAATGTAGTGCTTAACGGAACAGGAACACATTTGTTAGTTTTTAGCTAAAAGTACACAAGAACAACACATTGGACAGTTGCACAATAAACCACAAATACTAAAAATCTTTGCTACCAGCGTTTTTTAAATACCTTTATCAACTTTGACCATATTTATAATTTTTTATAATGCTTTCATAACTCACACAATTCGTTCTGAAAGTGGCAAATAATTTTCCTTCGCTTTTTCAGTTCATATTGCAACGCTCAATCAGCTGACTTTGAGTGCGTTTAAAACATAAAGGGAAGTCCCGAAAAATCTAAAAAAATTTGTTTTGCTTGCTTTGGAGTTTTGCGATTTAGGAAATAAACACATTTTTAAGATACTGAACAAAAAGGAATTTGAATTAATGCCAAAATATCGGACTTTATTACCATAGTGCAGTGTTTGCTTTTCCATAGTAAGTACGGGGTCTCCGAACTTCGAGTATGCTCAACTGTAGTATGCTCGACTGTAGCATTAATAAATAATAATAGTAATACCATGATTAAATTGACATTGGTTTTATTCAACTTAATTCGATTAAAATATTGTTAAAGCTTTAATTTGTTAACAAGTTATCTGTTCTAGATTCTAGGAATAAAAAAGTTTGGCAAACTAACAATATTTTCCAAACATTTAGTATTCGTTAAATTATTTAATCAATTATTTTCTTGTCACACAATTTTAGCTCATTAACCTTTTAACATTTTTAGATTGTTCATCCAGCTAAGTGTTTTATAACACTCTCTATCTAACATTTGTTTGACCCATGCCCCCATTTAGCTAAAAGCATCGTCAGCCATCTGTCCGAAGCTAAGTGTGAATCAGTCATTGTTTTGAATGCCGCGCGGTAAGATGAATCTATTCATGAACGGAATTTTGTTGCTGCTTGCAGCACTCCTCGTGCCAAAATCTGAGGCTGCTTTGGCTCGCGGCATCTTCAAGGATGCCGCGCATCCGGGCAAATGTGTGATTAAACCGAACCTTATTCTGAGTCCAGGAGAATCCGCCAGATATCCAGACATGGACTGTGCTCGCGTCATGTGCGGACAGAACAGTGAAGCCACCATTAGCACGTGAGTAATCTGCAGGGTATATTACGTTTGATATTTTCATTGTGGTCTCATTTAACAGGTGTGGTGTTCAGGCAGCACCACCTGGTTGCAGAATGGGGGAACCGAAGTACCCCAATGCCGATTATCCAAAATGCTGTGAACGTGATATCGTTTGCAACAAATGAAGCTATAAAGATCCAGAAATAGTTCCGGCGCTTCAAGCAGTTTCCCTCGACTCATTTCTTGAGTGCCGGGCTTATAAATAAAACATTCGTAAGCAGAACAGATTACTTGAAGATGAGAAATGGAAATTTATGAAAGATTTAAAAATAAATAAATATTAAAAATCACGTAGAAATAACAATCTTAATCAGTTCAAATTGAGCTCTTGAGATTACTCTCTATCTCTACTTGTTAAATGTTTGACCTGTAATCTCAGGAAACCTAATGTCTAAATGTAATAGAAAAATCTGATGATTGAAATTGAGTCTAGTCTATGAAAGCAACTTATTAAGAATGTGTCTCCGATTGGAATTTGGTTGATGCTGGCGGCCATGCAGTTGCCACAATATAATAAGCAACAACTTAATCAAATCAAAAATATTGTAAATAAATGATACACAAAATTATTTTTAATAGAAATAGGTATTTTTTTAAATTCTATTTGTAACAACAAATATGAATATTTCAATTTGAGCTTGTGTAAATTCAGATTACTCTCTATCAGCTTACATATTTGACTTATTACTATCGGAGATGTGATGTTCGGAATTCTCAAGTAGTCAAGTTTAAAAACGCAACGCATAAAGATGAATCTATTTGTGAACGGAATTTCATTTCTATTGCTGATGGCACAATTTTTGTCCCACACTGAGGCGGTTGCTACGAGTGGCACCTACAAGGACCCAGCACATCCGGGCAAATGTGTGGTCGGCCCGAACCTTATACTGAGTCCAGGAGAATCCACCAAAATTGAATGTAATATCATTGCATGTGGAGAGAACGGTGAAGCCGTACTAACCTCGTGAGTAATTTACAGGATATATGATGTACTCATATTGAATATATTTTCATTGTGATCTCATTTAACAGGAGGCTTTGCGACGATTGAAGATGTAAGGACCCGGATAGGCCCTTCATTTCTTGAGTGCCGGGCTTATAAATAGAACAATCAAAAGCAGAACAGACTTCTTGAAAATGCGATTAGGAAATTCTTGAAAAATATTTTAAAAATAAATAAATATTTAAAATCAAGTAGAAATAACAATTTTAATCAGATCTACTCTATTAGAAACAATAAATATGATTATTTCAATTTGAGCTTGTGTAGACTCAGATTAGTCGCTATCAGCTTACATATTTGACCTATAATCTCACGAAACTTAATTTACTGTACTTTATCAACGGAGACGTGATGTTCGGAAATCTCAAGTAGTCAAGTTTGTAAACGCAACGCATAAAGATGAATCTATTTGTAGACGGAATATTATTACTATTGCTGATGGCACAATTTTTGTCCCACACTGAGGCGGTTGTTACGAGTGGCATCTACAAGGATCCAGCACATCCGGGCAAATGTGTTATTAATCCAAATCTTATACTCAGTCCGGGAGAGACGACTAAACATCCAGATGTGCAGTGTGCTCGCATCGTATGCAGAGACAACAGCTATGCTGAGATACAAAAGTAAGTTGATTATTGAATTTATAGGAGAATCATGTACTATTTATATCATGTTCTCTATGCAGCTGTGGATTGGAGTTGCCGCTGCGGTATTGCAAATTGGGTGAGCCCAAATTCCCAAATGCCGATTATCCGATTTGTTGTCCACGGAAACATATATGTGGAGCATTACGAGAGCAGGCAACTGAGCAACCAGAAGTATTCATAGAAAGTCTAGAGATTTAATAAAGTCAAAGATACTTTCAGTCAACAATAAATGAAGGGGCGAAAGTTATCAAGTATAATCGAACTTCCCTAACTCGAATCACCATTATCCAAGAAAAAAGTTCGAGTTAAGAGGACTTCGACATATGGAAGTCTTTTTGTTAAGTTTAGTATACGCTATTTCCACTCAATTTAGTTCGAGTTAGAGAGAATTCGAGTTATAGACGTTCGAGTAATGGAAGTTTAACTGTAATCGCCTGATTTTTAGCTGAAAAAAAAAGGAAAATCGTTTCAGATTCCAATTAAAATAGTTTTTATAACGGAAATAACCATTTTTATATTATTAATTTTTCATTTATTAAAATATTAAAAAACAATAAAAAAAACAATTAACAATATCAACAATGTACATATATCCCGGTTAATGCTGAATTACACACAAAGTAAGTTCAGTATTTTAATTTATGTAATAAATATAACAGTGTATATTTCAGTCTAGTCCAACACAAATAATGTTTGATTGACTGTTGACTGTTTATTAACGAGTTCGTTTGATTCTGTCGAAGTCATAAGGGCATTTTTATATGGTCTTGAATATCTCACTTAGGTATAGCTACTATTTTATGAACCCGAAGCGAACGAATATCTATGTACTCCTCCACATAAATACTTATTACGAGTCGTAAGTATTATGGGCTATTTTGTTTATGACCTCTGGTCTGGCGACTCTACTATATTAATTTTTTTTTGCCTGGCGTGCTCAACTTTCGTTTGTTTATTATTTTTTACGAGTTTTTCGTGTTTCGCCCGTTGACCCGATTTTTGTTTGTTTGACTGTTTTCGTAACATACTTTGAGCATTAAATTTATTGAGCGCTTTGTCTCGGGACGCTTGCCTAAATAGCGTTATGACAGTCGATTGTGCTGCCCAGGCCAGTAGGCCAGGACTCCGCCCCCTCTTCGCCGGTTTAGGACCCAAAAGCCATCAACAACAATAAGCGTAGAACTGTGACAACAACAACAAGAGCCGCAACAACACAGGGACGGAAAGATAAAGGGCAGCCATGCTGAAACTGAAACTGAAACCACACCCACAGCACTAATTGCCCCACTCTGCGCATATGTGTGTTTATCTCTGTGTGCGTGAGTGTGTGTGTGTAGTGGTTGGCTGGCTAAATAAAGCTTAGACTGCGTTAAACGTTTCGACCTCGCAAACGCGTTTTAAAGGCCATTTTATTTCAACTGCAATTTGACCTTATTTCGTTTACTAGTTGACATTTGCATTTATTGCAGTTAAGGTCTAACAAATTTGATCAGAGGTCAATCCAAATCAATTCCAAAATCGGAATATTTTCCTCTCTAAGGGATTTGCTAAATGAATTACATAACCCTCTCAGGGACGACACTGAATAGCATTGCTGAAAGCTTATTGCATTTATTAGAGGGGGCCAAATATAACATTAGCATTTTTGCTAGAGACAAGTTAAGGAATGATTTGGTTTTGTTAGAGATGGGTTAAATAATCGTTAGTATTTGTTAGATGTGACGTTATCCTAAGTAATATTTAAATAAATAAGCAAATAATTTGCAGTTATATTCAACTTTATTTTAGTTTTAAAAATATAATTTTATCGTTATTCCAAATTGTAATTTATTTACTTATTTGAATCATCATTCTATAATCAAATTGATTTACAACTATCGAGAACTCGACTCATCTCTAGCCCATTTATAAGTAATTCACACACAGATTCGCAACTTAAGCCACAAATTCAAATTGATTTGGTGACCGTGTTGAGTGCTTCTAACTGGAACTAATTGAACCTGGTGTCGTCCTATTTATGCGATGATATGAGTGTATACCTGTATGTGTTATGAAGTGTGTGTGTGTGTGTGTGTGCTTGTATGTGCATACGACCGCATTGCATTTGTGAAGTACTGATTTAACGTCATAGCTTCGGTTGCTTTAATGAACTGGCGAGTAGAAACCACACGTTTAATTAGATGTTAATAGTTAGTACAAACAATTTGTCTAGATTTATGGTATTTAACGTGGCTTAGAATAAAAGCAAATATTCCATTCAAATACTCAAACCAAAGTCATTTCAAATGTAACTATAATCAGAATATATAAAATTAAAATGTTTGACCTTGTTGAGGTCAATCACAAACTCTAAAGTATACACACATGTTACGTATACGCCTTTGTTGATTGCAACGGGCTTTCGTAAACATCAACTGCATGATTTGAAATTCGAATGAAAATTAGTATAGCAACATTGTTGTAAATATACTAAAGTAAGCTCATTGTTGTCTGAATAGGGGGGAAGCACTTAGCTCAGCCAATATAATTTTGTATTTATTTTTTTATTTATGGGAAACAAGTTTAAGCTTCACGTTCTCCATCGGGGCAATGCAACACATTGATGCAACATTTGGGATAGTCAGCTTTGGGATACTTCAATTCACCCAGAGTGCAGGGCGGTCCAATACCTTTAACACCACAGCTACAAATATATTTAAGTAAATAAATATATAAACACTTTTGTACTTAAGTCAGTGTGCAGAGACAGACCTGGCAAATTCTACCATTCCTCCAGAACCACAGGAGACACGTTCGCAATTAGTTCGCGTTATAGTTTGGCCCTCATTTAAGATTGTATTGGCATCGAGCACACATTTGCCCGGATGAGCTTTAAGTTAAACCAATTACTAAATATTTAAATACTTATAACTAACTGATGATTGATATTACGCACCATCACTCTTGTAAATTCCAATTGAAACGGCCCCATAGACTTCACTGGTGTTAAGCACAAGAGCCAACAGGCAGATGACGGAAACAGTAACCTTCATCTTGACAGTTCGAATAGGTTTGGTTTATATTTTGAGAGACGCAGTCAATTTATACCCACAGCTATTCACAACACTCACATCAAGCTTGCTTTGTTGTGATGATTTAACTAATCAAACTGCTTATCACTTTAGCAGTTCATTAGATTATTGCTTATATTCAAATAAACTGCTCAAACTTGTTTGGTCAATAAGATTATTAAATATTATGCACCGTGAAAAAATACAATATAGTATTTCATCGTTAAAAGACTTACGAGCTAAAAACAAAAAATTTAAATTTAAATGTGACTACATTAGCATTAGCATTAGCATTAGCATTAGCATTAGCATTAGCATTAGCATTAGCATTAGTATTAGCATTAGCATTAGCATTAGCATTAGCATTAGCATTAGCATTAAAAATTAAAATTAGCACTAGCATTAGTATTATGATAAATTGTTTAAAAAAGTTTTCCTATTACACGATACGATAATGATGTTAGAATACATTTTAGTTGCTTTGTCGAACACCAGCCATGAAAAGTAACTATAAAGTTACCAAAAATAGAAGAAATACGAGTTGTATGCAAAAAGATGGAAATGTAACAGACCGCAGCAACTTTTTAGTCGCATGAAAGAAAAAATGGCAGCAGCATCAGCATAAAAAGTGAATATTACAAGTTTAGTTCGCCGCAAAGTTTAAGCCTCTCTGTATGTGTGTGTGTGTGTAAACTCATGTATACACACATACAACATTTATAAATTGGCAGGCAGGCAACTGCTTTCGGGTGACCTCTTATGTCAGTCAGTGTGTATGTGTGTGTGTGTATGTGTGCGTGGAAAAGGTGAAGGTAATGTTGGTTGTTGGTCAGGCTACAAATTCGAGCACGAGTTGGTACATAAACTGAAATGAAACTTTGCCAAGGCACGCGCTGAAAATAATATTATAAGCCAAAAAAAAAAAAAAAACTCAGTTGAAATACAGAAAGAAAAAATATATAACTTGAATTCAGATTTACCCGCCGCCATAAACTGAGAGACAGACAGACAAACATATAATATGTAAAAGTTGCAAAGGAAGCGCCTTAAAATATGCAACAAACCAAATAGTGTATATACACTGTGAAATAAAACCTTTAACTGGGCTACAAATACACACAAAAACATAACTTATTCATTATTTTTCACGCGTTGTCTGTGCCCGGCAGTGTCAAAAATAAAGAAGCCCCGAAAACGAGAGAATAAAATGTACGCCACACTCTGCCCCAATTCACACAGATACAAACGGACGCACACAGACAAATTGGAATCCTTGCAGCACTTTTCTGTAGCAGTCGCACCCACGAGATGCTTTATTTCATGCCTGAGAGCAGTTTTCTTTATAACTCAGCGATGAGATCGTTACCAAAGTAACCTTCAGAGCGAACAAGCTGTCATTTGAGGTAGTCCTGCATTGGTTTATGCTTGTGATAACAGTATATAATCTGTGACATTGACAAAAAGATTAACTTTAAGCTTGAGAACAATTCACTATGTACCTTATTGAGTTCATTCAATAAGAGATTGTTCTTATTTGAATTAGTCTCGTGTCATATTTTGCATTCGTTTACACTATTGATAGCACCAGTCAGAGCATTGAGATTTCATCTCTCTCGATTTCAAATAATTTTTGCAAACATAAACACTTTGATGTAAGATCAGCTCTAATTTGTAACTATATAACTCCGTTAAACAAAATTCACACACTTCATAAAATATGATATTTAAATACGTTTTATCACTGACTCATATCTGACTGAAGTTCCACTTTTCACTTTGCTCTTTGTTGTTCCTTTTCATTATTCTATGGTTTGAGGTCCTACTCCTTATACACAAAAGTAGTGGCAACAGTCTTATAAATTGAGTTTTTCCCGTTTTTCTTCTGATTCGGTGAGTGCGTGTGTGTGTTTTTGTTTATGTTAGTGCTTGTTTTTGTGTCATATTTGTGCGTATGTGTGAGTTTATTTCTTTCAACGAATAAATATGTAAACTAAATTACCAGAGCCTGACATTGTAAGAGTATCTGAGTGCTTAAGTAGATTTTGTAGAATTTATATGCACGTAAAATCAATTATTGCTGCACAATTTATCCAAAATTAGCTCTCAGAGAATTTGGCTATTCATAAATAATTTATATTAGCCAAAGTTGGTACTAATTGTTGACTGCTGCGCACAGAAGTAGGCAACAGTGAGTGCAATTAGTGAATGACCAGTTTACTCTAATGACCGGTTATTTAGTTGTTGTGCTAATTATAACCAATCCATGGCCATTACACGCCCATTAGGTGCCACGCCCCCAGTCAACAAGTTCCATTCACTGCGGACTAATGGCAATTTGTCTCGAACTGAGTATTAACTTCAAATTACCACAAATCAAAAAGTTTATTGACATATTCTATGGACACGCACACGAGATTTTCTGGTTTTTCATTGTTATTGTTGTAAAATAATAAATTTCAATTCCTCACAAATGTAGCAATATTATGAAAAATATAATTATAAATAGAATGCATTGAAATTGTACATTCAGTGTGGATTATTGATTCATAATAAATAGCCTGCATCAGCGCAATGAATATTCGAAACGATTGAATACCTATTAAAATGCACAATTATTCACGAAAAAAATACATATAATTACCTAAACTGAAGTGATAGAATTTATATACTCTTCAATGTGAAAGCCAATATTTATTAGAATTTTTTCACATTATCCGAAATTTGTTTACAATTTTTCTCATTGTGTTTTCTTTTCTTAAAAATATTTGTGCTCATTACCGAAATGATCTCTGAAAATTTGAGTTAATTATGATCTCATTATGCATATTTTTGCCAGTTCACAAACTAATAAAACTTGTTTTCATTCATGAAATTTTGCTAAACTTTTTGTGAAAAATGTGGCATGGTAATGGATTAAAGTGCAGACATATATAAATAAGTAAATATGCAGAGTTTGAGAGTTTACTAGAAAAGCACTTATCGAGAGCAAAGAAAATAATAATGAAAATGTTCGCTGAATTAAACGCACATTTATTAGTGTGCGGTTGAATTCATTTCCATTCTTAATTATGCGCATAATTTTTTAATGCGGTTTCATTTGCTTATTTGCTTTTTTATGTGTTTGAAAGAACATAAATATTATAAAGACTCACCTTCATGGAGATCCACCAACTAGATACTGCTGCGCCAAATGATTCACAGATGGGATGTGTAGGAAAGACTATTGTTGTTTTCAATTATGGCTGGCCCAGAAACTGTCGAAACAGGTACATTAGCTTTGCTCTGCTTTGCTTTTCTTTTATTTTCCTTTTTTTTTGTAGTATTACACTTTTCAATTAAGCCAAACCAAAGTGAACTGCATCAAACCGAACTGAACTTTCATTTCAATCGCACTGCAATTATTTACAATAGCTGTGATTACTTTTCATTGTTATTTTTCGCTCTATAAGTAGTGTGTGTATGTGTGTGGCATGGTCTGTTGCACGTCCAAATATTTGTTATACAGTGCACACATTAAGCTTAATATTTGTGCTCAAACAATAACAGAAATCAGCAGGAAGTTCAGCCCATCGAGCGTATAGCAGATTGCGCATACGCCGCGTGTGCTGCAGAAGCTGTCAAAGAAATGCGCTAATGGCGTTTTCAATAACGCATAAGGCTTCCATTGCAACCGCAGACCTTTTACAAATATTTTGGTATTTCAAATGCTTGTGTGTGCGAGTATTGAATGCATTATTTATCAACTTCCTTTGAATAATTCAAAATTCAGCTGACACATCCTCTGACTGGCAATCCAACTGGCATTGGAACTTTAAAACTGAAATGAACAAATCGATTTTGCATACTGAGAGAATTTTATGGTCGACTTGCTATGCGAGTTGGTAATGTAAAAGTTTGTGTCCACTTTGCCACAAACTTTTGTCAAAAATCATCAAAAGGTTTTCAACACTTTTTTTCAAATAAAAATAAAAAGTAAAGAAAGGGATTCAAGTTGGCCAGAAGTGGTTTAGTTATTTGCATGAAGCATTCTGTCCTTGGCCTCTTGGGCATGAAAACAAACCAGACATTAAGTCAAGACACTTATTTATAGGCGCATTCATTAGCATCCTTTACAGGACTAACAGGAAATATGGCATCAGAGTTGGTAGAACGATAACTTATGGTTATAATACATTAAAAATAGCTATAAATAATTGGAACAAATTGGTGATTAAAATGAATCAAATAAAAATCCGCAGCATTTTTTTAGATCGCAGGACTTGTTTTTAATTTAACTTTTTAATATTGTATATCTGTGATATGACTTTGAAAGCGGTTTTGAAACAGCTCGGTTTAATAGCCATTTGACTTTGTTGAGTTAACTTTATCCTTCTAAAAAAAATGTCAGCTAATAAAAAACACAGAATACTTTTTGATGTATTTTTAAGTTCCTTTTTTAACAAAGAAATCTCAACAACAGCTTTTTGGTTTTTAATACGAACTTAACATTATTTTTATGACATTGGAATCCCTGTTGATGTTCTTGGCACACACAGCCATTGGTGGAGAGAGAAAGAGAGGCAGAGAGCGAGAGAGACTTTTCGAAGCTGTTACCTTTTACCTGTTACATGCTTTGAGCAGTTTTGGGCTTAACTTCTGCTAGACCTTACAATTGGTAACAGCCCCTGCTTGCCACGAAATTATAGTCGTAAATAGAACACATTTAAATTCAATGGCGATTGTCGCATAAAACAAAACAAAAATTCTGGGAAAAAACATCAAAATTTGTGAGCTGGCAAATTTAGAGGCTAACAAAAAAAAAAATAATAAGGGAAAAAAGAAATACAGAAATGTTGAAAAACAGAACCATTGAGGGACATACACGCACTTACAAATGTATGTACATGCACATAAAAATGTAATACTTTCGCATCACGATGATGATGATAATATTTTCTGATATTTTCATTACATTGTTGTACTTTTACGACTGTTATCCTTGAGTGAAGAACTTGCTACAGGATGCTAAAAAAACCAACACACATACACTGACACGCACTTGCTTGCACAGCATTCAAGCCAAACACACACAGACATACAAATACACACACACATATACACATACACGCATGTGCGAGGTGAGCGAGCTTTTCCACCTAATGTCTAAACCGTTAGTTTTGAGAGACTGCTGGAAAGAGAGTGGGCTAAATTTTCACCTTCGCACTTTGTGTTTTTCTTTTATTTTTTTTACTTTTGGTACAATTCAATTTTTTTTATTTTTGAATTAAAATTTGTTGTTATTAAATTTTTGTTGAATCTCGGAATTTTTCGCACTCGAGGCTAACAATCGCCACTTGTTACAAATTCTTTAAATTTTTGAATACAAGTGCCTCTCTTAATTGTTGAGTTTTAGTTTTATTTATGAATAATAATTTTTAAATATTTACAAACGCGCCTCGAGCTTGTGCACAACACACGAGATGTTGTTCCGTCGCTCGTTGGGATTCAACTGAATGCTAACAAGTACCCTACGGCCTAACCACGCACAACCACATCTGCAGTAACCGTGTGAGCTTTTCGCACGGACCACGGACGCGTGGGTGGCCCAGAGAGAGAAAGCTCAAAAGAGAGAAACAGTCAACGATGCAATGCATTAAAATATAAACAAAAATAAATAAATATTTTAAATCTAATTAAGACTGGTGATTTGAAATATTTTGAATTTTTGCCAAAAGGACTAGAGATACTCCATAATCATGTCTCTCAATCAAAATGTACTTAAATACACCTTTGCATATAATAAAGCAGCAATGTGTATGCGACTGTTTGTCTTCTCGAAAGAGACTGCTGGAAAATGGAGAGCAGGCTACTGGCAAACGGTAGTGAAGTGAGTGTAGTGCAATACCTGAAGATCAGTGGATTGGCTTGCTAATAAAATATTAATAATATGTTCTTCTTTAATAAATCTAAATATATGCTTACCTTATTCTTTACCATTCACAAATTGTTATTTTAAAAATCCCGTTTTCCAGGATATAAGGAAGTCTATTATTCCACGGTTAACTCAATTCCAGATTTAACTCAATTTGAAAAAAGTTGCGGCGAAAGAAAAAATACACCTTGATTTCAAATATTGTAATCATCGATTGTGAGAACCTATCGTTAGATACATATATCAAATCGTCAACATTCTCTAGCCCTGGTTGCAAAAAAAACTTGTCAGCCCTTGATTGTGAACGAAAAACAACAAAGTAATAATTTGTTTATTTTTGCTAAAAAATAATGTCTGATGCGTACGAATGTGTTGCCAAAGGCAAACTAAAGCTGAAAAGTGATTCCGAGCTGAAGAAAAAAAAGAAGAAACACAAGAGCAAGGATAAAGAGAAGGAGGCGCTCCAAAAATCATATGCAGAACAACAATTAAATGAATCCGGAGCTGGAACAACATCGACATCGACCAGTGGCTACGAAAGGAAGCTAACGAAGGCTGAGCTGGCCAGCAAGAAACAGCAGGAGAAGATGCGGAACAAGCGTATTATGGACAAGGCACAGACGACCCACAAGCAGCGCGTGGAGAAATTCAACGAGCATTTGGACTCGCTGACCGAGCACTTTGATATTCCCAAAGTATCCTGGACAAAATAAAGATCAAGTGCTTGTAACGGCAGCTTAGTTATAAAATTAACAATAAAATGTATAAGCTTTGTTTAAACTTTTAGAAACATTATATATTAAGCATAATTTTGACTATATTGTGGGAGAGAAGAGAGTCCAAAATAAACAGAACGTTCAAAATGGCACAATTTAAACTAAATACATTTATGGTAATATGTAGTTATATTCATATACAAAACAACTTAATAGAGGGTGTCTTATATGTTTTCCAACTTTCAGTCCGATAAGCACACATGCGATTTGCTGTCGGCCCTCGCAGGGTATGACAACAAAGAAGGCTATTTAATTATAAAAGGGAGTGTTTTATTTATTCTCTTAACGTGGCGTCATCAGCTCAAGCATCGCGTACTTCCATGTCCAGGCACGCACAAGCTGTTCAAAACGAGAACGCTCTTGTTCGTATATATAGCCCAGTTCTGGCTCCATGCACACCTCAGTGTATGGATCTGTGAGCAGACTCTGCACCGAGAGCAACACCTTGGCCACGTTCAAGGCCAACGACCAGTTTTGTTGCTGAAATATATCAATGCCAACATCGCCGTGTCTCGACACATTTGGATGCAGTATTTTGGTTAAGAAACGCACCGTAGGCGGTGTCATGGGATAACGTTCAGGAAAATAAATAAATAGAAAGAATTTGCCGCCTTCGTAAGGACTCCCAGGAGGTCCAAGTATCGTTGCCTGCCAGTAATTGTTCAGGCGATCCAATGGAATGGCCGAAATGCCCTCCGATTCGTAGCTATTCAAAAGATTCGCTTCGCCGCGCAAAAAGTTATTGCGTATCACGTTACCTTGCTCGCCAGCTGGCGGCGATTGGCTGCCCAGTTCGACGAGACAAGTGCGACAGAAGCACGACGACATCAATGCACCATACAACTTGTACCAGTCGGGCTGCTCCGAGAGACTCTCGAACAGCGGCCAGCGCTGTTTTATGTATGTCTTCCACATGCTTTGTGCTGTATTCTTGGCAATAATTTCATTCCATTGCTTGCACACCTCGCTGGCCATCCACAGCGACATGTCGTCCAAATATGCGAATATTTTTAGCATCACCTCGACAGGTATGAGGCTAGTAATGCTCTTGTCACTGGTTCCAGCGCCCTGCCCATTATATTCATGGGCGCGGGCTCGTCCATCGGCCAACTCCTGCATGTAGAATGGTAAAGCAAGCGGTGCAGCGGGACGCGGACGTTTGATGGGCAACAGAAATGGATTTACCGCACGCTCATGTTCAAAATCACGCTCAGGTGTTCCACGACGTGGTGGTGGCAACATTTGAGGCTCCAACTGCTGTTCTTGCTGCGGTTGCAGCTGCTGTTGTTGTTGTTGTGCCGGCTGCTGATCCTGTTCTGGCTCCGGTTCATTGATTGCCTGCTGTTGTCCAGCTGGCGCTGCATCCTCTAGATCTTCAAAGCCCATAATGTCTGCATCGTTTTCAGTTTCATCATCCTCCTGCTTGTCCTTGAACGGCGGCTCATCATTGCCCGAATCCTCGTCATCGGACAATTCCGTCAACAATTCTTCGGCCCGTTGTGCGTTGTACAAAAATGCATGACAAGCCCCGCAAAGCGGCTCACCGAAATTGGGTCCATAATAGCCGTTGCACACCCAGCAGGCATTACTGTTCTGTAGTTGCATAAATTCACTTGCATTATTGTAACTCCTAGATGTCATTTTCATTTTCGTTTTTGTATACACACCGAAAAGCTGAATGTAGGCTCAGTCAGCAGTTGTTTGTCTTTGTCCTCCTCATCCATGTCACCATCGTCGTCCATTTCTTCATCGCTGGCATTCAGCTGCTTCAGCAATTGCTCCTGATCTTTTTGCTGCTGCAAGCAGCTAGTCATTTTTTAATTACGCTGAAAATTGTTACAACTAAAAGTAAAGTGATGCCTTTCTCGCCAAGCAACGGTATGACAATCGATAATCGATAAGCGGCATAGAAAAATACCAATATCGAAGAGGTTACATTTCAAATTTGTCAACATGTCAAAGATAACGAAAGAAAATATATTTCTTCCGAAGTACTTTAGTAATTTCGTAAATAAGCTTATAATAACTGTCGACAATCAATTTATATTCTGTTATATTCAGATTTCATTTTTATTTATGACGTATGCAATGCAAACTTACAGGGTAACCCCTCTTCGATTATTCATGAATCTTCCAAGACCTATGCCGGTATGATAATCGATAAGCAGCACAGAAAATTCTAGTTATCGTTAAAATTTATCAAATAAAGCAGGTTCCATTTAAAAAATGACGTCAAATATTTCGAAAGAATATGAATTTTTCTTTTCTGAGTGCGTTTGTAATTGCATCTATATGGTTCAATATAAAATAAGTACTAGCAATTTATGTAGAATTTGTTTTCTTTCCATTTATCAAATTTGCGTTGTTTTTCATGACGTATGCAATGCAGTAATCGAAACAACCTTAATCCGATTACGCATGAAACTTACAATAACAACGCCACACGTGCAATATTTATTGTATTTCGTCAGAAACAAATATGAAGCAAAAAAAGAAGCTGGGTACGTTGCAAGTGTTCTTAATGTGTACATATACTCAACATTTAACGCTAATCAATTTGCCAATTGTTGCAGCTGTGGGTCTAAGCCGTGAGGAGCGGCAGGTGCTAGTTATCGGTGAAATCATTCAGGAGCTTCTCAAGGCGCACGACGCAAAAAAGGATGTAAATCTTAATCGTATGAAGTCGCTGATATCATCCAAGTATGGACTGGACAGCTCTCCGCGACTTGTGGACATTATAGCAGCTGTTCCGCAGGATGCCAAGAAAATATTGCTGCCCAAGCTGCGGGCAAAACCCATTAGAACCGCAAGTGGCGTAAGTGGCAGGAATTTTCTTAAGAATGTTACAAATATGTATGTTTATTTTCAACTTTAGATTGCTGTGGTAGCTGTGATGTGTAAGCCCCATCGTTGTCCACACATTAATTTTACCGGCAACATTTGCGTTTATTGCCCTGGTGGACCAGACAGCGATTTCGAGTATTCGACGCAATCTTACACTGGCTATGAGCCGACCTCGATGCGGGCCATACGGGCACGCTATGATCCCTTCCTGCAGACCCGACATCGCGTGGAGCAGCTCAAGCAGTTAGGTCACTCCGTCGACAAGGTGGAATTCATTGTGATGGGCGGCACATTTATGGCCTTGTCGGAAGAATATCGTGATTACTTTATACGCAATTTACATGATGCACTCTCGGGTCACAGCAGTGCCAACGTTGCCGAAGCTGTACGTTATTCGGAGAAATCTCGCACAAAGTGCATTGGCATCACAATTGAGACGCGTCCTGATTATTGTCTGAAACGTCACATCTCTGATATGCTGAGTTATGGTTGCACACGATTGGAAATTGGCGTGCAGTCGGTCTATGAGGATGTCGCCAGGGACACAAATCGTGGACACACGGTGCACGCTGTTTGTGAAACCTTTAAAATGGGCAAAGATGCTGGCTACAAAATTGTCACACACATGATGCCCGATCTGCCCAATGTGGACTTTGAGCGCGACATCGAGCAGTTTATTGAGTACTTTGAGAATCCCGCATTTCGATCGGACGGTCTTAAAATCTATCCCACACTTGTTATACGTGGCACTGGACTCTATGAGCTGTGGAAAACTGGTCGCTACAAGTCGTATCCCCCCTCAATGCTGGTGGATTTAGTGGCCAAAATTCTGGCACTGGTGCCACCATGGACGCGTGTCTATCGCGTACAGCGGGATATACCCATGCCTTTGGTTAGGTAAGTCGGAAATATTTACTATACGAATTTCTACATTAAGCAATTGTATCTCTTCTGCAGCTCCGGTGTTGAGCATGGAAATCTGCGAGAATTGGCGCTGGCACGCATGAAGGATTTGGGTACCGTGTGTCGTGATGTGCGAACACGTGAAGTTGGCATTCAGGAGATTCACAACAAGGTGCGTCCCCACGAAATCGAATTCATACGACGTGATTACGTGGCCAACGGTGGCTGGGAAACCTTTTTATCCTACGAGGATCCCGAGCAGGACATTCTTGTGGGTCTTCTTCGTTTACGCAAATGCTCGCCGGACACTTTCCGGCCAGAACTGCAGGGTAACTGCTCCATTGTACGCGAACTGCATGTCTATGGATCCGTGGTGCCCGTCAGCTCACGCGATCCAACTAAATTCCAGCACCAGGGCTTTGGCATGCTCCTTATGGAGGAGGCGGAGCGCATAGCTCGCGAGGAACATGGCAGTAACAAATTGGCAGTCATCTCCGGTGTGGGCACCCGTAATTACTATCGCAAACTAGGCTACGTGCTGGACGGCCCATACATGTCCAAGACAATTACATAGAAGTAAAAGTCTTAAGACATTTGATGTTTTCATGCAATTTAAACAATTGTTAAATTACGCAGGATATGTTTTTAAATAAATATGAAAACTATTACTAAACACTTTCAATTTCATGTGGCTCCTATTTTCCATCTTTAATTAAAAATACAAAAAAGGTTTTTTAACTTATTTTCTACTTGTTGAAAATGAAATGAATAAGATAGTTTTTATTTTAAATATTAGTTCCTGCTTAAAATAAATTTGTATTTCATTTATGTAATAAAACAATTTTTTCATATTAATCCGGATAATTTTGTTCGGATTGAAAATTATTAGTCTTATTCGCAATCCCTGAATAAAATGGAAAAATTGTATAATTATAGGAAAAATGCATTTAATATGATATATCGACACATTTGGCAGTCGAAAAAATAATACAGCAAGACTATTTAAATATTCGCTTCATCATTCGATCCCTTTCATTACTTAAACATTATTTAAATTATTTCAAAACTGGAAATACTTAAGTCTCGTTGTCAAAAATGTTAAAGAGAACCTAACTATAAATGGTTACAATTGTAGGTAAGTTAAAAGTATGCAATTAACAAATCATATAAATAGGTTTTATTTTTTGGGCAGTGCCTCCTCGTCCGTGGGATCACAGTCGGCGCAGTGCCAGGAATACCCGCGTATCTTTGGCGACTTCTTCAGCGGCGGATCGAGGCACGCAAAATGATAATGCTTGTGGCATTCATCACAGGTCACAACCTGATTGGCCTTGCCGCTCTCGGTGCAGACGCAGCAACTGATTTCTACATTTACTTTAGGATTGGAGACACGTGGTCTTCCCACACGCTGCTTCCGTGGACTGGACTTGCGGGGACTGATCTTTCGCTGTGGCGATGGTGTTTCCTGCGGCGCCTTTGGCTCCTTCACTTTTTGAGGCGTCACAGGTTGCGGCGTTATTAATGTAGGTGCCACAACAACGGGCACAGGCGTCTGCTCCGGCTGAATGACATCCTCAACGGTCTCCACCGACGTAGGACGCGATGCTTCGTCCACGGAGCGCACTGCATTGGCGGGCACATAGAAACTACGTGATTCGGGTGCATCTTCGCCAGGCAAACGCAATGTTTTGAATATGATTTTAATGGTGCTGCCGGAGTTAACCGTATCCGGCGTAGAGTCCTCGCCGTGAGCGCGCTTTTTACGCTTACGTTTGTGCTCCTTATTAAAGGACTTTTCCGTATCCGACGATAAGTTGTGCTTGTTTTTATGCTTATCCTTGCGCTTCCCCTTGCGCGACTGCTTGCTAATGGAGTCATCTATAGAGTCCTCACAGCCCGACAGATTCGAGTTGCTACGCGCTGGAATTGCTGTTGGTATGGCCAAGAGATCTGAGCCAAGAACTGATGCTTGAACTGGAAGAGAATTAAAATTACAATCCTTGTATACTCAAATTGTGTCTAATAAACTAAAATAAATAAAGACTTAAATGATTTTGGCACTTTTAATATTATTGCCCAAAAGTCTTACCGTTTACAGGCGTCTTGCGAGGCGACTGCATCTTGACGCGCTTTGGTGACTTGGTCAGATCCTCGATGACATCGACAGCAACAGGCAGCGATTTGTTCAAAGTACGTTTCATCTGCGGTATCGATTCCTTGGGCACATCGTCCAGGGAGTAGCGATCCACATACACCAAATGTCCATCCTTGTTGAAGCGCGTGCGTGACTTGCGTGGTCCTGGGGATATTTCGGTGACTGCATCGGATACATCAGATTTGTCACAGCATTCGGAACACTGCCAGCCATACTGCTTGGATTTCTTGGGCGGACGCGTCAACGGTGGATTCAAGCAGCCCAAATGATAGTGGAGATTGCAGGTATCACACTTGACCAGCAAATGCTGATCGTTGTTCCGCTTGCAGATGCCACAGCTCACAGCAGGTGCAATGGACGGGGCTTTAGTGGAGTTCACCTGGGATTGCTGTGTGCTCAGCTGTCGCGTGTTGTCAAGTTTACAGCCTGGCGTGGACAAGTGGGAGAGTGGAAAGCCCACGCCCATTTTTAATGCCGCTGCTGTAGGCACAGAGATGGGTCTTTGTGGTGGTGTCGCCACCTTGGGTGGTTGCTCCGGCTGTGGTCGCGCTATGGCATCCACACTGGACAGATTCAATCCCAGGCAGAGCTGTGATAAGCTGCTGTGCAGTGACTTTAGAGTTGCTGCCAAGGAATCCCTCGTCGCCTTCACCTGTTTGCGCTCCTCGAGTGCACTATCATACTTGGCACGCAGCTCATCCTGCTCCTGGCTGAGCTGGGCGTTGTGTTGGATGAGCTGTTGTTGCTGCTGCTTGAACTCAGACATGCGGGCAATGCGATCCATGTAGTAAGCGGTGAACTCCACACTAAAGGCGGGTGCAATGTGCCACTTTTTGCGTATATCCTGCAGCGCCTGAATATGCGCCTCTCGCTGCTCCAAATGCTGTACATCCACGGCCATAAACTCGGCCTTGTCCAGCAGACGACGACAGGCGGAGGCGGAACTGGTCAACAGTCTTGACATCTTTTGTGTGGGCACCCAAGGCGTCGGTTTTAGTTGCTTGTGCTGTGCGTATTTTTGTTGTATCTTCAGCAGCTTGCGCTGTATGCGTGCCTGGGCAGGATTGGGATTCGCCTCCACCAGTTGCTGTTGGACAATCGCACGTTGCTTGGCCTGATGCAGCATGTTGAGCCTGAGTGTATGATAGTTACGTCGTCGCTTTTTGATCATCTCCTTCTCGGAGTGGACCTTGCAGTGTGCATAGAACGGATCAGCTGCATCATCCTCATGATGGGCCTCAATTAGGTAACCGGCCACTTGGGCGCAGGTGACATGAAAATATGTTTTACACATGCCCGCATCACAGCCAATGCAAACACCAGTTCGTGCAAAGAGCGCATTGTCACAGAGCGAACAAAGCTTGGCGCCCCATTTGCTGTACTGCATCTCGAAGAGCGTCACGGAGCTGAGCTGTTCCACCTCGCCAAAGGCCACGCCCGGCACATAAAGGGCACAAATCAAATGCACCCATTTGCCGACATCAGTCTCCTTGTAAATTCCACCTTTATTCGGACACAGCTCGCAGTCTGGCTCGGAGACGCCCGCACGACACGCCTCACAGAACCAGGGCTCCGTGGAGCACGTGGAATTGGTGCTGGAGATGCTGACATTGTCACTGACGCCATAGCAGCCCTCGTGCACGGAAACACCGCAGGAATCGCATTCAACAATCTCGTTAACATCATCGCTCCGCTCGCCAAGGCAGACGCAACACATGCGCTTCGGTGGCGCCGACGACAGTGCCTCACAATTGAAGCCGTTCACACGTGGCGGAACATGAGCTGCAGCAAAATTTATTCACTATATTATGTTGCTATATATCTAAAATGTAATATATGTTCACCTTGAACTGGAGCTATTGCTGCTGCTGCCTCCTCGTCCGGATTCACAATGTTATCGGCCAACAGCTGCCGCAGTTGCAGCGTCGAATCATCGCTGTCGTCGCCAGAGTCGGCGTTTGAATCGCTGTCGCTGCTGCTGCTCGCGTCGCTACTGTCACCCTCCCCATCACTTTCGTCTTTTGAGCCATCAGAGCAATTGTCAATATCGGGCAGAAAATCACTGTCGGATGAACTTTCACCCAAATCAAAGTCTAGCAGCGCTTGGGTTGTGATTTTCGGCTGGCGAACGCGCTTAAATGGCGCCATTTATTACAATATTTGTGACTTTTTCCTCTGCAAGAAAAATCCGACAAGCAGCCAAATAGAGGTGGGCCAATATCGATATCAAATATCGTTTGCAAGCAATCGATATGCCTTTTGGATAGCATAATCCCACCCCCGCTAAATTATTTTTGGCGGAATTTTTATTCAAAGCAAACTAAAATAAATGTTATTCATAAGCATTTAGTTCTAAATCATATGTAGTCTACATTTATTTATAAAAAAAAAAAACAAAACATTATTTTAAAAGACCTCCAATTGCTCAATGGGCAACCATTTGGAACTCTCCAAAGCATCGTATAAATGTCTATCTGAATCGATGGTTTCACGATTTAACTTATCTACGTCGAGCACAAATTTGTGCTCTTCTAATCCAAAGTCATCCTCAGCAGCTGGCGCAGCTGTGTTGGTCGTCGTGCTCTGCTGCTGTTGCTGCTCATATTGTGCACTGCGCTGGGCGCTCCAAGCCTCCGCATGCTGAGCAAGTGTCTGTGGATTCGAGTGGGATTGAGACAAGGCCTGTTGATAAAAGGCAGCAGCATCGGTTATAGATGGAGCAGAGGCCTGATCATAGTAACCCTGCCAGGCATTATAGCCCTGCCAATAGGTGCTAGTTGGATCATAGTACGGCGAATATTCAGTGGCAGCACTTGTCGAAGACGCTGGCGTTGCACTCGGGCCGCCATATCCATAGTTGGCATTAGCATTGCCTAAAGCTGCGTGAAGTTCCGACTTCGGCTTGGGCACTGCGTTACAGATCTTGATCGGTTTAGTGCCCAAGCCAATGAATCCATTCATATCGTACAGCGCGGACTTTTGCTCATCCTCAATGCTAAATCGGACAAATCCATAGCCCTTGGAGAAGCCCAGACTGTCCAGAATGACCTTTGCCATTTTAATCGATGTATATTTACTGGAGAAAACCTTGTAAAGGGAATAATCATCCACATCCGAGCTGAGATCACCAACCCACACGCTAAACTCCCGCTCGTTTCCCGGCATTTTGTATGAATTACTCGCCGAATTTAGACGGAAGCGAACGATGGGATTTGTGCCGGGAATGGGTTTGCCATTTAACTTGTGCATGGCATCCAGCGCATGATCATCCGATATGAAATTGACAAAACAGTAGCCCGCTGGCTCGCCAGTGTATTTATTGCGCATAAGACGCACTGTTGTAGGATCTTCGCCCATTTTTCGGAATGCAGCAATTATGAAATTTTCCGTCATGTACGTATCCAGCTGCAAAAAAAAAAACTAAAAATAGTATTTTAACGCTACAAAGACTTGATACTTGATACTTACGCTGCCCATCCATAGCTGACAATGTACGGATGTCATTTTGTTAATAAAATTTCAATATATTTCGCTTTTTCTAGAAATGCCTTGAAGAAACACGCGTAAACAAACTATGAAATAATATTATAGTCAACAGAGATGCACCCGATTTATGTTGTCGATAATATTTGTGAACTGTCGAAAAATGTTGCCAGCAAATACAAAGCATTCATACAAAACGTAAACAGCTTCTACAAAACTAGCTGGCAACTCCCTATCGTTATCATATTTGATATTGTGCGTGCTTGTCAAATTCAAAACAACATTATACAAAATGCGCCTAACTCTGGCACGCTTTGCTGCCTTTACGCCAAAACTAAAGGAAGTGCGCATCATTTTAGACCCATCTGGTAGAGCCTCAAAAGGGGTCAGGTAAGTTATTATGCAGTTTGCTAGCTAAAATTATGTAATTTAGCAGAGTAACAAAATCTTTTTATCAGGGAGTATATTCAGAGATTTTATCCAAATCTGAAAAAGAATAATCCAAATCTACCCATATTGGTAAGAGAGTGCGCTGGCGTGCAGCCAAGACTCTGGGCACGCTATGGTAAGCTATATTTCGGAAATATTTAAAGGATTTCCTAAATTTTTCTGGATTTTAGAAAATGGCAAGGAAGTGTCCATACCACTGACGAATCAAGCTGCTCAAGATGTACAGAAGCAACTGGAGGCGGTTGGCAAATGAAGCATTAAAGATTGTCTAGTCTTGTTTACTTAAAGAATAATAAAACAAAAATTTCGTATATGTAATTTTTGTATATCAATAATATTTCTATTATTTGTATTTCAATTTTTTTATAGAATAATTACAGGATCTCTCACAGTAATTTGTATTTATGATGGACATTTAAAATTTTTAAGTAATTACAGTACATTTAGTAATGACATTCAGACATTAGGTACATGATTATAGAATAGTCAACATAAATTAATTCTTAAATGCTGGTAGTCCAAACTGTTCGGGCTTGAAATCCTCTAGAGAACGCAAAACCTGTGTTGCATGGGAGCAACGATCCTTGGACAATCTTGGATCTGGCACCATGATCGTCTGCATGCCAGCACTTTCTCCAGCCGAAACGCCATTGGGCGAATCCTCGAATACCAAACAATTCTCGGGCTTTGGCTTATCACTGAACCGAGCGGCGGCGATAAGAAAAATATCCGGAGCTGGTTTGCCATTCTTGACTTCTTTGTCGGAGGAACCGCAGACACGATGATTAAATAGATCAAACAGTTCCCGATGATTTGTGGTTTTCAGCTCGACCATCTCAGCTCCCGAGCTGGTGGCCAATGCGAAAGGCACTTTATTGGCATGCAAATGACGCAAAAGACGCTCAGCACCTAGAGAGGATTTCAGAAGAGAGAAGACACATTATTCGAGTGCTTGTAACCCATAAGAAATCACAAGCAACTAACAGCGACAAACAGCGTAAAGAATCTCTAACTACTGTCGAAGGTGCTAACCTTCTAAAAGGGGAACATTGCGCATCCGTTCGCCGCACATTTTGTGATAACGATTCAGAAACTCGCCAACGGTTATGGGCAGTTGGCATTCATCTACGGTTATTTCGGCTGAACGTTTTTCTTGTGTGCCCATCACCCTGAAACGCACCGCATCCGGATAGGGACGACCAAAACTGCCGGCTATTTGCCTAGTGATTTCCTCATATATTTTCTCAGTGTCTGCAAAAATATAGTACGAATATCGAAAGGGAAATTAATACCTGGCATTAGTTTAGCATCTCCCATCAGAGTTCTGGTATTTTCCAATTGCTGCTTGGCGTACTCTTCCCATGTCATTGGCAGGTCATAGTAATGAACCATGAATTCCGCCACAGGACGTGTCTGTAGTCCCATAATTTTTTCCTTTACCTCGAATGTGTACTTCAGACCAAACGGATCGAGCACCATTTGGGCGGCCAACGTGTACAGGGTCTCGGTGTCTGGGTTGTAAACATGTGTAATGCACGGCGATAAACAAATAAAAAGTTTAGTCGAGTCGCCGACTTTAAAATACCCGTTGCTCAATTTAAATTTATAAATATTAATTGTATCTGTAAATGTTATGCTCCAGAGATATACAAATTATTGGATATTTTGAGGATTTTGAGATTCTGTAAAACTTAAATCTATTACTATTATTATAATGTGTGCCAAATTTTGTAAATCCGGGATTTCAAACAGACGAACACATTTGACTATATCGACTTAGCCTCCTCCCCTATATTACATACATTGTCACAAATGCAGTATACACTTTTAGTTTATGAGTAACGGGTATAATTATCGATATCACTACCCCCCCCACCACCCTCACTTACCGAGCAACAGGCCGTCCATATCGAAGATGCAGTGCGTCACATTTCTCAATACTTTTTGTGCCATATTTTCTTTTGTTCGATTATGTAACTTTGTAAAGTTAGCCTGTAACTGTAAAAACACTCACATATATATATATAGATTCAGGTAATTTGTTTACAACATTGCAGCTTGAGCTTTCCGCATGTTTTAATGCCCCAGACACGATTCTTGAAAGCTTTTTGCCGGCACCATTTTTGATATTCTTTTAATTTATTTACAGCAAATATTTGGTGCTCTTGTCCTTGTCTCAAGGACAGCCTATTTCTTGCGGAAATATTACAGATAATGCAACCTTGACCTACACGTAATGCTTGCTCTTTTTCACTGCGATTGCGTCTGACACAACCGTTCAGTCAAACACTTGGCGAAAACTGCCCCAAAATGCAAATGGGCCGTTTATTTTAGCGATAGCTGACAAGGTTGCCAGACTACGTTGAATTAGAAATTTTCCATGTTTTACCCTACAGACGCTTTAGCGTTAGAAAGGGTATACACGTTTATGTAAACTACCAGTGTGTTATGAATGTTTTTAAATTCATGAAAAGCGGCTTCTAATTTGAATGGACAATTATTATATATCTCAATTTCAATATTTACTTTTTAAGTGTATCTCCGCACAGGGTATTTTTTAGTCGACGCTTTATTATGGCACACCTGTGTAGATTTATTTCACCATACTTATGGAATATATTTAGTAGACTTAATTATTGTTGATTGCTTACACGCGTACACACTGATACACGTGAGAGCACTGCAATAACAATGCCAATTGATACCTGACGTCACAAATCAAAACATATGGAGGAACATACAAATTGCGCTAAATTGTTTTTCTTTTAAATTTATTAAAAAACAAATACATTTTTGATGGTCGAATGTATTACGTTCAGTTGCATTAAGAGGAATATCTGTAATAACAAAAATAAAATCAATTTATAAATAATGCACAGATAATAATCATGAGGTAGGCGCACCTTATACTTAGGCGCTCAGCAAGCAGACACCACCGGCCTTCTTGATCTTGTCCTCAGCCTTCTTGGAGAAGTACTTGGCCCTGACAATGATGGGGCGAGCGGGCAAGTGACCGCGTCCCAGCAGCTTGTAGTAGCCCTAAATGACAAGAGATGCACATGTGTTAATATCGTGTACTGCTAACAAACTTAAATGTATTAAATGCCTTTGCTTATTGGATTGATCTGAAAGGCTTTCGCTACATGGTGAGAGCAATTGTACGGTCGCATTCAGTCCGCCCATCGCCTTGGGTGTCTCTTCATATCGAATACCAATAACAAAGCATAATCATATTTCAATTCATATTGAATGGAAGACTTACGAATTGAACCAGATCGATAACTGGCGCCTTCGTGCTCTTCTCCTTTTCCAGTTCAGCGAACTTCTCAGCTCCGACCAGAGACCACAATTTGTCCAGGTTGATTTCGGGCCTGAACTTGTGCTGGCGACGCAAGTGGAAGTTCCTCATGCCAACCTTGCCGAAGTAACCAGGATGGTATTTGTCGAAGTTGATGCGGTGATGGTGCATGCCACCAGCGTTACCGCGACCTCCAGGATGCTTGCGGTGCTTGCCGATACGGCCATGACCGTGGCTCACGTGACCACGCAGCTTCCTGGTCTTCTTTCTCTTGATATTCGACTGCGAAAATATAAAAAGTAATCCGAAAATTAGAAAAAACAATTTTTTATTGCACGTGCATTGTCAGCGGCAACTTTGTCAACGGTGGCTTCCAGCACCAAACACATGGGGAGGTTATGTTTGCACGCCGTTGTCGCATTTTTTTTTCGTTTGCTCACTTTCACATTGCTCAAGCTCTCTGCAAGTTACAGTATTGTGTGCAGCACAGTTGCTGTTTAACTAATATGCATTTTAGGTTCATTATGCATATTCCACATTTGTTTAAACAAAAATTGAACTGCACAACTCGTAGCAACGTCCACTCACCATCTTCAGAGTTTTGGAAAGAAAGAAGTGAGCAAAGTTGGCTGCGGTTCAAACTAACACTGGGAATGTGTGCACGCCCTATACAGCACTGTTCAAGATTAGGGTGACCAAATATCCAAAAAAAAATGAAACAATATTAAATGAATAGCACAGTTGTATGTAATTAATAATAATATAATGTATAAAATATATGTTAAATTATATATTGACAACCGAACGAGTTCTCGGTCAAATAGTTCAGTTATGACATTACAATCTATTTTTAAAGTAAGCACTAGGTGGCGTATTAATGTTTCACAAAACATACAAAAGGTGGTGCCATAGTACTGTTCGATAATTATCAACCCGTTGTCTTTATAAATCGATAAAAGCTTAATGTTTGGTATTTATAATCAGTGCTGCCAACTTTTGTTAAAAAAAAAAGCTGTTTACTTCAGGAACGTTGCAAAAAAGCTGAAAAATTATTACAAAAAAAGCCATAACAAAAGGTAGTTTTTCAATTCATTAATTTCTATATGCGCTCCACTTCCGCGTTTGACCAAGGCAACGATAATATATCAATGGCAGCCTCTGCTAAAGTATTGTTGCCCCCACAATCCTTATAGGGATTGACTTCAATCCAAAATGTTTTAGTGCTGTCATCATTTTCCTTTTTCACAAAATGAATTTTTCTATATAGGCTTTAAATTTTCCCTAAATTTGGGCATATTCAAAAAAGTCGGAAAAAAATGGCATTTAAAAAAAGCCAGAGTTCCCGCTGCCCGCTGTTTGCATATTTTTCTAGCAAATGGCCTATGAAAAAAGTCTGATTTGACGGGAAAAAGCAAATCTGGCAGCACTGTTTTTATTGCATTGTGGTATTTCTGTGTTTGCTGCTCGCAGCCACACTGCTGTTTATTTATGTTTTCGCTGCTCGAAAATTTTTAGTTTTAAAAAATCAAAAGTGGTATTTTAATATACACAAACTGCAATACTACGAATAAAAATCCCTTAGTTCTCAACGGTGGCGATTTGCGCGACGTACGCTCGGTGTTGCCTGCCTGTGTTTTTCTAGTGTGTGCGTCGCTTTTGAGGCCCAGAAATAGAAATTCTCTTGCCAAACCGAAACGGCACTTTGTGTATTTTATGTATGTATTTACATATGCATATTAAGTGAAAGCGCGTGTTTTTAGTCATATTTATGCGCGTGCCCAGCCAAAAGTAAAAAAAAATATATATTAAATAAGTGTGTGTGCATGAGAAGGAGGTGAGGAGAAAGAGAAGACCGCCTCATTACTCATCCGTCTATTTAGTGCGTGCGAAACGAACAACGAAACAACAACTACAACAATAGCAACAACAGCAACTACAACGATTACATTCAACGATCGACGAGAAGCAGCAACAGCAGGCGGTGCAACAAATGTTTCTTGAAACGCAACAAAGTAGAAGGTAAGCTAAAACTATAAAATATTAATTTTAAACAAATAAACAAGACGGAAATGGAGTTAATAGAAGGGAGATGAGTCATAGTTGAACATCGCGCAACTATTGCATAGGCAGAGTTCACTGGCATCGCCCATTCCGGCAAATGATGCGTCACTTAAGCTCCACAAATACAAATACACACAAACTCACACACATGCACAAATCTCTTTGACAAATGCAGAGCAATTGCTGCTGTTGTTGGCGCTGAACTGTCTACCACTGCTTGCCTCCCCCATGACCCTCATGCGCACAGTGGTGATAAACAGCCAACCTAGCTTATAAAAATGGTTAACTTAAAAACCAACAAAAATTATAATGTAAACTAAATAATACAAGGCCCAAGAAGTATGGTTAATCTTAAAGCTCGAAAAAGCCCGTTTCTCCCACTGTGCAGCTGCAGGGCGCAAAAAAGCAATTTCAACACATTTCTTGCACGCTTTCTGTACATACATATGTACATACATATGTATGCTTGCTGCTGCGGCAAATGTTATTTATTGCCAAGCTGAAGTTGTTGCACTGTGCTAAGGTTGAAGTGTCTGCCACTTATGCTGCACATAATCCATAGGGTCAATAGCAGTCAGCCAGGTTGGGTTCAATTGCCGCCTTCAACGTTGTTTGCAAGTGTTTGTTTGTCTTTCGGAAAAAAAGGACATGCAACGACTCATGGCACGTTTTCAACCCAAACCACCAAAAGAAACGACCAAAATTTGAACTGTTGCCAAAATGGAAACGAGTAAAATCACCTTGGGACTGAGAATTGTGGCAAGGCAAAGGCATATCCACAAAGTGTAGTCAGTTGTCTGCCTATCCCTGTGGTTGGCCAATTGCAAAGCTTAAAAGTTGCCAAAAGAAATGCGTTCAATTATGCATATCCTTTGGCCTAAAAGAACAAGAGAGTCAATTGCATTGAAAGGCTTTGAAAAAACCAGGGATCGTAACTCTTATAAGTTTTTTGATAAAAGTTATGAAATAAGAATTATTTTTCAATTTTTATTTAAAAGTTGAAAAATAAGAGTTATTTTCAATTTTTAAAATAAAAATCAATAATAAGAGTTATTATTCAATTTTTATTTAAAAGTTGAAAAATAAGAGTTATTTTCAATTTTTAAAATAAAAATCAAAAATAAAAGTTATTTTCAACTTTTATCATAAAAATCAAAAATAAAAGTTGAATTGAAATATCTTTTGATCGGGAGGGCCCATTTAATTAAACTGCCTATATATTTTATCTACACTTTATCATGGCCCATAAAATGATCATACCTTTATTCAGTGTAGTTTAATGAAATGGGCCCTCCAGATCAAAAGATATTTCAATTCAACTTTTATTTTTGATTTTTATGATAAAAGTTGAAAATAACTTTTATTTTTGATTTTTATTTTAAAAATTGAAAAGAACTCTTATTTTTCAACTTTTAAATAAAAATTGAAAAATAACTCTTATTTATAATTTTTTTCATAAAAATTGAAAATAAGAGTTAAAAATAATTTTTAAAATAAAAATTGGAAATAAAAGTTTATCCGGTAGCTGGATTGACCTTCCAAAAATAGCATATGAGGAATTTTTTCGATGTCCCTGGCATTTTTTTAGGGCTTGATTTTTTTCCGCCTCATAACTCTTATTTGCAATCCCTGGAAAAAACTGAATTAAAAGTAATTTACTGGATATAAGTTACAGACAACACCATAAAAATGGTTCTATAATTAATTTAAAAACTAAGTATTTTAAAACATAGCCAACTCCTATTGATTTTAATCTATTTCCTTAAATAACTTCAACTGAAATTTCCTTATGGTGTTTCAAATTCAATAATTTCAATACAATTTCGTATTTAACAATATAATATAATATAATATTAAATATATTTATAGTACTCTTGACGTTTATCAGTCACTGTTTTATTTCAAGAAATATTTTAATTGATGTTTTCTTTAGAGAGAAAAGTAAGCGTGCTTAAGAAAAATATTCTTACCTATATTATATTTCTTGTATTACGCTTGACGCAAATACTGGACCAAGTGTAGGGAAATTCGATGAGTTTTTCTTAGCGCAAAAATAAATGCCATTGACTTTCCTTTTAACTTTATGTGTCTCATCAGAAAATTTGAAAAGTGTCGGTAATTCTTCCAGAAGTATTTCATACAGAGAGCTTTGCACTATCTGATTTTATGGGTTTTTTTTTGCGGTTTAATGAAGGCATTTCACTAAGATGTAGTGACTTACAAAACAAACACAAAACAAGACAAATCGTTGCTGTTGTCTAACTAACAGATACCCTTGGCAACTATATGATTTTTTTACTATCAGTCTGCAATAACTTTAGCGATTTTTATACAATCGAAAGGAAATTTTATAATAGATTCATAACTACTTAAAATATTCTTAAATTAAAGTAATGCGATATCTCTTCAATATAAAATGGGATTGCCAGTATGTTAAAAGTTTCTATAAAATATGGCTTGATTAATTTTTCCATTTCACTTACGCCCAAACTTATAAGACCTCTTCAATCTGTATGTACAGGGTATATTCAGTCGTTTTTTCATGTTTGGGATTTACAGTTTGTGGGTGAATGCAAAGCAAACAAAATATTTGTTTTCCGCTATTTGCAGTTGACCTCATTTTTATCGATGCGATACGAAATATGCCACATTGAGTTAGCAATTCGATATTCTCCGTTCTGTACAAGTTATGAACTGCTCGCCCACGATTCTCTTCTCAACTGCACAACTACAACAATAACATTAACAACTGAAAAAGAAGAGGAAAACATTAAAAGAGTAGACAAAACAAGATGAACTTCCACTTGGAAGTGGGCACATGTGTATGTGTATAAATAGAGATGAGATGCAATCAAATTATATTATGGCCATATATCTTCGGAACGTACAACAAAATGCATCTCAAGTGCCCATCTTAAATCTCAGCATCGACATTGGATTCAAAACCAGCCGTGACAAGATTTTACTGGCTCTAGAACTGCATAAATTTGGTTTGTAATTTTGAAGTACACTTCCAGAGGGTAGTCTCGTTATCTTATGGCATATGTAACATTCTAGACAAATTTTTTGTGCTTTTTAAAATATTGTTTGAGGAGCACAACGAGCTGTGAATTTGATAAAGATTTTTGTAGTTCAACCTTGTCAATTTCCTATATCTATCATGTTAGCGTTATCATTGCAAATATCTCAGTCAAACAAGAAAAATTCAATTAGTAGCTTTTCACAAAAAATCCGACAAAATTTCAAAAAAATCTTAGAATTTTCTTCCTTATATTCGAATTTAATGTTGCAATTGCTGTAGATAAGATAAGATCCTATCTTCAAGGGTATGAAACATTCGTCACCCTGCTGATATATATATCTTCTTGTTCTGTATATTTTCTTCTCTGACTTTGCTTGCTTTTCTTTGACTTTTCGTGCTGTTCTATGTGCCGTGACGATGACTGAGAGTCGAAAACCGAAATTGTTTTTGTTTTTTTTTTTGTATACAATTTTACATTTACTTTTACGTTTGCTCAATCTCAATCGCAATTTCCTCACACTTTTTCCAATTGCTGCTCATTCGACAGCTTCGGTGTCTGATTCTTGTTGTTTTTGTTTACATTTTGTTGGGTTTTTTCTTGATATACACTTTTGTCGCTAGAAAGAAAAGAAAACAAAAGGTGGAAGAAAAATTAAAATTTCCCTCGTCAAATTGCGCACTTCCGGAAACCGTTGCTGCAGCTTCATTATAATGATTTGACAATAAAACAGAGATTCTTTTTAGCGACAGATCGTTTATAAGTACTGCCAGATTTTCATTTCATATAGGGGGAAATTTTGTGCATGTGTGTGTGTATGGACTGTTGCTGTATCCAACTGTTGCTGTCGCCGTCGGCGCCTTGCGCAAGTTTAATGAATTAATTAAAAATTTTTGTTGGCATCGCGGCGACTGCAACGGCGACTGCAACGGCGACTGCAATGGCGACTGCGACAGAGACGTTGGCTTTGATTCCCTCCTCTGTGTGCTTTGTGGCATGACCTCAGCTTGCATCATTGCGTCTGTCGCTGCGACCATGCACAATGATGAGTTCCGATGAAATGCAACATTTGTGGGCTACCTGCGGACATTTTTGATTGTTTTCTGCTCCCCAGTCCCGGCCATGAATGTTTTTCAGGGTTAATCAAACAAATTGCGCTTAGAAACCAAATTTATTTCAGAATTTGCAACTTGCGGCAACAAAACATACATTTATTAGTGTAAAATTTTAATTATTAAAGAATATGCAACTTGGGACCGACATATGTAAGCATAAGTGTTAATTCTATGTTATAAATATACCACAATATATTTTTTTTCCACTTTCTAGAAATAGTTTTTTTAAAAATAGAATATGATATTATTTCAATTGAAATTCCTTTGTTAAAGAATAAACATTTTAATTGAAATCTTTCATTAATATAATCGTATGAAATCATAAAGGATTGGTTTCAATAATTGTGAATTTTACGAAACTAATTGGAACAGGTGAATTTTCGCTTAATTTCCGCAAATATTTCCACAAACATTCACTAAAATGTATTAATGTTCTTCAACGATTACTAAGTCAATAAAAATGGCGCATATTCCAAGTTTTCTAATGATGTCAACTGTATATTGTTTTTTCTCAATTTTATTTCTAAATGTTGACCAAAAATTTTAATGGTTTTTTTCAAAACAAAAGAGCAACACAATCAAAGAGGACTACAACAATAAATGCAAGGAGAAAATCATGAGAATATTTCTCAATGAAAAGACAAATAATGTAGAAACCCCCCTGCACTTGTCTGATCCCCCCTTGACCACCAAAGCAAACCCATTCCCAAACGGATTCTGATGCTGATTCCCTCGTTTGTCATATGTGTTTTTCACGAAAATATGCGCTGTATCCGGTCATATATAGAGTCTATATATAAGTACGTACGTTTTGTTAAGTATCGCGATCATTAGTAGAGAGAGAGCGAGAGAGAGACTGGCAGAGAAAGAGAGGAACCGAGAGAGGACAAATGGGGAAAGCCGTGAAAATTCGGCTGCTGTTTGTTGTCCGCGTTTTGTGGCTGGCGAGTGTCGCCAATGCCGTGTCGCAGTTTCGTGGAGGCAATGAACGTGTGCGGTGCAACCAAAGGCGAAAAACGGCGAAAAATTCGTGCAACAATTGACGGTTGAACAAACTATATATATGTACATATAAAAAATACGATAGCTACACAAATATCTAAACATATATTATATACATGTGCCTATGTGTGATATATCAAGGACTAAAGTCATTCTCTCAAAACGTGACCTTGTCTAAAAAATAATTCTCCAACTAAACGACAAATTGCAGCACAAAAGTGTAAAGAACTCACCTCCTGTAATGGCCACAATTTTAAGGTATTTTGGCAAGTGTCTACTCTTTATCTATATATATATTTAAATATACATACATATATCTTGTGTGTATGTATATATATACTAGATATCGCCTGATTTCCATTGGCATATGGGAAGTCGGCACGTCAAGATTTATATTTTCGTCGCTTGTTATTTTTGGGCTGCCAACGGATTTTGGGCAAAATAAAAAACATGTTTTTATTTCATATTTTAGCGGTTATTCATTCAAGCAAACAACAAAAATTATTTGATTCATCTGCAAACATTTCTACTCACAGAATATTCAGAAAATTTGCAATCATTTTTGCACAATTAACTTTACAGTTGCATCTGGATAGATAATTTGAAAAAATCTATTGTTAAAGTTGAATTCTTTATTCCCTCTTTTACAGAAATATATCTATATATAAAAGAAATTCCACAAATTATATTGTTGAAATATATTTTAAAACTCTAGAAAAATCTTGAGGAATTTTAAAGAATTTTCTATTTTATATGTATGGGCACAAGTTTAAAAGTTTGACAATCTTTGTGAAGATAAAACGTAATGGAAATGAGAGATTTACATTCATATACATTTATCACCTGCAAATATTGTTAACATAGTTAACATGTTTCTAATCTAATCAAATCTTGTTCACACCCCACAGAATTATCCAAATGAATAGTAGATAAGCTTTGACATGCTACACTGACTTTTTCACCTGATAATATGCACTCGAAAATGTCAACCGAATTTGTATACGCTTACTTTACCAAACATTTTGAAAAAGACAAAACAATTTGGCTGAGCAACCTGCAAAGTCGTTAAAATTCATCATTTTTTTTGTCTTCAGCCAATCGTTTCAGTTTTAAGGTCTTTTGTACATCTTTCAAGATAATTTTCGAACATATCGTTAAAGCTGTGATCGTAAATTTGCGAAACTCATGACAAGGCGTGTTGTTTATGATTTATACACCATTTTTAAAAATACAATATTTCATTCAGTTTTCTTTATTGCCTTTAAGAAACGTTGCGGCATTTCGTAATCGCAAACAGTTTCCCAATGCTTTTACTGTTTTGGCCTTGGCCATCGATTGTTATGATTCGAAAATCTGAAAACGATTGCACGCGCTTTCCAGATACTTGCCCCAATGATGATGTATTTTGTTAAAGACAAAAATGTCAAGGAAAATGTTTTTAAAGCACGAGAGAAGCAATACCAAAAAAAAAAAAAAAAAAAAAAAAGACGCAAACAGATGTTTTTCTAAATGTTTTTGGCCAATGGAATTTTCAACTTGTTAACGAAGAGCGAATGACGATGCCGATTCGCTTCGATTAGATTCGTGTGGGAACATTTTCATATAGAAATGTACATATTTATTAATTGTGTATATGTGCATATGTTTCTCATTGAAATATTTTTTTACTTGCACGCGTTGATCTTTCAAGTTCAACAAACACTCGTTTTAATTCAATTGCATTTATTTTAAATTTAACAAGTTTGAAGTAGGTGCAATTTAAATACTTCACACAATTAAATTTGTATTAAATTTATATATTGAATTTTTTTCCATTTTTTGTAGAAAAATCAGAGCAAAGATTGAAAGAACTTGTTTCTGGTATTTTAAGTTTATAATTTACATTGCAACAAACATTTCGTTCAAAGCTATTTGACTTCAGCAAACGTCTATTAAATTTAATGTTAATTTAATTTCAATTATATTTCTGTTCAAATTAATATTTGTTTAACATTTTTAATTAAATGTAAACTCAAACTTTTTCGAGTTTTTGTTTGAGTTTAAATTCCAAAGCAATTTTTATTATATTTTATCAAAGCTGCACTTCAATTCAATATTAAATTAGATTTTATTTAATTTTTTGTAAACTTACATTAAATATATTAACAACTTCTTTTTATTTTAATTTCAGTTGAAGCAAAATAGAGAAGAATTTGAAAGGAGCTGGAATCACTGGAGTCACAGTCAATATGGATCAACCGTTGATTGTGCGGGCCGAGTACTCGTTTATGGGCAGCAACAACGATGAGTTGTGCTTCCAGAAAGGTGACCTGATAACGGTGACACAGCGCGAGGATGGCGGCTGGTGGGAGGGTACATTGAATGATAAGACTGGCTGGTTTCCCAGCAACTATGTGAACGAGTACAAGGCCCAACTGCCACTCACAGAGACCATCCGACCGCCCGAGGAGATTCAAGAGAATCGTTCGCTGGTGCTCAAGGATCTGCTAGATTCGGAGCGTGCGCACGTCGCCGAATTGCAAGGACTGCTCGAGAATTTCCTGGAGCCCATGCAACAGACGCAAATGTGAGTTCATGAATCCATTAGAGAAATGACTTAGTAAACATTTAATACGCTTTTCAGACTCAGCCAGGATGAGTATGCGCAGCTCATGTGCAACTTTGTGGAGGTGGTGCACACCCACGAGGATCTCCTCACGCAGATCGAGGAGTGCAATGATCGTGTGGGTAAATTACTGTTGGGCAGCGCGCCGCTAATGAAGAAGGTGCATCAAGCCTACTGTGCCGCCCATCCCAAGGCCATAGTCATACTGGACAAGTACAAGTCAGTTGCTTCCAGAGATTCTTTGATTTCCATGCTAATTGAACTCTTTTCTTTCAGGGATGAGCTGGAAAAGTATATGGAGCGTCAGGGTGCTGCCACGCCGGGTTTGCTGGTGCTGACAACAGGTCTCTCCAAGCCATTTCGCCGCCTCGACAAGTACTCGGCCATGTTGCAGGAGCTGGAGCGGCACATGGAGAGCTGTCATCCGGATCGTGGCGATACACAGCGCAGTGTGGCCGTTTACAAGGACATTGCAGCAACTTGCTCGGCGACGCGGCGTCAAAAGGAGCTGGAACTGCAGGTGTTAACTGGTCCAGTGCGTAATTGGCAGGGCCAGGAGCTGAGCACACTGGGCGACATCATACACATGGGCAGCGTGGCTGTCGGCGCTGATCATCGGGATCGCTACTTTGTGCTCTTTCCACAAACGCTGCTCATACTGAGCGTTAGCCAGCGCATGAGTGCCTTTATTTATGAGGTAAAAATGAAAAGAAATTTTATCTTTGAAGATTATTGATTGTAAGAGGAGGTGTAACAGTTGTTTTTGATATCCGTCTGTATTATCGATATATCTGAGACTATAACGGCTTAAGGGGTGTTTAATAGAGAATTCAAAACATTTAGCACTTACACTACTAGAGCTAGAATCGTCAAGTTTAGTGGACAGACGCGTTAAATCCCCACGGGCACTCGAGTTTTCTTTTCAAAACTTTAACTTCCTTCGCGCTCTCAAATCTTAAAGAACTTTACAACACCTGCAGCTTTTGAAATAGAGCCTATGTTTTGGTGGTGAACATTTCCTTCACTGTTATCAGCAATCCCACTTAATCGCATCAATATCAGATAAACGTAATCGTATTTATGGCTGTTTTAAATTCTTAATGGACACGGCTTTCTCAATGAATGCAGCAATTAGAGTTTATTCTGATGAGTATACGAACTTTAAGGGATATCTTTTAGTCTTGCACTCGACTGTAACGTTCTTACTTGCTAATTAACTTGTTGCCTTGCAGGGTAAATTGCCACTGACGGGCATCATTGTGAACCGCCTGGAGGACACGGACGCCATTAAGAATGCCTTTGAGATAAGCAGTCCGCTGATTGATCGCATTGTCGCTGTCTGCCAGGGTCCCAACGAGGCCAACAAGTGGGTGGAGCTGCTCAATGCCAACAATCCCAGCTTGCCGATGGGCATCAAGCGGCAACTGAGCAATTTGAGCAACTCCTCGATCGGTGGTCAACTTAACGCAGCGCATGTAAGTTTGCAGCTTATACAATTATAATTAACAAATTTGAAGCTTTCAATGTTTTTTTCACAATTTGGAAAAAATAAAAAAAAATATGTGCATATGTATATTGATGAACTTGGCAGCTCAGTCAGCATCTGGACGCGCGTGGTTATTGCACACGGTTCTCGCTGTGCGCCTACTACAATCAGCTGCCTCAGCATCCGCAGCATTCGCAGCATCCACAGCAGCAACAATTGCGACCATTTCGCATCACATTGCCGCCAAGTAATTATCCGTCCACAGCGCCATATGCGAATCTCAGTGCACACTTTGCCCGGCTGGTGAAGGCGGGTCGTCTGAGGACAGCGATTGTGAAGATGCTGTTGTATCCACAGGCGCGTCAGAGCATCGATCTCAAGCGGATTGCGTTGCGCAAGAAGCGTTGTCACAAGGCCACCGCCAAGTTGCTCCGCGATATCAATGCCAATGTGGAGGAGACAACAACGACGTCCTCGCAATCGGAACTGGAGCGTCAGGATGCCTTTGAGTTGCCCACGGACTCGGAGAGCTTTGAGGATGACTACGCCGATGATGATGATGATGAATATCTGCGCAGTTGCAATTCGGATCCATTTGAATATGTGAAGTTCTATCAGAATCGTCCTGTGGACTCCATGTGCAATTCCACTGGCACTTTTGTGGATCATGGCACTCGGCAGCGTCACAGTTCATCTATAAATTTAATTAAACTAGATTCATTGGATGCAGACGAGCTGCTGGTGCAGCATGAACTCAAAAAGGAATCCCTTGTGATTGGCTCCAGGGCATTGCGGGCCCTGGCAAGGAAATCCACCGAGAGACACTCCAGTGTGCACACCTCGACAGCCACAATAAATCTTGGTGGTTCGAGTATCACCAACTTTGTGGAGGAGGACGAACTGGAGGATGAGTCGCCATCGTCGATTGTCACCCACCAGTCAACAAAGCTGCAGCAACAAAGCTCCGATGCCAGTTCCATGTATGGCGCTCGTTTGGGCGGCGCTTTTATGGCCTGTGAGAATTTGGCCAATATGCACGATGATCTCAGTCTGAGTCGCGGTCAGACAAAACCCGTGAAAGAAGCAACGGCACCACAACTGGCAGGTTCACCCACGGAACGGCACAGCATGCCCAGCATATTTGTGGGCAATCGGTTCAATCATTGTGCGGACACGGAGGTGTATGTGCCCACCTGGCGGGAGCGCCATGAGACGCAAAACCAAAGCGTGGACGCAACGATCTTAAATGATGAGCAGGAGAATTGTGTGCACTCGAGTTCCATGGATTTGCCAGCTGCGTGTCGCACGGCGCCGGATCAGTTGCAGGCCGAGTTGCTCTACAATTACGAGGAGACAGTGAAGGAGCAGGAGCAGCAAAGGGAGCAGCGTGTGTCCCATAAAAGTGACAGTCCGTCGACTGGAAGTGCACGCAATGAACCCGCCATACGCTGCAGTTCCAGCAACGAACTCTGCATCGAGGCAAAGGGCGGGAAGCGACAGCCAACTGACAATCAAAGGGATTCCATTCGACGCTGCATAAGCTATCAATACCTACAGATGAACAATCGCCCGACAGCTGCTCCTCCGGCTCCAGCGCCAGCTCCGTCGACAACCACGCCAGGCAAACGGGATCAACTCCACGGCGACTGCAAGTGTCGCTGCTGCGAGAACTCCCAGTGTCCGAGTCCACGTTCCAGCGACAGCGGCATGGCCGGCAGCTGCACCATCGCCTCTCCAGATCCACCCAATGCCGAGTGTGGTGGCGGTCACGATGTGCTCGACCATGTGGAGCCCGAGCGACGTTTCGATGTCTGCGGCATGTTCCGGGAGAAGTTTCTGACACCAGAAGCTACACAAGAGGAGGTGGTGGAAGTGGAGCAGCCAAAGAAGCCAGAGGAGCAGCAGCAGCCACTGGAGCCCGCCACGTCCACAAATCCCGCACAATTCCAAATCAATACAAAAAGTATTTTTCTGGCCTCCAGTTCAATGGATGAAACGACGCGTGCCGCGCCCATTCATGCCGCAAATGAGCTGCTCTTCAGCGGCAGCTGCTCGGCGGATCAGTTGAATGAGGATTCCGGCCAGCCACGGGCCACGTTCAGGTCGGGCATGTATGCGCATTGGTGGAAGAAGGAGCGACTGCCTCCAGAGGTGCTACGCGGCATTGCCAGTGCGTATAATAAGCGTTTGCCAGCGACGAAAGCGACGAGCGGCAGCAAGGATTCCAGTTGCTCCCTCGGATCCATCTGTTCCAGCTGCTATTGCTCGCTGGGCGCCAGTGGATTCAGCGAGGGCGCCATCTACTGCTCCCTTTGTCACAATTGTGGCGAATCCACCGAGACAAACACCACGAATACAACCACAACAACAGCTTCCACCTGCTCGAATTGTCCAGTTTGCAGCGAGGATTTGGAGATGAGGCTAAGGAGACCATCAGCTGCCGCTGCTGCGGCTGCATCGAGACTGTCGGCGGCACGTGATGCATTTGCGGCACAGACATCGTATTCCTCGTCGCTCGATTGTCCCATTTGTGCGGCACGCGTAGCTTTGGCAACCGAAGAAGGCAAGCAAACCGAAGTGAGACGCCGTGCCACACGTCGCTTGGATATGTTGCTCCCTCCCAGATCCCCCCTCTCATGCCAGCTGCGTGTTGCAAGCTCCCCCAATTTCAGTTTCGGTCCCCATTCCAATTCCAACTCCAATCCAGGCGGCATGTGCACGGCGCGGCGCTTTTGTTGCACGTGTTTCCGTTCCGTTTGATTGTTTTGTAAATTCGTTTTGCTCACGTTTTTCCATTTCCATTTTCACATTTCCATTATCTAATTTTACTCTTCGACAATTTGGCAAAATGTGCAGCACGCCACAAAATTTGTTTGATCATTCAATTCATTTGAACGAATCATAATCAGGCATTCAACTCCATTAAGTTCATGTTTTGGATTGCAACTAAATAATTTAAAATAACGTCAAGCTAATTAAACTGACTCACGAATATTGGCCAATTTAGTTGTCGACTTTTTATAAGCTCATTTAGAGTTTTTTTAAAACTTATCTGATCAGTTGAACTGTATTAAAATAGCTCTTGAAGATTATGGTTGAGAAACTAGTATTAATTTCAAGTAGTAAAATATATAGTTTATAATTTAAACTCAGTAACCAACAGCTCAGAATGTTTTATAAGTTAGAATAAGAAATACAACAAGTTTTTAGAAAGTATTGAATACAATTGCTTAATTAAGAAAATTAAATTTCTAGTTGGAAAATGGATATAGCTCATTTGGACAGTTTCGTATTGAACTAGTTCCTATAAGCATTTTATTAGAAAATTTGATAAAAAATATGGAATTTTAAGAATTATTTTAGCATGTTGCTAATTTGTTAAATTTATTTTATTTGTGGTATTTATTGTTTATTTATTAAAGGCAATCAATTTACCAATTTAAATAGCCAAATAAAGTCAGTAAATGAGGACAGTTATGTAGTATGAAACGAGCTCGTATGTTGAACAGTTGACGGTAAAAGCCAGCTGAATTTCATTTGTACCTGTTGAACTGAACTTGATTGAACAGCTTTCCACATTCTTCATCCTCCTCCAACAACCACATCGCAACCGTTGCGCGCACTAACCAAATAAAAAGAAACCAACCACAACTAAAGTTTGAAAGTTAAAAAAATACAAAAAAGCTAAACGAATTACAAAACATTTATCTAACGCTCCAGCAGCACACAAAATACGAAAAAAAGAGATGAAAAAAAAAGAAAAACAAAACTCATTCGATTCGATTTGCTTGCTGCGCTTTGCTGCCCGATGGACTGCAGATATGTTGCCTGTACATTCTGTTCTTATTGTTATTATTATTATTGTTGCTGCTGCTGCTGATGTTGCTGCTGCCGCTGACAGCTGCCAAGAACTTTCATCAAAACTAACGAATGCCTCATTGATCGTATTGTTAAATGAACTGAAACTAATTGTGTGTTCTTTTGACTTGTGTAATTGTTATTGTATTGCAGATGTCTCCGCCATCGAGTCACAGTCTGTTGTTGCCGCCCGGCAGCCGCAATCAGACGCCGCCAGTGCCGATGCCCAACAGCAATCAACAGCAGCAACAGCAACAGTTGGCGGCGGGATCGCTTGTGAGTGCAGCTACTGCGATGTCACAACACAAACGGAGCCTGTCGTTCAATCATCACCTCAGCTACAACCAATACACGCACACTCAGCCTCCACCACATCATCTGCATCCACCACAACCACCAAGTCTACCAAGTCATCTGGGGGCGCTAAGCCACAAATCAAGTTTAGTCCCGACACCAAACAACAAGACAGCAGCGGCAGCAACCACGGAAAGCAACAGTCAGGCGGCAATTCAGGCAGCGGTAGCAGCAGCGGCGGCGGCATCGGCGGCAGCGGCGGCGCCAAACGCAAGGAAAGGAAGCACAAAGGGTATGACTTTATATGAACAACTCTAAATAACATGAATTCTTAATAGGAATTAATAATAAGAAATTGAAAGAAATCTAGTTTACTAATACTAATACTAAAGTAGTTTCTGTTTTTCTGACACCGGTTGAATCTCTTTTACAAATTCCAAAATATTTCATAATGAATCATGCAATTTTTAATACAGTATTCTTCACTTGGGATTTTTCTAATTTCTTTTAACAAAAAGTTACCCCAAAAAACTATAATTTTAATTTCCACGATTGCTTTCCAAATTCTTATTTCCTTGTTATTAAAAGTATATTAGTTTTGTATTACTATATCTTTTGTATTATTAAAAATTGTATTCCTAATTATTATTATTAATAATTTTAATTTTCCAACTAAATTTTGTTAACTAATTCTCATTTCCAAATTGAAGAAGTTTAGTCCTCCAGATTTGGTTTTTCTTATTATGATATTCTTACTATTATTTGCCAATACACAGCTAATCACGATCTTATCTTTATATTTGCAGCTAATTGGACTATTAGCTGTTTGCGTCCCACGCCGCCATTGCGTCCAAGTTTATTAAATGCGTCCAGTGGCTCCGGTTCCAGTGGCTCCGGCGGCAACTCCAACAATGCCCTGGCCAGCTATTGCAGCGGACGCAGAAATCAGCCCACATTCGAGGAGGATGCTCTCGTGTTGCGCGTCTTTGAGGGATACTGTGCCGCCTATCAGAACAGTGCCCGGAATACCATACACTCGGGTAAGTTCCAACGATCCCCCATGTGCTACGTTTAGCGAGGGCGACACCATTTAACATAAAGCAAATTTATCTGTGTTTTCTTCAACCTTTTTGCTGTTTATTTATTTAATGGAAACACTCAAGTTTTCCTTTTAAGTTTGATCATCAAATAAAAACAATTTGTAGCCAATTTGCTTTACCTCACACATACACACACACACAGTCCCACAAACACACACATAGACACACGCCCACTTAAATGTATAAAAGCTGCTAAAGAAAAGAAAAAAAAGGAAAATAAATTTTTTAATTTGTTTGGTTTGGTTTTATTTGTAACAATTCGTTAAACGTTTCACAACAATAAACAAAAACTTAAAATAATATGAATTGTTTCTCCAAAATTGTATTAGTTGATAAGCGGAAATAATAAAACTACAACAATTTGTTGAATTTATAATTTTAACTATTGGATATTAATATTTGAATTAGAATAAAAAATATTATGTAATTGGTGGTTCAACAACTAAAACAAACAAAAAAAGAATCAAAAGATTTCTTAGGAATTCATTAAATTTTGTATTTGTTTTTATTTAATTTTCATTATTGATTGCGATTGTAATTGTTAAGCAATTGGAAGAAAGGCGCTCATAAAATGTTCAATTATTTAATTGTAATTTTAATGCTAATATGTTTTTGGTCGCTTAATCATAATAATAATATTAATAATTATAAATATAAAATAACTGATTAAATTCCCATTAAAAATATGTAAACCTCAGTTGAATTTATTTAGTTATCGCTATCATTGTTCCATATCGTAAACATTATCATACTCATAATCATAAACATAGTCTTAAGGCATTCAATTACTTGATTGATTGTTAGGCTTTCTTTTGTTCTCCAACTCCAACTCCATCTCCATGTTTAGTTGTGTTTTTTATATACTTTGGACTAGCTCGTGTTTCCCTTTTGGTTGTGGTTTCTTTTCATCCTAGCTTTCACCTTTTCCACAAATTTTTTCCTGCTTTTGCTGGTTTGGCTTCATGTTTCCCCTCCACACACACATTCCACACACACTCCACACACACCGACATGTTCCCATGTTTTTCCTCTGCTTATCGTATTGTTGTTGTCCTTTGGTGTCCCTTTTAATTGGTTTTCTAATTTCTGTTTGTGTTTTGTTTTCTTTCGATTTCTTGTTGTCGTTGTTGGTATTTCGTTTTTCCGTTCTTCAAATATCTTCATTTTCTCTCTTTGTCTTTCACGCCTCTGCCAACGTGTGTACTCTAAACAACCCAACAACAAAACAACAACAACCTCGACCTCAACTTTAACTTCAACTTTAACTTGATCCGTGTGTAGCGTTGCAGCCCTGGACACCCTGTTTGCCCATACGCGGCGGCAAACTGAAAACGAGCAAAACCTTCTCGACCTCCAATCCGCAGCTGCCTTTTATAGCCAATGCAACGCAGTTTACACATCAACAGCAACACTTGCAACAGCATCAACAACATCAGCAACAACAGCAGCAACAGCAGCAGCAACAGCAACAATCGCGTCAACATTCAGCTGGCAGTTTAAACTCTTCTTTTATATGGCGTGAGGCGAGTCCCAACAGTTTCAATTTGTACTCCAGTTCAGTGGGATCCTCTCTCAATGCGGCACCTGCTCAACGTTATTCTCTGACCGGGGCGGGGGCAGGTGGCTCGCCCAGCATTAAGGATTATCAGCGTGCATTGTCCGAGGAGCGTGCCACACGCAAATCGCTGAATCGTCTAAAGAGCGGGTTCGGCTCTGGCTACGACAATGTCTGCACCTCTCCGCTGCTGCCGCGCAAGAACAAACCGTCGCCCAAGTTGCTGGTGGCACAACAAAGCTATCAACAACGTGGGGGCAACAGCAGCAACAGCACGACGACCATTGTGAAACCGAATCCTGGACATCCTGGTCTCTATGATAGACGCCTCAATCGGTCCTTTGAGACAGCATCAACATCACATCGCTATGCGGGCTTTGGGGCAGGTTACCTGATGAATTGTGGCGGCGCATTGAGAACCAGCACCTTGCAACGGAGCACACCTCAACTGGTGGCTGGCGGCGAGAGATCCGATGACAGTGATTTGGAGCGTGGCCTGGAGCATGGTTGCACCTCCCTGTTGCGCAATGGTCGAAATAACAGTAGTATTGGGGACGGAAACGCTGGCACATTGGAGCTGAATCCGGATGGAACTAAACGGCAATCGGGCAGCTGGTGTTGCGGTAATTTTGTCATGAAGCAATGGCGCAAGATCAACCATCTCTGAGTCACTCTGTGTGTGCGTGATTGTGGTTTTGGCTGTGGCTCTGGCTCTGGCTGTGGCATGTCCTCATTTCTGAACTCCACTCGGCTTCATAATCGTGTTTTATGCAACGCATTCATTGCTGCCGCCTTTGCTTTGAATGCGCCCGCTCTACAATTATAGCTGCTATATACAACAAAATAATTATTTTTAGCTTCCTTCGCTGTTGCTAAATGCTTCAAAAAACATAAAACAAATGCCAACAGTTCTTGAACAATTTAATATTTAAGTCAAAGCTGGCGATTTAGCTCTAGTTTCCGTGTGCCTAGTAATTATTATAACTTAAGCAGATCTGTAAAGTGGAGAAAATTTAAATTGACAAAAGATTTTTTTTGCAAATTTTCACTTTTTTAAGTAATGATAAATCTTGATATTATTGGAAAGTATTTCCTTTTAAATGAATTAAAGTATTATCTTTCAAAACTATTTATCTAAACTTAATTCTATTATTTTCAATATATTTTTAGATCATACTTTACAGATCTGCCCCATAGTAACTGTGTGTAGTTGTGTTATTTTTTTAACAATTACTTTTTTTTTAATACATATACTAATTGTAAGTTGAGTGATCTGTAATCTAGATACAAAAAAGAAAGACTCAGCCAAAAAAGACTACTTAGCTATGAAAAAACGATTAAATATTTGGATATTTGTAGGTTATACTTGTATGTACTAAGTACTTAAATTAGCATGCCGCCGATTACTTGCCCCCTCTCTAAATTAGTTACTCGTACTTGAAGTGCAACTGCAGCTGGTTCCTCATATAAACGCAACCCTAAAACTAGCGAGGCTTTTACATTTTCCGTCCATGGCTTTTTACGGAACAACAAGTTTGCTATAAACCATTTACTATACTATATATTTGTGACTTGATATACATGATGATTTGCCATAGCTAAAATAGTACTTACTTGTATAGAGCAGATGTTTCCTTGTGCTAAGCCAAACCAAATGACAATTTCGGAGGTTCCAGTGAAAATTCCTTTGTTACCTGCCTAGCAATAAAAGAAAAGAATATTGATCAAATTCGATTGAATCAAAAGAATGTGTAATCAAAAAAAACGAGTTTAAACGCTTTAAATGTTAGTCAAGCACTTGGCAATAACTAGAAACTAAACTAAAAGAAGTGGAAAATCAAAAGAAATTAAAAGTACATTATTGTTGTGCAATATTATGTTAAAGTAAATTAATAAAATATTATATTTAATTGAACTTTAACTGTAAGTGTTTTGTGAAACGTTGTCTAACCAAATACAATTACCAACTAACTACTATTATTAATATAATGATTAAATGCGTTTATACGTTTGTATTGTATTGAGTATATTCAACTTATTTTGATAATATCTCAACGAAATCAAAACAAAATTCAAATAAAATCATTTATATTAAAGAATTTGTTGTATTTTGTATTCGTATCTCTAGTTATATTTGTATTTGTGTCTGTGTGGTATTTGTTTAAATTTAAATAAAAACAATAATACTACTCACTTAACATAAACATAACAACACTTAACTTACAACAATCGATTGTAGTTTATAATTTGTTAATATTCTAGTCAAATAATTTATTAAAACCCCTTAGATAAACTTATTTGTTGCACTTCAAGAACTAAGATTAGAATTTGTAATTGATATGTAAATAATCTTCATTTCTTATTTGATCTAAGAGTAGAGCACATTTTTATAAATTATATTATATAATAGAAATTTTATAAAATATGCAGCTATCTACACCCATTCACATTATTTAAACTACTCATACACATTACGCATTATTCATTCACTTTTATTCGCTTTTTGTGCTGGTTACACACAACAACACTAACATCGTATTCCCGTTTATCCCGTTTACTTTTCTTATAACACACACACACAAATATATACTTCCGTATATATCACATCGCATTCCGTATCGAATCAAATGGCAGGCCTTGAGAACGAGGACATGACGCCGACATTGAGGCAACTTTGGACCGCCATTAAGCAAATGCAACTGGACATGTCGCAGATCAAGCTGCAGATCAACGAGGAGCGTGCGCTGCGTGCCGACTTGCAACAGCTGTTGATGCAACATCTGGAGACGAGCAGCGTCAGCAGTGGAGCCAATACGCCAAAGTGTTGACTATGTAAATGAACCATGACGGATTCCCACTGAAATCACTATAAAACCCGCCGCCGCTGCTTTTAGCTTTAAATTCATTAAAATCTTTACTTATTTTATTTTTTGTTTGGCAGCTGAAGAGTAGGAGATCGTAGACCAAAAAAAAATTAATTATTGTAACTAAAATGGACTTTAGAAATTGTTTATTTATATAACTTTACAGTTTGTGAGTGACATTGTGGACAATACGCCAACTGCATGTACAATTTGTTGAGCAGCTGCTTCTGTCTAGCCATCTTTCTATTGAATTAGTTAAGGGTTTTGCTTGTCTTCAGTTTAGACAATGCAATTCATATATTTATTATAAATTTATCCTTGAGCTAGGCAATCCGTTGGCTCATTGCATTCAACTAATTGTAATTATTAATTTAAATATAAATTTGTATTTGTGTAAGTTACAATGTGTAGAAACACACATAGCTCACTATGCTGTCGGGAGTTTAGTTAACGCTTTGTACAAGTATTGAAATTTTGATAGTCTAAGTAATAAGAAAAACTCTAAAAATGTGTGCCAATCTTTTTAGTAATTTTAAACTAATACAAAAATCCGTAAACAACGCTCAAAACAAGTTGTATTTATTGTGTAGTAAATTCAATTCAAGTGTAAACAAAATAAATATTGTCATAAATAAGTAAAATTAATTAAATTAAATAAATATTTAAATGTATGCATATTAGGTAAATGATTTTGCTTTGTGGCAGCTTTTGAATAATGTTTGTAATTTTGTGTAGCATACTTTTGGGCAACCATTAAATAAAATTAATTTCGGTGCTGCTTTTAGGCGCATAGTTAAATATGAATTGAATAACTTAAGAGCACATCACTGCAAATATATTAGACAATGCTTAAAAGCTAAGCTACTTATATTTTAGCCATATTTGCAGTATACAAAAAGAATTTTAACTGTGCAATTGAAAGAGTTAACTATGTATTGGGATTAAGATTAAAATCTTAACTACAACTAAAATTGTTTATGTAGTGCGAAACAATGTTAAAAAATGTTTGGAGTATAACTGCAAATTGTCAGCTTGACAATTTAGCCTCATAGTTTTTGAATGCTTTTATTTTTTCTGCTCTGCTTCACACAGTGCCAGGCTGTAGCTGTATCCGAAAGATACATTCGTCAGCTTGCGGAGACATGGCGAACATAATGAGATTACAATCAAGTAGCTGGCGACAAATGAGTGACAAGCACTGTGGCTCTGAATCTGGCACTCAGTCAGTCTGGCAGTTTGCAAAACAATTTCAGTATGTCAGTAAGGAGTTGAGAACAATGTCAAGTCTGTCTCTGGTTCGGTCTTTCTGCTGGACTGGACTGGAGCATGTGGAGAATGTGTCACTTCCACTTCCTTACTTGACACATGGATGCAATGTTTCATCTCGGCTTGTCTCAGTGTCTCTCACATGTGTTTTGTTGTTTTGGCCGCCGGATGGCAATGACGGAAGTTTTCGCTTGCACAACTGGAAAAACTCTTTGCTTCGTCAGGCAGTTTCCACAGTCCGCCCTTTGCTTGTTAGCAAAACTTTACTACAACTGCATAACTAAATGGTCGACCATTTGTGGCTTTGTGACTAAAGCGAAAAACTCTAATGACAATCATTAGCGCGCCTTTGGCTCGCTTGTCTATCATAATTTCCACAACTCTTACTGGTATAAATTTAATTATTAATAATTAGCAATTATGCTATGCCTTGCAATTTAACACAGGCAAAGGCAAAGGCAGAGCTGAAGCCGACAGTCGACTCTGCTGTGATCGTTAGCCAACATTTATTGGCCCATAGCCAGCTGCTGCTGCTGCTGTTGTTGCAGCTGCAACTTTATCCAAAAATAATAGTTGCTAAATGGGAAAATCGGCCAAGAGTCAAAGTGGCCACCACAGATTTTAGAGTTCTGCCTCCGAGACTCGCTCCACTTTATTCTCATGTGTAGTTAACCCATTTACACAACTTTGCCTCCCCATCCTCATTCTTAATTTCCTCTTTCTCATCTTCCTCCTCCTTTCCGCCTGCCACACGTCTGTCAAGCCAACACCATTTGGTTGCAACTCAATTTTCTGTGGTTGCTTTTGGTCTTAGTCTCGTGTTTTGGCCGGTTTTGTGTTTTGAAAATGAAATTATAATTTCCAATGTCACTCGACTTGTGGCTGCACAAAAGCAGCACTTTACTCTCTGTACTCGTATTTGTGCAATTTGGTTTAACCATTGTTATTAGTCAAATACATGGTCATAAATCTATCCGTATGCGCACTGACAATTAATACGCATTCAATTACATTTATTGGCCATGTTTTCTTTTGGTTTTTTTTTCGAAAATAACAAGTTTCCATTTTGTTCAATAGACCATGTTTGAAAGTAAATTCTTTATTAAGAGAACTTTTGGACTTAAACAGCTTGGGGTATATAAAAGCTTTAATGTACAATCTTCTACAGTTAATAAATCATTGGCTAAACTGTAGGATAAATATTGCTCTTGGTTATTTTCTACTTGTTTATTATTTGACTTTAATTAATAAGTGAATTTGTAGATTTATTAACTTTCCAGATTTAGCGTGTATAATTTTTGTATCAATGCAGTTGAATTGAGATTTGAAAATTTTACTAATGAACTCGTTCGTTGCTTTTAATAACTCAAATTAGTTAATAAACGACTTCAGCAGTTTTAATTTATGCCCACACAAAATGATCTCGATTAACGTTTGGTTAAAACTTTTACCGGACATTGAGAAATTAAAAATTTGAAATCGAAATGAAATGAAAATTTTCAATGTCTAATTTGTCCATTTTGAAGTGTCAACAGTTTAACATTTAATAGATATTATAAAGTTATATGCAATTTCAAATAGTAGCACAATTCCCGGCCCCTATCAAGTATTATTTTTGTTTCATTTGTATGTATGGCTTCTAATGACTTTAAGCAGAAAGAATAACACTTTTTTTTCGAACAAATCGATGCTCGAGTAAGTGACCCAGATTGCCATGAACAGTGTCGAGAATCAGCTCAAGGGGAATCGGGGGATTGGACAACGGGAGAGAGCAACCACATCATCAGCAGCTCAGCAGCTCATCATGAATATCATCATGAATTATATGTAGACAGCAGTCTGGCAAAACATCATCGATGCCTGGATAGATTGCATTAACTCATTTCCATGCTATCCGATTGGTATAGCAATAAGTTAATTCCGCTGACTCTGTGAAATGCGATGCTTCTAACCCAATTCACGTGGCATGCAAACTCGCTGCGACACTTGATGGATGCTCGATGATGATGCCCCATGTTGCAGTTACCATTGTGTCTACCTACATAGTTACTTATATAGGGCATATGTATGTAAGTTACTCTGCCAATTGCTTAAGGTCTGCCAGTCCACATCTGACAGCTGTCATTTGACGGAACCACGTAGAGCTGCGCTCACAGTGAGGCCCCCCAGTGTTGGCCCATTAGGGTAACTTTGGCTGCTGCGGGGTCCAGCTTCAGCTTCGGGCTCACAGTCAAGTGACCCTAATTACAGTTGCCATGTATGCAGAGGAGATGACTCGAGCTGCCTCTTGAGCTACTGATGACAAGCTCTTGAATTATGGTCCAAAACTGAGCATTGAGTGCTGTGGAAAGCGCTGTTGACACCCAACTTTCAGTTGATCACTTTCAAATAGTTTTAAAAGTTGCTCCAAATTTGAGTTTTGGGCTGAATAAGATAATTTAAAATATGACAGTAAAAATAAAAAAAAATCAGAGCTATGATAAAGTGATAAATTTATTACACTGTAGCTAGGCAGTGAACTTTTTCAGTTTCTGTTGTAGTAATTGTGATAAATACCCGGATCAATGAGTTTAAATTCAATGTTTTGTATAAGGCGTTTGGTCTCATCCTCTCTTACTCTTGTCTTTTTTAATGCTTTTGCCACTACAAAAAAAAATCAATTTAATAATGTATAATAATTGTTGTCTCTTTATTTAGATTTGAAATCTGTCCTATAGGGCAATCATTAAAATTGTCAGTTGTGTGATTCGAACCCTAGTTATTTAACTGAAAGTTCTAGTTCTGGCAGGCCTGCGACTCTAACCATAAAGCCACCGGACCTAGAAAAGTCACTCTTTTGCGACCAAAACCAATACAAACCTCAGTGCGACCTTATTTCGTTAGATACTATTAACTGTCTGGCAACCCTTTTATTTAAAAATTATAGTACACAAGTTATTTTTAAATTTTTATTATAAAAATTAAAAATTAAATTAAATTTTCAATTATTATAATAAAAATTGAAAATAAAACTTTTTCTTTTTTAAAATAAAAGTTGAAAAATAACTTTTATTTCCAAGTGCTAACATCAAAATTGAAAATAAATAAATAATAAATAAAAATGGAAATTAAATTATTAGATTCTAATTTTTTTGATACAAATCAACAAATAACTTTTATTTAATAATTTATATTTTAAAAATAATAATCGTTACGGTCCCTGGTATTTATCACTTCTCACAGCTATGACGATTTTGTATGCACACCCCAGTGCATGTTTGGTGTGTTAAACTTTTTTCTGTGTGTTTGGTGTCATTACAACACATATCACTTTATCAAATATCATAGTTCCTATATACCCTAAATATTTATTCAATCCAATTAAATATGCAATCATATTAATTAAGTGCTTTGTATAATGGATCCGTCTTAAGATTCGGCATTTATTTATATTATTTATATTGAGATATTTATGGTTGTATCTGCATAGTAAGATGATCATGAACCGCTAGGCTGACTGATCACGAACTAATTTAGCCCGAGGTCTAATTGCGCTGCGCAGCGAGCACGTCAAAAATTAAAAGCAAACAATAGAAAATCAGGCAAGAGTTATGTATATGTAGATAGTTAGTTGGCAATGTGTGGTAGCCACACACTCTAACGGGGCAAAAGATTGCGGGGCTGCAAGTCAAATTTGTAGTGCAACCCAGCAGCGGCAATAGCAACGGCAACTTACGGCAACTTGCCACGCGCATGCGCAGAGACCACTGAACTGCTCCCCTCCCCTACCTCCCCCTTTGTTGGCTCCCCTCTCTTCGCGGTTTGAAAGCACTTTCATTTTCACGCTCACTCACAATGGAGCTTATTAATCTGGTAATTAAGCGCGTGTGTGGTATGTGAGTGTGTGTGTGTTTGCGTGTGTGTGCGTTGATTAGACCAGACGTAGAATTAAGTTAGTAAAACGTTTGCATTGTTTTCATAGTTATTGTCTATGCTCCCAGCTTTATTTTATGCACCTTTTTTTATGTTTAACGCCGGGAATTTTACTTATTTGAGTCTTGGGAATCTTGGCAACTGAATGGAATTTCTGGACAGCCCGATACGCTTTTAAAATTTGATAGTGAATTGCATTGTGGCCTGCTGCAACTTAAATTAAGTTATGGACTTGGCCAGAACATTGGTAACTGAAGGTGAGAATTAAGGAGCATGTGAATCGAGACATAAATTAGTTGAAATTGTTTGAATTGTTGACTGTGAGATTTCTGTATTTAAGAGGAAATGCACTTAACGGTCTCTTTTATTTGTTAGTTTTTCTGATGCTTTTAAAATCATTATTTAGTCGGGGCTTTCTACAAACTTCCGATTCAATAGGATTTTATGCAAAACTCTGCTACATTTTTATTGCTTGCTTTCATTTCCTTAGTTAAGTTAATTGTCAACTTTCAGTTGCGACTATTGGGAATGGGATTTACTGACTACTTGATATCTTATATAGATGACCAGCTAAATAAATTAGTTTTGTAATGCCTAGAAATTAGAAGTTAACTTACTTAAAGATATTAAATGTTTAGAAATTATGGTCAAATTCATAAAGATAAGTCGAATAAAATTAAACAGGAAATGTAGGTTGAATCACAGTGAAGCTTGCAAGTGACATCTTAAAATAAAGTTGATAATGACTCCCTTTTAAGTGTCAAGTTAATTTCCAAGAGTTGCATAATTTCACATCATAGAAAACTTAACCATCCGTCAACTAATCTGAACTTTAATGACCTCAACGCAAATGAAACCATTCTCGTTGTTTGTTATGCAAATTCCGTCATGAACTGGTCATTGACATCGTCGTCTGACTGCGTACTCCATAATTTGACACTGCCTGTCAAGCCTAACGAATCAGTTGTAAATGGTCTAGGCCATAAATAAAAATAAAAAACAAAATTATATGTATAACTTGCTGAACTTGCCGCACTTGTGATGTCGCTTAGAACATAATTTAGCGTAAATAAAAACCAGCTAGTTGTTGTTGTTATTGTTGCAACATTTGTTGCACGCATCGCATTTGTAGCTGTGGCCCAGAGAGGCAAAATACATGCCACCAAACTAAGCCTGTGCCACATAGACCCGTATTGCAATGCACCTGCTGAGCTGCCTCTGCTTCTGCCTCTGCTTTTGCCTCTGCCTCTGCCTCGCTGCCTCTGCCTCGCTGCCTCGATGGTTTCCTGCATCAGTGCATGCGAGCTATGTCTCTATCAACTTTGTATTTGTATCTGACGCCGCTTGGTTCTAAAAAAAGGGGAATATTGGGAAGGCAGTTGTTACGGCAACCACAACAGGAACAACAACGTATTACAACAAATACTTACATACGAATATAACCAACTGTAGCCGTGGCCAATGACTGGGCCAATCCGCGTGTCGGTGTCGCAATGCGCCGCGTAACTTAACCAGCAAACGCCTCGTTTTGTACTTTCTGCATACCCTATAGCATACTGGAGCGTAGTGGGAATATTGACTAATGACTGCGTAGAGATAAGTTTAAAATAGATTTGTTGTTTAACTATCTAAATATGCCAGGAACTGTCACGGATCTTTTGTTATATATGTATATTGAAACTTAAAATAAAACATTTTTTTGTTGCATTTAAATAATGACATTAAATAAAATCTTTTAAAAGGTTAATTTACTTATAAGGCTTGTTCCCGTTTTCACTTTTTACTTTTTAGCATTTAGTGATATGTGATAGTGATATGTGATAGTGATATTTATTCACTTTAAAGTAAGACTAAGAGTTTAAAAATGATCGTTTGTCGCTTTATCGGACTTAAACTCATCATCTCAAAGTGATATCAATCCGCTGAATATCGCCGAAATGGTATTAGAACAGGTTAAAAAATTCAATACCGACAAATCTTATCGAAAGTGAAATTCGAACAGGCCTGTATATCTATGAATTATTTACATAGTCATAGCTAACATTAACAATTCGGTTATGCTAATATTATTTAAATAATTGAATTAAAAAAAATATATTTTTCAATTTATATTTTATTGCCCTCAAACTTTTTAAAATAAATAAAAATGAATTAAAATTGTTTTACATTTTATTAAGTTTTTTTTCTATTCTTGTTACTTTTTATTATAATACAGGGTGTTTACTAAGATATCATTAGCCACATTCACTTATTCGTTTTTCTTTCTTTTCCGTTTCTTTTTCTTATATATGTATATATTTTTTTTAGTTTTCGTCGCACATTTTTAAGTGTATTTTAAAGTATGTTTCTCGTGGCATGTGGCGCATCCCAATTCCAGTCGCAGTCCCAACGCTCCCAGCTCATAACTGTTCTTGACGCGCTTGCCTTTAAAATTAGTGGCCATGCCAAGTGCGTTTTGGGCCATGTTTGGTGGCGCTGCTGCAAAACTGAATGGCAACAACAGCAGCAACAACCAACAAAGACAAGCACAGAAACTGCAGCAACAACAAACGCCTAGAGAGAGAGACATTCACTGGCTTTACAAACGTTGCTGGCCTTCCACTCTGCCACGCCCCCCTGTCTAGCTAATCAACTGCGTATTTCAATTTACCGTTGGGCATTGCGCAAAAGTTTTTTTTTCTTTTTTTTTTTTGGCCAGAAAGAAGTCAAGAAATTTCAGCTTGAACTTCAACTTCAACATCAACTACAGCTTCCGCTTCAGCTGAGTTACTTTAACTTAAGTTAATTCAAATTTTTATGCGACGCCGTTAGGTTCGTCTTATTATGGCCGTCAACTTGGTTCTGGGCTGGCTCTCTGGATCTGGAGCTGGAGCTGAAACTGGCTCTTGTTGTCAGCAACGAGCTGTGCAAATTGTGGGAGATTTCAGAGAGTATACTATGTACAACCACAAAACTATTGTGTGCCAATTTTTATTCGTAACGCTACTCCAACTCCAGTTTCAGTTCCAGCTGGAGCACATTAAGTAATTTTCTCATTGAAACTGCTCCAAATTCCCACACAATTGCGCTGCTTATTTGTGCTTATTTCTCTCTACCTCTCGCACTTACTAATTTCTATTGGTTTTCTTTGCTATTTTTATTTGGTTGTAACCCAAAATAATTGCATATCTCGTTGTTTTTGGGGCGAAAGTGTGCCTCCTTCGATGAACCCATTAAATACTTGCCTGCTGCTAGGAGATTAGTCATGCCTCCAATGGGTTCGATATAAACTCGTATCGAGAGCACGCAGAGATAATTACGAAATTACTCAACCGTAGAGATCATTCAAAAGGGTTCAACGAAAGCTTCAACTAATCCACAAAATAAGTGAACTCGAGAGCTCATTGAAATCTTTATTAGTTCTTTGCCTACTCAGATTAGAAATTGAAAGCTGGGCAATTACGAGAGTTTCTAAAAATCTCCACGTTAAGCGGAAATCCCAGTGCATTTAAATGACCAAGCATTTTTGTTGAGCTTCCTCAAAAGTTTAAAGTGAAAATGTAAATGAGAAAAAGTAATAATTACAAGTGAAAATGTACTCAATGACCACAAGTTTTATTAACTGAAAATAATGAACTTTACCTTGGGCAAATTGCCATTAAATTTTTTGCCATTTCAACTGTCAATTCTTGAGATTGTCTGCACCATTTCTTACAAGATATTGGCTCTCCCTTTTCATTCATAATTTCCAATGCTTTTGTCACACTTCACCTTCAGTTGGCCTTAACTTTCCCAACAATTTTCTTTTACTGAATTTTATATAAATATTTTTATTGCACAGCTGAGTTTTGTGTTCCCTGACACATTTTTGCCATGTCACAATACAGTTGCGGGTTTTCTTTCCCAAAAGTTGACACCGATCTCTGTCCATTAAGCAAACCACAAAATTCATAATCATAATCATTAAAAGTGCCGCTGCCATTAGCCCAGAATCCGTTCCCGGCTCCCAACGATGCCCAATTTTTGGTGTGCTATTCTTGTGGTTCTTTTGTAATAACAGTGCCTACGAATATCTATCCAGTTAGATCATTTTTACCCACAGATAACCCAATTCTGGTCACCAGCAACTTTTCTCTGACACAAATCTAGCAATCTGATACACAAATTGCAATAATTACACCCAAACGATCTACACCCAGATCTAGGTACTATAATCTGATAACATTTAAGTGTGCCCGCAATTTTTAACTAATTGCCCATGGAAATTTGTTCACGCTGCGAACTGCGAGACTTTGGCTTATAATTTTCAATTGTAATGCCGCTGAGCATAGATTATACTAAACAACATAATTTGAAACAATTTAATGAGGCAAAATGGAGTTAAGTTGTGTGAAAAATTAAGATTTTTATAAAAGAAAATTTTATGTATTTCGATCGTCTGTAAAATTAACTATAAAATTGTTTATCAATTAATCAACCTTCTCTTATAATTGATTAATTTTCGAATACTAAATCGGAATTAGTAATTCCACAATTTATATCCGATCGTTAGACCTATTACAAAGATAAGTTCATTAAAGTGTTCCTAGTTTCTGAAAACTTTTAAATTATTTTCAATCATCTCAAACTCATTTCCTCAGGTCTGATTATCACCTGCTGCTAGTTTTGTTAAAATCCACTCCCAACTCAGTGCTTTCTGCATTTAATTTGACTCCAAATGTTGTTGCATAGTGTAACCCAAGTAAGCAAGAATAATGATCTTGAGTACTAGCAGATTTTAATGCGTATTTTTATTATTATTATTTTTTTTTTTGGCAAAGCAATTTAAAAGCTAAACTACGCTTACAAAAAAAGTTTATAAAAATAAAGGAAAAAATAGAAAAAGAAGAAAAACTTTCACAATTTTTACTTTCGTCGAGAGTCGCTCGCATTCTAATGCCAGAGAGACAACAAAAGAGACTATGAGGCTATGGAGAGTATGGGGGCTATGGGGCTGCGGTCGAAGTTGGTGTCTCATTAAGTTGTTTGGCTGCCTCTGGCCAAGATCGTTGGCCTCATTATGCCTACTAGTCTAGCCTTAAGCCAGCACCAAGTCATCTTTAATAAGTGCAACAACGTTATGCTCGTCTAAACATTGAAAGCATTCGCAATATTCGTCGACAAAGGGAAACGGAAGCTCAAAGACTCGAAAGATTTATCTATGCCACATGCTAATCAACGTAGAACGCATTGTGGGTGAAATTTGAGCAGAAGACTGCATTGCAAATGGGTGAAGGTGAAGTCCATCGCCAAGACAGTTTCAGTCTCTATCTCAGTCTCTATCTCAGTTCCAGCTGATGAGAAAGTTTTTTCCAACTTGGCGATCTTAACGCTCACTTGGTTTTTGTGTTCTAATAATAATAGACCAACAACAATGGACCTTTCATATGATCAACATGATGATAATTATCATGTTTACTAATGATCATAAAAAATGCCTAATGGCTTTTATATGCAAAATCCATTTAAGCACTTCCCCTTCCTAGACACTTCAGTCAGAAAGTTTTTGGATGAACATTTCTCCATATTGGGCTAAATTGAAGTTGGAAGTTGGAAGTTGAAGTTGGAAGTTAAAGTTTATGTTTGTCGCTTTGTTTTGTTGTCACTATTGCTATTATTATTATAAAATTTAGCTTTGTTGTTGCTGCTGCTGTTGGTTTATCTGCCGGCTTCCGTTCAAGAACCCAGAAAACAAAACTGAAAACTTTGTTAACAACATTTTGTGCCACTTTCATGCAAATTGTCCGTTGACTGTTACCTCTGTCCGTTGTTTCATTCTCCATTATCCGCTGTTGTTGTAGTTGCTGTCGTTGTCATTGTTGTTCTTGCTGCACTTAACATAATTTCGTAACATGTTGCTGCCGTTGTTATTGTTGGTGCAGTCGTTAAACGCAACGACATTTATATTCTTGATGGAATCATTAAAGAAATGCTTTTCATCAAAAGCTTTACTCCACAGTAAAGACGGTTGAATATAGTTGTTGGCGATAATGATGATGATGATGATTACGTTGTATGGGTGTCTTTGAAGAAGCTCAATGAAATTGCAAAACGATAAGATTTATTGGTCTGTGAAATACAACAAAAATGAACTTCTTAACTTAAAACTTTCATAAATATGCCAAAAGTGAATCTGTAATTAATTCTTGGACAAACTATTAAAATTTTAAACTTAACATTTAAAATGTTTTATTTATTTTTAAGTATTTATTTAACGCTTTCCCATCAGACATGCCATAAATATTGAAGACACAAGTTTTAAGTTTTGAGAAGTAGAAATATGAGTAAGTTTATTTGTCATTAAATAAGTTTATACAAAAACTTAAGTGCTAAAATACTAAAAACTAATCTCGCTGTTGCTTTAATCCAAAAAATACTAAATACTAGAATCATATCAAATTTGCACAGTTATAAAAATAGTCTAGAATTAAGTATCTTTTTTGTAAATTTGCATAAATTACGGTTTTTTGCTAAACGTCAGTTTCGTGTGGGCTGAAAAACTGTTTTGTTGTTTTTGCCTCAGTCGATCCCGTGAGTACCGTTGGCCGAGTCTCCCGAGTGGAGAGAATGGAGGAGAGAAGGTAGAGAAGGTACTATGCCCAGTCGTCTTCAGCTAAATGGGTTAGCCAGAGTTGCCAGGGGGCAACTTAATGTTGTGTTGGCTTGTGTTGCATTCAGCAAGACAAGTGGGTATAGTTAGCTGCATGCCACACGGCTGTTGCACGAGTCGCTTGAAGGTTGCTCTCTGTCTACAAGGTGCACTGATATTGCTGATGCTGCAGTGCACGGGGCAGCGTCTTGTGCGGCAGATGGGCGGTGGGGCAGGCAACAGATGGTTGCCTCTTGTTGTTGTTGTTGTTGGGCCGCAATCGCTGACGTTGCAACAGAACGATGCAAATGCTGATGATTATCACAGATATGGAAACAGTTACCAGCACGCTGCCCAGATTGGCGCTTATATAACGCAGCGGGGCGGCATACACTGTGTGAGAGAGAGAGAGACAGAGAGAGAGAGAGAGTGGGAGAGTGAGAGAGGGAGCAGAAATCACGATTGTCAGCTTGTCAGTTTGCCGTTTATGCATCTACTTACACTCATCATCATCATTTGCATCCGCCTTGGCTCGAGCGGACGTCCATGTGGCTCCATTATAGCCATGTCCTGGCCCCTGATCCACAACCAGTTTGGCATACTTTGTGCCCAGCTGCTCCAGCTGGCGTCCCTGTGCCGGCGCCTCCATTTCCAACTCCGATTCGGCCAAGTTGTTCAACTCATTGAGGCTGGAGAGGCTCAGAGCACGTCCCTGCTGGCGATTGGCAGTGAGGGGTTTCTGTAACTCCAACTGTGGCTCTGCTCCTTCTTCATCTTCCTCCTCTTCCAGCTGCTGCTGCTGTTCCTCCGTCTCTGTCTCTGTTGCCTGTGTTTCCCTGACCACAGCTGCCTGCTCCGTTGACTCCGACTCGGATTCCTTGAGCACCAATTCGCTTTTGTTCACAAAGCGCATGTGTCGCAGTTCTCGTCCCAAACGCTCATCATCCGGCTGGAAGGGATCATTGGGCTCCACGGCAGCTGCCACGCCCGCATTCTTGCCGGGCACCGTGAAGCTGGCACGCACTGTTTGTATGCCCGATTGGTAGCTGCAGACAACTACGAAACTGGAGTACAAAATAGAAGAAAGTTGAGTAAAAGAAATAACTTCTCTAACGTGACACTTAAAAAGATACATTTTATATTTTTCACATAAATTTTACACATTCTATAAGTATATCACGTTATTAATTATAATAATAAAGATTATTTGAATCATATTCTTAATGTAGACTCTTGAAAAACTCTCAAATTTTGTTGAAAATTAAAAAACAAGTGGAAATGTAGATTTTATTTTTGGTGTTAATTTGAACCGATGTCAGGCAGTTGAGATAGGGAAAATAAGTACTGAATCATATATTTACAACAGTTCTTGATTTTGCCTATTCTTTTTCGGGACTTTCTCGCTCTCTCACTTTCTCGCTTACCGTCTCGTGCTGTGCGTAAAGATGCCCAGATTCTCCTGCACTGTGATGAAGGTCTCCACGGTGTTTGTCTCCGGCTTGACCATGCTGCCACATAGCTTATGATCGATGCGCATGGTGTACTTATCCGCGGGATCATTGGCATTTCCCTTAATGCCACAATCGCCGCCGTCGACGACAATGCGACCACCAAAATAGGGACCCGTTTCCACTTCAATCTCTGAGGCATGCGCCAGACACTGTGTGGCATGAGCCGAGACTGAAATGTGGCAGTGCTAGAATGAGTTGGGTGTGCGGTTAAGTTGTGATCTCAACTTACAGCCCTTGGTGGGTATAATGATGCTCTGGCCAGCCAAGTGTTCCCCCGCGCTGTCAATCTCGTTCTCGTCATGGAACTCGGCGCGGGCGCTGCTGCTGCGTAGGCGACGCTGCTGCACGGGACGAATGTGGAAGCTGTATCTGGTGGCCATTCTCAGATTGTCGACAGCTGCCGCAAAGTGTTGCACTTGAGTGCTAGAATGGAAGAGCAAAGTTAACAAATGGTAACTCTTTCAAATTCCGAATATTTTTGGAAGAGTTACAAAAAAAAAAAAACATACCAAGAAAATAATTAAAAGAAACAAACACAAAGAAAAAGGGTACTGGTATCTTCAAACTAGAAAAACATTCAAAGAACATAATTCAGCAAAATAATCAGGCGTATTTCAAGAAATTAAGTTTAGCTCCACTTGAATTTTCTTTTCAAATAGTACTATACCTTTTTATTAATTATTACTCCTACTTGTAGCACTAGGAAATAGTCAAGAAATAAATTTAAAAAAAATAAATCGTGCAAGCTTTCTCAGCAGTCCTTATATTTGTTCTCATTTATTTCAAAACAATTCTAAATAAATGGTACATCGGAAAGGCTTCTTTTCTTAGAGTTTTCCTGCACGAAATCTACTCATATAAAACATTAGTGGGAAAAAGTGAGATTCAAAATTTCAATTTAGATTTTATTTTTCTATTATTATAATTTAGTTTTTTCACTACTCTAATCTTTATTTTGGTTTTCTAATTTGTATATCCCAATTAAAAGTTTTCTAGTTTTGTCATCCCAATTTAAATGCTCTATTTGTGGGTTTCTTAGTAGTGTTAATCCTGGGGAATCTGATCAACTTACTCGGCATCCTGGTCGGGCAACTCGGCGGCGGTGCCGTTGACCAACTTGACGCGACAACGTTGTGGTCCATAGTTCTGCATTTCACAGTAGAAGATCTGAAAGTCTTTGGGTGGTTCCACATCACTGCTCATATTTGTCACATCCACGTCCACATCCATTGGCCCATTGGCATTCTTGTTATTGGTATCTGTGTCATGGGCCGACGTCACGAACTCAACTTCCCAGGTCAGATTCACCGATTTGTAATTTGGTTCACCAGCAACACCGCGTATCTCTGCAAAAGGCCCAAATGTTATTCCCAAATGCGGGTTACTCACACACACATACATATATATGTGTAGATATACATACATATATATATATATATATATGCTATAAAATGGGGTTAGTCAACTGCAGATGCAACTGGAACTGCAACTGAAATTACAATTGCTGCTGCCTCAGTTGCTGCTACTGTTGTTGTTGTTGTTGGTTCATTGAAGGCCCAAGTCGATGTTGCTGCTTGCATGCAAATCAGTTAACAGCAAAAGGTAAAAGACAAAAGTCAAGGAGGAGGAGGAAGAGCAGTAGCAAGGGAAATCTTAGAACTTGTTTCACAAAAAAATGTAGTCTACCACTGAGACTCGCTTTTACATTAGTTTTGGCTTTTATTTTCTATTCTATTTCGTTGTTTTCATGTCGGGCCATTGCTACTACCTGGGCTAACATCTTTAGCTGTTGTTTTGGTTGTCTCGTTACACCACAGGTGATGGTCGATTTGGCTGAAAGTGTGCCGGGAATTAGCATGTCCGGCTAACAGATGGAAGACGCTACCAGCTGTGAGTTATATGAAATCACATAAAGTGCCCAACGTGTCCAAGGAATAAACACACAGATTGGCAACAATAAAGTTGCTAATTGGTAACTAGAGCCAATGCTAGGTTTATGATTAACAGCAGGCTCATAGGAGACACGCGTTTTAATTAATAAATATGTATAGTGGATCAAACATCGTTTCCTAATGATTGAATGGTCGTCAAATCATTAGAGTAATAAATTGAAAATAGCTTTAACATCTAAACTACAAGGAAAATTATAGCATAATACATATATAAGTAAGTTGGAGAAGTCCAAGCAATAGATGTCCTTTCAACCAATATTTAATGAAAATATATAAAACCAAAAGTTAATTATCCAAAAGAGCGATAAACTCGCAATTGTATATATCCCTTTAATTAACATCAAACGGATCAGAAGCATTAGGTATACAAATTGTATTTAAAGAAAAGTGCAATTTAATTTAAATAAACTTGAAAGAATAAAATCTATCTTTGAAGCAGGAAATTTAAAAACACAATGCTACACTATATATTTTTAAAATTAGAGACGAATACTTAATATTTCCGAGTTTAAAAAATGTCTATTATATTTTGAACTACTTTTGAACTAATTTGAACTGTAACTATGTAAATACAAATAAAATTGACTACAGTTTTGAATTAAGGGAAAGTAAAAAAACAAATTGGATACGAATTTATTTCTATTGTGGAGAAAGAAATAAAAGTATCTTAAGTGAAATATAAAAACATATTCTAGTCTTATTACTTGAGGTTTAAAGTTAAAAATCTATTCTGCACTGACAGAGAGAAATATAAAATATACTATCCAGAAAACTTCATAGCTTTTCAGTTAACAGTTTAAAGAAATTTAATAGAAAAAAAAATCATAAGTATGTTAAATATTATGAATATTATATTATTTTTTATTGCTCAACAAACACTAGTCATTAATAAAATATATGGAATATACTATATTCAATATAGCCAATTTTAACGTAGACACAATATATGTCTCAAGAAATGATTTATCTCTTTTCAATACCAGCTATGAGCTAAATAGCTCGCAAATCAAGTCAAGTAATTGCACCGGAATTTCTAATTTGCTGTAGCACAAATCAATGCCACATTTGAGGCATATCTTCCACAGCAACAACTTCTTCGCTCTCACTTCCCCTCCTTCTCTTGCGTGTGTATTTAAAGTGCATTTTCTCCATTTCTACTTAGCAGAACCTTGCATAATGTGCAATTAGAAATGCCATTTTCTGTGCTAAGCAGCTGAAATGTTGTTTGGATGTTTGCTAGCATCTTGTTTGTTCAAAGTTGTTGTTGCTGCTGCTGTTGCTGTTGTAAGTAGTTGTTGCAGTTGCTGTGTTGCTGTTGTGCTTGTGCTTTTTCCCATGTTGAAATCATTGACACCAATTTTGAATTCGCCAGGCCGCCTCCGTGTTGCATTCGGCATTTAGGCGAATTTCACACAGAGTCTGCCACAGACAACAGCAAATAAAGAAAAAAAAAACGAACAACAACAAATAAATAGAAATAGAAATAGAAATATACATGGAAAAGTGAAAATGCATGGCTGTCAAACAGTTGGCACAAATTCTGAGCTCTAAGATGCCATTAGAACCGCCACATCAAGGTGGCGACGTCTCTGGCAATTTTATTAGTAGACAACTTTATCTTTCTTCTGTTCCTCCCCCTCTTCTGTCCCCACTTCTTCTTGCAATGACAGCGGCAAAAACTGATTGGAAACTGTCAGCGGAGGATGACAAACTGACTATGGAAGTTGCAGCATCAGCAAATAAATCGTCTGATTAATGATATTTTTTCACTTGAAGAATAAGAGAGAGATTTTTCGGTTGTGACTGCAACATGACGTTGCACTTAAGTGTGGCATGTGTTTGTTATGCAACACACGGCTCGGTTTCGTTTTAATAGCCAGCTAATTGTCTTAAAGCAGAGCTTACCCGCTGGTAAGCACTGACATTGTGCATGGCCTAATGACACTTTTGCTCTCAGCAACTGACCATTAAAAGCTGCCGCAATTTCCGCCACGTTTTGCGGTTCTGGGGCGGGGCCGCGACCGCGGCCTCTTTTTGCGGTTGCTGTTGTTGTTCGACTGGACAGGAAACGTTTGTACATTTCCCGACTATGCAGCGCTTGATTGGCATAAAATAGCTAAAATTAGTGCTAGCGGCAAGTTCGTTGCCTAAGTCTTTTGTTTTTTATATGCACTCGCAAAGCGTGAAACAATTTCGCTGCCAAGGGCAACCCTTTTTTGTTGCGGCTGCCACTGTTGTTAATGTTGTTGTTATTGTTGTTGGTCTTGCTGTTTTCTCTGGCTGCTGCAAACAAGGTCTCCTTTGGGGCAGACAGGCCAGGCCGTTGGGCCATAAGAAATGCACACGTTGCAAGATCACAAATCGTGACCAAATGCAATTAGGCAGCTTGCAACAACAGAACAGAATGCCAGGCAAGCAAGCGGGCGGCAGAGGCACGTAGTTCCATTCCTTATTTTTGTTGTTGTTTTTTCCTTAGGACTCACCATATTTGCTGTCTGCAGATGTTTTCAATTTTCCAACTGCTGCCGTTGCCTTTGATGACGTCTCGACCGACTGTTTGGGCTCTGTCAACGGCCCATTGTTGTTGGCGTTGCTGCTGTTGCTGCTGCTGCTAGTTGCTGATATTCGGGCGCGTCGTGCTGCTGTTGCCGTGGCAGCATCTGGCATTGCCGGCAGCAGCAACAGCAATAGCAGCAGTATTAACGGCATTGATTTGTTTGACATTATTTTGTTTTTTTGTTTGGCTTGATTTATGAAATTTGTTGCATTCGAATGTGTGTCAATTGGGCAGCACAAATTGGTATTGTTCTTTGTTTATGTTTTAAATAATATTAAATATAATAAATATTTTTGTATGCGCTTATTGTTGTCACATAAAATTTCACTATAATTCACAAACACTTGCACAGCAGAGCACACTGTAAAATTAGTAATAATAATAAATAAAGATAGATTCTATCTTGCGTGTTTCACTTCTCTGATTGAACAAAAGACTTAAACGACAAGCGCAACATAAACAGCGACAACCGCACGCCTTCAATGGCGTCCCACAACTGAAAGCAGCGCTGCCACTGAACGGCCAACGAAGCTCATCGAAAGAAAAAAAACAGCTGTTCCGAATGCCAAGGCCGCGCCAGCCAGTAAAAGAGAGCGAAGGAGAGAGTGAGCGACAGTTGAAAGACAGCGAGCTTTTGTGAGAGAGCTTTCGCATATCATATGCTTGCCATATGCTTTCGGTTTTAGGCTGCGGCTGCTGCTATTGTTATTGCTCTTGCTGTTATTGTGGTTGTTGTTATTATACATAGACCTAACAGCTGAAATGTTAACCCATTTTCGGCCGCGATACAAAAAGTAGTGAGTTTTTCATTAAAAACAACATTTCTAGGCTAATTTGGAAATTCTAAAACCGAACATGAGGTTAAAAATCACATTAAAGTTCGCATTATTTTAAACTTAAATATTTTTTAAAATGAAATTCAAAATAAATTTTTAATCTTTAAATATGGGATTACCAGAGTAAACATTTTCTGGATTTTATAATTTTCTTAATTTTCCATTTGCATTTCAATACGTTGGTTAACATAAAAAAAACGGTCTGAAAATTAAAAATTTTGCTGTTCGACTAGTCGAACAGCGGCCGAAAATGGGTTAAGCAGGAACGCCGAGCGCTTATCAGCAGCCGCTTATCGCGCTTTTTATAAAATTGTGTGTGTGTTTTTCTTTCATTTGTTTTTCTCTCAAGTGCTACACGCGCTAAATTAAAAATCCATATTGAGTTTGGGTCTAAAGCGAAAACCTTTTTATATAATTAAAGCTGGCGACAAACTCTAACAAGCGGCTTATAAAAGTTGTGGTTGTTGTTGAAATCGAATCGAACGCAGAGAATCACTTTCCCTTTTTGGTCTGCGTTGTCGCCTATTGTTTCTTTTCCCAGCTGCTTTGATTAATGCTTAATCAGCAGTATTATTGTTATTAGTTTTCTATAGCCAACAATTTTAGCCACTGCTTTTGCATTGGCATTCTTCATTGAACATTATAAAGATTTTCATATAATATATATTTGCTGCTTTTGTAGTCAACTTCAACATGAAATCAATTAAAAACGGCGAATAAGCAGTTTCTCTTTGATTACATACAAATAAATAAGTAATGCTTTTGCTTTACAATTTGTTATTTTACTTGTACAATGAATTACTAATAACATTACAAGTTTACAATAATTTTGGTTGCATAATCGAATTCAACGCTTTGGTGGTTTCATTTTTTAAGTTTTCTTTTTTCTTTGGATTTTTTAAGTAGCTAATAAATATTAATAAGCTTATGAACTTACGTTTTTTAAAGTTGTATTAAGATCAATAATCGGATAATTAAGGCATTTTTGAATTTATCGAGCTTGAACAAAAATGCTTATGATAAGTAATGAGGTATTTATGTATAAGCTGAACGAGAAACATAACTAACATTAGTTTATCTTTAATTACAATGGTTCGATTTCTCTTATTTAATGTTTATTAAAAGCTGAATCGAACCGACTAAAATTCCATTTATTTTTATTGCATTTAGACCTCGCCCATTTACAAAATAAAACCTTTAATAATTTTCCATTTAATTAAGGCACTTAGCTGCATTAACTGTACACTATATCGTGCTCTAGTTTAGGACTTTTTTGGGTGTCTCCACCGACCACATAAGTTTCACATTGTGCTGGCCTATTTTCATGTTAGAACTTGTTAATTCACTAACACGCAATGTAATTTCCTATTTAATAATGGATTATGCCTACAATTCATATGATAATTAGATCGCGCCTTAACATATACTTACCAAAACATCATAGTAAATACATGCATATATAAAACTCGTAAATTTTGCTGACATAAACCCAAATTTGTTGATATGTCAAGGTCAGCTTTGTTAGCTCGTCATAATATAATGGGCCACCTGTGTTGTCATATGACGTTATGTTCTTCTATTCCTTAGAGCTAAATTAAAGGACAGTGACCGCTACACGGATCAAGCAATAGACCTACACTTGGAACCTCTAGACGGCTTCATGAATATTTCAACTCGGTGTCGACAAATCCCTTGGCAAGCAACTTGAACGTAACGTGCACTCAAAAAGCACATTCCTATAATTTCATTAATTAAAAATTTAATGAGGCTTTCAGCTAAAAATAACACGGAACCATACCGCACGGAACAGAACAGAACAGAAGAAGAGAAACGAGGCAAGGTCTTTCACAATTGGAACACCTGTTGGCGCCGTAAAACTCTTTGGCAAGTTTCCCATGAGGCTTTAAGGATTGCCTCGCAAACAGGCCCACAAAAGGACACGGACAAAGCGGAGAGGCAAACAAAGCGCAAATTGAAATGTGTTTGCCAAATCATTTGCCACGCCCACCTGAAAACAATGTGCATGCTGAAAGCTTGAAATCCAAAGTTTGGTCACAAGAAAACCAAAGTGTGTTTTTACTATGTGCCTGAAAGTAGGCAACGAAATTTTTGTAGTCGTCGCAAGCATAGCCATGCGTGTATGTGAGTGTGAGTGTGCCTGTGTGTATACAATATGTGGTGTGTGGCGCATAATTGAGTGGTCGTCGCCAAGTATCCTGATTTGCATAGAAAGACATGGCAACCAGCAGTCGCAAGTCATTAGCAGTCAACCTTCCCCATCTGGACGAAATTGACATGGCTTCGCTTGGCCAGCACACGACGCGTATTCGCAACGTTGTCCCAGCCCGCCTTCCTGTCGTCTGTCCCTTGACAAGACTTGTCTCTGTCGATTGTTTGACTTGGGCCCCAGCCTGGATTACATGTCTCGAGCACATCAAACAAGCTTACTTACCAATGACCTCGTTAATGACGCACACAAATACATAGCTGCAAGTACATATTCGAAAAAATACACACACTGGGTCAAAAAAAAGGAGCAGAGGAGTGTGTGTGTGTGTGAGCATGTTGTTGAGTTTGCTTTGTAATTTGCGCTTATCAGATTTATTTTTATTTTATTTTTGATTTTTCAGCTGGTTCCCAAAACACAAGACAAACAAGCTTATGAACTTGAGATGTGACGAAGAGTAAAATACCCTTTAATATTTATTATCATGACAGAATTCATAGCTTTAAAGACTTGAATTTGATATGCTAAAATATTTCTCAATTTCATTTTATTTTAAAAATCAATTTTACGTTTGTCAATAAATTATACACATTTATTTTTTTTTAAATAATATTTGGTGTCGCTGTCCTCAGTTAATGTTATATAAATAAATAATTTAAATCTAAGTGTGTATGGGATACCCTGTAATTATGCTTAGCAATCACTATAATTGATGTCTCAAAGTAAAGCTCATTGAATGCTGTTTTCGAATGCTAAATATAGAAATGCAATTTAATTACGCTTAATGAGCTTAAACTGACCCAAATATAATTGTGTAAAGTACTTACCCTATCAACCCCATACAAAATAAAAAGAAAGAGTAGAGTACTCGTACGAACAGGACACCGCCGAAATCGTCATCATTGTCCTCTTGTCCTGTGGCCTATTTTGGGGCCTGTGACAGTTCCAGACACAATTAAAGTAATTACCAACCGTGGGCGATAAAAAAATCGCTAATACTCTTTAATAAACGACCCTCCAATAGCTCTGTGTGTGGTCTGATAATTATCATTGACATCACTTGGTGACATGGCCAAAGGGGTTGAGGGAGGGAGGGGAAAGAAGAGGAAGCTCCCACTGGTTATGACAATTGCATAAACACGTTTGACATTTTTGTGACATTTTATACTGTATTTCTGTGTTTATCTCATCATTATCATCATTGAATTACCATTAACACATGCTCTATAATTATATAAACTAGTTTTATTTAACTATTAATTAATTGGTCGAGCGCTGGCAACGTTTTTGTTTTTGGTTTTTTTCTATTTCTATTACAATATCTTTAGTATAAGGAAAATTTGTTTACTTTTCTTTGGTTTTGTCTAACAAAAAGCATCCTAAAATTATGCTGTACAGCTTTAAATTAAATTTAAATAATACTTGTGTTTGTGAGAGTGTGTGTGTGTGTGGTGACATTACATATATGTATGTAGGTAACACATTTGTGATAATTATATAGTGGAGTATTTTGTATATATCGTATATCGTAGTTACAAAACTGTGGAATCAACGCAAATCAAATTTACATATCAAAGGAATTTTGCTATACAACTTAAAAACGAATTATAATAAAGTCGACAATTGATTGGTTCTTAAAAATATTATCGTATACTGATATCGAAAATTGAATTATTATCAATTTGAAAGTAAATGTAAATATTAATTAATATTTTGAATTTAAACAAGTGTCTGACGTATTTAAAAGAACCAACCAAATTTATAACATTTTTCAACATTTCTTTGTTTCTTCTAGGTGCAATGTGGGAGGAATTCTTTATTCGGGCCTACACTTATAATAATATATTCTTAAATGGGGCCTTTTTTAGTGTTTATTTGTTTTTTTTTTTCTAGGTTTCCCTTTCATTTTTATATATTTTAGGTGTAAACTGGAATTTGCTTGCTATCAACTAAAACATTGACTAAACGTTAATTGAACATACTCAGCCAGCTGGCCAGCTGGTAATTGTATCCCATTGGAACCCTTTGCATTGCCCCCTCTGCCCGATGCTCTAGCTGTGCGACTTGCAGAGGCGCAACAGGAGGGGATAGTGCAGGTCCTCGTCGTAGAGGGCCGAGTCGGTCTTAAGCTGAAGATGACGCTGCCAAATGGTCTCATTGTAGCGTGTGGCCAAATCGACTTGGAAGCCACGTGCCACACACTCATCCCGGAACACATTCAGAGTGCGGCCGCGACGGGGCGCCATGATGAGGGCAACTCCGTGGGGTGCTAAATAATACCAGATGGTATCGACCAGTGCCGATCTCGCCTCGTCGAAGAACAAACAATCCGCGCACAGTATAAACTCAAACTTGGACTGCTCGGCGTGGGCACGTGCCGCTGCCTCCTGCCACTTCAACACGGAGCATTTCGTGTAGCAGCTCAGCTCATTGAGGCAGACAGTCTTGCGGACATTCTCGACGCTCACCTCGTTGCCGTCGGTGAGATGGACAGCATAGGGCTTGGCATATTTGGCCAACATGAGGCCAGCCAAGGAGGTGAAGCCACCGCCCAGCTCCAATATCCACTTGCCGCGATACGCGGCAAGATCGGAGAGCACGAGGGCGGTAAGTGCCTCCTCCGAGGGCCACACACAAATGTTGCCCGTGTTGTTGAAGCCCATGAGATCGTTGGCCGTCAGCTGTCGTTCCATGTGGTGAATATTCACCGAATACTCGATATCATTGTGCAACTGCATGCGATACTTGTACCAGTTCTCCGTTTTCCCCAGACACTTGAGGCTCACATGATCCTCGAAGCTGTCCTGACGCAACAGATCGAAGCTCTTGAAGCGTCGCACAGAAGCCGTCTGTTCCTCGCTGAATTCATCGCTCGATGAGCTCACTGTTTCCTCGGAATCCTTGCGCAAAACTTTGGCCAGGATTCGCCAACGTTTCTGCGCTGTATTCTGTAAATTGGGCGTGGCTGGGGGCGTGGGCGGCATAAAGCCATTTGGGACGTCAACACATGTCTTGCCGGTGACAATGTCCACGACCTCCAGTTCCTCCTCGACGCTGGGGGTGCCTGACGATGTTGGCGTTTGAGAAGGCATCTCCTCCTCCAAGTTGTTGTAGTTGTTGTTGCTATTGTTTGTTGCCAGATCCATTAACGCATTTCGTTGCCGCGCCTTTGAATGCGTTTGCTCCTTGAGCGCATTCAAGGTATTATCGAAATCGTATTGCAGCATCAAAGATATGGTCGCAATATGCTTTGGACTTGCCGCGCCCACAATTGTCCTAGTTAGCCTCGCTTCGGCCTGCTGCTGCTCCTCTGACACCTTCTCCTCCAAGTTACTATTTAATTCCTTTTGTACTAATTTCTTTTGTACTAAGGTTGCTGACATTTTTCTCAGGTTCAGTTTTTATTTTTTTTTGTATGTTGCTCTGTTGCTCTTTCAATTTTCCTCCAAGCAGCTGCTGCTTCATTTCATGCTCTGCTGCAATGGAAAATGAAAGAAGCAAACAAGAGAAATATATCAGTCAAAGGGCTAAATTAGGTTTATAAATTTGTGAAAGCTGTCGCAACTTTTTTGTTTTCCTTTTTAATTTTTTTATCAAATTAACGCCAGACAACTTTTGTCCGTGCCTCAAATTTAAGTTACATTTGCCGCTGTTGTTGCCACTGCTGTTGCTGCCCCATTATTTAGCAATTATACATTTTTAATGGCTTTTGAAATGCAAATTGTGAGTCCATAAAGTGCAAAGCGCAAAAATGAATCTTTAGCAAAACTTTTGCTTTAGATATACGAAAATGAAATATGCGAAAACAGCGAAGACTGAACGCTCTAGCTGAAGATTGAATAAATATTTAGTAAAGATTAGGAACTAAACAAAATTAAGTGACAGAGAAAGAAAAGGAATTTTAATTCACAGAATCTATAGTTATATGTAGTTATAGTATATAGTTATAAGATTCGAAAATTTTTAAGTCTCAGAATCAGGTTTTAAGTGTGTTTTTATACTAATTATGAGTTGATTATAATATTCAACTTCAGATTTAAAATATTGATTTAAATAAAAAACGTTCAACAATATTCTAGCGAAACAAATTATGTTAACATAATAAATAAAATTGGAATGCAGAATGAATTGAAAAAGATTAAAATAACTTTCCGTTTGTATATTTGTTCAGTTATAAAAGTTTAAAGTTGGTCACTAGTCAAATTTTTTTGTTCATTTTATCAGGATTTTTCAAGATAAAAAAAACGTGTGATAATCTAGTTTAAAGTGATAGTTTATACTATGTAATAATGACATAAAAAGTTGATTAAAAGTTGAAAATTTGTAATTTTAAAAAAACACAAGAGGGACCCTTTGAACAAAATCGCACTCTGCCAAAACAAAATTATTTTCAACAAAATTAATCAAATTTGAACTATGTTATGTAACTTTCAAAACAGTTAGAAGCTGCCCACACAGCTTGACAACGCATATAGGGCTCTCAAGCAAGTGTATTTGCGACAGAAAATGCGCCCCAAAATTGCCCCGTTAATTACATTTTAAAAATGCCAAAAAGTAATTGAAAATGTTTAGTATAAATATATATGAAAATACAACAAGATGCTTATGCATTGCATTTGTCTATGTTTCGGCTTTTTGGGCCTATTGTTATATTTATTGTTGCTATTTTTGTTGTTGTTGTTGCACATTTTAAATGTAGACTGACTTTATTGTTGGACATATAAATTCATCAAAATTGAGAAATTTTACAGCTCATAACAAATTTTAATTGTGCTGACGTATCTGAGAGAGCGAGGAAAAGAGGATGAGGGATTGATTGAGGTAAAGGGAACTTTTCTGTTGAACAACCCAAAAACAACAATGGCATATGGAGTCTGTTTGCGATAAGAAGACATTCGATTCTGATTAAAGGCTGGGTGAATGGGTGGGTGGGTGGTTGGTCTGCCATGTGGGTGGTTGCCCTGACCATCGACACCTGCGCAATTCCGGGCATGTGTGTAATCACAGTGAGTGTAATTAAAATGCTGACGAATCAATGCGTGTGTGCGAGAATGCCGAAGAATGTTGTTGTTTTAAATCCCGAGCATTCACTTAAAGCGGATGTTGAACGCGGAACAAACTGTCTGTGTATTTGTGAGTTTGTGTTTGTGTAAACTGAAGCGTTAATGCTGTCGGGGCAACATTCATCATAATTCCATTTAAACGCCAACAAACCGCAGCCTTATGGCCATTGCAGCACTTAATCGATTTGGCCAAAGGCGGCAGGATAATATTAAACTGATTATTGCAGCTCAAAAACAAATTGTTAACTTGTTAAACAATTTAAGCTGATAAATAAACTAATTTGTTTATCACATAATGTGATAAAAACTAGCGGCTTAATTTGTAAGTTGACTTTGCACTTATTAAGCATACGCAGTGTTGCCAAGGCCAATTATACAACAAGTAAATAAAAAAAGAGACAGAGAGAGAAAAAAAGATAGGAAATTTAAATTAATACAATATGTACTCGGATATCTATGCTAAGAATTTTGTTAAAGCTTATCTTAAGCAAAAACTCAGAAGCTAATCAGCGTTACACAATTTTTAGAGCTACAATTTGAGAACATTTGAGACAAAATTAAAATTTTATTAAAGCCTTTTCGGAGCAATTATTAATATAAAAAGAGAGCTCTTTTATTAAAAAGTTTTCTGCACACTTTTTCTATTATTAAATACTTTTTCTATTATTATATAATTATACAGGTTATACGAATTTGACAATTATTTAAATAGAAATGGCCTCCAATTAAATTAAAGTTATATATGGAGTAAACGCATTGTTTTTTAATCAGTCTTGATCAAGCAAAAGGAAAATAGAGAGTTGGTAAAATAAATTCAATAAATAACTCATTTCACATTCACAAGAAACTAAGAAATGCTTTCAAAACTTGTTGAGAATTTAATTAAATATCCAATAAAATTCCAACAGCTTCAATTATTTGCCCATTGTCGTAAAAGTAAAGACACCCAGTAACAAATCACACAATTGTCGTCGCACTTGATCAAACATTAATAAGTTTGCGTAGTCACTTTACTGGGAAATAGCTGGGTAAATTACAAGTAGAAGTTTTCGATTGTATTTGTACTCGTAGAGCAAACTTGAACTTGCTTAATGTCCATTCAAAATGCTGATTTGCATACTAAAAACATGAATATTGAACAGTTCGGCGGCAAAGTTATTTGAACACGAACTTAAGCAAATTCACTAAAAGGATTTGCAAAGTGAGTTTGGTTAAAGTTGAAGCATTGGCTAAACTTCAAATGCCGCCTGCAAGTTCAGTTTTACAACAAAACTGAAAAGGTTGAAATTGTTGAAAATGGCCGGGAAAAACTTGTAATCCAACCAGGCCAACACCTGCTGGCCAGTTCAAGCTGCCTGAAAGCATGCATTAAGTAAATTTGCAAGTACAATGCGCAGCTCGAGGGTATAAGGGGGGCGTGGTTATGCCATTGATTGTAATTTAAAGTTTTGTTTTCAAGCAAATTCCGAGCATTCAATTCAATCACTTGGCAAAGTAGTGGCAACTGTGACGACGACGACGTCAGTTTCCGAAACTTGAGACCAAAGAACAATGCGAAAAGGTTCGTCAATTGCCACATATTTTCCTCCTCCTCCTCCTATTCCGCCTCTTCTTCTTTTTGCCCCTGGCCTAAACAAAACTTGAATCTGACTCAAACTCAAACCCAAACTCAGCGGGACTGTGTGACGTGCGTAAAAGCAAAATCAAAGTGAAAAGTGGGTAAAGGATTCTCACTCCAACTGCGTCTTCAGCTCCAGCTCCTGGTTCTGATTCTGCTGCTGTTCCGTGTCAACGATGCCGCAGCACGCAAACTTATATGGTTTATACACACACACACACATATATATATACATACATACATACATACATATGTATCTATGTACATAACATTTCATGTACATATGCTGCGTGCTTTGCTTATTGCTCGCATAAACTCGTACAATTCATTATTTATTACTTTCACTGTCATGAAAATTTGTTCCACATTTCTTCCTTTTATTTTTTTGGTAGCTAACCTTGAAGTCACCAACGATATTACACACACACACACACACACAGGCACTTGCACAATTAGAGCGTGCTATGCTATAGATAAAGTCTAGAAATCTGGTTATAAAGGGCTATGGAAACGGCGCTAAGCTGATAATAAAAGCCAACTTGATGAGAAGCAGCTGAGTTAAAAAAGTTTAACAAATCGAATTTAAAATACACTCTTCAAAAAGCAAATAAAAGGCAATTCAATTTATAAAACAACTTAATTATGTTGTGGTTTCCAGAAGAAGTAAGATAAATTGTATAAAATCTAGTTTGAAGTTGTTAACTTTAACTTATCTTTACTGCATTGACTTGGTAGAAAGAAAAACCAGCATTTAATGGATAATTTCAAGCAGTTTAAGTTCCACAAAACCTTTTCAGTGCAAATATCCCCTAACATCTGGTATGTCTATAATAAAAGAGAACAATTCGGAAGCTATTAAAGGCGGCAGGTGAGTGAAATCAATTTGCCAACTTGATGACTTGGCTGTAAAACTAACAGTTAATAGAGCATATTTATAATATAAAGCATATCATCGTATATGATAGAACATTATCAGCCCACGCGGCGTATGCGTAATCTTCAAAAAATGAATGTCTGGCATTATTGGAGCGTCTTAAACTTTTATTAGCGCACATAATGCCCATCGATTTATGGCCAACTAACTGTATCTACATATATACATATATTGTATATGTATGTTAATATATTTATCTATCTGTCTGCGTGACTGTCTGTCTGCCTATCTGTATGTGTATGTATGTGTGCGTGTGTGTGTGTGTTTGTTTCTCTGGCGATTTGTTTACTGTTTACTAAACATTTACGCAGATTTACAGTCGTAAGTTGATTGGAACTGAACTTTTTCGCATCTGCCAGGCAACAAAATTGACGCCAACGCGTTTATTTAAATAAAATAGATGTGCAACCATATACAGTGAGATAGACTAATATCTACACACTCGTGTGCATTGCATTTTCATTTCGAATCGCATCTGCTTTTACCTCCAGAGCAAAATCAGGCATGCATATCCCTTGGGGCTATGTACGTTCAAGCATGTGGCTAAAATGTAAATAAAAAATCCAATTTTTATTTCTCCCACTTGATGAATGCATTCGAAATCGACGGGGCGTCGCAATTGGCCCCAAGCTCAGTTTGCCCATAATAAAATATTAATTCAATTATTTACATAGACGACGGGCGAGAAAGGACAGTGGACAGTGGACAGTGGACACTCCGGAAGTGGTTTGGTCAAGTGTCATTCAGACGCTTTTATTGCCTGTCATTCAAACTTGGCCAAGATACTCGTAACGCAATTAGACGCCGGAGTATTGTAAGCTGCACGTGGAGAACGGGGGGCAGAGTGGAATCTGCAGTTGCCACGCGTGCTGGATTTGTGGCACACTGGGAAGGTGAGCGAACTTTTCGATGACATTTAGTAAAAGTTCAAGGAGCTCTGCATTTGTGTGCTTTGAAGAGGACACACTCCAACTATGCAGTGAGTCGACACTTTACCTACTTTACGCTCATCACATATCCCACAAAATAATAATAGTCCGTTTTATTGATTTATTTTGGACTAACTTGACATTTAAGCTAATCATCTCCTACTCTTTCTAATCTCCTTAATTTTTTAATTTTGTATTTTTATATTCTTGTTTCTTTTTATATTTCCTCAGTCATAAGTTAAGCCACGTAGCGCCAAAAAGTAATTTACATATTATACCAGGCGAAACATGCGAGGGAGGAGAAAAGATGGCGAGAGAGTTGAGTCTTTTTATTTTTCCAACTTATAACACTGTTTTTTTCATACCCTGCAGCTTCAGCTTTTAAGCCTGTAGATTTTTGCTGAATTTATGAAAATGCTGCAAGGCTTGCTTTGGGATGTGAATAATTTATAAACTGAATATCCTGCAGATAATGAGAGAATTGGGAATGTAGGTTCAGGCAGGGCAGAGAAGTAACTGTAAAGTACATGTCTATTTTCTCATTGTTTGTCTATCAATCAATTTATTTTGCACTCCATTTTAAACGCTGAATTTTGACATAATTTAATTATTATTTTTATATTTTGAAGAACTCTCTAAATTTTCTAGGGTATCTGCACTGCGACTAATGTCGACATAATTTAATTTGTATGCGGAAAAATGCAAAAGGCAAATATGTAAAACATTTTTGTTCAAATAGCTTAAAGTCGCCAAGTTGGCAAGACAAGCTGCTAAGCGGGCGGCACGGTAGGCGTGGCAGGAGGCAGAAAAAGGCGGAGGAGGTTGAGTCACAATTACTTATGTGGTAACCTTCCGAGTAAAATAAAAGCTTAAATTCCCGCTGTGCCAAGAAATGCGAGCAGCTAACGTCTTGACCTAAGGGAGACAAAGATTTCAAGTCATATTCGTTCTTAGAATGCACGGTATATATAGCGTATATACTTATATATTTTCATACATATAAAATACTCCCTTGGGGGCAGTTAGTCAAGGTCGTGCTTGAGACATTTGTGTAAGTCATTGTCGCGTCTTTCATCCTTGCAGTCAAAAATTTGTTTGTTGTCAGGCGCCATAATTTAAAAATAACATCATCAGTAGTTGCCTGGCTGAGCATAAAGTCCAATTGGGATGCAGGACGAAGGACACAAGACATTATATCGTTAGCACCAACATTAACATAAGGAAAGAAAAAAAAAAACAACTAAGGAAAGCATAAATGAAATCAAACAAGGCGACAGCTCAGCTAGAGAAAAAAGTCGAAAGAAAAATTTGGAACACTTATCCAATTTGGGCGCAAATGCCACGTGCTGCTGACACATTTGGGCCAATTAGCTGCGACTGCGTATAGATTGCAATTAATCTAATAAATAAATAATTCATATTCAACTACAGGAATCAACATCCAAAAAAAAAAAAAAGGCTGCAGAAATGCAAAAATGTTTCGTATTTGCAAACAAATAAATAGACACATAAATAAATAAACAGGCAAATTGTTTGCGCAATAAACACACAGATACACACACACACATACACACACTGATGTACTCATCTGTATATAAGTATCTGTATCTGTAGCGTATGTATGCCTGTTGTTTGTTGAGCAATGACAACGTCTCCATGGATACAATTCGCTTCAGAATCAGTTTCAGCTGCCAGGCGGCAATGTTGCTGACATCGTTGTCCTTTGACAACAACATTGGCATTGGCAACGGCAACGGCAACTGTGGAGATCGGCGGGGGGAAGTACTGGGAACATGCTCCATGGACACTACTATGTCAGTCTATAAATAGTCACACCGTTGTGGGCGGGGCTGGGTGGGCGAACACGGGTGTGTGACCAATGCCTGAGGTGCAGTTGCTAGCAGCATCAACAACAACAACAATAATAACAACAACAATGACAACAGCCACCACATCAACTGGCAACTGACAGAAGCGACGTGTCTCGATGTTGTCGTCTGGCACTGGTTAAAGGTTTCCAGTTTCCACTCACAACATTGGCTTTTAGGCGCACTGACAAAATTGATTGGCAAATAACATTAAAATAAAATGCGAAAACTTTATTTACTTCAAGCAGACATCAGTTTGTCTAAAATCTTAAATATATTATTTGAGACAACCAATTTATTCACTATAAGAGTATATATCTGTATGAAACTACTGTTTTATGTTCTTATTTTGCCAAAATCACACTTGTTTTTCAATTCGTCTTTAAGTGTCATTCTTAAAGGTTTTGAATGCATAAATATTTAGATATTTATTTATTCAAATTTTTAGATTTTTTAATTATATTTATAAATTGTTATTATTATAAATCGACTATAAAGTCTATCTTTGTTCTTAAACGTTTTAGATAATAACATTCTGAATTTTTGAATTCCTCTTCACTGCATCTTTCTTAAACATTTTACATGCTTCCTAAACATAAAGTAAATATAGTATTTACATAAATACGCTTTTAAATGCTTTTTCCTTCTGTCAGTCTGTCAGCGTAAATTGTCAATTCCTCTTTGAAACATCGTTCTTAAATGATTGACAGTCATGCCTATATACACTTAAATCGAATATCAACATTTAAAGTACATTTGAGTACTTGTTGTTCATATTCTTTCAAGTGCATTTATTTAATCCTCTCAGTGTGCACATATTATGGTAAAAGTGGCATGAACATACCTCTTCCTGTACCCATACCTTAAGCTCGAAAGCAGCTTCTGCTGCTTGCCACGTAAGTGCTCCTCTGGCGCAGACCAAAAGCATGCCGGCTTGCAGGAGTTATTGTGAAGAAAGTAAGGGGTATAGAAGGGGAGGCTTAGTCGAGATGCTGCGAATGCTTAAATGCTTTCATCACTCAGCTGGAAAGGCTGGCACGCTTCGGCGCTCGCACGCACCACAAGCTAGGGAGATGCTAGACGAGATATACTAGGCAGTCGGGGATACAGATTGGGTCAACTGCCTAAGTAAACATCATTCACATTGGGCTGCTCTCAATTGACCTTTGCCGGTCATAAACAGTTACCTTTTACAATAAACAGAACCAGAAATTGGTTTACGGTCAGTCGACGACCAATTTGCCCTGCATGATTGATGGCAAGGCGGAATGAGATTGAAGCAGTGAACGAGTGGATTTGAGTGTGTGTGAGTGTCGGAATAAGTGCATGGCTACCAGCTTATTAATGCGACTAGACGCATTCGTACTCGTGTTTGCACAGATTTCAAGTGCCATCATTGGCATTTCTATCGACGGTAAATGACTCGGACTAAAGCTCGACAAATCTTCAGATGATGTACAAATTTATTGCTAATACTCGTATTTGTTCTTCATCTCATCTTTGTTCCTGAGTGGAAAACCTGCAAGAAGTACGGTAAATTGAACAGTTGCTGACAGTTTATTTGAATTGCAACATAACCGTTAAACTTGAGTGAGTTGTGACTTGGCCAAGTTATCAGCCAGTCTGCATATAATGTTTTGGCATATCTTTCATGTCCAAACATTCACTAGTTAAATCGACTATGCGAATTAATGGTTTCAGCTAAATTTGTGTCTAATCTTTACTCAAAACAACTAGATAATTTTGAGAAATTTTAATTGGATTCACTTTCACAAGACATTTAAACTTATACAACAAAACATAACAGCCAGGATTCAAATTGAATAACAAGCGTCATCAATCTGGCAACCTGCAATAAATTCAGATAGTCTCCAAAAAGAAAGCTCACTTTATTTTTGTTTTGGCACTAAAATAAAAAATTCTGACTTCCTGTCTAGCTTCTATAAAACGAAATAGACGGGCAATAGAAAAAACTAAACGCTATATTATAACATCAACTTTATGCAATTCGGTTCATAAATTTTAAGACGAAGTTTGTTGGCACAACTATCATAACTAATAAATTTAAAAAAAAACTAATATCACTTGTACATGAATATATTAAAAATTCATGAATGTTCTGCACTGTTTTCTGCACTTTTCAATTTAAATACATTTTCTTAAAAAAAATCACAATTTGCTGATGCACTGAGTTTTGTGATCCATTTGATTACACCACTTTCAATTTGCCATATTTCAATTAATATTCTATCTTTTTTTTCGCATTTCAATTTTAGTTGTAAAAACAGTCGTAAAAGTATAACAACAATATGCAAGCCGCATTGGTGAAAGGGGAAAAATACAAAAACCATTTAGCAAATGTGCCTCACTGAGCATTTAATCCAGGAGAGACAGAAAAAAAAGCAAAACAAAACAACTACAACAATAAGAACATTTATTTTTCTAATGAACTTTGACACGTGTGATGAGGTAAGAGAAGGCAAAAACAGTTCGCGTGTTTCTGTCACAGGTCGAGAGCTGAGCATGGAAAATGTGAAAAGTGCATGTGCAGAAACAACAACAGCAACAACAACAACAAAGTCAAGTGCAAACCAAAGCTACAATGAATGAAAAATCAGCTTGGTGCATGCAAGTTTGAAAATGCCCTCGGCGGGCTGTTGACTAACTGACTAACTGACAGAGTGACTGCATCACAGACTGCTGGAATGACTGTCAGGCTGACTGCTTGACTGACAAGCTGGCTAGCAGCCACAACAACAACAACAACTACTACAACAACCTCTAGCTGGCAAAACTCATATACGCTTATCAGAAAATCGCAACAACTGCAAAAAAAAAAAAATGGAAAAAATGGATTTGCTACTGTGTAAAGTAATATTGGTAAAAAGAGGTGTGAATAAAATGATATAAAAAAAATATATAAAATAATAACTTAATATCTATTTTTTAAGCTGCGTTATTAAATAGCTTCACCAAATGAACTTTTCCCATCCCAATACTCAACCGCGTATACTCTATGTCAGTTAACTATTTAGAGGGTATAACAATATAGTTGATTATTAAATGTCCTGCTGCCCACACTATTATTACCAATATTATCGTCATCATAATCATCATTTTTTTGCCATTTAATGCTTATCTCATCATAATGGTCGACTGCATTTCAGTGCAAGAGTGTGCGGTACTTTTTTTGTGAGCCAACGCGTCGTATACATTATGGTAGATGTTGGCGATTGACTGCATTACGTATACGCCAGCGCATCCGCAGGCAGACTGAGTTAAGCTGTGCCCATGATACCGACTACTCTGCGCCCACATTATGCAAACGTGGCAATAAAAATTCAATTAAGTTACAAGGACACAATGTCAAGTGGCAGGGCTCGATAAATCAAAAAACAAACCAAAAAAAAATTAAAATATTGTTGCCATAGGCGCAGCAGGAACAAAAACAACAACAATAAGAGCGACACAAAATTGTGACATGCTGCGCAGTCATTATGACTTTGATGCACGTTTTAATTATAATTTTGACGCCCACTGTTTAAACACACACACACACAGAGTGCGATAACACATGCACTTGTGTGTGTATGTGTGTGTTTGAGTTGATGTTGTAATTGTATCGCTTGCACTAATTGTTTGCGACACGGCCGCCTAGAAAATGCTGAGCTGACAAGCATAAGAGAAAGACAGAGAAATGAGAGAGAGAGAACGAAGTAAGCTTCTACATAAGCCTCGAGCTTAATTGAGGCAACAAAGTACAATGGCCAGGACATACCACAAACACACACGACACACACATACACACACTCTTGCATGCCTGCACACACACACACATATGGTCAACATAAGTCACAAAACCAAAAACACGAAACAGCCCACAGGGTTCGTTATACTGAGCGCAGACGTGAAATTGATATGGGGAATGTTTGATAGTTATAGTTAAAACTATTAGTTTGGACAAAAGTTGCAACTAAATTTTGTTTAACACGAAACTGACGCTTGGAAATAGAACAATAAACTTTTTTGGTTATAAACAGAAACTAATTGAAACGAAAATGTTACAAAACATTTTATAAGAACAGAAACTCTAATCAGAAATTTTGTCAAAAATGAAACAAATATTTGATTATTTATGGAAAATATTTTATCAATTGGAGAGCATACTTTTGCAAGCAACTGTCAGTGGAAGATGTCAACTCTAAAGAATATTTAACTATAAAAGTTAAAGAAGCTTTAAAATATTTATAATATCTATTTTAAGACTTAAGAATTTGTTTTTTTTACATTTTCTTTTTTTCGCTGAAATAAAAACAAATAAAACATCTCGTTTTTGTGATGATTTAGCTTTGTTTTATTGTATAACCAATTACAGAGCATCTTATAGTCTTGCAATGTCGTTTGATCGTTAGTTTCCTTCCACTTTCCTAAAGTGTAGGCAAAATCAAGAAAGCCTCAACTTTTCCTCTATGTTGTGTGTATGTGTGTGTGAGTTTTGGGTTTTGTGGGGTGATTGTGAGATTTATAGCCTCCCAAGCCATAAGTTCGAATGTATATATGAGTGTGCAAGCTGTACTCAATTAATACTCATCAGTGTGACATTAGTGCCATTTATTTGCACAGTCTGGGATATTGAGTGGATCAAAAACAGAGATAAAAGATAGATGAGATAAACACGTGCACTGTCAATTGTTTCACATATGAACAGGCAGTCTATCTGTCTCCTTCTCACTCTCTTTGGTCCATTTGATTATGCATAATGAAGGCTCATTTACCACACTTATCCAGTTTTCCCTGGCTAATCAATAAATAGCTCATAAATCGTCGATGACTTTCCATCATCGGTGACAAAAGCAATAACAAATTCAAATTCATCTCGGAATCTAAACTTTAAATGTAAATAGAAAATTTGTGTGTGTCTCGTTTTTATGGCTGGCACTGTCCAAAAAAAACCCAAAATGCCAACGGAAAAATAAACTAGAGCCAAGAGGAACGACGGAAAATAAATTACTGCGACATTTGACTTTAATTTGGCCATAAAGTGCGCTGCGGTAAAATAAATTAAACGCTAGCTAAACTTTAATTATTGTAAAATATAAATAAATAAATAAACAGTTGTAGAATTGCACAGCTACAACAACAGAAATAAAACAGAAAACGGTTAGCTAAACATTTTGTAAATGCCTTCAAATCGTTGAGCGTAAATTAAAATGCAATTAATTTAGTTCCAATTTGGCAACAAATGCCTTTCAAATTTCCAGCGAATATGCAACTGAAGAGTGTGAAGCAATAAAAGATATATTATAATATAACAATTATCTAAATTTCTAATTTACATTAAAGCTAAATATTTAAGTAGTATTAATAAATAGTTATTGTTGAAATTGACATATTGTTGAATTGACAGTTAGCAACTAAATTGTTAATTATCTTTTAATTATACTGCAGCAAGTTTTATATATGATTAAGAAACTCAACAGAGCAGCTTATTAAATTTTCTAAAGTTTGTTGGGAAGTTTTATTCCTAACAGTTTCCTAAATTATTAAATTAAATTGTTGTATTTTCTGTATGTCAAATTAAGTTTAAATTTGCATTTAAATTCTCTCCCAAACTTATTTCAATCCTCTTTAAAGAAATTCTGCTCTATAATCTATAGGAATTTGATGGCATACAAATTTTATATTGTGAGAAGTTTGACTGCAAAAACAAAACAGCCCAAAATTAAGCCAATTAATTTAGAAAATAAATCCATTTTGTGGGCGAGAAATGTGTGCCATATTGCATATGGAAATTCAAGAGAAAGAAGAAGCCAAACTTGAGGCTTTAACAACCAATCTATGAGGCTCAGTGAACTATTATTGCTTTTCACTAAAAAATATTAATTTATTAACAGTAAATTAACTATTTTTGTGGACAATTGTCACCAAATTTAGTCAACTATTATTAAAAGAATCTTAAGAATTTTTAATTTTAAATAGCACATTGCCTCAGGCTCAACAACTGACTTAAAAGTTTTCATTTGGCAGTTAGAACTCTTGCACCTCTTTTGACAGCTTGAGAGTTAGAGAAAGAGGGTAAACTGTGAATAACACTTTGAAATTGTAACATTTCAAGTTTATTTCTCACAGCGCTGTCAAGTTGACCTTTTGCAGTGGCAACAACAATGTGACTTTTCAGATAAGCCAGTTAAAAGGAATATTGGCAGCAAAGGTTACCACTTGCTGTTGGCCATTTTGGACTGTTGACCCTGCTGCCGCTGCATTTTGGCCAAGCCAAGAATAGCATTATTTGCAAAGTCTAGAGCATTAGATAAGTGATAACGCAGCTCAATGAGCTTAACTAAAAGATAGTAACAACTTTATCTATGTTCAGTTGCTATTTACAGGGTACAAACTGTAGTCTATTTATAATACCCAGATAAAAAAAAAGTTGCAAATCCATTGCATTTATTGCCTCATAAACTTGCAACTTGATGAGCAGCTGCCACAACAACAACGATAGAAATGTTTACAAAATTTGTACTCATAATTTGCTTACCATTCCATTCTTTTTTTCCCTATTTTTTGGGGCAATTGAACTCAAAAAAAATATGATTCGTCTGCGATATGTTTTGTAGTTGTTGTTTTGGCTAATTTTTTGTTGGCCTCAGCCTATTTATGAGTATTTAATCTGTGCAATTATTAGCGCAATTTCTGATATATTTTTCGGCAGATTTTCACATTTATTTTTGATTTAATTTCTTTATGTAATTAGAAAAAGTGTTTAAAATTACGCCCAAGTGGCAATTTTCTTGTTTTCAAGTGCATTTTTGAAATATGTATGAAGTTGATCAATTATTTTTATTTTTTTTTTTTTGTAAACGCCAACACACACACACACACTATCACATATGTACACGCACGCACGCACACTGAGACGAGGCGAGGCGAACGCGGCCAGCGACAACAACTGACTGAAAATTGAAACAGAAAACAATTGAAAAGTGTTTTCGTTCGTCTTCGTTCTTTTTTTTAGCCGCGGCCAACGTTGCGTATGAGCGACGACAACAAACTGAAACCAAAACGTTGCGGGCGCCAGCACGAAACGCTTGCAACATGCTCCAAGCCAACATGTTGCAACTCGGCTGGCAGTCGTGTTGCGAGTGTGGGTGAACGCAATGTTTGCCACAGATGGGGCCGCTTCGGCTTATCACTAGAAATTAAGACAAAAGCCCGTCTGCTGAGGCTGAAGATACTGTAGAGACTGCTGTTGCTGTTGCGGCATAACGAAAATTGAATGAGACCTCAAAAGGAACAAGAACAACATGAACAACAACTACAATAGAGTCCTCAACAGAGCAAGACCAAATGAGACAGGGAAAGAGAGAGAGAGAGCAAGACTCTGCTAGCAATTTTTGGCTTTGGTTAATTTCAAGAGTTTCCAGCTAATTTGAAAGTACAGAAATTCCCTCTTTAGCTTGAGGATTGTGCATTCCAAATATTATTCTTAATTACACAATTCTTTTAAGGTAATTAGGCAGCAAAATAATTACATTTTTAAAAAACAAAGCTGTAAAAAAGGCCAGATCTTAGGACTTAATTTCCAATTACACAGATTAGTATCGTTTTATAAATGCTCTTAAAAAGAACAACCAAAAATTACGATATTTTGTTATTTCAGATTTCTAAAAATGTATTACATTTTTCAATACTTTTGATGAGACATTTTAAATTCATCCATTTGTAATAAGTACATGCAAAAATTCTAATTTAACGAAAATTTGTATACATCTTAAATTACAACATTTTCTTTTTAAACTATCATTTGGAATAATACTTAAATATTCAGGTGTGCCACAGAAATCTCTTCCACTTGAATTTCACGTCAATTTCATTTCTCTGTGACACAGTCAACTCCCCTGAAAATTTTTGAGGGAAACGAAATCAGTTCTCAATCCGATGCCATGAGAATAATGTCACATTTTTCGTTAGAATTTTAGAGCTCATTGTTTGTCGCGTCAAAAACTTTTAAATTTTTTGTAAGCGGTACAATATCAGTTATTATATAACTAAATTAAATTATATTAATTAAAAAAGAAATAAAATAAAAACCTGTTATTTTGCAATGATAAGCTTAAAAAAGTTGCTAAACAAACCCTTGGAAAATTTAAAATGAGAAGGAGCCAACCCTAGCAACCGAGTTCGAAAAGGTTGGTGAACATGCTAAAAAAATAAATCACTCGAAGTTCTGGGGCACAGAAGTTTTTCGAGCAGAATTGCTTTTCTCTGAATTCGCTTTCACTTGTGATTTCTGTAGTAAACCTGAATACTTTTTTCTTTACTTTTTTTCCCCAAAAATCTGCTCGAAATATTACAATACTCGTATACACTTCTCCTCTCTTCCTCTAATTTTCGTTACATATATTTCTCTCTTGTTGCAGCTGGAAGCGCATCAAAGCATTTGTAGATAGAGATTAAGGGGAAGCCAAGAATTGTGGCTGAAAATTGACGTTTCTTTGGCTATAATTTGGTATTGGCCACGTTTCAGTATTTTAGTTGTTGTTGTTTTGGTTTTCGTGTTGCCTTTAAATGATTTTCCATTTGCACATTTCACGCGGGCTAAACGATTGCCTTGCTTATTGTTGTTGTTGTCGATGATGTTGTGGTTGTTGTTGTTGTTATTGTTAAAATTGCCAGTGGCAAAATTTTCATTCATAAAAAAATGTGAATACTTGTGGGCGTCTCGAGCATTGAGTATTGAGCGTGAAAAACAATAAAACGCCAAAAGTAAAAGAAGAAGAAGCAGAGACAGCGACAGAGACATCGACAGCGGAAACAGCATTGACCCAAGCAGACAAACAGACGTAGCACAGACTGAAGAGTCAAGAGAGGGTGGGGGCAGCGGGGGGAACTTTAGTTGATCGGGAGAAAAGCATAAGAATATGGACAAAGTTTTGTGCTTGGCGAAACTTTGTTATTGTTGTTGTTGTTGTTGTTGTTGTTGTTGTTACTGTTATTGTCGCGTCTTTTACTTTTGTATATATTTATATTAATACACAACACATGCATGTGATTGTTTCTTCATATGTGTAAGTGTGAGTATGTGTGCGTTCATGTGCGTATTTTTTTATTTACTTTCATTTTATTCAACGCGCAGCAGAACAAAAGCAAAATAACCAAAAAGAACAGAAAAGAAAATATATTATTGCCAAATATTTGTTACTTTTTACAGCAAACAAAAAGGTTAAAAAGTGGGGCTAAAACTATGCTAAAATATGTATGTGTGACTGAGTGTATAACTGTGTGTATGACTGTGAGTGTAACTGTATATGTGATACATATGTCAGTATTGGTTTAGCTTGTCACTTGTTCAAAACCTCACAAGCCCAAAGTCAGGCAAACGGCATTTGTGCGGTTTTTGTGTTGTAGTCAACCAGCTACTAAACCACCTCTTCTTCTGCTGCCCCCCTTTTCTCCCCTCTTCCTATAACAAACGGAAACATCTAACGAAAAATGTCGAGGCAATGAAATGGTATAAAAAAGAAAGGAGGACGCACAAACTGTTGGTCGATAAGGTTGTCCAAATCAAAACATTGAGACCGAAGTTCTCTTTTGGGACAAAAAGACGGCGGGACAGACAGGCAGGCAGCTTGACAAGCAAACGAGCGGACGAGAACTTAAGGATAATGCCAGGTTTGAATTTGCTCATACCTCATAAAAAATTAGTTGTAGGGTATGCCCAGCTAAGCAGCTCTAAGCGATAAAACGAAGCTGTCGAATTCTTTGATTTCTTTGCAAATTTCTTACATTTTTATATGAGAGTTTTATTACAGGATATATCTGCGTCGATCATCATTTTTATGCTATACTTCTTTGTGTTCTTTCTTAGTTATTGGTTGGCTCACAGTCAAACAGTGGGTTAAAGTTGAGCCTTCGACTTAGACCTAAGTCTTGCCTCGAATTTTTGAATTATTTTCAAGATTTATGCCCCTTTTAAAGAGAAGGGAAATAAGGGAAAATGTTGTGATAAGGGGCATGTAAAGTAGAAAGCCGCGTGAGGAGTGACAAGGATATAACTAAAGTTGCAGCTGCTGCTGATGTTCAATATTTGGTTTTAAATGTAAATGCTATTCTCAAATTTAACGCTGAATAAAGTCGCACTGACAAAGTGCAAAATTGATTGACAGAGGCCCAAAAAAAGTGAAATACTTTATTCTTAAAGATGTTTTGGTGTGGCATGCTAAAGTGACCAAGGAGAACGTTTTGATTTGAAAATTAAATAAATGAAGCTTGGCAGTTGAATTTAAAAGAATTTCTAGAAAATCACTCTATACAATGGATTTTTTTTCCAGGTACATGATGAAGCGTGCATAAAAAGAGATGAAGATTCTATAGATTAAGCTATTTCACTGCCAGCTTATAGTCGGAATCCAAATTAAAGATAAAACTTATCTCAGCTTTATCTTCATGTTAACTAAGCTTACGTTTTTTATTCAACAGATGAACAGAAGCTACTAAGCAGGCCATAAATTATGCAAAGCTGAGAAACTTTGTTATAATTTAAATGCAATTTCCAAGAAACTAGCGTTCAATAAAGTTTGTTATTTTAAAGAAAGTGTCCAACACAAAACAAAATAAAATTAAAATGATTAATATTAAATAATTAATTTAGAGTGAAAAATTAAACTCTTACACAAACGCATTGCAAAAAAATTTTTAAATTTAGCTTTAAAAATACAATTAAATTCAAGGGCAAGAAATTACATAACCAAAGAGTGCAGAAGGACAAAGACTGTGAATATTCATATGGTTGGCCAACAAATTGAATATATTCATAGTTTGTGGTTGCTATTTTGGTAAAATCTGGTGATTTGGTCTGCAGAAGAAACCCGCAATTATGCGAGGGGACACACAAATAATGCATGGCTCATTTGCAGCTGCACCTGAAGGCTTATTAAAATCAACGAGTTTTCCTTTTGCTCTTTTGCATCAAAATCAAAATATGTCAAGCTGTGTGCAACAACATTTCAAATGAAATGAAATGAAATGAAATAATGATACCACAAGTCTCGAGGAGCAACAAACCGAGCAAGCAGTTGGCATATTCGATTTGCGTCAACATCGCTCGGCTGTTGTCGTTGTCGTTGTTGTTGTCGTTGTATTTGCCCGGATATGTATGCGAGTGAAAAGAGGAAACCATCAAAGGGGTTAGGGTAGAAAGGGGAGCAGGGGGATGAGCGGACACTGACCAGTCATGTAAAAGTGATGACACTGCCTCTGTTTCTCATGCTCTTGCTGTTTGTATGTTCTGTCTCTGCATGCGAAATAATTATTAATAATAAAAATAACGTGCCATGAAATGTTGTTGTTGCTTTTGATGTTGCTGTTGCTGTCGTTGTTGTTGCTGCTGCTGCCGTTGTCGTTGTCCTCGTTGATGCACTTCCGCTAGCTGCAAAGACAGGCGTCGGTAATTAACACACAGCAGGGGGTCTGGGACAATGTTTAATACTCACTCCGGCCAACTGCAGCAAAGTCAGTTAGCCAAAGTGGTCATTGGGGACAGAGCGAAACGAGGACACTTGAATACGAGCACTTTGCTCCCAAGTCCATAATACACTATATAAAAAGTCAAAATTTAAGTACCGCAAAGCGCCATAATAATTCAATCGCCATGCTAAAAATGAAATATATAATTATCATTTATTGATAAAAAATATAAATAAAGAATGCAAATATAATTTGCATTGTAACAGATTTAAATTGAACTTTCAACAAAATTTCAGAATAGGAGGTTAATTAGCTATGTTTAGGTATCTCTTACTGTGTTTCTAATAAATTTTAAATTAAAGTACCAAATACAAGTAGATAAATTTTAGTAAAATTACATAAAAGTGACTCAACATAAAGCATTAAATTTAATTTGCACTTTAAGTTTAAAATATAATGTATCTTAAGGTTTCACTTAAACGTCGGGAAAAAATTGAAAATTCTAAGTAGCATCTAGATTAATAATAAAGTTTTGCTAAACAATTTTCCCACTGAACATCTCAATTTTTTTCTTATTTTTCCTATCTTTTTTGGCTTCTTGGTACTTTCAACTTGTTGTTAAAACATTTTTTCGCTGGCAAAAGTGTAGAAAAGCTGCGTTGCCTTAACATTTATTTTCTTATCTTATTTTTCTGTTCTTTTGTTTGTCTTTTGTCTTAGTCTTTGTTGTTGTTATTGTCTCCTTTTGCTTTTCTTTCTATTGTTGCTTTGGTTTGCTTTTACTTTATTTTGGCAGTGCGCTAATTATGACATTTTTCTCTAGAGCAATTACTGCCAAATGCTTGAGAGCACATTCGACATTAAGTAGCCGCCCCCCAAAAAGCCGTGGCAATAGGGGTACCCCCTTCTGTGGCATGCCCCAGGCCATTTCACTTTTCATTTAACATTTTACATTGAATGCAATTTTGGCTCGAATTTAAATTCAATGATTATTTTTAAAACACGATTTGTAAAATTACATTTTGGTTTTTTTGACTTTAGCATTAATTGTTGTCGGTGATGTATATGTGCGTGATGTATGTATATATGTATATTGCTTTTTATATAACTTTTATTTATGTTTGAAAACTTGGCACAGTTTCCCAGCCAAATTGCAGCATGACGCAATTGACACACAGCGACGAACGCTTTGAATTTTATCTTTTTCTTTTCTTTTTTTCGCTCATTTTCAATTTTTAACGTTTTTGTTGTTGTCTTGGGTTGAGATTTTTGTTTAAATTGTTGGCAAGCAAATTGCAAACTAAATGTGCAGCAACAAATTATATTTGTAGATGCTCAGCTCATTATTTTGCAGTTATTTAAAGGCATTTTAATTACTTGCAAATTAATAGCGCTATATTGCGTATACGACGCGTTATCCATAGCATCCAACACAAATAATTCTCTTACTTGACGCACAAAATTAGCGCAACAAATCAAAAGATTAAACGAAAATCAAGCGAAAGGCTATCATAAATATCTTCGCGAACCACATTTGCCTGCCGATCAGCATTTGAATATCATCATTATGTTTATTATAGAAAATCACAACAATTTTTGTGTATAAACAAAGTGAAATGCAAATGATTTCTATAATGTTAATAAGGAAATGAGCAAGTGGCATGCTTAATAACAATAAATAAATATTTTTATACTTAGCTCATTTTATATTCCGCTCAAATCTAATCTTTGAATAAAAACCATTTCCAAGTTGATTCAAAAACCATTGAAAATCCTTTTAGATTTATAAAGAAATTGACCTTAAAAATGTGCTGTGGCTCTTGGCATATGTTATGTGTGGTCAAGACAAGGACCATTATTGAATACTTTGTTCTGATATATACTCACAGGCACATACACACGCACATACTCATACAAAGACCATAGCCAAAAGCCAGCCAAAAATTGCAAACTCAGCTGAAAATTATGGCGCAAAGATTTTCAATAAACGCCCAGCGCCAAATGCATAAAAAAAAGAATTGTCGAGTGCGAGCCGCACTTGAGAATTGGCAAGAAATGCAGAAGAAGAGAAGAAAGGCGAGGAAAAAGAGATAGCTGCTGAGGGGAAGACGCCACTTGAGATACGGCGCGCAAATTTGTTGCCAACTTTTGTGGGAAAAAGCTGTTTGTGTGTGTGTGGGGGAGTGTGTTTCTGTATTGTATATTTGTGGCTTACTAATTGCCTCGCTCTGCGCCATTTGTCGCACACGAAATATTACACATTTTAATTTTGCCAATTATTTTTTATGTTTTTCGAAAAAGCAAGGATTCAAATAATGGGCGAACCAATTGCTTCCCTCTCTCTCTCTCTCTCTCTCTCTCTCTCTCTCTCCGCCTTTCGTTTGGCATCTATGTAGATACTATTTAGAAAATATATAACCATATAAATATTACGTAAATCAGTTCCAGAAAGTCAACGTAACAAAACTTTCTTAGTTTCTAAGTCATATATTGTCCATTAACCTTTGCCAATTGAAAAGTTTTTCGACATTTGCTGCAATAATTAAACTTTTAACAATTTGAACTTTAACTTTATTATAGTATGTCAAAATCATTTAAGCTTTGTCGTAGAACAATAAATTAAATTTTAATGTCCTATTTGATATGTCTGCTCAATTTTTATTGTCATATGTATATTTTTGTTAGTTGATTGAACCGTGTTCAATGCGCTTAAATTAACTCTGCTTTGGCATCAATAATGCAACAAATTTGACCACAAAATTCGATAACAAGTGGCATTCATTTAAATCCCTGGAAATGAAAATCTAAATCTACTTATCTAAAAAGTTGCAAAATGAAATAAATGTTAAAAAAAAAAACATTGACAGCGCATAAATAATAGATTAAATGAATTTATTGTTGGAAATACGAGTGCAAAAGTTAATTATGTGCAAATTGAAACCAAATGTTTTCTATCAAACAAATGGGCAACATGTCGAAAAATTAACTCACATGAAAAATTGTAAATCAAGCCAAAAACTGAAACACGACGCGCATTCGCGGCTCTTAAAATCAGCAAAGGAAAAACCACTACAGTTGTAGACAAGAAGGGACACGCTCCATTTAATGGCCAACTGTCCATTTGCCAACATATACAAATGGGGACAGTTGTCAGTGAACGACTATCAGATACCCTATAGACAGACGCATAAATTTTACAGTCAATAAGTGGCATTTTAAATTATTTTCAATCCGATTGTTATAATGCATATAAACAAAATAAATTGATAATTTCGGAACATACATAAGTATTCAAGTTGAATACAAGAGAATTTCAAGTGCTTCCAGAACAACAACGGACAACAATAAATTATTTATAAATATTAATCAGATTTCTTTAACGGCAAATAAATGGAATTTTTTAGATTTCGCAAATTCATTTTGTACGTCGTATGGCTGGCTTAACTTCAATCAGGCCCCGACCTCGTTCCCTCATCTCACTCCTGAAATAAATTCAATTAAATTTGCCTTAAATACAAATCTAGCGCTTATTTTGTATCTGTTTGTTTCACGCCTTCTTAAGTGCCACGTTGCGTATGAGTAATGAGCAATCGAGCAATAAGTAATGATCTATGCCGGCTGACAAAACCAATAAAAATGAAGCATGCAAATTGCCACTCTCCCCGTTGCCCTCGTTTGTTGCCAAACAATAATGCTCCATAAACATCTCGGATCTCTCCCCTCCCCTCTCCCATCCGCTCCTGTCTCCTCTGCCGTCGTCTCGTGCTGCTTTTTTTCAATGGCAGCTGATTCACCCCCAAAAAGCGAAGGGGCGCTGTGGGCGCGGCTCAGCCAGACGCAAATGCAAAAGCAAAAGCAGACGCCGCGACGACGACGACGACGAAAAAAAGAAAAATAAAAAATATTTAAAAAAAAAAGAGAAAACATTGCCAAAATAGCAAAGTAATTGCGAATCGTTAAACTCGTGCAGGCGTATAACTGCTAGAACAGCTACCCCAAAGACACAGTCGAGTACCATGTGTATTTGCGAGGGTCGCTTGAACTGTTTAGAAAGTAAATAAGCTTCAATGGATTTACGCTTCAATTTGTATCTAAAATTGTAGGCTGTAAAAGTCAATTGCAAACATATTAATATTTTTTCTTCTCTATTTCTTTTCTAACAATATCTTTTATAATAGCTTAAATTGGTTTATAATTAATAATATTTTAAATTAAATTATAAATAACACTTGTTTAATTTATAATTGCATTTTAAAATACAATATAGTAAATCTATGTTAAGGAAATGAATTCAATTTGTAGACCTTTTTATTAATTTTCTCTAACAAAAACCCATTGGTTAGCTCTCGCATATCGATATCTCTATTTTATATATGTATATTTATAGCGCTTCCTCTCTTATTATGTGTGTGCATGTGTGTGTGTGTGTGAAAGCCGTGTGAATGCCTTGGCCCCTTGTTTGACGTTGACGCGTCAAGTTGCTGATGATGCTGGCGATGATTAGCAAAGTCGCTGGCTGGCACATTACGCATACGCACAGTTGCACGCTTACTGCCTCGCTCTTTGCACTTGTTTTTTTAACCTCTCCCTCTTTGTTTCTCTCACGCAGTCATTGTGTGCGAATTAAATGTCTAATTGACGGCAAGTGCACTTCAAGTTACTTAAATGTAATTGCACACAAGTGCTTTTAAACAGCTTGACATGCAGCTGGCAACACTGACGCCAGAGGGCTGCCAGCACAAAGGAAAGAAGACATAGGACACAGGACATGCCAGTTCCTTTCACTCTCTTCACTCTTTACATCTTTTCTTTTCTTTTCCTTTTTGTTGCAGTTTGTCTTCATTCATTGAGCTACACAAGTCGTAAATTTTAAATGTTTTGTAGGTCATTGCTGCCATGGCCGCGACTAAAAAGTGAAGTTTGATCTGAACTTTTACCCGTTGCACCCAAAACCAACTATTCCCCGACCACTTTCCCAATTCAACACACACACTCTTTAGAAAAGGAACAAAGCGAAAATTTATGTGCTTCACTGACCGGTCAGCAAAATGGCGCCAGAGTTCAAAGCTCAACGGGGTTCAAGGAACGTGAAGCGGCCACTCAGTGGCTGGACATGTTTCGAGATTCAAGATTCGTCTCGATTTGTTATTTCGGTTACTTGTTGTTGATGGAATTTTGCTGCTGTTGCAATTTTATTGCAAATTGCTTGCAACCACTTTTCGTTTACTTCTTTTATCTTGTGACCCTGCAATATGCAGAGCATGTCCACAAGCAACGACGACAATGGCAGCAACTTTTATTGGCTATAAAACAAAATGTTGCTGCAATGCAGCCTGGCAGCCAGCCTACAATAGACAGACAGGCAGGCAGACGAACGGACGAGCGGACGGACCGAGCGATAGGACACGCACCACCACGTAAAAAGCATTTGGTATTGTAGGAAGTAGAAAAAAAGCAAAGTGGCAAACGTGACGTATACTTGATGTGTGCGAGAGTTGTGTGTGAAGTTTAACGAACTTTGGACTAAGAACACTGTTTGTTGCTATTTGATCATCTTCTATCATTCATCATATTTATCAGCTGTCTGTTTACCCCTTAAGAGCATAAGTAATTATTTATATTTCAAGCACATCAGCAGCTCATTCTAAATTCCAAATGCTATGCATGCACACACAGCCCTCACTACAATATTAAAATGCATGGCATGCATATGCCAAAAACAATGCAGAGATTTACACACACACACGTGCACAGACAGACACACACATACATATAAAGAAAGAAAGAGAGACAGAGAGAGAATGACAGCGACCTGGCAAATTTACAGACAAGTCGCAACAATGCAGGCACCGAGAGTGCTATGTTCTGTTTGGATTTATTGTTATACAAATATACGAATATATAATATAAATATAAATATGCAAAAGCACCCCGCAGGCATTAGCTACATATACACACACATCTATGTATAATATGTATGTTTTATGCATGCATGTGTATTACGATTAATTTGGCACACCGTTTTTTCTTTTGTTTGGTTTTTTGTATTTAGGCTGTCGCCAATGCGGCAATTGAGTAAATCCGTGGCAATTGGCAATTATACAAATTTCGTGCATAGACAATTGCAAGTGGCAAGCGTAAATAGACTTTTAGCAGTGAGTGTACTAGGTTAGGGTTGACACTATTGTTGCCATGGGCTAAAAGAGGTAAAGAGCAAACGATTTGGACGCTGATTGATGAGCTGCTGGCCTCCAATGATCTGGCACTGACAGGCAACAAATGATTCATCCGCAGACAAAGTATGTAAGTGTCACACACCATACACTGCTGCTCAACAGCACACAACCTTAATATTTTATTAAAATAATTGAATATTCTATGCAACAAAATTTAAATCATCCAAATCGCTGTTAATTTATGGGTTATGGCCATTTTACCACTAGTGACCCTATGCAGATGAGCAGCGGTGCATAGAGTGTCAAAGGTTATGTGAACTTCAGTGCGTAGCGTATTTACAGTTGTGCTTTAAGTGCAAAGCTTCAAAGCGCTTGACAAATGTTCGCATATGAATAACGGTGATAATGCTTACCGAAAAGTGCATATCTGGACGAGCGAAAGAGACAACAACAGTCATTGGCAGCTCCATCAGCATCGCGTCGTAAAACTATCAAGGCAACGCCGGCGTCTACGTTGACGTCGACTGCGCTAATGGCAGCGTTGAAATATTTATCACTTACTCACACAGACACACACCAAAAATGAAGCCTGCAGGTGTCACAACTACATAACACACTAGCACGCGCACTCACACACACACACACACACATGCATACATTGAAAGACAGCAGGAATCACCGTTGCGTACATTCCAAAACAAATCCCGCTATACAAATCCGCATAACTTCAAAAGATGCCGACGTCGCGTCGTTACCGTTTATTTGTATAAAATTAGTTTATGACGCGTTGAAACAAAAGGCGCACAACCGCACTCACACACGCACACACATTCTTACTTACACTGAGAGTTTAGCTGGGCGTGTATACGCTTTTTAAACAGACACTTAAAAAGTGCTTTGTGCTCGTTAGTTTATTATTTTAATAATTCTTTATATCTGGCGGCTCTTTGACGCACAACAGCAGCAGCCGCAACAACAACAACTGCACCGTGTGAACTGAACATGGCAACTATTTAGTTAGTCTGTAAGTAAATATGTACAGGTTTCTAATCAAATGCATACCATGCCCCAGCTATTTGTTTATAATTGTTTTTCAACATGTGTGCGTACGTGTGTGTGTGTTATTAATTGCAATAAATGGTGCCGAGCGTGGGCGTAATTATGCTTCAGCTGTGATTGGGTTTTGATTTTCCCGTCCATAATCTTCCAATTTGAACAGCACATGTGCGCCATCTGGTGTGAGGTAAGTGAACAAGAAGCACTCTTTTAACATCATTTATCGAAATATTTTGGATTTGCTTATGTTAAGCGAATGTGGACAGTGTTAAATTGAAGTTTCATTACTAAGCCGTATATTTGGTAGTTGAATTTATTAATTGCTGCATATATGAACTAGAGTGGATGTTATTATGTTTTAGCTGTTATTGTGTTTAATTAGCAAGTTCATAACCTACCAATTTAAACAGCAAATGTGCGCCATCTGGTGTAAGATAAGTGAGCAAGCGGTAAACATTTAACATTATTTACCGATAGTGCTGTCGATTTTTATGCGTTTGGCGCCACTGTAAAATTCAAAAGTAATACAATTTTCTTGTTTCCATTCTATTTTAAAGGTATATCCGCAGTTTTACCAACTTTTGTTAATTAAATGCATAAGCTTTATGTTTATTATAGATACAAGTACACTTGGAACACTTTAATTAAATATGTGACAAGGCGCCACATCCTCAATTTCCTGGCCATCCAATGTTTTTATTTGGCACTCGCATAGAAAGTGTACAATTTTCCGTTCGGCCTGACGTCGCCGTTCCTCGCTCAGTCCATCGAGTAGCATTTGCACTTTGCTCAGCAGACTAGTGTTTGTCTGCGTGGATGTTGTGGCAGCTTGTTGTATGATTTGCAGGCAATCCTTGGACTGTTGCAGCACCGTTTCCATGTTGGTGATGACAGCGCCAATTAGCTTTTCCGCATTGGGTGTTGCATCCACGTCATCATCATCATCAACACCATCATTATATGCCGACGAGTCTGCTATCAGTTTATCCTTGTTCAATTCAACTTTTTCCATATTCACGAGGGGATCATTTGTGGTGGTTACATGCAGCTGTTGTGACTCCAGAGATTCGGATGGTTCTATAAATTGTTGTGGCAGTTGTTGCTCCTCCATGGTCATATCCATTTGCACAAAATCAAAGTTTTCTTCCTGATCCGCATCGGATATAACTTCGATATCATCCGGATCCTCGTAGTGCATCTCATCCTCGAGCTCATCGTTGTCGTTATCCGTGCTGTATGGATAATCTGCACCCCAAATATGCTCGCCAGCTTCAATACTGAGTCCAGTAACCGTGCCGACGACATTCTCCGCCTGACACTGACTGGATTTGGGCGGACGACCGCGTTTCTTGATATTCTCAATGATCAGTGGAACGCCCTTGCGAAAATGCCGTCCAAGAAATAGCAGATCATTGAAGTATCTCCAAGTAATGGCCGCGGATTGATTAATCTGATGATTGCGATACTCGCGCGCAAAACGATCGCGCAACTTCTTCCAGCGATTGTAGCACAGTTCCTCTGCAAGAGATGGATATCTTTTAGAAAAAGGAACACTTGGGAATGGCAACAGTTAAGGAATCAATCTCACCCGACACGTTGAGACTCTCGGAGATTGCGCGCCAGGCGTCGTTCTTGGCCGAGAGATTCTTGGAGTTGCGTATTTTGTGCCTGTCATAGAGCACTGGATGTAGCTTGACCAGCTCTATGAGCTGTTGGCACAGTTCAATATCCTCCGCATCCTCCTCAAATTCCTCCTCCTTCTGCTTTTTGTCCTGATCCTCCAAACGCGGCCGTCGCGGCTTTCGATGTCTCGGCTCGAATTTCATATTGTCGAGAGACTCATGTTTGACCAGGCCGTGCTTGTAGTGATCCTTGAGGAATAGCAGCCGTGGAAACATATCCCAGTATGTAGGACTCTCTGGATTCTCCTGGAATCGACGAAACTCCTTCCCAAAACGATCGCGAATGCTTTTCCAGCGCGTAATACAAGCTCTTTCGCTGGCGCCGAGTTTCTGTGAAATGGTCTTCCATGCTGCGTCCTTGTTCGCTGCATTCTTTGCACTGCGCGCACAGTCCTTGTCATAGAGTATTGGATAGTTTTCTATCAATTTGATCAATTCAACGTCGTTCATTTATTTAGTTTTTACTATCAACAAAAACTGCTTTCATTTGTTTTTTTTTATTTGAAGACTGCTTCAACCAGGGCTGCATCGCGCCTACCGTCAGCTGTCTTGTCCATCGACAGACCGCAATATTATATCGACCGTTGGCGCACATTTTGAAATATGGACACTCAACGTGGGGAGCTTTAAAAAAAAAAATTTTTAAATAAAATCTCATCTTGAAATAAGATTATAATTAATTAAACCATTTGAATTCTAAATTACATAAATAAAAATTCATAAGTATTTATGAATATTATATGCTTGTCACACGACCTTCGGGGATCAATTTTTATTATTATTTAATTCTGTTAATCAAAATACCAAAAAAGAACCTAAAGTGGACATCGAGTTTTTTCTGTGCCACCGTGTTTTGGGAGCCAAGGTTGCCAACAAGCTTTGCCAAAGTTGGGCCAAATTTGCCACCAGGGCTGTTGATATTTTTAAAAATATCACTATCGTAAATTTTTCGATATTTTTGACAACAATAAATATCGGAAATAGAAATAGACCTTAAATCAACCGTTTCCACTCCAAATTAGCCATGTTACCACTAATGTTTACTATTTTATTTCAAAATTGGCAGTTGAATGAATGTCGTATATTAAATTCGAATAAATTCTTACCTCATCGTTTCGTGATATTATCGCACAATTATATCGATATTGATATATTTTTTTAAATATCACTTAAAAATATATCATCGCCAAAAAATATCTATCGATGTATCAATATTATATCAACAACCCTATTGCCACACAATTTGACGAGAAAAAAGCTAAGTTGGCAGCACTGCACACGGTATGCTTCAGTGAGAAACTATCCATGTGGATTCCGTGAATATTGCATTTTATTTATAAATAAATGCGAAAAAGTGTTAAAAATAGAACAAGGGGATACAGAATACTATCCTAAGTAGAGAAAAGCATTAAATAATAGTTGATTTTTCTACAGTTTACACTTTTTGAAAAGTGAAAATTGCAAATGCCAAATTTGATAGAGCGGCGGGCGTGAGAGAGTGTGTGTGCGTTGGAATTTGCTAGTGTGTGTGCACGGCGAACGACCAAAAAAGCCGACATCAACGGACGGGGCAAAAACAGAATACGTTGCGCCCATTTTTTGTTGTTGATTCATTAAATACGCTGCACACATACTTACATACATACCAAGGCGACGAGACAAACACAAGCAACGCGTGTGTTTTTTTCTCGTGTGTATATATGTGTATGCATATACGAATGCCAGTGTATTGGTGAGTTGGAGCAGCCAGTCCAGCAAGCTCCCCATAAGTAGCAGTCTCTCACACCAACACAAACGCAATTGAAGCAAAAGCAGCGGCAGAGCCAGCAAACAGCAAAGAAACAGTTACCGCACGAAAGAGCGCCGCAGTCGCAGCCAGAGCGGCAAAGTCAACGTCATAAATTTGTCATCACTTTTGGATATTTTTAAAATAAGCACAATTATATTGAAATCTATTTGAAAAAAAAAACACAAGAAACGACTGAATAACAAATTATTTCAAGATGATATTGCTGGAAATCAATAATCGCATAATTGAGGAAACCCTCCTGGTCAAATACCGCAATGCTCAAGCAGGGTGAGTCTTTTCTCGATTCTCTGTCTCATCTTCTTCTAACTGTAACAGTCCCCCATTTTTATTTTAATTTTATCTATTTCCTTGCCTTATCAGTTTTTGTTAGCATTATCAGCATATTAAGCACACACATTCAAACAAACTCACGTTTACTCACTCATATGCACATTTACGAGCTTTTAAATGTTTTTGGGTGTAGTTCAAACTTCGAGCACACTCATACACTCAGTGAAAGAGTGAGTATTGTGTGTTTGTGTTAGTATGCGTTGCCCCCTCCTCCACCCGCACAGCATTTGTTAATTCATTTTAGCTCATTTATCGCATCATAAATTCATAATCTACAGCTTCATACATGGTACACTCTCCTTCACCTCCCCATCGTACAAAGCTTGAATGCACTTGAGTCATCGCTCCAACCACACAATTGCCTCTTAATCCACGGGCTGCCAAAGCAAAATTGTTTCTACAAAAAAGCTGTTATACTCCGTGGAGTCAAAGTGGCATATTTTGAAATATTCATTCGATCTGTGTCTCAAATGCTCCCAAATCAATCAATAGACGAACGGCATCCTGTTTAATCACTCATATTAAAGCAGATGACTTGTGTTCGTGTACAGTTGTTCTAATCTGTTATATTCCGTGGAGTCAAAGTGGCATATTTTGAAATACTCATTTGATCTGTGTCTCAAATGCTCCCAAATCAATCAATAGACGAACGGCATCCTGTTTAATCACTCATATTAAAGCAGATGACTTGTGTTCGTGTACAGTTGCTCTAATCTGTTATACTCCGTGGAGTCAAAGTGGCATATTTTAAAATCTTCTTTCGATCTGTGTCTCAAATGCTCCCAAATTAATTAATAGACGAACGGCATCCTGTTTAATCACTCATATTAAAGCAGATGACTTGTGTTCGTGTACAGTTGCTCTAATCTGTTATACTCCGTGGAGTCAAAGTGGCATATTTTAAAATCTTCTTTCGATCTGTGTCTCAAATGCTCCCAAATTAATTAATAGACGAACGGCATCCTGTTTAATAACTCATATTAAAACAGATGACTTGTGTTCGTGTACAGTTGCTCTAATCTGTTATACTCCGTGGAGTCAAAGTGGCATATTTTAAAATCTTCTTTCGATCTGTGTCTCAAATGCTCCCAAATTAATTAATAGACGAACGGCATCCTGTTTAATAACTCATATTAAAACAGATGACTTGTGTTCGTGTACAAAAACATTACTACTGTTAAAAAAAAAGTAAAAAAGTTACATTTAAAGAAAAATAAAAGGTTAGATTCGCTTTCTTATTATTTGGGATTGTGTTCCATTATAGATTTCACATGCCAGCGAAATCTTTTTTAATATTGAATTTTAAAGCAGATAATTAGTAGTTTGCACACAAAAACAGAAAATGTTATCAAATTGATTTATATTTGAAAATCCATACACATACTATAGACTTCCGTCAAACCATATTGTATTTTTCTGTTCTTCATTCTAATCTCCAACAAAACGGCATGCGGGCGATAAGATATTGAACTGGGTCCGTAGCTGGATTGTTTGTTGATGATTTGTTTTACGCTTTATTTTGCAGACTCAAACCAGAATCGATCGATATACGAATAGCAGACTTTGACGGTGTACTATATCATATTTCCAATGTGAATGGCGATAAAACAAAAGTGCGGGTATGTATTCCATTCAATTACAATTTGGTTTACCTATCAATAAAAGTAAAATCATATTTGTTAACCAAATAGATCAGCATTTCGCTCAAGTTTTACAAACAGCTGCAGGAGCATGGCGCGGATGAGCTGCTCAAACGGGAATATGGAAGTTTATTAACTGAAACGGAGGATGGTTTGTACATGGCCAACAACTATACACGACCAAAAGACTAAATATAACTTTATTAACTTACAGGTTATAATGTTTCTGTACTTATAAATCTAGAGGAAATACCCGCGGATTGGGAGCAGGTTGCAAAGAGAATTGGACTGCTAAAGCGCAACTGTTTCGCGTCAGTTTTCGAAAAGTATTTTGACTACCAGGAACAGGGCGAAGAAGGCCAGAAACGAGCAGTTATCAACTATCGTAACGATGAAACGCTGTAAGTTGATCAGAATCTGAATCTTGTTATTCAACGTATTTGTAAACCCCAACTTAATCAACAGATATGTCGAGGCAAAGCCTGATCGCGTCACCGTTGTCTTCAGCACCATCTTCAGGGACGAGGACGATGTCATCATTGGCAAGGTATTCATGCAGGAATTGAGAGAGGGACGACGTGCATCGCATACAGCGCCACAAGTGCTCTTCTCGCACCGTGAGCCGCCCTTGGAGCTGGCTAACTCCGATGCCAGAGTGGGCGACAACATTGGATATGTTACATTCGGTAGGTAATCCTCTCGAAGTCTTCCAAATAGTAGTTCATTATTCTGGTATATTTTGGTGTCCTCTTCTAATTAGTGTCTCAAATGCTCCCAAATCAATCAATAGACGAACGGCATCCTGTTTAATTACTCATATTAAAGCAGATGACTTGTGTTCGTGTACAGTTGTTCTAATCTGTTATATTCCGTGGAGTCAAAGTGGCATATTTTGAAATATTCTTTCGATCTGTGTCTCAAATGCTCCCAAATCAATCTATGGACGAACGGCATCCTGTTTAATTTCTCATATTAAAGCAGATGACTTGTGTTCGTGTACAGTTGTTCTAATCTGTTATATTCCGTGGAGTCAAAGTGGCATATTTTGAAATATTCTTTCGATCTGTGTCTCAAATTCTCCCAAATCAATCAATAGACGAACGGCATCCTGTTTAATTCCTCATATTAAAGCAGATGACTTGTGTTCGTGTACAGTTGTTCTAATCTGTTATACTCCGTGGAGTCAAAGTGGCATATTTTGAAATATTCTTTCGATCTGTGTCTCAAATGCTCCCAAATCAATCTATGGACGAACGGCATCCTGTTTAATTTCTCATATTAAAGCAGATGACTTGTGTTCGGGAACAGTTCTAATCTGATATACTCCGTGGAGTCAAAGTGGCGTGTTTTGAAATATTCTTTCGATCTGTGTCTCAAATGCTCCCAAATCAATCTATAGACGAACGGCATCCTGTTTAATTTCTCATATTAAAGCAGATGACTTGTGTTCGTGTACAGTTGTTCTAATCTGTTATATTCCGTGGAGTCAAAGTGGCATATTTTGAAATATTCTTTCGATCTGTGTCTCAAATTCTCCCAAATCAATCAATAGACGAACGGCATCCTGTTTAATTTCTCATATTAAAGCAGATGACTTGTGTTCGTGTACAGTTGTTCTAATCTGTTATATTCCGTGGAGTCAAAGTGGCATATTTTGAAATATTCTTTCGATCTGTGTCTCAAATTCTCCCAAATCAATCTATGGACGAACGGCATCCTGTTTAATTTCTCATATTAAAGCAGATGACTTGTGTTCGTGTACAGTTGTTCTAATCTGTTATATTCCGTGGAGTCAAAGTGGCATATTTTGAAATATTCTTTCGATCTGTGTCTCAAATTCTCCCAAATCAATCAATAGACGAACGGCATCCTGTTTAATTTCTCATATTAAAGCAGATGACTTGTGTTCGTGTACAGTTGTTCTAATCTGTTATATTCCGTGGAGTCAAAGTGGCATATTTTGAAATATTCTTTCGATCTGTGTCTCAATTGCTCCCAAATCAATCAATAGACGAACGGCATCCTGTTTAATTCCTCATATTAAAGCAGATGACTTGTGTTTGTGTACAGTTGTTCTAATCTGTTATATTCCGTGGAGTCAAAGTGGCATATTTTGAAATATTCTTTCGATCTGTGTCTCAAATGCTCCCAAATCAATCAATAGACGAACGGCATCCTGTTTAATTCCTCATATTAAAGCAGATGACTTGTGTTCGTGTACAGTTGTTCTAATCTGTTATATTCCGTGGAGTCAAAGTGGCATATTTTAAAATATTCTTTCGATCTGTGTCTCAAATGCTCCCAAATCAATCAATAGACGAACGGCATCCTGTTTAATTCCTCATATTAAAGCAGATGACTTGTGTTCGTGTACAGTTGTTCTAATCTGTTATATTCCGTGGAGTCAAAGTGGCATATTTTGAAATATTCTTTCGATCTGTGTCTCAAATTCTCCCAAATCAATCAATAGACGAACGGCATCCTGTTTAATTCCTCATATTAAAGCAGATGACTTGTGTTCGTGTACAGTTGTTCTAATCTGTTATATTCCGTGGAGTCAAAGTGGCATATTTTAAAATATTCTTTCGATCTGTGTCTCAAATGCTCCCAAATCAATCAATAGACGAACGGCATCCTGTTTAATTCCTCATATTAAAGCAGATGACTTGTGTTCGTGTACAGTTGTTCTAATCTGTTATATTCCGTGGAGTCAAAGTGGCATATTTATTTATTTATTTATTTATTTGATTTGATTCCCAGCGCTACAAGACAAGTCTTATAATTTATGGCGCTAGTCATAATTAATTTTACGAATACATTCAAGTTTAAATTCTAAAGAAAATAACTTAGGTTAAACAATTTAAACGATAAAACAGTTCTTATAATTCTTATTATTATTATTACTGCTATTATTATTATTATTACTGTTATTATAATTCTATTGTTTGGTATACATGAGGACCTTGTTAATTTTAATTTTTATTTTCTATTTTCTATTTTCTATTCTTTTTTGTTTTTTATTTTTATTATTACTATTTTTTTTTTTTATTTTTATTTTTTATTTATTTATTTATTTATTTTTTTTTTTTTTTTATAATATTATTTAGTTTAGTTTCTAAGGTGTGTAGTGAGTTTTGCCCTAAAATGCGATGCGCCTTTAACTGTTTTTAAATAATGCGGTAATTGGTTCCATAGGCGAACAGCATGAATAAAAAAGTGCCTTTCAGAACTGGCCAGCTTATGCCTTAAGCAAACAACATTATTTATTCGTCTGGAGTTTGTAAATTGTATTTTGTCAAAAAGATACTTTGGTTCCTTATTGTTGATTATTTTATGTAGTAATATTAGTGCTCTCAAGTTTGTCCAGTTTTCTAGACTAAGTTCAAATATTTTGTTCGAGTAGCTTGTTATATGTTCTCTCCTTCTTATGTTAAAAACATATCTTGCAATATTATTAAAGACCACGTTCAGTTTTTGCTTACACCTAGTATCACAGTTTGCAAATAGTTCCACTCCATAAAAGAGGGTTGGTATGAGGTAACTCTTAGCAACTAGAAGTCGTAGTCTCTCAGGGACAAATCTTTGGGTCATATATAAAATTCTAAGTAGTCCATACGTCCTGCCAACTATTTTTGTTATGTGGTCATTCCATGTCAAGGTGTTATTAAGGGTGAATCCCAGGTTGCTAATGTGTTTAACATATTCTATTAAGTCATTATTTAATTTTATTTCCTCAAGTCCGTCCGTGTTAATTTGTTTTTTATATATGACCAAACATTTAGATTTCAAAGGATTTAAAGCCAAACCGTTATTTTTTGCCCACTCGTCAATATTTGCTAGTTCTCGGTTGGTGATGTCTATACATTCATTAATATTACATAAAGGACGACTCACATACATTTGGACATCATCAGCATACATATGAACTTCACACTCTGACAAGACACTTGGTAGGTCATTAACATAAACAGAAAACAGCAACGGACCAAGGACAGACCCTTGTGGGACACCACGTGTGGAGTACAAAAATGTCGAGAAACCATACTTCGTAGCTACGACCTGACTTCTATTGGTCAAGTAGGAGTTTATTAGTCTGACTGCCGTGTTAGAGAATCCAAAGAGTTTTTCTAGTTTTGTGCACAAGACTTCGTGATTGACTGTGTCGAATGCCTTACTGTAGTCAAGAAGTGTTAGAAAAGTTACTTGTCCATCGTCTGAATTTTTGCGAATATCCTCTGTGATTTTAAGGATCGCAGTAGTACAACTTCTGTGCTTTTTAAATCCGGATTGCTTCTCGCTTGACAGGTTATAAATTGTCAAGTATTTATTAATTTGTTTAGCAATAATGTGTTCAAACGCTTTGCCCAAAAATGGCAAAATGGAAATGGGCCTATATTCGTTATTGGGTTTAATAATTGGCAAGATCTTTGCAGTTTTCCATCTTTCAGGAAAAGTTGACGTCATTAACGCAGTATTTATAATATGAGTAATGTAAATCAGAAGTTTTGGTAATATTATGAAATATTCTTTCGATCTGTGTCTCAAATGCTCCCAAATCAATTAATAGACGAACGGCATCCTGTTTAATTCCTCATATTAAAGCAGATGACTTGTGTTCGTGTACAGTTGTTCTAATCTGTTATATTCCGTGGAGTCAAAGTGGCATATTTTAAAATATTCTTTCGATCTGTGTCTCAAATGCTCCCAAATCAATCAATAGACGAACGGCATCCTGTTTAATTCCTCATATTAAAGCAGATGACTTGTGTTCGTCTACAATAGTTCCTTAATTTTTAGTAATCCGTAAGTCAAAGTGAAAATTTATTGGAATTCAAGTCCAAGCCGTGCTTGTCATTCTGCTTTTTAATTTAAAATTAATTTGTTGTTAGTGTACAATAATTTTATAGATAAAGTAACTTAAAGTTATGTAGAAACATTTACTAATTAGATAAGTGTTTTAATTAAACCGCATCTAACTATTTCACTTATTTTTGTTTATTTGCAGTGCTCTTCCCTCGTCATACCAACAAGGAAACGCGGGATAATACTATCAATTTAATACACATGTTCCGAGATTACTTGCATTATCACATTAAGGTGAGTGAGATTGGCTGCATTTTTATAAGTGATTATTTATTTTATTCTGATTTGATAACAGTGTTCAAAGGCGTACATTCATTCGCGCATGCGTGCAAAAACCTCAGACTTCCTTAAGGTGCTAAATCGTGCAAGGCCCGAGCCTAAGAACATTGAAAAGAAGACTATAACGTGAGTTTTACTAAATTATTTTTAACAAAAAAATAAATATTCCTCTTTTTCTTTTAGGGGGAGAACATTTATACGCAAGGAATGATGCACGCAGTATATTTAGTTGTTTTTATATAAATATAAAAATAAAAATTGTGTATTAAAAATTGAGATAAACCACAGAATTTTGGCATATTGAAAGCTAATGTTTCCAAAACAAAATGGTGAAATTGATGAAAGTAAACCGCAGACAGTAAAAAAAAGGGAAAATTTCCAACTAAAAGTATTCCAAAAGAGAACGTTAAGCTAAATATAAGCTGAGCAAGTTAATGAACAAAGAAATAATAGTTATGCGTTATAATATATAAATAAATTGTGTATGTTTGTCGAGTCAGAGCTAGAAAAAAGAAACAATAAAAAGAAAAAAATCTGAATCAGCCAGTCAGCCACAAAAAAATTTGTTACAGTCATTGCCGAGTCAACGTCAGAATACATATTATGTATATCAAAACTAAAGAATTGTCAAGATTACATTTTAAACTAATACCTAAATCTAAGTGAATGAAAGTAATGTCATAAAAATACCAACCTGTTAATGTCGCAATTGTCGTAATGCTGCCCACACCGGACACCCTTTACTAGCCTGTATGTGTAGAGAATTAAAATGAAAACAAAAAAGAAAACAATAACAAAACAAGAAACTAAAATTAAAATCTTTGATACATCAAAATAACAGCAAAAACAACTGATTGAATTAAAATTTGAAAAAGCGAAAATGCAATAAAAACAAACAAATCAAATTTATATACTTCTCTCCGAGTTGTTTTTATTGCAAATACGATTAGTATAAAAGTTTTAGATCTTAAATTTAACATTCTGCTTCTCGTTCATGCTCTCGACGCTCGCCTGCAGGTTCAAATAATCGCTCTGAATGCGCACACAGACTGCAAGAGATTAATGAGGGAAAATGATAAAGATTATACATAAATATTAAGTATATAATATGTAATATATACATTTGTAATAGAGCTACTTACATTGGCAGTGGCATTTTTGATAGTTTGATTTAGAATTAGTTTTGCGTATTTAGAGAGATATTTCCGATAGTTTCATGTGCTTTTTTGGTGAAAATGTACAGAGCCCTAGGGATCATCATATTGTTCCAATTTGATATAAGCAAGTGCTGTGATAGAAAGAGTGACAAACGTGAGTGTTATATACAGGAAATATGCGAGAAGACCAAGTTAATATATAGTTTATAGTATAGTATTGTATATACATTTTACTTCAGGAGTAGCGTGCATTGCGTTGGGGAAAGACAAGACTCAAGGAATCGTTTATCATTTTGTATATACACATGCGTGAGTTTGTTGGTATGTGTGTGCGGCGATACAACAAAACTAACTCAAAAATGGGCTTGGCTCTCATTTGGGTGACAGGACAACAAACTGGGACAGCTGGGCGCGCAAAGCGAGTAATACACAAATTTTTGCTTATACAAAATTAAAGAATGTTTCCAATTGTTTTTTGTTTAGAACTATTTACCTTTTTGCAGATCCATATCATCCATTTCAGAGTTCTTAATCTGTTGCAGTTTTTCTCGAAACTTTTTGGTAATCTGTTTGCGTTGATAATCCGCCTCGATTTCCTGTTTAGTGCGCGGTATGCGAAAACGTATACAACAACAAACCATAATCACTAAAAGAAATCATTAAAGCTTTTGTTCAAGTCACCAATTTAAAATATATTTGTTTTGCACTCACTAATACTCATTAAAATGCCGAGAACAGAGGCAATAATATGCCAGCGTCGAAAGCCACCGATTGTTATCTTCTCCAGCCAAGCTTCCTTGGGATCTATGTCAAAGATATTCGTATCGTCGTCCATTTTCACGCAGGTAATACTAATACTAATATGATATGAGTCTCGTTTAAGCCGATTCAAAAATTCTTCCAGCGCGCACTTAAACGTCTGGCTGCTTTGCCTGGCCAATTCTGACTGTTCATATGGCCAAGAACATCGACCACACTCAATACGATTTGGCTAAAACTGGGTGCTAAAAACGTATACAAATGAGCAATGCTATTGTTCTAGGAACGCACCCTGTGAAAGGAGAGTGGCAAGGATATGAAAAGTAATGTCATTTTCTTGAATACCCTGCACAGCATTAAAAAAAACACCTTAATAATAATTTAAAAAATAACATATTGAATTAATTTTAGGTTAATTGAAATAATCTTTAGATTCCAGGAAACTTGTTTTAAGAAATGAAATCGCACCCCTAACAAAAAATATATTTACTTTTAAAATAAAAGTTCAAAATTGAACAATGTAGGTCTGGTTAAAAATATTTAGATTCTTAACTATAGCTTTAAAAGAAATATATTAGAATTTTTTGTATCGAAAATGAGTTTTTCACGATTTTTTGAAATGTGGGCTCCTGTTACCCAGAGGACTAAGCTCCAGACGTTGATTTTTGCTTTTTAATATTATAATTGTGTTGGATATGTTACTACTTATCTTTGAATGTAAAGATTCAACTTTTAAACAAAAATGTTGTTATAAATGACATTTTTGTAAAGTTTACCAAGTAATCGTAGCTCCCCGTTAAATGTAGCGCCATTGAATGCTTCGGTGTAATGCTAGAAATTTTGCTTAGCTCCGTTGTGTGATAGTGAAAATGACAATGGACGCCTTCAAGAACTGGGTGTGGTATGCTACAATATACCGTTATCCGCGTGCCACAGCACGACAAAGTAATTTTTAGCTTTGCATACTAACAGAGGCGCCGCGACTTTGCCATAACTATGGATGGGGATGCGGATGAGAAAGAGGATAAGGGGAACTGTGGAGGTGGTAACACCCAACAACAGGAGACAACATGCATATGGTTAGTTATGTAGTCAGTGCCACATGCTGGGCACACCCAACTAAAGAGCTCAGGAGTAAAGGAGTACCCTGAAAAATACCCATTCATTTGTTGGACATTTAATTTGTTGACTTTTTGCCAGACGAGCTCAACGGTTCGTTTGTTTGCTGGTCGGGATTGGTAGGCACTGTTTTTAAGCCAGGTCGGGTGCCTTATGCCTAATGACTTTGGCATTTACAGTCTGGCGTGCTTTTTTCTAGACGTTAAACATTATGTGACTGCAATTATTAATTTGCAAAACGGACAAAGAAATTAATTTATTCTAAAAATTAAGATAAAAAACGATTTAATAATAGTTACCAAAAACGTTTTTAAGCAACAAATTTATAACTTTTGATCTGTTAGGATATTTTCTTGTTATTTCCCTAACAACAAAAATTGAAGCAGTCTTTTTAGTAACCGAGACTTAACTTTAAATTTTTAATACTTAATCCAGTTTTGAAATTTAAATTTATAATCTAAATTTTGGTTTTTAATTTTAAACGGCTTAAAAGTTTTAGTGGTACTTCGAAAAATTTGAATTCAAACTGTTGTGTCTGGTTACAGTTGAATTAAAAAAATAATTATTTTTAAATTTGCCTCACTGTGGCATGTCCCAATGACCTAAAAACAAAAATTAGTACAAGGGCCGCTAATATGTAGATAATCGCAAACGTGACGCTCTTTAAGGTCGCATCTTTACGTTTTGTTACCGTTACGATTTTCGGACAGGTGGCAACGCCTAGACGTTCACAATGGACTCGCAGTTGGACTCGCCCAATGGTGCGCCTGTGCAGAGAGCAATAACGTTTAAACGAACGAGTTGCAACGCACACACAGAAACGAGCTTTCATTCACCCACTCATTCAACAAAACTATATTCTTATCCTTGCCACGGCTCCTGCTGCTATGCTGCTCAGTTTCAGTTGAGGCTCTCGTTCGGCACACACGCTGGGGCTCGTCGCAGGTCAAGAAATAGTAGAAAATTAACAGAAAACATAAATCAGCAGCAACAAAAAAAATAAGTTGTTTTAGCTCTGTAAAAGTTAAAAACAAGAACGGAAAAGCAAAAACACACACACAACAACAGCAGCAGCAACCGCCGTAGCTGTCCCAACGTTGTACGTATCCGTAACGGGCGTGAATGTCTGTTTGCGTGTGTGTGTGACGTTAGCATGTGTGTGTGTTGAGTACATAATAGGGCCATGGAGTTTTATTGAAAAACGAAAAACGCTGCCTGCCTGCCTGCCAAAGGCAATACAAAGAAATCTCAGAGGCCACACGGAGTGAAAAAAAGTTTCATGCAAATACTGTTGGCCATGTGGCTGAGGCCGAAGCTAGAGCAGAAATCAAAGAAAACGATTTATTGAATTGTGTAAATAAAGCCTTTGAAATTGTAACCTACATAGTAAATGCTTTACATATTCATATGTATATAAATAAAGAAAAGAACCTACAACAACAACACCCGACCACGACAATTGGAATAGGTGTGGGAAAGTGTGTGCAAAAGTTAGAGAAGCAAAAAAAGGACAAAACGTAAGCAACGCGCGCGCGCCTTCAGTGTGTGAGTGTAAAATGCGTGGGTGTGTGTGAAAGGTGTAAAAAATGTACATTTTGTGAATTGGCCACATAAAAAAGAAAGAAAACGAGTAACGAGTGTAACCAAAAACAACAACAACAACTAACGTAAAGACAACGACAACCGTTATATTTAGCCGCCGCCGAGTCATTATACGACCTACTAACACCAACGCACATTACGCACAAATGTAGCTAGTTATTTGCTTTAGCTGTTGTTGCTGCAGTTTTACAACTAACAAAATGCACACAGATCTCGATATCGGTATTAATATAAATCACAGCAAGTGCGCACTGCCAATGCGCCGTCAACAACAACAGCACTTTTATCAGCATACAACTCGTCCACCCACGCAGTGAATTGACTAATTAATTACTATACCAACACCAGCAATAAAACAACAGCAAAGTAAGCACTGCTTATGTTTCTTTTTCTTTTCGTTTATTTTTGCGAACATTTGAAATGCATTTTACGTTGTTGTTTTGACCGCTGAGCTTACACATCACTACCGATTGTTCAAAGCCACCGTTTCCAAAAAAAATATCGATAAATATCTATGCCAATCGATCGAAGTATTGATAAGCGCTTCAGGCTTGGCTTGAAAATTGTTGCAATTGCTATTGGCTTGATTTAAATTTATTTTTATTGGTGCAAGCCGATGAACGACAACACATCGGTTGCCATCTATCGATACTATCGTTGCACGTGCAAAACTATTGACACGAAAAACTTAGCGCACACGCATAACTAAAACAAAAAGAAGAAGAGCAGCAGCAGCAGTGAGAGAGCGCATCCAATTGGACTGTCAGACGGACGCGCACGTACGTACGGTTTGTTTCAGCGGCACATTGCTTGGGCGCCCCATAAAAAATTAAAACAAAGCAAACACGAATTAAATGTAATTAAGTGCATTTAAATTTGATGCTTACGTGATTTGTGCTTGCGTGCGTGTGTGTGTGATACTCCAAGCTAAGGACAGCGTGCGGTAGGCTCGCAAATTTCATTCATTTCGTTTCGTTATGCTTCTCGTCAGTGTCGTATAGTGGAATGCACAAAACAAAAAGAACGACAACGTTGAAAATTATAAGCTAGTTTCATATTCTTAACTTGGGGGCTGCCCTTTTATTTCGACAAGTTAATGTAAGCAATTTCGCGTGTGCCTTTCTTTTTCTCTTTCCTTTCCTTTCATTTTCTTCGCGAGTGCTGGTGTGCTTGTGTTTGTTCTGATTGGGGCTGGTGTTGCCGTCATCATCAGTTCTTGTTGCAGGGGCCGTATTTGTTATGTCAATAATTAACAGTAAAACTGACAAAAAAAAGCAAGCGAAATTCTACAAAAAGCTGCGTAAGGCGTGAGCTCTTACTTTGCCAGCTGTAAGCCAAGTTGTCTTGGGCTGTCGTAGACTCGTGTCTGTCCAGAGCCACCAATGAGTTTTCTTCAATTTTTTTTTGACATGTGTGTCCCCATGTGTTTGTATTTGTGCATGTGTGTGTATTGTGGCCTGTGTTGTTGCTCACAAGCAGCAATTGCATTTGGCAATCACACGGAAAATTGATTTTTTGCCAAATGCGCGAACATTTTTTCGGAATATTTGTATATGCCCTGCGTTTTTCTGACCACTTCAGCCTGTTTGCAAAGTCCAATTGGATTATACAGCTGCGCGCCGCTTGCCCAATTGGCACATTGTGCGTTGTTGTTGTTGCTGATGCTGCTGCCTCTGTTGCCGCTGCTGTCTTGATACTTACTTGTCTCCTCTTTTTGAATTACATTAAATATTTAAAGCATATGCAAATTTGAACAGTAGCTCCGTAAAAAAAGTACCTGCCGCGGCCTTAAAGCGCTTGTTGTTATTGCTGTTGTTGTTGTAGCTCCTGCTACTTTTGCTTCCAGTCATGACGTCGTTCTTTTACCTCAGCTCGTTCCTCCTTTTTATAGTGCCAACAGCGTGTGGCGTGCGCCTGGTTTTTAGCTTTAGTGTCGTGTAAATCGTTTTGTGTGGCAAGTGTTCTGCCCTTTTTATTATTATACATATATATATGTATATATATATGTTCATAACATATGCATATATACACGCATACATTTATATTTTTTTCGGTTGTGCCTTTTTTTTTACTACCTTTTTGCATTACATTCACCCACACAAACAGATATACTCACGCACACACACACATATACGTGGAGGCAGCAATCAGCACATTCTACTCGCTGCTCAATTCAAATGCATTTCGATTGCTTCGTTTCATACAATTTTCGTATTTGCTATGCCCTCTCTGTGTATTTGTGAGTGCACTCAACTTTTGAACTATATGTACGTACGATTTCTTAAACACCATTTTTGTGGGTTTCCTTGTGCCTACACTTCCTCTGCATAGAATGTATGTGTGTGTGTATGTGTTATTCCCACCTTTAGTTGAGAACGCTGCTTCCTTTTTACACTCGCTATCCATTGCTGACTTGCTAACTGCACTGTCGCCTTCAGCTCCACTTGCTGTGTGCGACACGTGCCCAAATTTACTCTACTTTTGACTTTTGGTCCGTATTTTGTTTTTGTTTTTCTATAGAAGCTTTTGTGACCTGCGCGTGTTTGTGTGTGCGTGTGCTTGTGTTTGAGTGTTGCTTCGAACTCCTTTTGACTTAGGGTGACCAGACCTAAAACAAAGTCAGCCACTTTGATTCTTGCTTCGATATGTTGAGATATCGCCAATAAATTACCATATAATAATAACACTTAATTAGTCACAACATTTGTCATGTCAAATAGTCATAGTTATTTGCCAACTAGTAGGCCCTTTTAAAACGTATTCCATAATTGTTTGTCACTTCAATGCAATCGATTGGCAAGGTCACCTCCAGCAGCTGATGACCATAACCATAAATAGTCGATGTATGTATGTAGTTGAGGTTATCGTCGTTGTTGTTGTCTATTGGTTGCCAGTAATTAAAACTTGTTGATTGTGGGCGGCTGACTCTGAGGCTGCGAATTAAAACGAAAACAGAAACTCACACAAGAGAGACAGACGCCCAGTTGAACATTTGATTTATTTGTTATTACTTTATCTATAGCTTCCCATAATTATAAAATATCTGTAAGAACCATTTATGGTTCAGTCTTGTGAGATGCTAACTTAAATTTGAATATAAACTTTAGTTGAATTAATGCCTTGCATTGAGCAACAACAGTCACATCTTCAGCGTGTAGCGTCAGATATATTTTTATATATCCTTTTATTTATTACCAGTAATCTCTAGTTAAAACAAATGTAATTAAGAAATTTATTTGAATTTCTTTTAATTAAATATCATTAATCTTTATTATTATTCTGCTCTTTCTCTCTTGCAGTTTCTTAACAGAAAATCAAGTGGCCAACGTGCGAAAAATACGGAAATATAAATATAAATTGAAAGCAAAAAGCTTGTCAACAAAGTTTACAAAAAAAGTTAAATCAAGTGCAACAGAAAGTGCTCAAAAGTAAATAATAAAGTAATAATAAGCGTGCGTATGTATCGGTGAGTGTGCTTGTGTGTGTGTGCCCGTGTCCTCTTAACTGGGCTATTGCCAAAGACTCTTCACAACGTCGTCCGCAAAACCATCGACATCAGCCGCTGCTGCTGCCGCCTCCGCCGCCGTCGCCTCCTCTTCCTCTCCAGCAACTGCATCGCAATCCATCAAGGCTAAAACGCAACGCCAAACATCGATACAAAATCCGCCACAAGGAGCGGAAGGAGCAGCGACTGCGACAGCAACAAAAACACGCAGCAGCGGACGTAGCGGCCCACGGCGTCGCAGTAGCAGCAGTAATCCAAACGCCGGCAACACGAAAGCGACCAGCGGCAGCGGTGGAGCTGGCTGCGCCGGCGTCGCTGGTGGCGGTGGTGTTGGTGGTGGCGGCGGTGGCGGTGCGGTTGGCGGTACGGCCAACATTAAGCAAAGCGTTAGCCGCAACAGCAACATACGCAGCAGCTCCTCCAATAGCACCATGGCATCAGCGAATCATCGAGGCGGACGCGGCGGCGTCACCGGCACTGGCGCTGCCGATGGCAATGCAGCCGGCTTGCAGTTTGGATCCGCCTGGTTTCAGCGCAAAATCAATCTAAGGCCGCAGCATCGCGGCGTTCATTTGGTCACCGAGGAGATACTCAGACAGATGCCGGAACTGTCACAATTCTCTGTGGGATTATGTCATATGCAAAGTGAGTAAAGAATAATGTTGAACACGTAGTTCTTATAAGCTGAAATATACTCTAGGTCAAAATCTATCATGTTCATTGAGATTTCCTAAAACTATCTAAGTAATTTGTTCCCTTAAAAAGGATTTCCTTATAAACAATTCTCAGCATATTATTCATTTGAATAATATCTTAAAATCCCCCAATGTTCTAAGTGTTATGTCCTACACTAAAAGAAACTTTTCTGTTTTTATGAACTAGGATAAATTTGAATTTTATAATATCTTACTATTTCCACAATGGTTAAGAAAGTATTCAAATCAGTGTCGAGAAATCTCAGTTCTTTAACCCCATATTCGGCGAGAAATCTATGTCTCTAGCTTAATTCAACTTTAAAATTTCTTATACTACTTCCCAAAAGATTCAAATCGAACTGAAATCGAAGTTTAACTGGTTAGCTTAGCTTATGCAAAAAAACCTCTTCCAGTGACGAAAACATTTTCATTACCCAAAATTTCTGATATGTAATTTTGTGACGAATAATATTAAGTTTTACATATAAATTAAAAAAAAAAATTCGCAGTGACAATATATTTTTTATATTGCTAGTCGTCTTTCGCACCCTTCGTGCTGCTTTCGTCACTAGCGCGGACTGCCGTCCGCAGTGATGCTCAACTATATTTTCCTTTCTTTAGAAATTTGTCTGATTCTTGAAACTAAGCTTAAAGTTCAATTGGGCAATTAAGAAAGGACCCAAAAAAATATAACTTGTTGTTTTTTTGCATCTAGTCAAAACTTGACTGCTGTTTGTATTAGGAAGTACAACTAACTGGATTAACCTACACATGCAGGCACACATTTATTTGATCTATTTGGCCTAGGATGCCTGCCACTTCCACTTGTGCTGCCTACTTCCTGTTGGTCATTCGCTTTGTTGGTTTTTGTTCAAAAAGTACGTTGACATCGATTAAATCTGGCCCAAATTCAAGTTGTTGGCATTCAATGTAAAGCAAAACGAATGCATTTTCCTCATTGCCTTTTTATCCAATTTTGTTCAATCACAAATGCATTCACAATCAATTTAAATTAAAAATTCGGTAATTGAAATATCAATTTTGTATGTGTAGTTATTTTTGTGAAATAGTTGTGAGAAAGGAATTTGGAACAGAGTCTTAAATGTTATATATTATTTTATTTACAAATTTCAAAGAATTAAAAACGAAAGCAACTTAATAAATAATGCAAGAGTAGAGATCAAGACAAAGCAAGCAGGAAATGAGTCTGCTCGACTTGGCCATAAGCTGGACTAAGACAAAGATAACTTTGGGCTTAGTTCTTAGGACGAGTAAAGACAGGTTTAAATTGAATATTGTTTAAAAAAGTATTTAAAAAAATGTTGGGTCAGGGCAGTTTTATTTCTTGCAGTGTAATCGCAATTCAGATGCACATTGTATATCAACTGCTGTTCCATGGGATTGCAATTGCAAACTAGCTCAACGCGCTGCACTAATTCCCGTTCAAATCCTTGGCACAACGACTTCTGACAGCCTCCAATGCAACAAAAACAACAAGAGCAACAACAATGAAAACTGCAACAAAACCAACAACGACAACAACAACGGCAACATTTGCCTTGAAGCATTTGCGGTCTTGTTGACAGTTTGCATTACAATGGCAGGCAACGCGTTCTCAGTGCGCCGAGGCTCAGGAGCATTCAGACATGAGCAAATAAATAAAATCGTATCATAAAACGCCAGTCGAGCAGTCAGCAGCAGGATAACGGCAGGAGGTGAAGAGGCGGATTCAGAGGAATGAGGAATGGGGAGAGGGTTACCCGCTTAGAAGAAGCTTCAAAGTGAAAAGCAATCGTCGTCGTTGTCGTTGTCGTCTCTCTCACGTCTTTATGTCATGGTTCTCTGGCTATATGGCGTGTGAATGCTCGAGGCAAACTTCTTCCTGCCACTGCCTCATCCTCGTTTTCCTTTTTCTTGCACTGCTCGCACACAAATCGTCTTAGCCCAGTCGAGTTTATATTATTTCTTACTCTTTCCATTATTTTTTTTTATTCTGCTCTCTGGGCCCAATGAAAGCACGTGTGTTTGTCTCGCTTCTCACCTCATCTCTCGTCTCTCGGTACCCAAAAATGAATCTGTATATGTGTGTGTGTGTGTGTGTGTGTGTGTGTGTGTTGTTGTCTGGGGATTCGTTTTAGTACGTGTGTATTGTGAACTGTAGTAAGCGGAATCTAATTGAGGTCAAGACATGTTTATTGATTTTCTTAAAAGGACTTCCTAATTAGACTCACTTTACTTAATACACAGACATTTATGTGTGTGTAGCTCCCCAGTTAACCCATCTATACCCCTCTGCTCTTGTCAACCATGCAAAATGTGCAGCGCCATCACAAATCAAATGGCAGTCAGCCCTTTATTTTTTTTGCACCCGTTCTCCTTTAGCCTTTTCACACAGAAAAACGGAAAGAAACAAAAGCAACAAAGTTAATTTCAAAAAATTATTTCAAAGCAACCTTGCCATATGTTGTTGTCTTTTACTATTGACCTCAATACCCTGTCATTGTTTCTATGGGGAACTGAAACAAGTGGAAGAAGAAGCATGTAGGGCAACGGCAACGGCAAAGCTATAGCTAACGGTAACTAGTTAAATAAATATATAAAGCCATTCAAAGAGAGAAAAAATAACAATAAGCATGGATATAACTAATGATTCAAACTAATAGAATTTGCTATGGATTTCCTTTCTCCCATTTTATTATCATATATATTGACCTGGAATGGAGTTTACTATGTCTTTGAATGATTTATAGTTCAACTGCGATACGAGTTCTTGCGTTTTGTAGTTAATGAAAATTGCACAAACATTTTTCAGTTGGTCGACATGGAAAGTGGATTCTCTTCTGTTTTTGGTCCGAGTGCCTTGTAGGGAAATCCTCTTACTCGTAGCAATTTGCTACATAATCGCAAGATCATATAAATGGCTCAACTCCAATTTATAACCCGAGCATATTTTTCAACAAAAAAATAAAAAGAAAGGAGGAAGGACTCCCCAATGTTCTGTGTGTAGTCGAAGGAGAGAATAGGGGCCAAAACACCAAATAAATCAACTGAAACTGAAACCGAAACCGAAAGCAATGTGGGTGGAGTTACGAAGCCGGGGAAAACGGCAGTTCGAAGTGAAGTAACATTGCGACGATTTAACATTTTTCACTGCAAGTAAGGGATAGTGTGTGTTAGTGTATGTGTCCTGTGTGGTGTGTCCTTTTTCCTTTCATTCGTTTCGTGACAGTAAAACGTAGCGAAAAACAATAGACGAATGAAAACGACAAAGTAAATCGGTTGGTTTCTTCTCTTCGCCTTATGATTGGTGGCATCGAATTTTAAATGCTGCTATAAAGGACCTACTTAAATATACATAACTAATACTCTTTCTTATTATAATTACTTAGTCTAAAAACATTTTCTGTAGCTTATAATCGTAAAAGAATTTAATAAAAGTCTTCAGGAAAATTCCTTTCAGCAGTAAAAATTTTCTATATTATAATATCTAGAGCAAAACATCATATAATAACAATATCAACTTATCAAAATTACTTTCTGATTTAATAAAAAAGACTAAGCTTTTTTAAATCGCTCAAAACTTTACTTAATAACAAAATAAATTTTTTTTTAAATAATTCACATTGAATTTTAAAACTTAAAATTAACCAAATTTCGAAATACAAAAATATGTGAAAATAATTCTTTAGAAGAACAATACCAATAAATAAATTTTTTGTTTGTTCTTTAAATAAAATTAACAAGTGTTCATAATTTAATAAAATATAAAAATATTTTATACAAATTTTTTTTGCTACTGCTTAAAAAAAAGGACCAACAAATATTCATAAAAATAATTAAATATTGTTTGTTGCTTTAACAAACTCGTTGAATAACTTCATATGCCTCACAACCATATCAAGGACATGGAACTGAAGCGATTTGAATGAGGGGAACCCAAAACGATGAGCCATGTGTGTGTCATACTTTGGTTTCCATAGTCTCCAATGCCAGGCGTCAGTCGGAAAATGGGGGCTCCTTTTGGCCTGGCGCCTTGTGTGCTATCGTCCTTTTGCCAGTCGCTCGCTTTAGCATTAAATATTGTTCGCTTATGAGCCGCAAATGTTGCGCTACCCAATAAATCAATATTATTTATGCAAAATGGCAGCAAAAGGAACACAAAAAACAAAAAAAATAAAGGAAAACAACGACAGCGGCAAGGGACAACAAACATTTTACGTTTGTTTGCCATGAAAACTTGAACTAGTTTCATTTTGACTACACACGTATGAGAGAGTGTGTGTGTGTCGCCTTGGTTTAATGAGTGGTTAGCAGGTGCACTCGCACCTGGCCTCTCCTTCCTTTTACTTCTTCTCCGCCTGCGCCTAGCAATATGCTACAGCATTTTTGGTTTTTTTTTTTCTTTTATTTGGCTCTTGACCACAAAACCTAACCAACAGCGTGCTGTTGTAATAAGGTTGATGAATTTAAGCGTTTTCGTGCTGCGTTATATATCATATAGTATGCACACATATAGACTCGCACACATGATACTTATGTACATATGTATGTGTGCATGAATGAAACATAAGCGAGCCGCATTTTCCATTGTTAAACATTTTTGCAGCAGCCGCAGACGCTTATCTTTATATGCTTGTGTGTGTCTGTTTTTTTGCTTTCTTCTTCTTCTACTTCTACTTGCTGTTCTTGCTTGTTGTTTGTACTGTCAGAATGTGTTTGACTTTGTATAATAAAAAAGGCCTCTTTAAAAACATTAGCAACTTTTGTAGTGCCTAAACGCCCCGCTAAATGTGAGAAGCGGCCACCAACAGCAGCCACTCAAAATTCTCTCATCCAACTCCTCCTCAGAGTCACATACAAACATACATACAGATATACATACATTTGTGCATACATAATCCCCATCTACGCTTCCTGTTGGCCACCTGCCACAACGACACTCGTCGTATGCGTAATAACACTGTCAAAAATGAACTCACTTAATTATTTATTTACTTTTCTTATATATTTAGAAATTTACTTATATCTCTGAACAAAGTTAAACTTTAAAATCCATTCACAATAGTTTCGAGTTTCAATAATGAAAACTTTATGTTACGCTAGTGAATAAGCTTATTAAAGCTGATTGTTGAAAAAGATCATACTGTATTATTGCAGAATGCCTTATTTATAATTTATATTCAAGATTGTTCTCAAATAAATATCGTCAGGATATTGTTGAAGTATCGCCGAGCCACTGCATTACATTGCTTTACATTCTTACGGAAAGTGCCAACAAACGCAAACTTCAACTACGCTAAAGGAGCTGCAAACTTCTCTGAGTGTATTAAAACGCTGGAGCCTTAAGCGTTTTGCCACTGATACGTGCATGCATATGTTTCCTTTGAGCCCTTAGCACATCTGCCCATTGGCAAACATGGCGACACACACACACAAACACACACTTATATGGCAAGCCCCTTTCCTATCTGCCTCCCCACTTGGTTATGTTCATGGCTAAATCATATTAAAGCCTCTAGCTGCTGTTTCCCTTACTGGCCACGTCGTTTGTTATGCCGCACGCAGCATAAAAATAGTGTTAGTTGAGTGTATTCCATATGGAAATTGTAGGGAAGGGAGAGAAACTCAGGCGTAGGTACAGTAAGAGCAGGTGCTCTGAAAGGGGATTCCCTTCATTCACTGCACACTCACAATTATGTTAACATATTTATAAGAGACTCGGTTATGATGACGATGACATAAATAAACTTAGAAATTCATGTCGAGATTTGTTTTTATCTATTATTTATTTTCATGAATTTAAAATAATAATTATCTGGTTAAAAAAGAAAATCGTAGATAAAAGGATACATTTTTATTTAAAATTGATTTTAAATAAATTCATTTTAACAATTTGATCTCAAAATCGAAAATAAAAGTTATTTATCAAGTATAGAATTGATAGACAGCTTGTCTATAAGTTTGGCGCCTCAGTTTAGGGGTAAAACCAAACACTCTGCCCTTTGGCTGTGAATCAATTTGCAAATTTGTATAGGGGATTCCCCTTGGGCTGTCCTTTTGAGTTCATTTTCATTTGCATTGTCCGGCTGTCCATTTGAGATTGCCCTCCCTCTCCGTTAATTTGTCCTACGGTCTCTGTATTTGTTTGTTTATTTGTTTGTTTACTTGTGGCTGTGCGTTACATTTAAATTCTTGATGCCATTTACACATGTCCAACATGACATAATCGTTTTATTTGAAATTATTTAGAAAGCCCAAACTTGTACATAAACATTGATAAACATAGACACACACTCGCACTCACACACACAGATAGCGTTTTGGGCCCTCAAATGACATCTTTGGGATTTGATAATAAACTAATTTGCGCTGCGTTCCTCTCGTCGTTCAGTGCCATCTATTTTATTCATGAATATGCAATTAGTGTGCAAATTTAAGTGTGACTTTCGCTCTCGACTCGCCTATTGCTCTATTTATTATTAACACTAAATAATTTTAAGTACTACTATTCAATTTCAATGCTTGTTGGCCATTTTTGTTATTGTTTCTGGCGTGACGCCAAATTAGGAACACCTAAACAACATTTGACCCTACTTCCCCCTTGTCCTTTTCTTGGAACCCCAGAAAGTAGACTATGGCATTTTTGTCGAAATGCCTGAAAGTCAAGCCAGACATGAATTGGTCATGTTTCAAATAAAAACAACGACAAAAAAGTGGAAAACTCAAAGAATTTCGTATAAATTCACTTAGCTGGAAAGTGGAGCTTAAAACACTTAACGGCTCGCATTTATACACCGTAGAACTACACAAAGGACACTTATGACACCCATCAAGTTTCATGCAACAAGACTGGAATTTTAAAAAAGTTTATTAAATCTATTGAAATGCCATGCTGACAAGTGGGTAGCACATTAATCAAGAGTTGGCAGCCCGATTTTAAATATTAAGCGTTGTTGCCAGATGTGCAATAAATTGTAAAGGTGGCAACTCTGCAATGTGGATGAACTTTGGTTAAATATCTTGTTCAAGTGATGCTAATTTTAAAGTAAATAAGTTAAGTATGTCAACTGTTAATTAGTAAACTGTTCATTAACAGTTACTGTTATTAACAGATCAGCAATTAAGTCTGCTAAATATCTTGAAACGCCCCCAACATTTAAAAAGTAAAACTCAAAGAAAATGAAATGAAAGTCAACTTATAAAGTAATTAGTAACAATTTGCTTGCATTTTGTTAAGTATCTTTTATGTGCTGTATCATGTCATACAAGTAATTTTCGAAACAATTTTAATTACTCAGATATTTGGTTGCAAATAGCTTTTAAAGCATGAAATAAAACCAATTGTTTGGTTTTTAACTCTCACCCGAGTAACACTTAAATTTCTAATTAACATTCGTGTTAAATGTTTGCTTAATTAGCGTTACAACTCTATTGAAAATGCATTGTGGCGATCAGTTTTTATAACAAAATTCAGTTAACGCCCTCGTAATGGTCTAATAACCAGGCAGCTGCAATAGAGATTTCGTAGAGATTTAAAAGTTAGCCAAAAATAATTAATCGACGTTTCGTTTTCTCATTTCAGTTCTTCACACCTCGGCGAGTTTAGCGTTAAACGAGAGCTGGGATCCAGACGTCAGGTGAGATTAAGATAAATCTTATAAATAATACAAAATAATAATATTTGGTATTTACTGCAGAGACGATATGGAAATGATGTTGAATAAAATAGTTCCCGAAGGTTTGCCCTACAGGCATTCGTGCGAAGGACCCGACGATATGGTAAATAATATTTAAAACAAAGAGCGGAAATAACAGTTGTAAATATTTCAATTGAAAAAAAATCGAATTTGTTTTTGAAATTAATAAATTGTAATTATTTTTGAATTTATCCCTATATTTGAAATACAAAATATCAATTAACAAAATAGTAATCAACAAGAATTGGAATTATTAGAAGTAATTTAGTAAAAGTAAACAAAATTAAAGGTGCAGATTAATTTGTATTTTAAAATTATAACTGTTATTACGGTCTCTCAGTTTATAACTTGATAAAGAATTTTTGATTAATAATTTGATATACTTTTAGCCCGCGCACGTGAAAGCCTGCTTTTTGGGCAGCTCACTGACAATCCCCATTACCGATGGCAAACTCTCGCTGGGCACATGGCAGGGCGTTTGGCTGTGCGAGCATCGGGATCAGGCCGGCAGCCGTAAGCTGGTCATAACGCTAACCGGTTGTCCAAGGGAGCAAGCTGTGCGTAGTCCGTTGTCACCCGTCTCGCCCATTGCGAGTACCTCCAGTTAGGGGCGGCCTCGCTCCACCCGCGACAGCCGGTAATCGCGGGGGAGCGACAATAATGACATCATTTCGTCGAGGAAGTTGATTTTACAAAAGAATTTAGCTAGGGCAACCGCACAGCAGCGAGCAGCGGCCGTCATAGCCGCTGGACGTGGCTTAATTGGTCATGCAACAGCATCCGTTGCAGCACCGCCAGCACCACCCAATGGTGGTAGTATTGGCAGTAGTGTTGGTAGTGTTGCAAGCGTTGATAGCAAAACGAATCGTTTGCTGTTGCGACAGCGTCTCCATTTGAATCTCAATTTGAATGTTACCGAGACGCTGCAGGATGGCGTTGATATTGATGATGTTGATGAGGATGTCTGTGATGATTTTGATGATGACAACGATGATCATGTTTATGATTCAGTTATAATTGATGATCGAATTGTTAGCAGCAACTTCGATGCAGATGTCGTCGATGCTCAGGGCAGTGGGCGTCGCCGTGTTGGTGATAATTTACAAACCGTCACAACAGTGCCTCAAACCAAACAACAACAACAACTAAGACATAAGATCACCGCAGCAACAACAGCAGCAACAACAACAACAACAACCAGCTCATCAGCAGCATCAAGCGCATTAGCTAAATTCAATCGCATTATCGAATCTGTAAATCTGGAAACACATCGAGCCTCTGCAGCGTTTAGTAGCGCAACGTTGCAGCAACGTCTAGCGTTGGCCTATCCAGAGTTGCAGCAACAACAACAGCAGCAGCACGATATGCGACAAATCGACAACCTCCCACGTAGCACAAGTCGTGGCATTGCCCTCGTTAGCACTCCATTAACATTGCAAGCACTAGACACAATAAAAACCAAGACGATGGCAATGGAACAACAACAACGACAACACGACGCCGCTGATCAAACGAAACGAAATGATGTGCATTATTTGTTGAAACAGTTAAATAGTTTTAGTGATATAGAAGAAATAGAAATTGTTGATATGAAGCAAAGACAACAGCAGCAAAGACAGCAGCAACACAAGCCGCGGCAGCATCAGCAGCAGCAGCAACAACAAGAACGCACAACGAAAGCAGCTGTAGCAGCTGCACCTGCTGCAGCCAGCTCCCTGGAGCTAATGCCCATGTCGTCATCCATGCAGCCCATACCGGGCTCACCCTCGACTCAATCGCACAAGGGCAACTTTAGGGGCTACAGCGATGGTGGCGATGTTGGTGATGCTGTTGCCGGCAGCTCAACACGTTTGCAGTTTGATGATTATTTATTTGAGTCCTGCCATTATCTGGAGACAAACTACTTTGCCGCTACCTATCGCACTGCCATGGTCGAGAGCAGCTCGCATGAGTTTCGCCCATCGACCACAACGCCAACGAGCACACGATCCGATAGCTTTGAGCTGCACGAATTGGAGCCGCCAAGTGTTATTTGCAAGGCAGCTCCATCCATGCTGGCATCATCGCCGCCCCCTTATCATCGGGCCGAGGCGCGTATGACCAGCAGCGGTGTGCAGACCGAGCTGACGGTCGATTCTCTGGCGCAGCTAAGCAAAAGTTCCAGCTCCAGTTCGGGATGCAGCATGCCACGTGTGCCGCCCTTCTTCATATGCTGCTACACGCCCATCGATCGATGGCGAGCAAGGCGACTGGGTGCGGCAGCTGCCGCCAAGCGTGCTGGCCCAGAGAAGAATGGACATGCTGTCTGACGGCCAATAAAAATGACAGATTGACAAACTGGCAAACTGGCTGCGCTGTTTCATTTGCGATATCAACAAGAGATTCCATTTCAAAGACAGTCGTTTAATTTAATATATTTACTTACACTCTGCCTAATAATCATTCCAAAATAACATGTACAACTTTTTATACACTATTCAAAATTTAGAACAGAATTTGGCATACACACATACACAAACACACACAACATTCGCACATTTTTGCAATACACAAATTAAAAAAAAAATGTAATGAAAGGTAAAACAATAAACATTTTGATAGACTAAAATCGCAAATCATTTGAAATGTTGTATAAATTATGAAATGCAAAGTTTAAGCAGTATGTAATTATATTTAAACTGTAATTGAATTGTTTCAATAAACTAAAATACCAATAATATAAATTACGAAAACTAATGCAAAATATTGTTAAAATGCGCAAAAACAAAAACCAAAAAAATCAAATTGTAGCCAGCAGCAGCAAGTATGCAAAAAAAACGTGAGACAGTGAGAGCTTGTATAGTAAGTTGTTTAATAAATAACAATAAATACATAAATAATGATTCTTTGTTAACTGAACAGAAGGAGCGAACGCCAAATTCAATTTTAAATAACGTCAATTTTAATTTATCGTCCGTTTCGTCTGTAAGATAATCCTCAAAATTAACAGAAACAGAATATTTCTAGATTTTAAAATGTTTATTTTGTTTATTTTTTTCTTGGTTTTCATTGAAAAACAAACCAGGCAAATAAGGAACCAATGCAATTGTTACATCAATTAACACTATATCATAACACTATTGTTTTATATGTTTATATAATCAGAAACTGGAATTGTCAGTTTTAATTTTGAATTTTCTTTTTTCAATATGTTTGTGAACCCAAGAAGCAATATTAGTTTTTAAATTCTGGAAAAGACGTAGAATTTGTCAATTTCGTTGTAAATGCAAGAAAACTATTCCATGAATTAATATGAATAATTATAAACATACACAAAATATCACTAAGCTTATAGATGAAGCCGACACGCTTTAGTTTAAACAATTTGAACCACAATAAAAGCTGATTTTATTTAATTAAAGAGTTTTATTGAATTAAAGAATTTGAAACAAAGCCTTAATTTTTAATTTTGCATATCACATTATGCTACGAGTATCACATTATTGGATAGCTAGCAAATAGTGAAAGTAATTTCAGGTTTTTCAGCTCAGTTCTTCCAAAAATACAAAAAGAAACCCAAAAAATTAAACCTAAATGAAACTTTTATGATAAATAAAAACCAAATACACAAAAGAAACCAAATAAATGCCTTTTACATGCCCACACGTACACTAATGAAAATAAAAAACAAAACAATGGAAAAACATGATATAAATATGAAATGAAAACAAAAAAACTATGCTAAAACTAAAGAAAATTGTTAATCAATCATAATTATCGATTGGGAAGTGTTCAGTTAAAATTTGGATAAATTGTTGAACGAATGAATGGCATAACTTGTTGACAACAATGTTTAATTGTGGCTAAAAGGTTAGCAAAACAAATAATATCTATTGTTGTATGTTTTATTCTGATGCGCACGAAATATAATAAATAAACCAATTAATACAAATACAAATTACATGCAATGAAAAATGTAGCTAACGGTAAAATTTTTGTAAACTTTTTGATATGTGATGATGATTTGAATAAATTAAAACCACAAAAAAGAAGAAATATAATTGAATAACTTAGACATAGATATTTAAACTAATACCAAAAATAAATTATAATAAACAAACGTAGCGCAACGCAAATTTAGTGCATAAATATAATAGAACAAAAAGATGTTATAAGAAGAAGCTAGTTAATGTATATTAAGTAAAAAGAGATCAACTTTTTATACAATAAGTGTAGTCTCGGCAAGCCGAAGCACATGTCTGGCCCTTCCCGCCTGTTCTGTTTTGGGATACAAGTACTTTACAGATCTGTTCCAGAATGTTTATTTAATTTAATTTGCATGATTTGATATTGGGAGAATTTTGGGAGGGGCTAAATCTAGCAATATTCAAGGCAATTCAATTGTATTAACGACATTGATAAATCTGAAAGTGTAAGCAAATAACTTAGCGAACATTTTGTAGGAGAGTGTAGTTAAAAACTATATATAATAATAAAAAAATAAATAATTATTTAATATCAAATTGAATAGTAAATCTATGTGCATAAGTAGAGAAATATTCAATTGTAAATAGATTTTTATTGTACACGTTGGGTTTTTCTGTTTTGACCAGAACTAACAATTGTTAATGATGATTATTTCAACTAATGCAATATAAGAACGATTATTATTTGGTCTTTCAAATACAACCAACTGTTGGATAACATATTTAAAACACAAACATACACACACACACAAAAGCTTTAATTAATTTAATTACAAAATACATTATATAGATATGAACAGTAATAATTTTGATATCATTATCATTAATTAATTCCATTGTAGATACATATGTATGTACTTGTATTGAAACAAATTAATGAATTATTTAATTAACTAGCCAGCTAAGTCAATGTCGCCTAATGTGCATAAATAAACCCAATATACATATAAATAATGAAAACATAACACACACACATAAGAACTATAAAAAGGCAACTACTTTTCAAATAACAACAAAAAGCAAAAATACTAAATATTTAAATAAATGCAAAAACTAAAACAGGACTGCATAAACCACAAATCACACTCGACACACAACATCCATAACAACAACAAAAAGATCAAGACAAACAACTGAAAAACACACAAAGCTTTTATAAAACTATTTAAATATATATTTAAAAAAAAAAAAAACAAAAAAAAATAATAATCCTGCCAAGTAACATTCGAATACCTGCTTGATGAAGAAGATACACCCGCTTTTGCTAAAGAAAACCAAAAAAGAAAACGAATAAATTTAATAAATACATAATGAAAACAAAGTTTAAAAACAAAAATAAATAAATGGAAGGCTAAATACGATTTTTATACTTTCGATATAATGATTTTTTATACTAAAAGTAAACTCTTTGAAATGAAATCAAATACGAAAACTAAACGATTTTTTGGGGTATCAGCAAAAATCGAGAACACGCCATTTCGAGTGTAACGTATTTTTTAAAGAACGGATTGATATTGATTTGATGCAAAAATCGTACTTATAGTCATATATATACTATACATACGTATGTATACATATTATATATATATACAAATTTACCCTAACTGCAACTATGGAACGAGAGCACAAATTTTGTTGAACAAAAAACAGACAAACACATACACACCAAATACCAGGATTCAAATACTTAAAAAGAGAAATCATTTTTTTAAATATCCCTTTCAAGAACAACACACACACCCACACACACACACACATACATATATACAACAAATCCTCAACTAAATATATATATGAAAATGTATGTATGTATCTAGCTAAAGAATCGCACAAATTGGTCAAGGAAGTATGCTTTTTGGAACGCCCCCTTAAGCTATACAACTCCCACAACCCTGCCCACATCACTTAACTACAGCAGCAACAATTTCGAGTTAAATATATATCACATATTTTCAGCCTATAAACGCGAATTTGTAAATAAATATCTATGTATTTATTAATTTTACCTAACTAAAAAAAAAAGAAGGAAAACATCTTTGAGCATTCATTTAATAACATGAGTTTTCTCCTAATTGCATTTGCATATGCACAATGTGTCTCAATAAACAACAAAATAAAAAAGGGGATTTACAAGAGTTAAAATCCCAAAGCATGGAACACATGGTGCATATCTATCATCTACTTATGTATTAGATATCAAACAAAGAAGCATACTTTAAAGTTTAAACGAAGATGAAGGTCAACTACAATAAATGAGCAAGCGGAGAAAAGAATATTAAAAAGATGAAAATAAAAAAACTAGTGCAATAAATAACAAATTATTCGGTATAAATGTAAAATTAAAAATACATTTAAGTAAACGCTTTGTAAAATACATATAAACCATTTATTAAAATACAGAAAAGAAAAACAAAATGGAAAACAATAAAAAAAGAAATAAACCACTATTGAGTAAATAAAAAGCGTTATGCATTGACATTGACACACGTGATTCGATATCTCATCTTATAAGCATAAATCAATAAGAAAACAATAAAGAATGAATTAAAGAAACATCTCCATTTTATAAACTGTACAAGTTCATTGTAATTGCATCGCTAAGTAAGTATTACAAATTTCAATTCTAAATATTAAATCAATTGAATTCAATTTATTGAATAGCACGTCCAACGCCATCAAATGCCTTTTCCTTGTGATCGGCTGCATTGGCGCGTGCCTCATAGTTGCAAATGGTGACACCATGATAATGCGCCTCACTGAACTCACCACGAAGACCTGCAAAGAAAATGTTTTAATATGATATTGTAAGAACTGAATAAAGAGTTGACTGACCAATGTAATAAATGCGCGTGTTGTCACCACCAAAATTACTGGGAAAATACAGCGACAAATGATGCACCGAGGAAAAGGTCACAACTCTGTGAATATTGAGAATGTTATTATTTATTTAAATATTATTTTTGATTTTTTATCTAATAGCAATATTATATTTATATACTTTTTTCCATTCTATAAAGTCACTTACTTGGGTGAGTATTCAATTTCTCCTCGCACATCGCGTGTCAACTCAAATTCCTGATCCGCTTTGCCGTGCGCATCATCGAATGTCATCTTGGGTCGATTCTTGAAACTGCCAGCGGAATTACTTAATCATAAGTAATCTTAAAGATACATTAATTATACCCACATTTTGACTCTGTTTGGATGGGAATCATCATTGGCTCCGCAAATAATAATACCCTTAAGTTTAATGTTGCCGGTGAACGGTATATTGAATAGGAGCTCCTCATCAGCATCGCTTTGTACGTACTACAAAGAAATGCATAGTTCATATTATAGTCTATGACAAACTGCAAACCTACCTTGCTCGTGTCCTGACGCTTTTCGTATGGTTTAAATACAGTTTTGCCGCTGCCGTCATTCTCTTCGTTCAAACATTCCGTATTTTCGAGGTCGATTTTTGTATACAAACTGTATTCGATGCCCATTTCCAGTGCATGATCGACATCGGTCGCCTCGTGACCGCAGCCGTGACCATGATCGTGTGAATGACCGTGGGGCATATTTAAAATAAACAACTTTAAAGCAAAATAAATACAATGTGACAAGAATTTAATGCAAGTAATTGTTGAATGGTCTTCTGCATATTTATCGATTGTTACTTTATCGATAGTTGGCCAAATCCCTTGCCGATAGCTTTCATTTCATACATCACATCTCTAAATAAATATCGCAAGCTTCAAAAAAGGCGCAAAAAAAACTAATAAGAAAATTGTAAGTCTATCCTATCAGAAGAAAGCCAACAGTCTGCTAAAATTAAATTTATTATTTACGATTGACATTTAAATTGTTCTATTTAGGTAAAACTAAAGTATTAAAATCAAATTTAATTATACAATTTTATTGTGTCATATCAAAGACATTAATTATGGAAAGATTAATAGCGCTTTTACTCTGAGATAAGCAAAACAACACTTTAAATGTAAATGGGCTAAAAACAGCAGCTATTAAATTGCCGCAGTAATTTATGGTTGCCGCATGACAGTGCGCACATATTGAAGCACATCTTGGTGCACCAGAATGCCCATGTGATCGACACCCTGAAGCGCTAGGGTCGATATCGGAGAGCTAGTGTATCCCGACCAGTGCTGACAAGCGCGCAGAGAACGCTGATTAACCGTGCCATCGCCAATTCCCATAACTAGTTTCGGGGTTTCACCCGATATGCTGTCCTTTTTGTACTGCAATCTGTCAAATAATATTGAGTGAATGATGTAAATTGTGTTGGTGAAAGTTGTATCTTGAGGATTTACCTCTCCACTGTACTGACACCATCTCCGTAGAGGCAGTGCAGCTCGACATCCGGAGGACTAAAGTTTTGTGTGTAGCGCATCGTGTCCTTGCGCATTTCCCAGCCAGTTTTGTAATCAATGTCATTGAAGAACTGCTCCAACTGTGCCATGGTATAATTGCGCGAAGGAGTCGCCGCAAGCACCTCGGAGGGTTTCCAGAAAAGCGGCGATGGCAGCAACCAAGCAGTCGACGGATGCGATATTTGCTCAGCTCGCAGTATTTTAGCGCTTAACGCAAAGGAATCCAGATCATCACCCATGGCGAACACCTTAACCGCCTTAATGCTGCCCGCCCAGGCGCCAGCGAGGCTAATTTGACGGCGCACATATTGAGTCTTCCACTCCAGAGTTTGCTCCTGCAGGAAAACCAATGTCATGGGGCTGCCCATGCTGTGAGTTATAAATGTGACGGCCGTTCGGTTATTCGCCTCATATGCGTCCTCCACCAGCTGCTTCAGATCGATAAAGAATTGTTTGTTCTCATCTGAAAGAAATTTGGCATTGTTTAAATTATAAAGTTAATAAATTATTCAAATTTTAATTCACTTGGCGCTCGTCGAAAATCGTAAGGTGCTCCCAAGATATTATGACGCCGCTCGTATCCCAGCTCGACCAGTACATTGGCAATGTCCTTGAAGTATGCACCAGCCTTATTGTGAGTCGGATCTATCCACTCCACAACCTCTGGATCACCCCAGCCGGGAATGCGCGTCTCCACGCCGGGAGTATTGTGCGTTGTTCGCGTTATCTTATCATAGTAAAGCTTCACATTGTCTATCCAACAGAAGACCATTGGTATCACCAACTGCTCCAGATCTAGCCATAGGTTATACCAGTTAGTATGCTTCTGGCATATTACATATGGTGCGTCCGATTTGCTTAAACGTGCTTCTAGCTGAGATCCGCCATCACCAGGTACTGAAATTTGCATACATACATATATATGAATATTTGAATGTCAACTATGAACAACTCAGAAAATTCAATTAAATTCAGTAGTAAATATAAAAATAATAAAAAGTGGAATAATCAAAAAATAAAACTATTTACGAGATTTTCTTTTTAATTTAATTAGTCAGAAGAGTTACTTGACTAACTGTATATGTATGTATGACCGTGACCTTGTTCCATGCATCTTCAATCAATACCTACCAAATATAACAGGCGATAGCTGTGGTTCCTTTGGCGGCGGTGGCGGAGGTGGTGGGGGCGCTTTGCCTTTTTTACTAAATGGCCAAAAGCAGTTGCCCTCACTAAATAATGTTATGAAGAGCAGCAGGCCGAAGAATATGATGATATTACAGTGGAGCTTCATTGTTATTATTATTGTTGTTGTTGTGCGAATGACTGTTCCTCAATTTATACCGAAGCTCAATTGACTGTTCGGTCAGATAAAGATAATTATGTTATTAAGGTTTACTGTTGTCACAAACAAATGATTCACGTCCACGATATTAACAACATTTTATACTTAAATATGTATTAAATGTACAGTGTACACTTTAAGCAACGCTCCAAAAATTTATTGACCTTTAAATCTACAACTGTAACTTTAACTGCAATTGCTTGCAATAGCGGTTGTTTTCCGCATCTGAATATGGCGCGATCTTGAATCTGCTGTTTGTTGTTTTTGTTGTGCGCTTTTATAAACAAAGAAATGTTTTCGCAGATTTCGTTTGTTATCAATTTCAATATCACACTTTGTTATTATTACGACTTTTTGCGCAGCTGCTTTCCAGTGCTGTAAGATATTCACTGTTTTTTTCTGTACATTGTGGTCACACTGCTGTAATTTGACTAAAATGAGCGAATAAAACAACTGAACTACATGACAATCAGTGTGACCAATTTAGCTATTTTCCCGCTAGATCTAGTCAGCTGCAATTGGCAAATACGGGATAGATTGTAATATAGCTCTAGCGATAATAATAGCTATTTTCCTCGCGAAAGTGGCGCAATTTTAGCTTTTTAAAAACATCTCGTAACTTTATGTATTTTTTTGAAAATTTATAAAAATGACCTATTTAGCTACTTTTTCTTACTTTTCAAACAAAATTTTTCTGAGATCAAAAATTTATAAAAAACACTAGCGAAGAGATTTTTAAAAATTTCAAGACAAGTGGCTTCTTTATGTTTATATATTGACACACATTCATCTGTCAGCCCTATTGACCATTTGGTATTGTTGTTCGGAACCACAAAAACATTAGATTGAATCAATAAAAATATCGTTTTACTACTCTATGGTTTTTTTTAGCTGCCAACAAAATTTTCTGGCTATTCCTTGCTTTTGTTTAAAGGCTAGTTTAGCTTTTTCATGACTCGAAGAGTTGGCAACACTGCCTACAATCAGGGATTTAGCTCGTTCGTTCACTTTGGTGAATAGTTCAATCGAACTAAGTCCGAACGATACAACTCTACCGGCAAATGCATTTGTTGAGCGCGTTCAAAGGCGAATGATTAGAAAATTATTAACCTCAATTGAAATTGTGTAAAGGGAGGAAAGCACAATGCAGGAGCTATTCAGCGTGCCGCTGTCGGACGTGAAGAAGGAGCTGCGTCGCGGTATCATCGAGTGCTCGAAGCGCGGTTTGCTGCACAGTACCAAATGGCTGGCGGAGATGCATCACGGCTTGAGTGATGTGCACATCGACAATGCACCGCCAGATGACGATCGTTCGTTTAGCGAGTGCCAACTGGAGGGTATTGCGCCCGCTGAATACAGCGATTACTTTTTGGCCAAAAGTTACTACGATGTGCGTGAATATGACAGAGCGGCACATGCCGTTAGAAACTGTGAATCGGATGTGCCGCGCTTTTTGCATCTATATTCCACGTACATGGCAAAAGAGAAGCGTCGTCTCGACTCCACCACAGATCAAGCGAATCTCAATGAGCCAAATCAAATGCGTGACCTGACGGATTTATTGGCTACACTGCGTTCGGAATACGGACGCAGTCGCTTAGATGGCTATGGCATCTATCTGTATGGTGTGGTGCTTAAAGCCTTGAATCTTAATCAAGCAGCCGAGCAAATGCTTTTAAACGCTATCAGTCTGGTGCCCATGCTGTGGAGTGCATATCTGGAGTTATCGCCGCTTATAATGGAGAAGAAGAAGCTGCTGAGCTTGCAATTGGGCAAGCACTGGATGCGTCATTTCTTTATGGCACACACCTATCTGGAGCTGTACTTGAACGATGATGGCCTTAAGATATTCGAGGATCTGCAGACGGCGGGATTCAGCAAAAGCATATACATAACATCACAAATGGCACTGGTCTATCACAACAAACGAGGTGGGCCAATAAGAAACTTGTTGCCAATATTCGCAATACTCATGGTCTTATAATTCTTGCAGATGTGGACAAAGCCATTGAGCTGTTTCAAGCGCTACTTGAGAACGATCCATATCGCCTGGATAATGTTGATACCTATTCCAATTTGCTGTTTGTTAAGGAAATGAAAACCGAAATGGCCCAATTGGCCCACAAGGCTGTTAGCATTAACAAGTATCGACCGGAGACCTGTTGTGTCATTGGCAACTATTATAGCATACGCTGTGATCATCAGGTGGCCATTTCCTACTTCCAGCGCGCTTTGAAACTCAATCCCAAATATTTGGCAGCATGGACGCTGATGGGACATGAGTTTATGGAGCTGAAAAACACAAATGCGGCCATTCAAAGCTATCGCAAAGCGGTGGAGGTCAACAAGCGAGACTATCGCGCTTGGTATGGCCTGGGACAGGCCTATGAGATTATTAAAATGCACTATTATAGTTTGTATTATTTTAAAATTGCACATCAATTGCGTCCGTACGATTCCCGCATGTTGGTTGCACTGGGAGAGACTTACGAGAAGCTGGAGAAGTGCGAGAATGCTGTGAAATGTTACTGGAAGGCATGTGATGTTGGAGACATTGAAGGCATTGCCATGTACAAGCTGGCCAGCCTACACGAGAAGCTGGGCGACCATGAGACGGCCGTCCATTGTTACCTGTTGTACTGCGAGGACGAACGCGCTGCCACCGATAAGCAAAGCCTCTATCAAGGATTCATGACGCTGGCCAACTACTATGAGAAGAAGGGCGATTACGAGCGTGCTGCCTGTTATGCCTACAAGTGTCTGGATTCGGATGATGTAAGTTACAAAGATTGTGTGAGCTTTAAGTGCATATTCTCATTGTATTTTGCAGCGTAAGAACGAGGCCAAGGCGTTGCTAAAGACTATCGATTGGAGGCGCAGTTCCGAGGAAAAGAAAAAAAAGAGTTCAACAACAACAACAATGGCGAATGCAGAAACCAGTTCCGAGGAGGAAATGGAATGGGAGCAACTGGATGCCCGAGCACGTGGGCCATTTACCTCAACAGACGATGGTGGCCAGACGACAACAACAACCACAACGACAGCCCCCGCGACAGCAACAACAAGTTCTTCATCTTCATCAGGCACTGCATCAGGTTCGACAAGCTCACGACAACCTCGGACAGTAGCCGAGGGAGTGCGTCGAGCACAGTCGGGTCAAAGAAGTTCCACAGCTCCAGCTGCAAACAGCACAGCAACAGCGACGGCAACAACAACAAGGATCACTTTGGAAGCGCCTGCTACAAGCAGCACATCAGCAGCTGCATCGGCGGCTGCTGTAGCCGCAGCACTGGATGAAACGACAACTTCAGCGGCAGAAGTAACACCAACAAGCTCCGAGCAGCAGGCAAACAACGATGGCAGCTCCATGGAAATATCCAGCGTGTCCATCGACTAGGTAAATGAGCACAATGCAAGCATGACACACTTGTGATTTGTGAATTATATTGAAAATTGAAAGAATTAATGAACTCAGCTAAAGTGCAACTTAAATCGCATTGATTCCTAATCTTTAAGTAAAGCATCGCCATCCTCGATTAAAACTCAGGTTTAATATAGCATTCAGAATTTCACTTGCATAAAATCCATGGATTGATAGTCTAATAAAATTAATTGAATATGAATTGAAATTAATTATTTCATATTTTATTTAATTTTTATTATAAATATTATAGCCGTTATGGTCCCCGTTAAAAACTAATGGATCTATATCCCTGACCGTTACCAATTAAAGAGCTCGTTTGACGACCACTCGCAACGAGATGTTGAAACCGATCAACAAGACGAGCAACATTAATCCCAAAAATGCCAGGTCCCAGCCAACTTCATCACCAGCCATTTCGAATTCCTTGAGAAACTTTTGTGATGAATTGAAAAAACAAAAGTCCGCTTTACATGGCAGTTGACCACGATCATAGCCGTAGATGGATCGCATGAGACCCTCGAATATGTATCGAAAGAATGAAACATCACAAAGCGGACGCAGGAACCAGGACAATTCGCGCATGTGTATGAAAAAGCCCGAGAAGAGCAGAAATGGTATGGTAAGTGATGGTACCAAAAACATGGACATCTGCAGGTTGCACAGTGTGCCAGAGATGACGCCAATAAAGTGTCCAAGAAATGCGGTCAACACACAGATGCTCCAGGCCATGGCAAAGCGATTTAATTCCGGCGGTTGGCCAGTCATAAAATAACAAATGCCAATAAAAAGCGATGGACAAGTCAACTGCATTGGCAAATCCGCCAGCACCTTGGATATGAAGTAGGCTCTCAAAGAGTAGCAGCCATTGTAATACTCCCGGATGAACACTGAAGAGTCCTGAAGGACCAACAGTATGGATGGCATAGCATTGCCAACAAATACAAATAATATGATGAAGAATAAGCAAGAGACATTGCTAATCACTTTGGCGGCATCGTTGCCAATCTGCCAATAGACCAATCCCAGCAACAGAGCCACAACAATGTGCATCAAAACTCGCAGCTGCACGGCCATCTGTAAGAAAATCACGGATTCAATGAATTGATAGATTAATTAAGTTATTTTCATACCGTATCCCGTGACATGACATGCAGATGTCGCTTGAGGAGCACACGCAGCTGTGTGCAGAAATCCACCCGCTCCTTGGGTCTGATTAACTGCAAATCTTCCGTAGTTGAGCTCGTAAATTTGATGAGCGCTGCTGAAATACAATTGAGGCAGACAAACGGCACAGATACAGCAATACAATTGGAGTAGCAGTTGCACAATCACAAATGGAAACAGACACGGAAACAAACACATTTGAAGATGATTAACAACAAACACAAAGATGACCACACAATCAAGGTGAACTCACTCTGCTCATCGGGAGTTGCCTTCATGAAACTCTGTCGACTGTCGTACCTGGCCTTGTTTTGTGAGATGAGCGTCTCGCAGCTTTGATTCGATGATTCGCTACCAACTTCCAGCACTAAATGCGAAAGAAAAGATTAACCAACGCCTTCTTTATTCTCGACTAGACAACAACAATAGCGTAATGATCCTGGCAAAAGCACATGCGCTGCACTATAGGTCAAATGGACACTTTTTTTGATTTAAATTAATAACTCAAAGGTTTTTCAAGTTTTCCGTGTAAAGTTTTTTGGATACCATTCTAGATCGCATTTGGAAATAGTTATGAAAAAATGATCGTGGCACAGCCCATCAACGTCCCAAAAAATATAAACATACAAAAGAAAATTTTGGTAAAAAGTGAAATTTTGGGAGAAGTGATAAAAAGGGACAACTAAACTTACTGTTATGAGTTCATAAGGAATTACTCTACATTTTTTTAAAACTCTACCCAAATAATTATTTTTGGAACGTCTCTTTATGGACACTTACTACAGACAATACCTATAGCACAGACCTACCAACATAAAGTTCAAACCCAACTGATCACTATTCAATATTATTTGAATTAAAAAAGTTGGAACTAAAAAAACATAAGCCACTTGAACTTCAACAAAATATTTGCACAATTTATGAGCTGCATTCCTAATGGGTACATAACAAAAGTTAGGTAATTTTAGTACTTTTAAAGAGTGAGTTTAAGTCAGAAAAAGTTTCCATTTGACCCAAGGCAATCAATTTGGCTTTTTTCTTGTAACATTAATCAAGACTACATATTTTTATACATATGAGGCTTAGATCACAAAAAACCACGTTAAATTCATTTCATGTGCGTTATTTTTACGATTGGTTCACTAGACAATGTTTGCTTACCAAAGTCGCCGGGATTGTAATATTGTGGACAACTGAAACCTGCCGCCTTGAAGAATTCCAACATTTCGCTCTGTGGACCCGAGTACAGTACTTCGCCGTTAGAGAGCACCAGGATGTCGTCGAAAAGTTGCATCAGCCTGGAACTGGGCTGGTGCACCACACACACCACAATCCTTCCCTGGTGGGCCAGTTTCTGCAAATAGCACATCACTTGATAACTGGCGACGCTGTCCAGTCCACTAGTAGGTTCATCAAAGAACATTATGGGAGGATTGGTAATCAACTCGATGCCAATGGAAAGACGCTTGTGTTCACCTCCGGAAATATCTCGGACTAACGTCTGACGACAGGACTGAAGATTCAGCACATCAATAATATCATTTAACTGTGAATTTTCAAAGATTATAGATAGTGCATCTTATTGATTATTTTGTTACCTACGATTTCTTGCTTCTGTTGCTTGGATGTGGATGTGGGTAGCTTCAGGTCGACGGAAACTTGCAACGTTTCCTGCACAGTCAGCAGACAATGCGTCAGAAAGTTTTGTGCTATGTAGGAAGACATCATGCGAAAAGAATGCAATTCTCGCGGTTGCCCATTGAGCAGAATCTGGCCAGAAACATCTTTAACTCTAAGGGAAAGATAATTTTTATTCGTTTGTTCCCAAAAATCGAAAAAAATTGCAAAGTTTTTAAGATGAAATGCTCTTTGTTGGTGGTAAAAGCTCTCTTTGAATATTTTTAATTATCCCACTCATACCAATCTCTATCGGTTAAATACAACGAAAGTTATGACTGTTTTAAGTTTTTGAGCAACGCGAGCGCCTAAATGTATGCAGTAAAATTTATACCGTTGAAGTCTAAAATGCATCGATACCTTAAATGCATATTTAAATTGAGTGGCGGGTATCTTAAAGTCGGGTAATCGACTTGCTTAAATTAAAATTCAACAGTTGATATAATCAGACTCACTTGAAACCCGCTAGAATATTCAGCAGCGAAGATTTGCCTGCTCCGGATTGACCAAGAATGGCCGTAAGACGACCCGCTCGAAAGTTGCCGCATGTGTCGCTCAGGATTTGGCTGACACTCTTTTGGACTGGCGTCTTGAGGCTGTAGCAAAGTTGGCTGAAATGCAGCTCCAATGTCGGCTGTTTGCTCAGGTTACCATTAGGATCTTTTGGTGCCACGTTATTACTCATTATTTCTTTGTTTATTAACGACTAACAAATGTTTATCGGTGCCAGTTTATATAAATATTGAACCTGCTCCGGTGTCGAGCGAAGATTAACTGGCGAGACGTTTATCAGTGCAGCCGATTATGAATTTTAAAGGCCTGCAAAATTCGCTTTGTTTGCTCCGAATGCGGATTACAATCTTATCGCTTCTCACTTAATTTAAGTTGTAAAGTCTATTTCTTGCACTATCAATAAAAAATTCAAAATACATATTTCAAATATTTTTGCAGTTTCTATGCTGTTTAAATTGATGTAACGTGTCTGTGATCAGTTAGGCAGATAACAACTATGTAAACTATTGATCGACTGCGAAATATTCTGTAAATCGTCGATCTTTTATTAGACTTTGCTTGGCAGCAAACAAAAGCCAAACTCAATCAATCTTCTAAATCATAACTAAATACAAAGTAATCAGAAATTCTTGAATTTATTTTATTTTAATCAAAATATACCAATTTAAAATAATTATTATTATTCTAAAATTAATTTATAAATGCCGCCTAAAATTATGCAAACATTTTAGATGTTTTTTTTGTTTATTGCCAGTTATGTTGTTCTTGAAACCTAAGTATTAATTGGCGTGCTTTAATTAATTGAAATTCATCAGAATTTAACAAAGAAACTATAATGTTGTGTTTATTAGAGAAAGAGAAACCCCTTATCTCTCCATTAAATAAATATGGATTTGTTAATGCGTTGCAGCTTGCAGTTAACTTGCTGCTTATCAGTTTCTAGTAAATTATAGTATATAGCACAATTTGTAAAATAATTGCAACTGTTTTAAGGTCATCTCATTTAAACTAGTTTTACTTTCTGTCACATTTCTCTAGATTATTACTTTATAAATCACAGTCAATGTCCAGGTTAATTCTTATATTATTAATATTTAATTTATTTATTTATTGTTTCAATCACATTCTTATTGCATTTAAGTCAAGTTTGCTATTACGCGTCTGAATCATCAAAATAGAAATTTACTTTCCGCTCTCAGCTCAAACGCTTGATCACTTTCCACTGAACTGCAAAACACAACTGAATTCAATTGCTTTCAACTGTAGCCGGCAATTGTAAATAATATTTCCTGTCGAGCTCCAACATGTTTGTGTTGCGACTTGAAGCCAACAAAACTGGTACGATTTCTATATAGGTTAGAACCACGGTTGCCACTTAAAAAAATCATTTGAGCCAAAATAAAAAAAAAATTAGCCAAATTGACTAAAAAGCAGCCAAAAAAAATTGTTTAGTACATAATATTTTTGCATTTAATTAAACAAAAAGTATTTTTTTCCCAAACATACCTCAGTAAAATAGCTATATGTGCAACATGTTTGATTGGTGTACATTCAAAACACATTTTAGTTTTCTTTCTTTATAATTTTTATTAGTTACATATTAAGAAGGAGCATTAGAAAAAGCATAAACATATTCAAGAAAACGCATTACGTATTTTATAAAAACAAAAAAAGATTTTCTTCATAGAAAATGGTTATATGTGCAAAACGGTCATGTTATGAAAATAATAAGAAAATTGTAAGATGAAACATTTTGAAAAAAATTTTTTTTTGTAATTTAATAAGAAATAGGTCCTCCTTTTTGATTTTGGACTAACAACAGTCGACGTGGCATTGATGATGCCAGCTTTTGCAGCAATGACAGATCAATTTTAGCCCATTCCGTTACAATGGCTTCTCTAAGCTGCTTTAAATTATCGAACTGCTTCGTTGCGCCGAAAACTCTTGCAGAAAGTATCCCCCATAAATCCTCTATTGGATTCAGATCAGGACTCATAGCTGGCCAGTATAGTATTGGAATTTTGTGAGCTTCGAAATAAGCTTTCGTGTACTTTGCCACATGTATCGGTGCATTGTCCTGTATAATAATTCCAAAGTATTTTACATTTTAATTTAAGGGCCTTTTTTCAATTTTTGTATAAACTGTATCTAAGATACAGCCGTGGACAAAAGTATTTTGGCACTCTTTAAAGTTAATTCTGCTCAAATTTTGAAATTAGTTCATGAAGTGTTTGGCATCAATGGAAAGGTCTTTTGAATTCCTTTTGAGTTATGGAAATTTTTCCTCAACCCATTGGGTACCCACTGAAAATTTCAAATTATTGTAAACGTCTACTTTTTCAACAATTTTCCCTAATTAAAAAAAAAAATGTTTTGATGCAAAAAGTTTCTTCAAACAATTCTAATAGTGACTGCAAAATTTTTTTTTTCAAATATCTCTTCGCTAATATTTTTTATAATTTTTTGAAAATTGCAAAAAAAACAATTTTTCCTCATTTTCATGCAAAAAGTGACCTTTTTCCTCATTTTCATGTAAAAAGTGAGTTTTTTGCAGTTTTCAAAAATTGTATAATTGTACGTCAAAATATATTTTTAATAGTTATCAAACACCTTATTTAGACAGAAAAAATGGGCCTTAATATAGTGATTATGATTATTATAAAAATAAATATGTACTTCTACCGAAAACTATACAAAAACATTAAGGGGATTCCGGAAAACAGCTTTAGATTTGGTTTAGATTTCTCCATACAAAATTTTCAGAGTGACCTAACTTTTCCCTGTCTTGCTCTGGGCGCACTGAAAATTTTGTATGGAGAATTCTAAACCAAATCTAAAGCTGTTTTCCGGAATCCCTTTACTGATTCTGAACTGACGAAAAAAAGAGCAAATTTAAAAAATAAAAGTGCCATTGCGCCAACAGGAAAAAAACAGCCAGATTTGGCGCAAAAACGCCAATTGTGGCAACCGTGGTTGGAACATTGAATAAGTTTTATTCAAAATGTGTCTGATAAAGATAACGCAAGAGACGTCAAAAATCAAAGAAATCACTTCGTAATTAGCACTTCAAAATAGTTAATAGTATTTATTTAAAATAAAGTTCACCCAAACATTTGGAGCTTAATAAAATATTTACACAAGCTTAAAATAAAGCAATCTATGATTGGGTCGTTAATACGATTGTAGACAAAATACAATTCTATGCTAAGGGATGTTATAAAAGGATTGTACAGTTGCTTGGGTGTCGGGGGGATTATTTGCATGTATGTATATCACGATTTCCTTATGCTAAAACGCTGTTCATATCTCTTTGGCACATGGTTCTCTCATTATTAATATTAAATGCTAACAGAAATCATAAATTTATATATGTGTATGTATGTACTCGTAGTAGTACTCGTAGTAGTACTCGTAAAAAAAACTCAAACTCTATTAACTGTGAACGGAATGTGGCATAGGTTGGCCGTACAGTTCGATGTGATCTCATCTGAATAATCTCAATCTAAAGGACATAATGTAGAAGGCAAGAATGCGTAGCATTATCAGCAAGCCCAGCAGAAAGAAGAAAGCCAACTGATAGTTGGCACGCTCCATGTCCAGAGCCTTGAGTATATGCTTGGGTCGCTTCAGATGGCAATACATCTCGTTGCATTCCAGAGGTGGTCGATCGTTACCAAATATAGCCAGCATGGAACCGTCAAGACTATACTTTAGAAACGATACATCAAACATCCAGCGCAAATAGATGGGCGCATCCTTCTCCTGCAGAAAGAAGCCGCTGAATTGCAGAAATGGGCAGATGAAAAATGGACCCAGTATCGCACCCAGATTGAGGCTCAACGCTGCACCAACGGCCAATCCAATGCTCTGGGCAACCAGCGCTGTCATGTATACAATCAGAAAGAACATGCCAAATCGCCAAAGTTCCAACGGTTGCCGAGTCATCAGATATGTGGGCACTATAAACAAGGCACTGCAGATAAGCTGTATGGGCAGATCCGCCAGAGTTATAGCCACATAGTAGGAACGCAGCGAGTACCAGCGATTAAAATGCTCCCGCGAAACGATCGGAAATTCCAAAGGAACTGCAACAGATTAAACTTCATTGCAAATCAAGTTGAAAGCATAACAAGTTAGTTTGAACTTACACTTGACCAGAATGCCAGAGAAAGCGCAGTACATGATAAACATGCTGGTATAGAAGACATAGCGAAAATTGTTCATCGAATTGCTGGCATCGTTGCCAATGCCATAGTATAGAAGTCCGATGAGCAAACCAATTGCCAAATGGATCGCAAATCGCATCGTTGTCAACGAGCTGTCCCGCCAAATGAGCAGAAATGTTCGCAACAGCAATATGCTGAGCTGTCGATAGAAGGGCGTGGCATAGATATTCTCCCGTTTGCACAGATTAGCCGGATCCAGATCAAGTGTGGGCATCGTTGGCCTCGGTTTCTTCTTTTTCTTTGGCTTACAACAGTTGATTTCCGACTCGCTGGTCATGCCACCAATTTGACTGTCCCAAATGCGAGAGGAAAGCTCATTGATGGGCGTCAAGGGCTTGAAATTGAAGTTCTTGGCCGCGAACGGATGAGTTGACATCACAGGCGCTGTCACGGGCGTGATCAAACCAGCTGACATCATTTGCTCTACAAATATGAGAAATAACGTTATAAGAATCTTCTTTTGGTAATACTGTCGCCTTGTATACCTACCAACTTTCTTAATCGCCGCCATTTGGGCGACACGCGCTGATTTACTCTGTCGATAATCTTCATTGCGTCCATTGTCCATTAGAGCTATCAGTTTATCCACCTGCCGCTCCTCCTCCGTATCATAGTCATGTGTAGCAATTTCCATTACTATAAAGTACAAATCGAATCATATTTGGAAAAGATATAAGAACGCATATAGTTAAACTTACAATAGTCAGAAGGATTGTAGGACTCGGGGCAGTGGAGATTAAGTTCTCCCAAAAATGGCACCAGATTGTGTGCACCGCCAGCATAAATGCACTGACCCTCGGCAATGGCATACAAGTGATCGAACATGGAGAAGGTCAACGCGCTGGGCTGATGTATGGTGCAAATGACGTTGCGACCCTCCATGGCCAGTTTCTTGAGCAGAGTTATCAGTTGATTGCAGGTAGAGCTGTCCAGGCCACTGAAAGAGAAAGATGAAGTTGCTTGACTCAACTATAATTAACTTAATCTTAATGGCAGCATACCTGGTGGGCTCGTCTAGCACCAGGACGGGCGGATTGTTGACCAACTCGAGGGCAATGGCCAATCGCTTGCGTTGACCTCCGCTCAGTTGACCCGTCCTTGTGTTGCGATTCTCGTACATGCCGATCGCCACGAGAATACTATTCACACGCTCCCGTTTCGCCGTTGACGACATATGTGGTCCAATTTTCAGATTTGCCGCAAAATGCATTGCCTCCTTGACGGTCAGAAATGCCTGCAATGTCGTGTCCTGGGTGATGTACGCTACATTTGGCTTAAATGCCTTCAAATCCCTTATTTTACCATTGATCCGAAAATTACCCGAATATCCATGAGAACTGCAGGATAATGTTAAATCATTAGTATCGAAGTAATTGAAAGTAAAGGGGTCACATTACATATATCCGGAGAGTATGTTCAGAAGAGTGCTCTTGCCGGCTCCAGAGGGTCCTGCAATCGCGTTCAGCTCGCCGGAACGAAAGTAGCCCGTCAGACCCAATAGTATGTCTTTATTATCTAAAAAAAAAAAAAAAAAAATCAGAAAATCAAATCGAATGAAATTAAAATTCAATCAGAAAATTAAAAGTTATTAGACATTACAAATTATAATAAACATAATCTGAATTTTTGCAAAATGCATAATTTCTTAAACTTAGTATTAACAAAGGTCGACTGAAAAATGTAATATAATTTGTTCTATAATTTCTATAAACATGCATGTATTTATATAAGTCTAAAAATGATTAATTGACTTAAATCATTTTAAATTTCCTTTATAAATGATTTCAATTCTTGGAAGATTACTTTTAAAAAACGTAAATTAATTTTAAAGTACTAACAAAAGAAAATTCGATTTACAATTGCTTTGTCGACTACAAAATGTTTTTCTATATTTTATAGATGATCACAACTTATTGGTTGACGAAAACATACCCTAAAAGTATTTAAGACTAAACTATGTTATATTTTTTTTATCAAGTATTCGAGGCAACCTGATACCAAATAATCTGTAAATTATATTAAACCACTTTGACTTGACTGAATCAAAGCTATAAATACTTTACGAAGCTCGAAATCTTTTCCTCTGTTGTTGCTTTTGTAGATTTCAGGGTATGAAACAGTCTCTCTATTTTTTTTATATTTTATTTTTTTGCATATCGTTTCGCTAGCTAAAACATGTATTTGAATGACTGCTGCTGTACTCGCTACATACGATATTAAATATCATTTGGCTTGAGGTGATAAGAGACCCCGGTCTAGTTATCCCATTAGTAGTATTGAATGTGCGTTAATCGTCTTTGGAAATGATAATGTTGTAAAGTAACTTTTTTTCTATTAGCCAACGACATGTAGCCCCGTTCATTGGGAAGTACAATCAAGTCAATACAATGTAGTCGAGAGCATACCGAACGCTAATCTTTTAATTATTTTAGCTAAGTATTTGACCACTCGCTAATCGCTGGCTAACTTGTTAAACGCGCGTCTAATATCACTTATCAGTTCATTCGATTTTCGACTCGAGTTCAAAATCTTATCGCACCCCTTTTACGAGCATTTTTCAAAACAGGTGCATGACGGCGATTCCGATTCCAGCCGTACATATGTCGTATATATAGTTATGCGCCAGATGTTGTTCAAACTGGCTATGGTTTTTGCTATCTCAGTTTATTGCACTTATATAGCCTAGTCGGTTAGGGGGGAGGAGGCCATCAGTGCTGCGATATATGTACCATAAGTATGACATGGCCTTGTGCTTGACATTGCATTCTACACTGGAAACAACAACAAAATGTGAGTAAATCATTCAATGATTAGGCCCACTGCACTTTGCAATCAATATACGGTAATAGAAAAAATATTAGAAACGATCTTTTTCTTGTACTTTTTAAAATTGTTTCAAAAAAGATAATTGTTTTTAGGTTCGTGATTTGTAGCAATGGTATACATAAATGAAGGGGCTTCTTTGTTTATGCGTAGCTTTGTATCAAATTATTTAAAATTGAAATGTCAAAACGACTCGTTTCCATTATTTTTTTCTAACACTGTATAAAATATATAAGTTTAATCTAAGCCGATTCCTAACCAATTAAAAGTTTTACCAGCGTGACTGCTTCCTCATTCTCGTATTCATAAAGCTTCCTTATCTGTTTCTTTCTTTAATGCGGATTTTCCGACCTTATAAAACAAATTTCAATAAATATATATAAATGCGATCAAGGTGCAGACCTTTATTTCTATTCATATATAATCAATTACAAACGTTAGTTGAAATATCTATAGAATTAAATATATAAAATCATAACTTTTCTCTCTTAGGTTTTGACTTAAATATAAAAAAATAATGTTAATTTTCACTTTGATCTTAGGACACGCACAAGCTGACAGCAATTTCCGTCCATCATGAATTGAAAATTTGCGTTGAATTTTCTATGTTAGTATTTAAGCAATAAGGAAACACGCAACATGAATCATTCTGAAGCCCTGCTTAAAGTGTAAATAAAGCGGACTTAGGAAGAACACAACAAAATAATAATACAAAGGTATAAAAAAAAAACAGGAAAACTCATTCAAGTAAAACGGCGATGATACGACAACAATAAAAAGAATAATAATAATAACAACAGAAACAACAAAGAAATATCAAATGACAGAAAAACATGCATAATATTTAATGGATCTTAAGTGATATTAATTAAAACGTTGGCGACCTTTTTATTGTTTAAGATTTGTTGCCAGGCTAAGTATTATAGTAAAATGCAACTTTATTACTCAAACACTATATGCATTATTTATCTGCATTTGATTCAACTGTTTATGTAATCAGTATTTATGTATTGATGTATCATCTACCTGTATCTCTCACATCATTCCTTATCATCAACTCTCTGTCGGTTTTAAATTCTATTCTGATTGCTGAAGATTTATTGAATTATTGAAGTTTATTTTTCCTATTTATGCATTTAATCGTGTAGATAAAAATATAATAAAAAAATTCTATTGGCATAATATGTGAGTCATTAGCAATTATGAACTTGTCTGTCATGAGTTTAGGTGACTCGGGGTGACTAATTCAAGCATTGGGGTTGCCCATAATTCTAACTCCAACAGTCACTCAAAACGATATACTAAACATAATTTTTATCAGTTAATTTATTATAGTAATATTTATAAGCATACTCTAATCATCTGTATGGAATTCTAAACTTTTACCAAAAGCACAATAAAGAGAAGTTCAAGCTAAAGAGATTTGTTTATAGACACACATTTCAATTATTTCTAAGTGTAGTTAAAGTTACTTGTGAAGGTCTGTTGATAATAAAAAACTTAATTATAGCTAGCACATACAGATATGTATATAAGTAACATGTACTCAGATATCTGTTGTTGTCCTCGCTTGTTGTAATCCACAATTCTTATCGGTTCGTCATTTGTTGTAATGTGTATATGTATGTATATAAAGGTGTTGACAAAGGTAAATATGACACTCTCGCACGCCCATTAAACCAAACTGTTATGCAAATATATAAAAAAAAAAATTCAAGTCGTAGAACCCAATCAATAATAGACCTGAAGACCCCTATGAACTGATCATGTAACACTTGCAAAGCTCTGAATTAAATTTATTTAATTATTTTAAATTGAACCTTGCACCCTTAAACACTTTTGATTCGATCAAATGATCAATAATTTCTCAATAAATTTAATTTTTTGTTTTAGTGTTTTTGGTCAAAATTTAATCGTAGACTACTCGTTACTCAGCACTATCAGCAATTTTTATTGCTACCGTGTTTTACTTGGGACTTAGATAAGCCATAAAACATGTGGAACCAAATACTTGAAATGAGCAACCAAAACTTTGATTTGTTTCGCGGTAATCGTTAATGAATTAACTTGTTCGACACTAATATAATGTAAATTGTGTGTGCTAAGATTTAAGTATTTTTTCAAAGTAACAGGAAAGAAATAGAATAAATATATTTGTAAATATATTATTATATAATTAAATACATGCAAAGGACAATTTTATTTTTGGAACTACTTTGAACCTTCATGCGTTTGAATATCTAATATAGTATATCACGATTCGTATAGGTGATCATCATAATTACAAATCATTTTATAACCAAACACTCTCATTCCTTAATATGTCTACATTTGAAAGCTCTGTACTCGTATTTATAGGCTTACCTCAAGCTGAACTAATTAATTCAGCAATTAATATGCGTAGTTATATACACATTTTGTATAAAAATGATCAGTTCAAAGGTTGTCTAGTCATTGTGTGCATTTATTTAGTAGGTTTACGAACCGAAAATTGTCGAAACAAGCATCAAAGCGTGACTTTGCACAAGAACACCCACAATATCAGGTATAAATACATAATTATAGGCTGTGCTAAAGTTTAGACTTTAAAATTGACTGTCATAAAGTTTAGATTCTAAAATAGAAAGTATTATAAAATATACTTAGATTTTTAGAAATATTTTTAAAAATTCAGATCATCTTTTTATGATTTTTATAATTTTACTATATTTTTTACGAACTCGATGAGGAAATAAATATAAAATTCTAGGCAAAAGTCAACAACCACACTAAAAAAAAATTAAATTTTTTAGGTAATGCTTACCTCTTTTAAAGAAACCACGTCCGGCGCTATATCGCACATTGTCGAATTGAATATCAATCTTTTTGATCGTTTTGTACTGCTCATGTGGAAATATGGATCCGGAGCTGCTATCGCTGTGGCTGGTCGAGCTGGTGTTGTTCCCACCCACAGATCCACGACTCTCGGAAGAGACGGCGCCCACAGAGCCGAGGGGTGTGCCATAAACGGACGGCGTCGCCGACAGCGCAGTGTTCTCCTCCACAGCGAGTTGTGCTGCATGGTCAGATGATGATGATGTTGTTGGTGATGGTGATGATTTGATGTGCAATGTCAGATGCGGTGGCCGCTTCGAGGTCAACTTCTTGCTGGGTACTGGAGTTGTTGGACGGCCAGATGTTAATGTAGTAGTTGTCGTTATTATTGCTTTTTCATTTGTTGCAATTTCAGTGTCAGATGCTTTGAGATTGTTAAGCTTAATGACGTCACCAGCCGCGCCCGACACAGTGGGCGAAACGGCACTAGTCAAACTCCAACTGGACATACCGACTCAATTTTATAGTTTTGTTTATTCCGTTTAAAATAGCGGTGTCGGTTTATATCCAAGACCATCAAATAATAATTACTTGTTAATTTAAATACTTTACTTTGCAGTTGACACCGGTTCTGGGTTGTTCTTTTTTAAATTCGTTTAAATTATTCTAATCCCTTTTCTCTCACTCGCGCTGTCTCTTTCTCGCAGTTGTTGTTTGTCTGAATAGGCGCGGCAATGAAAAGAATTTGAATAAATAATTGTTGAAAGCAAAAATGATGAAAACGAAATGTTCGCCATGCGAGTAAATGAGTTCTGCCTATTTGTTTTTGTATATCTTTTTCGGCTCTTATTTTTTGTGTGTTTTCGCATTTGAAGAAAACGAAATGAGCGCTCTTTATTACATATGTGTGTGTGTGTGTGGGTTGTATTGAGAGTTCATTAGCTTTTTTACTGATATAGGCCGGCAGCCGCGGGGGCAACGCGTCGCTGTTGCTAATCAGAACTTGCCCCAAACAAGTAGGCAGAAAATAGCACATAAGAGAGCAAATAAGCAACACATGTTGTTGTTGTTATTAAAAGAAATTTTCGATTTCGCTGTGATGTCAGCTGCTGTGCTCTTTTTGTTTTGTAACTGTAACTGCACTAACAAAGGCATCCCCTCTCTTTGTTCAGTCTCTTAAAGTTTTTATGATCCTGACAATTGCCTTTGTGCTCCAAGCTTCAAAGTCTGCTTGATTTGCTCTCTCGCTGTCGCTCTCTTGCGACTTGGCGCTCTTTGTAACCAAGCAGGCTTAAAGCTTTTCTTTTTTCAGGCGAGTAACTGAATATTTATCAATATTACATTTTTGCGCGTCATTTGCCTATCTTTCTGTTCACACCCTTGAAGCTGGAAACACAATAATAACAGATGCAATACATATATGTATTATTTCATTCACTTGTTCACTCGCTTGTGTCTTTTAAAAACTTTTTGGCTAACTTTTAATTATTGTCATGTATTATTTTGGTACGCTTTGCACTAGTTTCGTTCTCATTCTTGTCGCGCTGTTAAGCTTCAAAAGAGGCCGTTCGTCAGCTGATTATTGCATGCATACATATGAAGTCTTATGTACGTATGTATGTGTGTGACTATCTTCTTGTTTTTGGCGTTTCCATATTCTTATTCGAACTCACACACACACCCTCATGCAAACTAGTTTAACAATTCTTATAAGAACTAGTATATTGTACTGTATTTATTTTGAGCTTTGTTCTTTTGCGGCTTATCGCGATTTTTAAAAGTGTTACAACAAACGTCTATGTAAACCACGAATATTGTTTTCGATTGATTGGTCAAAAGTTACTGATTAGCACCGTAGCACGTTGTTATTGTAAGGCTGTTGATACTGATATGACACCAAAAACACACACACACACACAAACATGCACATGCGAGGCTCGCGCACATAAATTACATTTGTTTAATTATTATATGTTACTACTCGTATTTCAATAGTTTTACATATATACTGCGTCTAGTAAATCGCCTTTGTATTATATTCGTATGTGGCTGCGTTTAAGAGGCGACTAACGATCCTCACCGACCGATGGCATGGCACAAACTGTCTTCAATTATGAAAAACTGAAAATTATATTACGCTTGTTGCCCCATTATCTTATTCATACGCTCTCTCCCGCTCTCATTTGCTCTCTTTTATGACAGGGGCGCGCTCGTGCTGCTTATCAGCTGTCTGCCGCCCCTCTAAATTCTTAGCTGCCGACGCCGCTGCGGTTATTCATACATTTAAGGTCCCTCTCCGATGCTGCCGTTGCAGGGGGTGTTATTATTTGTGACTGCACTCGTTGCATTTCTGTTGATTTTCATGCCTGTTTTTCAACTACGCACTTTCTGTCACCCCTCAGTTTGATCATTTGTGGTAGCTCACAATTATGTACTCCTTTGTCCCAGACCCATCAGCTGCAGTATCTAAACGCAAAACGAGTTTGACCAGTTTCGACATCTCTAACGAGAGGCAGTCGGTTGACTTTACGTTGCAAAATCAAAACACAATCAGCTGTTCTCTGCCTGTTAGCACAACTAAACACGTTTATAAATAAATTTGCACACAAATCGGCATTAATGGATCATATTATTGTTTTGAATCCTCCGCGTAAAATAGAGGTGGAGAAACATCGAGTGGCCACTATCGACTGTTTCTAAATACAACAAAAATAAACATCCTGATAACTACGGCACTCTGAAATATTGGAAGAAAGGATTTCAAAGTCTTATGAGAAATATGTTCAATACAATCCCTTTCACAGATGAGATTTACAGAGTGTCCAAAAAATGTAAGGTGTTCAGCAAACATCGAAGCATCGGGGACAACACACACACCCACCTCTAATAAATGACTGCATTAATCAGCTGATTGCATTGGCAAAAAAAAAAAAAGGGTGGCAGCCTTGGCAATTTGACCGTTTTTAACTCTTTTCAGAAAAAGATTTAAATTTAAACATTTCTTTTTTCTTAAATAAATATTGAAGCTAGAACTTTGAAACTTTCACAGGAGTTTTGTTGTATTTATTTCGATTTTTTTTAGAAGTTTTTACTAATTCTTTAATTTCTTAACCAAGCGAAGGGTTCGTGCTCAAAACTAATTTTAGAATAAAATTTATACTTTAGAAAATTTTAAATTAATTTATCTACAGTTTATAGCAATATTTTGGCCATTTTAGCTATTAAAGTGGGAGAAACAGGTGAAGAAAGAAAGTGAAAAAAGAACATTTTCACAATTTCTTAAAAATCCGAGCTTAGGGGGGACTGCGGAGAAAACCGCTAATGCACGATTAAAGAGTGCAATTTCACCTTGCCAAAGTTTTCAGAACGTTTTTGAGATATTTTGAAATGAGCGAAGCTACCTTGGAAAGTCCCATACAAAATGACCGCCAAAATAAATGCCTTGTTCTCAAACCATAAACGCGGCACATAGGAAATTAAAGGTACAAGTTTGGGGAAGCTATTGCAATTAAATATAGAGAAAGTATTTGACAGTTTTTTAGAAAATTAATGAAATGTAAATTAACGCCCAAAAGCTCATGAGCAAGTCCTATCGAACTGGTAGCTCCAGCGTGAACTGAGCTACTACGCAACAGAAAGCTCTCTGATATGGCGCAAATTATATGCGTATGTGTGCAACAGAAAGCTGACTGCTAAATAATTTTGTTGCTAACTTTGTGGATTTGCCCGAAACTATCGGCGTTTCTTCTTCTTCTTACAACTTCTGCCTTGCTTCAAAATCATGCTGCCAGCGATCTTCGAATGCGGAATTTATAGAGTCACTGCAGCTCCGACCTCCGACAAGAGGGTTGTTGTAGAATGCTTGATCTGCATCCCAAAGCGTGGCTTCGAGCGAACATTAACCAGACAGGGATCCTGCACAGGCATGTCAAAGTAAGAGAAGAAGGGGAGGGGTGCTGCAGCAGAGCGTCCACAAAGTTTGTTTATTTTTTCAGCAATTTCATCCGCATCTCAAATACAAAATTGAGCTAAGAAAACTCGAGCAAAAGAAAATGCGGGAAGAAGAGCGAAATTTAAAGATGAAGACTGGCGATCACAAAAAAATCAGAAAAAGGAGAACAAGGACAACAAGGTGGAGGTGGAGGTGGAGGAATGACCACACAATTAAATGTATGTGTCAACGTTCTCAAATTCCATAAACATTTATTTATCATAATTTTCCATTATTTATAGAGAAATAATAGATAAATGGGGCAATGGAGCCCATTTACAATGATTTATTATTAAAATGGCCATGTTGACCTGCAGTTTGGTTTGAAATTGAAATAAATTTGCAGTTTTAAAATAAAATGAGAAGGCGTGTCGCGCCGTTTTAGCAGTTCTTTTCTTCTTCTTTCTCAGTTGTCAGTGTGGAATTTGCCTCCGAAACTATCGGCGGTTTCTTCTTCTTACTCGTGATTAACCACCCTCTTCCGGAACAAAGTTGTTGATTTCTGCATAATTCCTAATTCTGATTTTGCCTGAATAATAATGTCATATAATTAGTATATTAAAGCACTAAACTGTCTTTAATTTTTTGATAAAAAATCATTCCAAAACTAACAAAAATTTTAATTTTTTCCTATCCATGGTCATGGTCCAGCCCTATTTGCTGAGACTTTTCCCCATTTTTGGGGATATGGGGATATTTGGGAATATATTTGCAATAAAGGACTTTGTAAAGTCTCAACATTTCAAATTTATTATACAGTTGGGCTGAATCCCGGCGGTACTGCAATGCCGGGCCAACCCGCGACTGAGGAAACTATCAGATGTTAAGCTGATAAGAACAGATCCTACACTTTGATCTTAGCCATAGGCCGAGAAGCGATAAGAAACAACTACAGTCGAACTTCCCTAACTCGAATCACAAGTATCCAAAGAAAAGGTTCGAGCTATGGAGATATTCGACATATAGAGTTTTTTTTCTTAAGTGAGTTAGAGAGAAATTCGAGTTATGGAAGTTCAACTGTATTTGTTTTACATTTTTATTTATTTATTTATTCATTAATTTTTAGTTCTTTTTTTAAGAATAGTTTTATTTCTGGGAATTTCCATATTTGTTTAAATTTTGCATTAATTTTTGTTATAGTTAAGAATTTATCAATTTTAGTTTATATTTACCATGCTTTATTTTTAATTATTATTATAATAATAGTTACTTAAAATTAAATTGCTAAAGTAAACAATTTGGTGAACAATTTTTTTTTTTTTTAATTTTGTATTTTCAGCCCCGACTAATTGTGGAGGAGGGTCGATGCATAAACTTCTCTAAAATCGCAGCTCACGAATATTTCCGGCAAAAGTATAAGGCAAGTGTACGGAATTTATAAGCTACGTTGTGGGATATTTGAGCTTTTCTTTTGGGCGTGATCTCCAGCAGTGAATTTGATTTAATTGCTCTTTCGTTCTTACTATATGTATGTATTATAATCGCGATCATGGTGCAATTTCTAACAAGGTTACATATTAATGCATCACAGCCTCTGCCTTCGTGACCGGTAAAATAGAGTCAATTCGTCACCTTGTTATTAAACCCACCATGTTATTAAAACCAATCTAAACAGTCCCAAAAAAAAGATTTTTTATAAATGGTATAAAAACTCTGTAGATTTATTAGACTTCCTTCATTTTTCAGACCTCTACTTTAGTCCATGAGCTCCTCATAAAAGTAGAATACTTTGTGCTGCCCACATTGTTAGCTTCCTCGAAGTAGGGCAACTCTTTGAGACGAGCGAGCCACGCTGTGACCTTTGGATATTTCACTGGATCAATATCCAATACTGCTGGTATAGTTGACACAGTGGCGGCACAGCAAAAATCGGCAATGGTTAATGCATCTCCCGTGATATAGGGCTTTTCATCCAAAAAAGTTTCGGTGAGCCGGAGAGCCTCGTGTATATTATCAGTCTTCTCTTTGGACACGATGGTGACGCCCTTGCGCCAGAAGACGACGGTGCAATTCCACAACGACATGTAAATGACGCTGGCATCGAAGAACATGCGTTGATTGACAGCTGATCGCTTAACTAAATCTTTGGGATACAGAGAATCGGTTTTGCCATATTTATCGCACAAATAACTGCATATGGCATGCGAGTCAAATATGTATGTGCCGTTATCATCTAGAAGTGGCACCGTGCCTTGTGGATTCTTCTTCAGGTATTCGGGAGTACGGATCTCAGTTTGAAGATTGACTTCCTTGAACTCGTACGGTAACTCCAGTGCTTTGAGTGTCAGAAGAACAGCACGAACGGGGGGACTGAGATCGACTCCATAAAGCACAATTTTCGACATTTTGATTGCTGTAGATGCGAATTATTCAACGCAATTTAATACACTGAAGCTTTTGTGCAGCTTTCTCAGCTTAAATACTGTGCAAGCAAGAAAGCGAAAGCTTTAACATAGATTTAGAAAGCTTTCGAGCGAGCATAAAGCCGTTTAACAATGATTGTGCAAATTGCTTGATGACGTTTACTTATCAACTAACATCAAAATAATGATGACAAGGCATTTATTTTATTAAATACTATACATTTCATAATATTGGCGAGGTTCTGGTAATAGCGTCCATAGAACGCAATGGTCAATCACGGCACTTTGATAAACGCCCAAACAAATAGAACTGTTGCTGAACCCTGTACATGAAAAGTATAAAGAGTATATTAAGTTAATGAGACTTGGACACAGAAGGACACAGAAAAAAAAATCCATTCTAAAATCCAAGTTGAAAGTACTTGATTTTAGCATGTATGGTACTATATATATTAAGAATGTTATTGTTAAATTAACACAATAAAGAATAATAGTGATTCATTTTAAACAAAAAAAAAAAAACAAAAAATCAGTACACAGTTGAACTTCCATAACTCGAACTTCTACAACTCGAATTTCTCTCTAACTCGAGCTAAATGAATGGCAGTCAAATTAATAAACTTAAGAAAAAGATCTCTATAAGTCGAATATCTCCATAACTCGAACCTTTTCTTTCGATAATTGTGATTCGAGTTAGGGAAGTTCGACTGTATTTGAGCAAAAAAAGTAAAACTCACATAGAATAATTATTCCTCGCTCACAATAAAACTCACTTTTAATTCATGGTTTTTTTTGTAGGATTTTCTGCCAATATTTTTGCATATTGCTTAAGAAGATACCCAGGGGACCCACCCAAGGCAAAAAATGTATTTAAAATTATTACGCACCCGTTTTTTAGTGAGTTATTTTAAAAATCATAAATAATGATTATTTGCGAGTTTTATTTTATTTTCGCTTAAAACTAAACATTATCATTGAAAATCTTTAAATAATCATTACTATGTAATTTTCTTTATTTATTTTATTTATTTATTTATTTATTTAACATCCTAGTGCTACAAGTTTTAAAGAACTTATAATTATTGCACTAGTCACAACATATTACAATAGATTTAATCCTATGATTGGTATTACAATTGTTTTAAAAATAGCTTGTACTTAATTTTAACAATTCGATTTTAATTTAATAATTTTAATAATTGCAGTTTTCAGTATTCTATAATTGGTATAACAATTGGTTTAAAATAACTTACGCTTAATTTTAACAGTTCGATTTTAGTTTAATAATTTCAATAAATTCAAATTATAGTATTACTTGCTTTTCAAATATTTTTAAATAAGATTGTTTAGGTGCATAGTTAGTTTGGTTTTAAAAAGGGGTGCGCTTCTAATTGTCTTAAGGTCATGGGGAATATTGTTCCAAAGGCGAACAGCATGTACAAAGAATTGTTTTTCTGACGATGAGAGTCTATGTCTAACAGTTGTGATATTGTTTGTACGTCGTGAGGTAGAAAAATTAAGTTGTTCATATAAGTAATTAGGTTCTTTTGTGTTAATTTTAAAATAACTTATATTGATTACGGTCCCGGATTTATTTTATTATGATCCCGAGTTAATAATTTCCTGAACAAATTGAATTCTTATTAATTTTAGTAAAATTGTCACAATGCTATGACAATATTTATTTGTTTCTTTTTTGTTGAATATATTTTTATTTTTTCTAAATTATATTCCATGCTACTGACTATCATATAGGATGCTCCCAAAGCCGTGCACCATGAGATCTGTGCACCCAGTCCATCGTTTACTGTGTCCCCCGCATGGGTATGTGAATTTCAACCTAAGGAATTTTCATCGATCTGCGATAATGCGGAAGGAAGAGAGATGTGAGTTCGAGGCATTCCAGTCGGGACACTGTTCTGGTACGATGGATGATGGTAAATGTCCAGAGTCCTTTTTCCTTCTACCTGTACCCTCTTCATGCTGTGTGCTCCGTAGTTGTAAGGAAAATCCGGCAAAGAATTGGACTGGAGCCGGGCTACCATCTCATACCGAAGTGCCGCTCCGGTCTGTTGAAATATCAGCCCAAGCGAGAGGATTTACCCAGTCGGAGCATGAAAGACTCCTTCACCACAGCTATATTGCCGATAAGCTCGGTTTCAAAGCGGGAGCATTACGTGAATCACATGGGTCAAGTGCGAGTCGGAAGTTTGATGGAGGAGCTGGATATGTTTGCGGGTAAGATCAATTTTCTCAATCTCCCTCGGCTAAACCTTTTCAGACTGCCACAGTCTGGATCTGTCATCGTCATGTGAAGATGCCAACATTGCCAAGGGGGATTCCTCTGCCCTATGTCTTTGTAACGATGCTGGTGGATAAAATTGATTTCTATAACATTCACAAAGTCGATGCCAATGAGGACATTGAACTGTGTGGCCATGTGTCCTGGGTGGGCACTAGCTCCCTGGAGATATCGATCTATATGCGACAGCAGCTTCGCACCATTACCAAAGCGATCTTCATGATGGTAGCTCGCAATGCCACAAATACGGGACCAGCTGCCGTTAATGTCCTTGAGCCAGACAACGAAGATGAGCAACGTTGCTTCGACGACGCCATTAGGCGACAAAGACGAAGGAGAGTCAAGCAATCCAATCACTCGTTGGTTAAACGTCCCTCCGAGTCCGATGAGAAGCTCATGTTCGAACTGTATCGAAGAACAAATGGCACGGATATTGCCAAGGAGGAGCTGCAGGAGGAGCCACCCAATTGTAGCTGGATGTCCAAATCCTTTCAGACTACCATGCTGCATCCATTTCCGGACAGTCGCAACGCCCAGAATAACATATTCGGTGGCTTTGTGATGCGCAACGCTGTCGAGATTAGTTTTATTACGGCCAGCGTTTATTCCAGATCCCGGCCATGGATTGAATGCATCTTGGACATTGGCTTCTTCAGCCGCATCAAGGTGAATTCCTTTCTCAAAATGACTGCCTATGTGGTGTACACGCATGAGAACTACATGCAGCTATTGACTGTCGTCCAGGTCATGGATGCCAACAACTTTGAGGAGCTCACCACAAATCGATTAAATCTAACATATTCGGTTGACCGGCAGGTTAAAGAGGTTCTGCCATCCACATACCAGGAGACCTTGTGGTATATCGAGGGACTCAAGAAGTTTCTTGATTTCCAGAAGTTGAGAGATCTACGAGAAACGTAGACAAATTACATGAATATACAAATCTTACTCTTGAATCAAAATTTAAATGACATGAATATTTCCTTCTCTTGTATCCAACTATCAATTACACGTACTTGGATAAATGTTTACTTTAATTACACAACTGTGCACTTGATTTGAGGAAGCAAATCAAGTTTTTATTATTTTATATCATAATTTTCTTAAATTCAAATTTAAATTAAATTAAAGTGCTTAACAATAAATATATTTATTTGAATTAGTTACGCAATTGTGCACTTGATTTGGGCAACGATTGCAGACGCTGGCGACGCTTGGATTCATATTCGGTGGCCAAGTGCCAGGTTTCCTTGTCCAGCGCTTGTTTTCCCCTCGCAATGCCCAAGAGACGGGACAGAACCAAGAGACCATGCAGATCATCGGCATTGCTCTTCACATTCGACTTGCGCATATCCACGAAATCCTGCTGTATCATTTCCGTAAGATCCTCGCTGACACTAAACTGACCAATTCTTGCCAATGTCAAATATGAACGGAATTGTTGCAATCGCTGTGGCTGCAAATAATGCAAAGCGGCTTTTAGAGATTCCTCATAGATTGCCACAGCCTTGGCATCCGCATTAATGGGCAGCACAAAGTCGCTCTAAAAAGATGTGGTCTGTTATTTCAGTTATTCGGATTACTTGCACCATGCTTACGGGCAACATGCTGCGACCCTCGCTGAGCACGAGCACGGGTATATCAACGTTGTAATCAATTTGATAATACTGAAAGTCGCACTTCAACTGCTGATTGTTGATCAGATGAGCCAGGTGCTGTATGGCATGGACACCATTGGCCTCCAGTTTGCCCTGATGCATATGCGTCTCGTCCAACACGAGGTGAGAGTGAGGCGCCAACTGCAGCAGCCCAGAGACGAGCTTGTTTGTCTCATAATCCTTTCTGTAAATAAAAATTTGAAATTAAGCTTTATTTCCAAAGAGATTCCTCCGACACTCACTTTGGTGCAAAGGCTGCGGTGTTCATGGTGTCCAGTGTCATGGGCAAATAGTGACTTGCTGGCAAGAGCAGGCCAAGCACTTCGTAAAGTCTCCTTGTGTATTCCTGCAGGCAATCCTTGGGCAGATTGCAAATGTTTAGGGCAAATTTGCCAATGCTCTGCATATCGGAGCGACTGTAAACAGTAGATATGAGATGAGAGAGCAGATACTCGGCGGCAAGTTCGTCCTCGAAGAGACACAGCTTGAGGAGCATGCGCAGATCCTTGTGGACTGTCTCCATCGATGGCTGCGCTGTCACTTCGTACGCTCCAGGCTGAAGCAGACTCTGATCCAGCAGGGGATTCGCGTGGGCTAATGACTTGACACCAAAGACATGCAAGCGTGGTATTAAAAATGGAGATGGATTTTGCGCCTGCAGCTCACTCAAGCTCTCCACATCTCTCATCGTCTCCACATCCAGAGTGGAGGCGTCCAGGGCTGGATCCACAGATAAGAAGCCAACAAAGTCCATTAGGGAGTTTAAGGTGTACTTGTCAAAATCCTCGTAGACTTTTATCATGCACGCCATGCTGGGACGATCGGGCAGCGGTGAGTTGAGCAGATATTCAGATCCCAGGACTGCTGTGGACTTGGCAGTGGCAATGTCAGTGTTTTCTACCCCCTTGCATTGCCTTTTTAGAGAACTACAACTTGTGGATTCGTCTCCTTTGTCCACTTCCATGTCATCCTGCTCATCGAGAGCACGTTTTATTCCACTGCCAACTGGCGTCTGTTCATTGGCAATTTCTAATTGCGCACCACACAGCTTCTCGTGTTCCTTGGCCCAGTCATTTAGGCCAGGTAGTGAGACCACAAACAAAGTACGTCGCTCCCCGTGCACGTTGCTCGCGGCATTGTAGTCCAGTTGCTCATCCTGGCCCAGGCGCAGACAATCGCGATATTTGCCCTGCTGCAGACGTGTGCTGCCATCGGCTGACTTGACTTCGTAGCGTTCCAGATAGATTTCTGGATCCATCATGTCTTGCACCATGCCACGGAAACGCACTAAACTCTGATCTTTTAATCTATGAAGCGGTGTGTGATTTAACAGCGGTATGGAGTGCCATCTCGACGAATCCTGCAATAGCTCCTTCCAGCCGGCAATATCTCGTGATTCCAGATCTTCGGGAGTGCTTGGCAAATCCATATTGCAAGGCATCGCGTAAAATAAACAAATGTAAATGATATTTTTCGCGTGCGCGCCAAAATTTATGCTGTTGGTGGTAAAACGTCGATAAGCAAATGTTTCTGACTTGTGGCAACGCCAAAATGAAAAATTTATCGTAATCGTTTTATATATCGAAATTATGTTTAGCAGGGCTGCGACGGAACGGATGTAAAGCGGAGTATCCGCAAAAGAAACTATGAACAAAAAGAGTCGTGTTTGGAATTATTTCTATAAAGAAAGTGATACTGTCGCGACGTGTTGTCTGTGCAATAAAAACTATTCTAGAAAGGGTCGTGGCACAACATGTCTACGAAATCATTTAAAGAGCAAGCATCCTGGCGAATTTCAAACCATGTCCGAAAACGACATGAAGTTCTTGGTGAAAACGGAAATGAACGATGGTGCTTCCTCTCGCTCGCACCTGCAGTTACAAGTAAGCAATAAGCAATTTACATGTTAAACTAACTAAATGAATCCATAATTTCCATTAGACTGCAGATCCGCTGGAAGTGCAAAGACATGGGAACTCGGATGAAATTTATGCATGTGATGAGAAATTAGCTCTTATGATAGTGCACGGCGATCATTCCTTTAATATAATCAAAGGTATTGGTTTTATTAATTTTATCAAAGCTTTGCAGCCACAGTATAAAATTAATACAATCAGTTATTATGAGAATATGATATGTGAAGATATTTATCAGCGGGTGCAGTCACAATTGAAACACCAATTAACTATGTTTGACTCTGTCTCACTTGCCACAAGCGTTTGGTGGCATCCCATGGGACAAGGGCTGCTAAGCTTGTGCTGTTACGGCATTTCCAATGACTTCCAGTTCAAGCAATTCCATTTGAAATGCGAAGCACTGGGCAAAGGGCACCCCAGTGATATTGCAGCATGCCGCATTCGTAACATCATTTCCAATGCCAGCTTAGAGCTAGAGTTACCCAAGGAGAAGATTCACTGCGTTGTCAGGGATGAAGAAACTTGCACTCGGGACTCTATTATAGAGTGTAGTGTTCATCTGCTGCAAAACTGTGTGAAATATGCAATCGAATCGAATGAGCATCTAAAACAATTAGATTCAAAATGTCTACAAATTGCCAAACACTTTCAGCAATCTCAAATATCATACAATCATTTGAAATACATTCACGAAAAGCGCTTAAATCGGGAACCATTCGATACATTAATGGAAATTGAAGATAATGGCGAAAAATGGACATCAATATTTCGATTAAAGTCGAATTTGCTTAAACTGAAAGATGCTCTCTCAATTTATGCTGAAGAGTATAACATGGTGAAGATATATCCAGATGAATGGCTGGATATAGATTTGTGTAATCGGGTCATACAGCCAATTGAGGAAATCATCAATATTTGGAGTGATTCGACTGCTTCTTCTGTTATTCCACTTATAGCAGCTCTGCGGGACTCACTTCGCACAGATGTCCACAACTTTGTGTCCTCAGTGGTAATTGTTTACTAATTAAAATTTTTTTTTTGTATTAATTTTTTCTTTCTTTTGTAGACCATTTGTTCATTTGCTCGCAAATTACTAGAAGAATTGGAGTCAAAATGTTCATCAATAACCACAGATATTAAGTGTCTTATGGCTACATATTTGGACCCGCGATATAAACAAGCCTTCTTCACACAACAGGAGGCACAGTTGGTAACAGAAGAAGTCTTGGGACAATTATCTAGAGTTCAACATCATGCTTGGCAGCCACTAGTTAAGATCAATAAAACTATTCCCAATCCCAATGCTAAGATGGAGTCAAAGATTGATTCCTTTCTCGATAATATGCTCACAATAAATCACAACAGCCCTGAGGCAAGTAGTTCCTTCCACTCCCAATCTCAGCTAAAAAATCTATTGTATTTGTACAACTCCGAGCCGAGAATCGAACGTCAGAGCGATCCTTTAATCTGGTGGAAGTCCAATCCCAAATACACTGCCTTGTTTCCAATTGTTAGAAAGTATCTTTCTATACCAGCGGCCAGTGTCGCCAGCGAACGTTTGTTTGGTATTTCTACAAATCTTTACAGTGATATGAATGCGGGTCTGTGTCCCGATAATGTATCCAAAATATTATTTGTTAAAGCTAATCTAAAAGCTCTCGATCAACTATGAGATCACAGATAATATGTGAATAATTACTAATTTGATCAAAAAATAAAATAATAATTTGAAAGGAAGAAAGACAACAGATTTATTTACGGAAAATTTTCAGATTAATTATACATAAACTGATTAAATTTTAAATTTAGAAATTTTTGCAATTCGAAATTTTGTAATGAAGATAAACATTAGATTCTGGACATTTCCCCCAATATTTCCAAACAGATGCTTGTATCCCGTTCATGTTGCGTTGCGTCAAATGCCTTGTATGTGAATACGACCTTGTGTAGTCCATTCATGGAAGGTCCGCTCAAATCAAATGTCATATCCACTTTAAACGGTTCATGCACTAGCTTGGTCTGTAAACGAAAAAAAATTGTATAATTTTTGATTAAAATATTTATTGAGTTTAGGCCTACACCAGGCGATAAGCATTTGCTCTTGACATCCTTCGAGTTGATTATGTTTTTAGTCCAAAATTTGTACCAATATTGATATTGGTCATAGAGCACCCCACAGAAGTTGAAAACGGTAATGCTTCTTATTGTTTTCACCCATTCTCCACGGTCGAAACGTTGCAATTCTAAAGAAACCTGTTTTTTTTGAGCAGTAAATATTAATTTCAAGCAACCGCATAAAAAAAGTTTAAATAATTTTATAATATTACTTCAATTCGATCCGATGGCTGAATATTCCAAACAGAGGTTGCGTTGCCCGTCACAATTACAAAATCCGATGCTGTTTTGAACTGGATTTCAGATAAATCAAAAAGACCATTAAGGTCCAGGACGTTCTTAGGTTGATTAGGACACGCGCTGAATATGTCTTCATTCTCCGGAACGAAGCGATATTTTAATGCACTCGAAAATTGTGCGAATCCTGTTAGAAGGATGGTCAATTGCAGAAGGAGCCACATTTTGTTGGTATTCACAGTTACTACTATTTTTAATCCCAAAAGTATGACGGTTTTTATAGAGTGAAAAATACAAGTTGTGCAATATAATTATATACTTATGATCGATCTATTTTTGTGTATGATTTCATTTGTTGGCTGACACGTTATATTAATCAGGTAATTATGGAACAACAGCTAGTTAGTTAATTATAAGGCTGTGTTTTTCGAACAATATTGAGTGTCAGTTTTACAACAACACCTTGTACTTAAACTTAATTGAATTGATTATTATTTTTATTTTACATATAAAGTTAATCGTTTTAAATGTCTTAATTTATGTAAAATTTTCAAAAATCCGACTTTAAAGATTATATCAAAAATTGATCATTTTTAAATAAGAATTTTAAAAATTGTACAAGAATTTTTGTTCTATTTTTGTCAATTTTTTTTAAATTTTATTTTACATTAATATGTCAACTTCACCACGAGAAGGGAGAAAATTTATAACTTTTTTGGTTCATTAAATTTGTACTTTATTGATTTATTATTGAATTTGAAATAACTTTTTAAATATCGCGCTAAAAGATGTCACACATTTTCTGGAATCCAAGGCTGCCACATAGTTGTGGTATCGACGACAGCGATGTTTCAGAAGTTACTGACCAACTGCGAAATGATCGATTTAGTTCATGATTGACTGAATAAGTTCATTCGTTCATCTTAATGACCCGTTCGTGTGAACTTTATTGGAACGAATCGACACAACTCTAGTCCAAAACAAAAACACAACGCTTAAGCGTTTTTTTATTAAAATAAACAATCATTCGTATAATTTATAATGACTGAGTTTAACGCTGAATCGGGCGGTCGACTTAAGGGCGTAACCATTGTGAAACCAATTGTGTATGGCAACATAGCACGCTCTTTTGGCAAGAAGCGGGAAGAAGACGGACACACGCATCAGTGGAAGGTTTATTTAAAGCCCTATTATAATGAGGACATGTCGATTTATGTGAAAAAAGTGCACTTCAAACTGCACGAGAGCTATGCGAATCCCAATCGCATTGTGGTTAAGCCTCCATATGAAATCACAGAGACCGGTTGGGGTGAATTCGAAGTTGTCATTAAGATTTACTTCAATGACCAGTCTGAAAGGCCGGTAACTTGTTATCACATTTTGAAGCTATTTCAATCACCCGTTGTTGACGGCGAACTGACATCCTCCACCACAATGGATACCAAAAAGGGCCTGGTATCCGAATCATATGAGGAAATTGTATTCCAAGAGCCCACACAGATTATGCAGCACTATCTTATGCTATCGGAACAGAGTGCCAGTGGATTACTAAACCATGATACAGATTGTGAGTACTCAAGCCGAAAACATTTGCTTTACTTTTAAGTAACACATCATGTCCATTACAGTTGAAGAGAAGAAAGCGAAAACTTTGGACAACATTGTCAATGTAAAACAAAAAGTCAAGGGAGAGATTGTGACTCTGAAGGATAAACTGAAACTGGCGCGAGAAACTATTGTGAAATTTAAAGCAGAGCTGGCTAAAGTGCAAAAGCCTCCAGCCTAGAAACTGCTCATTGCGCAATTTCAATGCTAATGTGTTTAATAAATTAAGCTGTACAAAAATTCCATCAGTTTCTTTCATTAATAATTCACTTAAGCAGTTGTTGCTGTTGAGAATACTACTTCCATTTCGTGAAATCGCAAGACGATTTGCATTTTGTCTGTTCCATCTGGGTCTTGTTTTCACACATGCACACCACTCACATATACACAAACACGATATGCAGCGGGAACTATTGAATCAGTCAAAGATTTATCACTGAGCGAACCAGTACACTTGAGCTGGAACTTGCGTCGCAGTCGAATAAATATTCCGCAGCATCCACAATGTCGATGTGAATGCATAAAATGTTGTTGTTTATTTGTTTAAGCGAAGTGCATGTGCATGTCGGTTACTTTTGAAAACGTTATTAACTCGATGCCTCCTTAATATTTAACGAGCATATAATGAGCGAACATTTAGCTGTATAACAACAAAAAGAAAAGAAGAGAAAAAAACAAGCTCAGCCTCTGCGCAAACGCAAACGCGTTTCATGTTTTCGGCTAGTTAAAAGTAAAGAAGCGTACACAAGCAATCGGATTACGACAATAACTGGTAAAACCTATAGAAGTAATATATGTAGAACTTATTTGGCTTGTAGATCGTAAAGTGTGCACAGTTTTGGCATTGTAATTAATATTTCAACATGTTGCAGCAGTTGCCCAAATGACGCGTTCCAGTCGCTTTCTGCCGCCGTCGCCGTCGCTGCTGCTGCTGCTGACGTCGTTGCTTGCAGCAATTCCGGTTTTACAGGCCAACTCTGCGTCGCTCCCTCCCTCGACTGGCCCAGGCGTGCGAATCTTGCGGGCACCCGAATCTACAGTGGCGCCCCCTGGCGATGAGGTGGTATTGGTATGCGAGACCAGTTTGCCGCCGGAGCGTTTCGAATGGAGCTACGCCTCAAGTCGACGCTTTAAATATTTAAAAGCGAGCAGCGCCAAATCGAATTACAACAACATAAGCATAACCCATGACAATGACATATCCAAACTGCGTCTCTCTGTCCGTCCCGACACCTTGGGCGAATATCGCTGTGTGGCCTGGTTTGGTCCATTGGCCGTCACATCGACCACTGCGCGTCTGGAATTGGCCAGCTTAAGTGGAGCGATAGGAAACCAGGCAGAATGGCAGTTGGCAGCGGGCAACACGCTGATGTGGCACTGTGGACATGTGGATTCAAATCCAGCACCCAGCTGGAGTTTCTATCACAATGGCAGGGAAATCCAATCACTCAAAGCTTCCAATGGCACGCTGCTCCTCTCACGTGTCTCCGCGTCCCACAGTGGCACCTACACTTGTGTGGCTACAAATACTGCATCGGGTGCAAGGATCACCTTGCCTGGCAGACTGCAATTACAGGTAGGACTTTCGACATTCTTAAATATATCAGAATCGATAAGATTAACTCTTAATTGGGATTATCAACTATAAAAATCTATATCGATCGGTCAAAATATATCATATCAAAAACGATATCTATACATCAATATTTTATCAACAACTTATTGCAGGTGACGGGCAGAGAAGGGCCAAGTGTCGCTCCTCATCTGCTAAGTGGCCAACGACTGCTCACAAAAGTCATCGCTAGGTCTGGAGAGTCCGTGCTCTTACTATGTCCAGGTGTGGGTAATCCTCCGCCCAAGGCTGTCTGGAGCAGACCAGTTGTCAGTCAATCAAACAATCGCACGCATACGCTTCCCCATGGACTACAAATTGATGAACTGCAAGCGCAGGATGCGGGCACCTACAACTGTTTTCTGGACAACGGTATAAGGCCAGCACTGGAGCACTCCATTAAGCTAGAGGTGCATCAACCGCCTCGCATCGTCCTGCCACCCAATGCCAATCTGACCAACGAGGGGGAACACATGCAGCTGGAGTGTGTAGCCGAGGGTGTTCCTACTCCAGAGATCTATTGGCTGCTCAATGGCGAAAACAGCACCTACGATGCCGAGGCGGAGTTGCAGCCAAATGGTTCCTTGGTCCTGCACAGCGTTCAGAAGCGTCATGCCGGCTACGTCCAGTGCTTTGCTCGGAATAGTCTTGGCGAGCACAGTGCGGGCACGCTACTCCAGGTGAATCCCAAGCAGATACAGAGCGGCGAAGGCGCTCGAACATCCAGTCGTCCCTCCCACAATCGCAAGCAGAAGCAACAGCAAATGGTGCCGCCATCGGCGCCAAATGTCACACGACTCTCGGATGAATCCGTGATGTTGCGCTGGCATGTGGTGCGCAATGGAGGATTGAATATTCAGTTCTTCAAGGTGCAGTACAAGATGTTATCCGAGGGTGGCAAGAAGAAGAGCTGGCACACAACCAACGAGAATATACCATATGGCAAGGATCGTAACAATTCCGGAGTTAAGAACTTCACGTCATCTGTGACGGGTTTGAGAGCAGATCGTAGCTATCGTTTCCGCATTATGGCTGTGTACTCCAACAACGACAACAAGGAGAGCAACACGTCCGGCAAGTTCTTCCTGCAAAGTGGCGCGGCACTTGCGCCTCTTGCTGTTCCCGAGCTAGTGACTATCGAGGAGTACTCACAAACGGCTGTCGTGCTGCACTGGCGCCTCTCCAGCGTTGAGGATGAGAAACTAATATCCGGTTATTATGCCTACTATCGTCCCTCGGCTTCTGCCGGCGAGTATTTAAAGGCCACCATCGATGGAGCGAAGTCGAGAAGGTTTCAAATCACCGCTTTGGAGCCGGGCACCATTTACGAGTTTAAGCTGCAATCTTTCAGCGACATTTCCGCCTCCGAGTTTAGTGCCCTTAAACAGGGTCGCACCCAGAGACCCAGGGACAGCACAACTGTCCCACCGACTATCCATGCCATGGACACCACAACCCCGAGTCATAATGAGACATTTAATATGAATCCTATGCTGACGGGCACCATTGGCGGTGGTGCGGTGCTGATACTGCTTGTGGTCAGCGCTTGTTTGTGCCTCTGCCGGCGACGCAGCTCTCGCGGGAACAATCAACAGAATAAGCCACGTCTGTCCGAGTTGCGGGAGGACTTTGTGCCGTTGAGTGCGTGTTCGCCGAATAAACCACGGACTCGACATATCCACATTACGCTGAATCCGTTGGCGCAACAGCAGCAGCAGTTGCAACAGAACGAGGAGAAGGATACACAGGACAATGATATGGGTTACTTTCAGCGTCCGCCCGTTGTCTACGACGCTGAGACATTGGGCTTTAATGGACTCGCCCGAATGTCGTCCTCATCCCTGCGACGCTCTCAGCGCACGCTGGAACGTGCCGCTGCTGGCGGCGGCTCCGGCGGCAACAACAACAATCTCAATCAGCCAGCCGATGGGGCACTTGCCACCTCTGCCGACAGTCCTCGACTGCAGTCAAGTAATAAGCCAGGTCGTATCATTCTTAAGCCAGGACGCACCCGTCTGTCCAGTCGATCGGAGAATCTCTCGTCCGGTAGCCTAAATAGCGTGGGCGTATAATCTCGTGATCTTTAGTCTATATTCATGTATCTGGATGTATGCTATTCCTCTACCTCTGTTTTACAATCTTTTTAACTTCAACAAATGACATACTTAAACAATTTGTACTTATGTATACAAATGTAATTAGCTCTTAAGTACTTAATTAGTTTTCTACATATTAGTTGATATGTATTACATATATAGAGGAAACTTAATCCTCATGTGCATTTACGATTTTTAACATAGTTAGTCTTCCATCTCTCGTTATAAGTTGAAATTCTGTACTGATAGCTTCATAGAGTTATATAAAAAAATATATAAATGACAATAAATTTTGCAAACTTTCCGAAAAAAATCTTAATAAATTGTAATTATTTTCTTGATAAAACAATTACTTGATAAACTGTTTACGAGTTAAAGCGCGTTGTAAACCAATACTTCAACAAGTACCGTTGATTTTTTAAATTTAAATTTCGAACGATAAGTCGATAGGCCGATAGATTCTTGAAGCTGGCTAGCCGATAACATACAATGCATGGCTGGTTGTGAAAAAACAATGGCAACCTTCACAGCTGTCAGCTGTCAAACCACCTATAATAATTGGGTCGCACCAAAATTTCTAATAGTAACATTTTTGGTGGTTTTGTTGTTTGTAAAATTTCAATGATTGGCTAAATAATAATATTAAACAAACTCCAACGTAACTATACAAATACGAATGTGACATAAGGTCTAAGAACGTAGCTAAAATTGTTCTTTGTTGCAGACAGCGAGGTCTGCTACAAACAAAAGGAATCAAAATATATATTGGAATCTTGAGGGGAATATCGTTTAAGAGGAGCGGCAATATGTCGAACCTATCGGTGGGGCAGATGATAATGGACGCGCAGCGCATGGCCAGTCGTGTCAAGGATTTGGATGCACTGGGGACAGCACTACTGGAGGAGGCGGAGACCAACAATCGTCTGGTGGAGAGCTTGCGACAATATCAGGACGATATAGAGTCACTGAATCGCATCTCAAATAACAAAACCAATGTCGATATGGTGAATCGCATACAGCAACAAAATGTAAACAGCTCGGAAATACTTAAAGAGAATCGCGAGCTAAAAATCTGCATTGAGGATTACGAGCGGGCCATGGAACTGATGATGCAAAAGTATCGCGAGCACACAGTGACCAAGGTCCTCGACAGCAAATTCAATTTTAAAGAGCTGTACAACGAACGCCTGTGGCAGGTGATTCGTGACCAGCGCGACAAAATCAACGAAATGGCAGCGGTTATGCATCGAGCAGCGACTGCCGATGATGAGAATGTGCAGCGGGAACTGCAGACAATATCACAATTGCGCATGGAGAATGAAACTTTGCGCGAACTGCTGGAAATCTCAAAGCATTACGGCTCTGCGCAGCGTCCCATACGCGAGACTGATCATCTGCTCGAGGAGAAGGCGGTGCAAACGGATAGCCAGGCTGACGACTCTGCCGACGATCTGTCCATATCAGGTGCCTCAGTGGAGAACATGAACAACAATTCAGTCATACAGCTGTATAGCAGCCCAGAGCCCCTGGCGAGCAATAATTCAGCAAACACTGCCTCAGTCAACGCTTCCAGCGTTGCTCCGTTAGCCAACACTGTTGGAGTTGCTTTAGCTACAGCTACAGCTGGTGTGGATCCTGTGGATGCTGTAGAGGAGAGCACGAACGCCAATGAAAATAATAACGGACCAGCTGCTCATAGCACGCCTGAGGCGGGCAAAGCGACGGCGGCAGCGACGGCGACGTTGACAGCGACAGCGACGACAACTGAACTGGAGGAGGATGTTGCGATGTCCATTGCGGGTGTCAGTGCAACATGATAGGTGCTGTTACAGCAATGTCAACGTTGCATTATCATCGTCAGTCAATCATCATTGTTATAATTTGTATTCGCTTCAAAATGGCACATTATTAATTTTCCAAGCAGCGCATTAATAACAACACACACACACATACACAGCACCTCCAGTTAGTTCTTACTTGCATACATTAATCTACATACATATGGTTACTCTGCATTAGTTCATAGCGACTAATAATATCTAAGTAATTTATACATACAATACATACAAAATAATAATGTCTATACATAGCGCAACACAACATTCATCAAAACCTAAAACACAACAAACACACATACACTTTGTAATTCATGTTGTACTCTGTCGACTTTATGATTTCTTAATAAATTCCATAATGTGAAGTCTGTTTTGCATTTTAATAGTATGTGGATTCCTTTGGAGTGCTTCCAAAAAATGTGGAAAGTAAGTTGCGTGTGAGTAAGCTTTACTTTGGTTATTATTTCCTCTCCCTCTCTCACTAAGCTTGCGATTCATCATAGTGATTGGCAAATAGTATGAATGGAAGGAACAGAATAAAGCATATGCAGTAAACGTTTGTTGAACTTGTTTTGTCTTAATACATTTTGGATATATTGAATTTGCATTCTTTTTTAATTTACTTGTAAAATATATTCCTTACACTCTACATTGCTTCTAGTTATCTTCCAGGTTAACTTTCTGTCTGAAATATTTTCGCATCTCAAAGAGACTGCGAGCAAGGGAGAGAGAGAGAGAGAGAGAACTAAATTTTTGATCTTTACGAGCAAACACTCTGGCTAGTTTGAGCTTTTTGAAAATATTCAAATTTAGTTTCTCGTCGATTTTCAAAACGTTCGCAACGACCAAAAAAATACGAGGAAATCTCGTCCGCCCGGAAAAACGTTGTGCCTGTGCAATTGGTGGGAAAGAGATGCAACGATCTGTATAAGTATATTTCGAGTGTTCGAGCGATCGTTCTTATATCAAAAGCAATCCCAAATTATATATGTATGTACATACCTACGAACACACATATGTGCGTGTATATGCACGAAGTTATGTATATATGGGTAACGTATTTGCGTCAAGTGAAAAGTCCAATTTGGAAAATTGTGAATTAATAATTCCTTTTTTTCTTGTGTTGTTTTGTAACTAAAAAGTAAACAAATCTTTTGTAATCTGTGGCAAGAAACAAAATTCAAAGATAAGTTGGGAAATTGCATTTGAGGAATATCATTTAATGGGATATATTTTAAAAGTGCGCTGCCATTCAAGAAAATTGTGTTCTATTTTTAAAACACAGCTAATTTTTCAGTCGTAAGTTTGAATAAAGTGAATAAATTCCAAAAATCGAAATATCGAATCCAACACAACCAGACAAAATGTGCATAATTTTGCCAAAAGTGCCAGCAATAAAAAATATCGATTTAAACTGAATGAAATAAAAAGTGATTCATTTGAGTTATATTAATTTATGTGGGATTTGAAGGGAGTTCGCAAGTTCGCAAGCTGATCGCAGCGCATAGATTTGCGGTTACGCAATTAATCGCATTGTCAAATATTCAGCACGATTTGCGATCTGTGATCGTCGTCTCCACAGATCAGGATCAGGAGCAGATGCAGCTGCTTTGCCCGCCGTGGCCCCATTTCCAATTGCCCAGCTTCAAATTCATCTAAATGCGGAATCATTTTGAGTAAGTCCAATGTATTCTATATTTGCAACGATCGCGACAAAACTAAATTAGATCCATACAAATATACATACATATATATACTTAGGTTAAAAACGTTGATAATTATTTTTAACGTGCTTGGGGATTTGCAATGTTGTGCCCCTTACAAAAAGAGAGAGAGAGAGATAAAGAGAGAGAGAAACATCCTCAGGGCGTGCTCTCTCTCTCTCTCTCTGTCTTTTTCTCTCGAGTGAATTTAAACTTTCACTCACTTTACCGCAAAACATGCGCATTTCCCACCTGTGAAGAGAGTAAGATGTTCTTCTCTTCTTTACCCTCTCTCACGCTCACTCTCTCTCACTCTCTTTGTATCTAAATAAACATTAAGTAGTGTAAACATTTGTTATTGTTTATATTTACAAATAAACTCATGTTTCCCTGAATAAACATTGAGTATAGTACTCTTAACATCTGAGTACTCATACTCGCACTCGTTTACTCCTTCTATTTTTCTTAATCAGGAGGCCTTTCAAATACTTATTCAGATGAGCATTTCAGTTGGCTCGTAAATTTGAATTGAATGGCAAATTATAAACAGGCTTTTCAGTTTTTTTAGATTTTCATTCAACCATTTGATTTTAAAATTATCTTTAAATATTTTCAATGTTAAGATGTTTATTTTAAAAATTCACTCAGTTCTACACACAAATAAATTATTTAAAGAAATCTAAATGTCTAGAAGAGTGCTAAATAAATTTTAGTCAGATTTTCTAGAGTCCGAATATTACATTTTAGACACTTAAGATGTTTTGTCTACTATTTTATTTTTCTGTAAGTTTTTTAAAATTTTATATTTTGGGCATTCTTTGTATCCCATTTCGAGTTGTTTAAATAATTTTAATTTCGAGTTTTACTTGAGGAATTCTTGTCTTGTTTCTAATCTTATGGATTTTATATCAAGTTGAATATTTGAAAGATGATCCCACTTTGTTAAGTTTTATAATTATTTGCCTAGTAGAAGTCACCAATTTCACACAAAAAAAAATTACTTCAAATTTATTTGACACGTATCTATCAAAAGACAAAGAAGGTCTTACATGCTTGATTGGTTTACAGAATTACAAAATAGAAAATAAGACAGATACGAAAATCTCTTTGCCACAAAATGTTCTACATTTTATGTACAACATTCTTCTGGTTACTTGGATCAATGCCAAAATTCCACTTCGTTGTTCACAATGAGAACGCTTAAATCTAGTTGATACTCTGCAAGTTTAAGGTGCTTGGCCTAGTAAAAGTAACAGAAATATCAAGAATTCATCAACGGAAATAACTAAAGTCTATAGATTTGATAATCGTTAAATTCATGGCATAAACGTAATCATCATCTCACTATACATTTGTTCAATTTCCAGAATAAGCCAAGCTGACAATTTATATAAAAACAGATGCATCATCTGTACCCATCGCTGAAAGGCGATCAGCTCTGCCCACTCGGCTTTCATCCCCAGACACGTTATCCCACAAGATGTAAACGATGTTTTCGTGACTACAAAGAACATGGAGCCCGACGAGGGGGCGACGATGTGGCCGCATCCTCCCCAAATCTGTCAGATGCTCAAAGCTCTCGGTAGGCAAAAAGAAAACGCAGACTTTTATTCCTATAAAACTATTCTAACTTTCCCTCAGGCCCTCATCGCGTACATGGACATCAACGCAGAACTTAACCAGCGCTAATGCCAACAACAGTAATGATATAGGTACGAGTTCTAGATAGGTTCTACACTCTATCTTATAATTTCTCTCTACTAGAAATTAAAATTAAATTATTTCAAGTTAACACTTTACTCCGACTTGAGTGTAACTTCTTATCACGTAGTTGTAATTCTTTCCGAAACTTAATGTTTTTTGTTCATTTACAGTTTTTTAAAAGCAACCTCTATTTCATACTAAAAAGTAATTTAATGTATTTCTTGTTAATTTTATGAAGTTTTCTTAACTGGTCGAAGAACAGTAAGAGTTGTACTTTCAAGGATTCGTATTATTAACAGTTTATAAGCACACAATCTGAATGAATTGTTATGCAGTTACGCACATTATTGAGATCGTATTGGATATTCCAATGTGCACTATGGAAAACGGCTAATTCACATTCAGAATTACTTACTAAAATTAATTAAAATTAATTTAACTAATTTAAAAACCAAAATTCAAAGGTCACATAATGTTTTTTGTTTTAAGATAGTATTTTTAAAGAGAATTAATTGTTTTCCTATTAGATTAATTGTGTAAAACTGATGCCCATTTTTACTTAATTCTGTGAAACTTTATTTATTTTCATTTTTCTTATTTTCAACAAATTTGATTATTAAAAAATTTACAATTGTTGTTCCCAAGTTCCCAAATTTTGAAAAAAGAAACAAATGTGTGAAAAAAATAAAAATTTGGAGAAATATTGTAGTCGAAAGTATTAGTTAAGTGTCAAACTGCAATATAAAAAAAATTACTGATCATGATCTTAACTTAAACTCTTGCACAAATTACTGTACCGTGTGCTCGTATCATTGTCATATGTTTGTCTTTATCTATCTTAACTATCTGTCTATCTCTTTCGTTCGTTGTCTCTGTTTCTGTCTCTGTCGCACTCAACACTAATCTGCATAACGTTAACGTTAACACTACCATCGTTTTTGTACTACCATCGCTGATGTAATCCACATTTACCGCAATTCAATTGTCAAATGGTCATTTGTGGAACCCAACCATACTGTGACTGTGACTGTGAACGTGATTGTCTCACTGTGACTGTGATTGACACTGCTTGCATTTGCCGCACTTCACTGCACTTGACGCTGCTTTTACTCAACTCAGTTGTCCACTTCAATGTAGAGCTCAAGAAACGCCCACAATCCTGGGCCTCCACGCCGGACATCGATGAGGCAGCAGAGGCGGCAACGACGGCGGCGGCGGCCTCAAAGCGTTCGTCGGCTGCCTCAACATCGACGGTGTCACGTCCCGTCGATGATCACAATGTGGCTGTCACCTTTAAGCTTCCCGTGCCTCCTCGACGCCACACAACCGCCTTGGACATGAATGAGGTAAAAAGTCTTCATTGGGATAATAACCTATGTATTTTATACTTTTGGCAGAATGTCTTACACTCAGGGAGGTCAAACCGAAACAAATATCAGTTCCGATACGTACCGAAAGGACTATTTGGGTTTTTTCTTTTGGTTCAAGTATCAGTACCGGTACAAAAATACAACCTACAATTCTTTTTAATGTTAGAAAAAAAATAAATTTTGAAAGAAGTGTAAATATGTACAAGGAAGGTAGTAGTCGGTAGTAGTAAGGTAGTACCGACAGGTTCGGTTCACTAATATATCATTCAGCTGATATAGGAACAAGCGGTCAAAAATTGAGCTTAAGACTGAAAAAACCTGTGTTAGTTGAACAAACATTCTAGAATGTCATTATCATTCCGAACAATTTTAAGCTAAGATCTATCTACTGAATCATGTAGCTTCCCTAAAAACGATCGTCTGAAAATTAAATTTTTATACCCGTTACTTAAAAAATAAGTAAAAGGGTATATTGTATTCATTGCAATGTATGTAACAGGGGGAAGGAAGCATCTCCGACCCTATAAAGTATATATATTCTTGATAAGCATCCACAGCCGAGTAGATATAGCCATGTTCGTCTGTCCGTCCGTGTGAGCGGCTAGATCTCGGAGACTATAAGAGGTAGAGCAACCAAATTTAACACACAGACTTTTATAAACCCTCGCAGGTGAAATTAGTTTCAAATTTTTTGCCAAGCCTCTTTCAGCCTCCGCAAACCGCGAAAAATCACCACATGCACAGTTTTTAAGATATCTGGATTTTTTTTGCTAATTAACGTTAACTACTATTATTACCTATTATCCTATTATCATAACAAGAACAGACAAATAGAAGATTTAAGTTTTAAAGCAATATAATTGCCTAAAAGTGTGCAATAAAAATATTTAAATAAGTAACGGGTATTCTACGGTCGGGAGCTCGACTATAGCCTTTCTTACTTGATTTTTTTAATTTCTTGATTCTTGAAACTTTTTTGTTTTATTAGATGTCTAAATTCTGATTTAGGTTAAAATTTACCCACTTAAAAAGTTTGGTCGAAATTTGAATTTTTGGTATTAACTTTGGTTTCATTTTTTATGGTTTATCATGGTATGGTCCTATTTGGCAGGTGGAACAAACGCTAACGCAAGGCCGTGTCACTTCCTCCCCCAGTAAAACTTCAAGTATTCCAGATGAGCTAGTCATCCTATCGACAGACAGTCTTGCCGAGCGTGTGCGCAAAATGAATCTGCTCAAGAAACAGCGCAGCCTGAACTCCAGGGAAAACAGTCGGGAACGCTCCGTGCCACGACGAGATGAGTAAGTGACGAAGCTGAGCCAAGGATCTAAAGTTATTCTCTCTTTTAAATCGTAGGGATAGCGAGGCTACATTGCCACCGCCAGATCGACCGGAGCGTAGTAAATCCGGGACATCCCTTAACCAGCAGACGGAACTCAAACGCGCTTCCTTGCCACCAAAAAAAGTGTCAGCGGTTTCAGCCGCGTCCAGTAACAGCAGCAGCACCACCACCACCACCACCACATCCTCGGCAGCTGCAGCAACAGTCACACCCAAGGCCTCCTCCATATCCACGTCATCGAGTCTGACGGAAACCAAAGTCACAGCTCCCAGTTCCAGTTCCAGTTCCAGCTCGAGCTCGATCAGCACTCGTCGCAAGGAAACGGAGACCAACAACAGTCATAGCACCATCAGCAATAGCAAGGATATCAAAAGACAATCGCTACCGGTCACAACGGGCATAGGGGCAACCACAGCGGCAACCCTAAAGGATCAGATGGCAACCCTGCGCGTCGAACTGGAAGCTATGAAAACCCGAGCTGAGCGTGCGGAGCGTGAAAAGAGCGATATTTTGCTTAGAAGATTGGCCTCCATGGACACCTCCTCGAATCGAACCGCCGCCTCGGAGGCCCTCAACCTCCAGCAAAAGCTGAACGAGATGAAGGAGCAGCTGGATCGCGTGACGGAGGACAAACGCAAGTTAAATCAGCGCATGAAGGAGCTGGAGCACAAGGACAGTCAGTCGGAGCTGAAACGGAAGCTGCAGGCAGCCGAGCAAATCTGCGAGGAGCTCATGGAGGAGAATCAATCGGTCAAAAAGGAGATTATCAATTTGCAGGCTGAAATGGATGAGGTGCAGGATACGTTCCGCGATGATGAGGTCAAGGCCAAAACCAACTTGCAAAAGGATCTCGAGAAGGCCACCAAAAACTGTCGCATCCTCAGTTTCAAGCTGAAGAAAAGCGAACGCAAGATCGAGACACTCGAGCAGGAAAGACAAAGCTCCTACAACGCCGAGCTGTCCGCCAAGGTCAAGAAGCTGGAGGAGGAGCTGCGATTCTCCAGCGAATTGACGCGCAAACTACAGGTGGGTCAAGTAAATTGAATTTTACTACGAATTTTATATCTCTGTGGACTTTTGCTTAAAACTCTCACTTTCTTCTAGACGGAGGCGGAGGAACTTCGAAATCCCGGCAAGAAGAAGGCGCCTATGTTGGGTGCATTGGGTAAATCCACGTCAGCGGATGGAAAAATCACACGGGAAAGTTTGACACGCGGTGGATCACAGGAAGATCCACAGCATTTGCAGCGGGAGCTACAGGACTCCATTGAGCGTGAAACTGACCTGAAGGATCAACTAAAGTTTGCCGAAGAGGAGGTAAGATCCTAAGACCCCTAACCAAGCCCAACACTGAATAATCACTTGCCAAACTTCACTTGAAGCTGCGTCAGCTCAGATCTAAGACGTCTAGACATCGTTCCCAGCTAAATCGCGGCACACAAACGGGTGACATGCTGGCCATACCACTAGGCTTTCCACGTGCCACACAGACTGCTTCCATAGTTCAACGCGATGCCGCCTCCAATACGCAGACTGAATCAGTTGAACTAGGCACACAGACAATTTTGGTGGACTACTCCGACAGTGCCACACAGACCAATTTAGAACTGAACACCACAAATTTATCAGTTGATCGTGAATCCTCGCCGTTTGTGTCGCTCTTTTCACCCTCAACTTCGACCAGAGTTGTCAATTCCACTTCCTTGCTCTTTCCAAGCGCCATTTCTCATGTACTTCTGGCTGGGGCTAGCGCAGGTACCTAGCACCTAACCACCTTCTTTTATACATATCACAACAGACAGGGACCAAAACAGGGAATATCGAGTTTTGACACTACATTTTTTTGAGAATCTACAAGAGCTAAATTTTGACTTGTAAAGTTGCTTGGTCGAAAATCAGATAAACTTCAACCAAGATGAATTTATAAGAAGTTGGTGTATTCGTTTGACGTTCCCTCTTTTTTTGGGGCTACGACTGTCAGTAGAAAGCAAACGTCGTAGCAAGCGGTTGTATTAAATTCTGTCAAAAATGACTAGAGTCGTTTGGTTTGTGTTCCCAGAGATATTAAGAGGAGACAAATGTGGATAAATGCAACTGGAACAATAAGAAAAACATGCCAATACCTTTTATTTTGATTTTACATAATGCACAGCGCACAAAACGAAAATTTGTGAAGAGTATGTTATAGAAGACCAAACTAAACAAATATTCTATATATCTATCTCTTTCGTCTCTCTCACGTCAGACTCTCTTTGACAGATTCGCCCCGACAGAGAGCGAATACATCACCTTCTTACATCTTGGCTTCAACCTTTCAAAGCTTTGTCAAAAACTGAACAGATTTTAAAACAGAGTGTCATTTTGATCTTAATTTGGCCTCTAAATTCATTCTGCATTCAAATTTTGTTAATTTCTTGCAACTAACTTTGTGAATTTTGAAAATTAAAAATTTTGAATCTCAACTTTCAACTTTTAATCAACTTCTTAACTAGTGTAAAACAACACTTTAAAGATTTAAAAGCGGAATATAATTTTGATCATGACTTAACCTCTAAATGCGTTCTGCATTAATTAATTTCGTCAAATTAATTTTTTTCGCAAGCAATTATCATTCAACTTTTAAAGCCCAAAGTTTTTTTATTTTTGGAATATTTTTTTTTACTGTTTTGGCTTTTGTTGGTTGTGATGAGTCCGTAATTGTAGTGAAGTTAAATTTCATGTTTTACTCTGTTTAATAATACTCATATTTCTGTGTAAATATGTTTCTTCGCTCAAAACTAGACCCGTAGTTAGCGTTAATCTGCGTCAGCTTTACATTGGTATAGTTCACAATGCACAGGGCACAGTTTTTATCCTCGAAAACGAAATATGTACTATTAGAGACGGATTCTATCAATAGACAAATAAATTAACTTGAAATCAAATGTGTGTTTTACATTTCAGGCTGAGCATTTGAGGAAAAAGGTGACTCGTTTCGAGGATGAAAATGAGTCTCTGATGATGCAGTTGAAAAAAATGGCAACGCGCTCAAGAAGTACGATTTAAATTTATTCTCAAAATAAAACCCCATTACAAAATAATACTTTCAATGATTTGAGTTAGTTACTTAATAAATACTTATATTATTTTTAAAAAGTCTACTAATCTCAAAAGAACTGATCTTAAAATTAATCAGTTTCAAAATTACCAATTTAACATCTTGAACTAACGATATTTCTCATGCGCTTTTTATTAATAAATGAATTCAATAATAACTTTTTGCCATTTTTTTGCGGCTGCTCATAAATGTGACTAACAGCGTTTCCAAATTGCGACTAACTCAAGTAACTAAACTCATGGATAGTCGGCATGCCATTAAGTAATACAACCACAATCATGGATAGTCTAGTAATACGGTCATTTTATTTGCATACAGCTCGCAGATTGAGTCCTGCACCGCATCCACATCGATTGGCGCCCGAGGTTCATGCCGATCGCGATGAAGGCATCTCCGATGAGGATGATCCCGCCGAGCTGCGTATTCTCCTCGAGCTGAACGAGCAGGAGGCTTCCATACTGCGTCTCAAGGTCGAGGATCTGGAGAAGGAGAATGCCGAGTCCAAGAAATATGTGCGCGAATTGCAGGCAAAGCTGCGACAGGATATGAGCAATGGTAGCAAGGGATCTCTACTGAGTTTCGGCAGCTCCTCGAGTGCGTCGGAGAAGAAACTCAAGGGACTGAACGATGAGCTCACCTTGCTAAGGAAGAACCTGCAGGAGAAGGAGCAGAGTGCAGAGGCTATGAGAGCACAGCTCAGCAAGCTGACCATCCTGGAGACAGAGAATGATAAGCTCTCCAAGGAGAACAAGCGTCTTCAGCTGCAGACATTGCGAAAGTCGGGAACCGTGGAGAAGAATGGCGAGGCTGAGCTGCCGAAGCTAAAGGATGCACTGGCTCTAGCCCAGAAGGAGAGGGATGAACTGACCGCCAGGGTGAAGCGCATGCAACTGGAGGCGGATGGCAAGCTGCCCACTAGGACACCCAAAAGGGTCAACGATCTGACGCCAAAGAGTCACCTAAGGAAATGGGTCGAGGAGCTGGAGGATGAGATCAGTGAGATGCGAGTGATTGTTGGCAGCTGCGGAGCCAATCAACTGAAGACGCTGCAAACAAGCAAGGAATCATTGGAGCAGGAGCTGCAAAAGTGCAAGCAAAAGTTGGCTCTGGCCGAGGGAGACGTGCAACGCTTGAAGCTGCTCAACGGCACCAGCAGCAAGGCCAAGGAGCTGGAACAGAAGCTGAAGGCCAGCGATGAGGAGGCTAAGAAGCTCAATACAAAGCTCAAGGATCTAGAGGACAAGTTGAAGAAACAGGAAAGTCAGTTAAAGCAATCGGAAGTAAGCAAATCCTCGCTGGAGACACAAAATAAGCGGGATAAGGAGAAGTTGTCCAGCCTGGAAAAGGACTTTGAGAAGCAAACTAAGGAACGGGAAAAGCTAGAGTCAAAGATCACCCAACTAGACACTGAACTTGTCAGCTGCAAGAAGGCGGCCGAGAAAACGAAGGCATCTCTGGAGAAGGACATCAAGGATCTAAAGGCAAAGTCCAGCAAATCGGAGAGCAAACAAGTGCAGGAGCTAAAGAAACAACTGGAGGACACACAAACCACACTGAATGGAGAACAAAAGCGCTACAAAGATCTAAACAATCATTGGGAGAAACTCTCGGAGGAAACGATCCTAATGCGTGCCCAGCTGACAACCGAGAAGCAAAGTCTGCAAAGCGAACTGACTGCTGCCATGTATAAGCTGGCTGATATGGACACCATACGCATTGAACGCACCGACATGGCCAGAAAGCTGAACGAGGCCCAGAAGAAGATCGTCGAGTTGGAGGCCAAGACATTGAAGACTGGCAACACAGGCGAACACGAGCGTTCCATGCTCAAGAACAAGCTGGCCGAGAAGGAGCATGAATATGAGCGATTGCGTCGCGAGAACGAGATGAACATTGATCTGGTCTTCCAGCTGAGAAAGGATAACGATGATCTGAACAGCAAATTGAACGATTTCAATCGCATTGAACAGGCTCAATCGTCTCTCAACGGACACGGTGCTCGCCGAGAAGCAGAGATCAGGGATCTAAAGACACAGTAAGTAGTTTTTCTTTTTTGACTGATACTCTCCCCTCGACTGATCCTCTTCTTTTACTGATCCTCTCCTTTGAGTGATACTCTTTTTATCGATTGATCCTCTTCCTTGACTTCTGCTCTTTTTCGACTGATCGTCTTCTTTAAGTGCTACTCTCTTTTGATTGATCCTCTCATTTGACTGGCCCTCTCCTTCGAATGATCTTCTGCCTTCACTGCTGCTCTCCCATTGACTGATTCTCTCTTTTGACTGCTTCTTTTATATTACTGATCCTCTTTTAAACTGATCCTTGCCTTTAAGAGCTACTCTTCTTTGACTGTCTCCCACTTTTGCGAGATTCTCTCTTTTGAGTGATCCTCTCTTTCAACTGATCATCTCATGTCTCACTTCTTTTCTTCTTTCATTCAGGCTACAAGCCTCTGAGCTTCAGATGAAATCGGAGGTTGCCTCCACTCGCTTGCGTTACGAGCAGCAGGTGAAGAATCTCAGCGGAGAACTCACATCCATGCAGGTAAGTCTACTTAGATAATCCAAGAGCATTCTATACATTTCACTACCTCCTTATAGCGCCAGTGTGAACGCTTCAAGAAGGACAGAGATGCCTTCAAACAGATGCTGGAAGTGGCGCAGAAGAAGATCGGCGATCTCAAAGCCAACAATACTGGACGCCAGAGTCGCAGCTCCATGCACAGCAGCGATGATGATGACAAGAGCAAGATAGCCTATCTGGAGCAACAGGTAAGTGAGGATCTCTACAAGCACTTCAGCACATCAAGTGATATTCCTTTCTCTCTCTCACACTCTGTCTATCTTTAAGATTGGGCACCTGGAGGATCAGCTGGTGGAGTCTCGTTTGGAATCAAGCAAGGTTAAGACGGAGCTCGTCTCTGAACGGAGCGCTAATGAAATCAAAATTTCCGAGATGCAATCGAAGCTCAATGAGTTCGAGGAGGAACGTGTCATTGGCTCGGGTAGCACCAAATTACCTGGCATGAAGACCAAGCTGGAGCTCTCCTGGCAGAAAGAGCGCGAGGATCAGCAACGTCTGCTCCAGGAAACATCAACATTAGCTCGTGATCTGCGACAAACTCTGTTCGAGGTTGAACGAGAACGGGATAAGGAGCGACTGGAGTCTAAACGGAAACTGGACCAGACCAAGCGTGCCACGGAGGAGGAAATGGAGGAGGGACGCAAGAAGATTGCCGAGCTGCAATGCGATCTGCTTGAGCTGAGGGATGTCCACGCCAAGCTAAGAACCTCCAATGAGAAGCTAAGACGAGAGGTGGGTCATTTCCTTGACTCCCTTGTGATCTCTCCTCTCTGCCCTTCCCCTCTCTAAGATTTGTTTTCTCTTAATGATCTTTATCTTCGGCTTCTCCTATCTCTACGATCTCATCCGTCCCGCCACACTCTCCAATCTTCTCTATTGATGATCTCTCCTTTCTATTCTACGATCTCTCCTTAGTCTTTCCGATTTCTTCTCTTTCTACCATCTCTCCTTTATCTCCTGTCCCAATGATCTCTCCTTTTTCTAATGATCTTTTCGGTTCTCTGCTTCGATATCACCTCTCTCTGCTATTCTTCTTGCCATCTGGGATCGTATTCGAGAAACTCTCTTCTCATACCCCACAATCTCCCAGTCTGGTCCTCTCTCTACAATGTATCCTTCTTTCATTCCAGCGTGAACGCTATGAGAAGGAGCTCATCAAGCGCCGCATGGAGCAGGATGGTGGGGAACGCAAAGTGGGTGCACTGCTTCAAACCGTTGATGAGCTGGTGAAGATTGCGCCAGATCTGAAAATAGTCGGCGGAGCATCCGCTCGAGGCTCTTCATCCTACGGGGAGCATACCCTGCGACCCGAGCAGGCGAATGTCCGACGCAGCCGCAGTCCCTCCCCGACGCTGAGCAGCGCCCAGATCACCAGTGTCCTCGCCCGCTTAGCCGAGGCATCCGAGGAGCTGCGCAAGTTCCAACGCGTCACTGAGGATGAGCAGGAACGTAGTCGGATGCGTCGTGGCAATCTACGTCGGGCTGCCTCGCAGGAGAACGATCATCATGGCAGCACCAGTTCCGTGGCCAGTGCAGCAGGATCTCAACGCGGTGGCGGACGCATCTCCCGCAATTCGTCGAACAATGGCAGCCTGATCCGCAAGAGTCTGTCCCTCGATCACTCCATACAAAGGGATCAGGTAAGCGAGGTATTTCAGGACTGCAGGCGAGCCACTGGCATTTCAACTCTTGACCTTGCAGAATATCTGGCGTCAGGACGATGGCAGCGTGTCCTCCATGCAGTCCATTGACTCGGAACTGGGCGGATTGGTGCGTGACTCCAGCCTAGACTCACGCCTCGACTCCCGTCTGTCTGGTGGTTCCACACAAAGTGACATACCCCGCGGACCGCGCAAAAAGAAGAAGGGTCTCATGGGCAAGCTACGCAGTCTGACCAAAAGCAGTCGCAATTCCGAGAGTGAAATATCGGTGAGCCAATAGACTTTTCTATATATCAGCATAAATTTATTATAAGTGATTATCTATGGGTAGATTCAAGGATCCGATTCAGACATTAGTGTAGCAAGTGACATGAGATCGAGCAAGAAGGATCTGCGTGGTCGTCTGTCCGGCATGTTCAAGCGCTCCGGCTCAAACTCGCGCAGCGAGAGCACAGAGCGTGCCAGCTCTGAGCATAGACCCGTCGCAGTAACCGTTGTGGGTCATCCGGATGGACCGCAACCCCGGGAACCACCGCCAGCAAATGCACTCACACCGAAGCCCATACGTTCGGCAAGTCTAGGATTAAAAATTCCTTTATGAAGATCAGCTATAACATTATGTATATTACTTTCAGATACCCAAACCGCCAACTGGCACACCCACCACACCAACCACAAGACGGCGCCTAGCCAAGTAGTCATCATGTTATAAGATTCATCATAGCTAGCTAGTAACTCTCATAGTAACCAAGTCCAACTGCATTGCGACTTGAGCTTCACATCATCATATCATATTCGATTTATTTAACTTTCAAAATGTTCATTCTCTTTTTTGATTTGCGATTGCCAAATAAACATGTACATCTTTTTGAAATAATTTAACTTATTTTTTTTCCTCTTCGAAACTCAGCGCTAAGTGGAATGATTTGGGCATAAATCCCAAGAATTTTAAAATTTTCGAAAAACTTACAACACTGTAAACTATACCCGTGGCTATCGAACAAGTAACCAAATGAATTCCCAGGCAAATCCAACCGCCCACATGAACTGGTTTAATTACATTGGCTGCCAAAAAAATAGTTCCACTGAAAAGTGTAAAGGCCACAATTTCCAACATTTCCAAATAACTGAATTTCCAAATTTTGAAAGCTATGGCTAAGAAAAAAAGATTTATAAACTAAAACAAATTTTTTAAGAAACCAGAAAGTTGAAAAATTATGAAAATATTTTTTTTTCAAGCTGTAGTTTTAACAAAGCGGGCCGCTAAAACCAATAATTCTTTATTCCACCCAGCAAATTATTTAGGATCTTTTTTCGAGTATTCGTAGGAATAATAATCAATGCAGATTAAATAAAAAGAGTGAGTGACATTTATTCTATTTACTTGCAATGTATGTATATATATTCAAAGTATTTGTTGTTTTTTTTTTTGCTTAAAACTTCATTTTTTTACAAACTACATTAAATTTAAACATAATTTGAAATTTTTTGTCATTCATTTCGTGTATTCTTAGCAATTGTTTAAAACGAATAAACAATTTAAATTTGAACTTGAATTTTCAGAAATTAATTAATTTATCGATATACTTGTTATCTCTTATTCTTCTTTCATTCTATGCTTTTCTTCTTTTTTTTGTAGTTCTTGTTTGTTAATAATGCTAAAAACCAATGCAATATGCGAACCAATTATTATAAATATTTTAAAATTTAAATAAATTATTCAACTTGCAATAATGTATGTCATTTTGAGTACGTGAAATGTCTAGATTTCCTAAATATTCTATATATATATATATCGTATTTGGAGAACAAATTAAACAACATAAGCACTAAATAAATGATTATTGGGTTGGTTTTTTGAATTTCCAAATATCATATTAAGATTCATTACATACATATACATTTATTATATATAATAATAATTTGTATGAAAGAGAGACGTATGTAGGGGGTACGTTGTTTTTGTATTATATTTTTATTAGTATGGTAAATTAGCTTAGTTAGCGTACTTAGCGGACTGTAGGAGGGGGCGTGTTGGGGGCAACTGATTAATTGTGTCCGTTACATTTATACAATTATGCAAATCAGTTTCGTTATTGGGCTTTATCTTTATCGTTATCGTTATGGTAATCTTTATCGTTATCGTTATTGTTAATGGTAATGCAGTATTATATTTATGTGCTTGGTTGCTTGAATTTGTTGAATTTAGTCGCATCGAATGTTTTAATTGTTTCATTTACTCATTAATCATTCAATCATTTATGTCTGTATGTGTATTTGTTTTAGTAACAATGTCCTTGACAGTTATTTTGTTCACTTACTTTGCATCGCTTATTACTCGTTTTTGTATTTTGTTTTTGTTTTGTTTTTGTTTTGTTTTTGATATTACTTAGGCACTGTGTTCGTATTACATTAAAAAATTAATTAAAAATTTAAATTTAGGTATGTATAAATACATTGTAAAAAATTTCATTAAGTTTACCGTAAACTAAAACCTTGCAACTCTTATACTCATTGTCTCTCTCTTTATCTCTCTATATGCATGTAAGTATGTATGTATGTATGTATTTCCATGTTCTTAAGTTTGCGTTCTCTTTTTCATTTTATTTATTTTGCTTGTTTCTCTTAGTGTATGTATGCATGTATGTAACTTGTCCGTTTCAATTACATAATTAGTGGATTAACGCTTTACCTGTTTCGGCTCTAATTTTAGTATCTCTAAAAGTACAAGTAGAAAAAGTCTAGAAATCAACGTTCCAAAAATCATCTCATTTAATATGGATGTACACTGTATGTGTCGGTGTGTGTTTAAGTGTCAAATAAATTAAATACATATGTATGTACATATGTACTATTGGCCGCGTGTCCAAAACATTTTCCAACAATTCGCAACACTTATACGCCTAAAAACCGTTACAGTTGGCTTATCAGTATTTAGGTATGTATGATGTATATGCTAAATGTACATGTAATTCTATCTCTCAATGTGTGTGTGTGTGTTGTGTGTGTCATTGGCTGTTTCAGCTACAGTTACTGCTAAAACTATGCATACTTGAAGAAAGTATAAGTATCTATGAGAATTCTTAGCACTTCTTAGCCTGTATATTTTGTTGTAGATAATTACATGTCACAAATAATACAACTATATATTTTAGTTCTTAAATAATAGGCGCGCCTGACATTCATCTGTACATGCATAATAAACAAAAATGCTTTAGTGTGTTGTTACTGTGTGTGTGTGCATGTGGGTGTTTCTAGCCCTGCAATGTGAAAAGAATAGTTATTGTGAATCGATTTATCGATCAACATCGGTATTATTATTAGTATTATTCCAATACTAAATGTGATCGAAAAACAACAAAACAATTGCAACAAACAAAAAAAAAAGTTCAATTAAAACTGTGAAAAATTTGATGATCCATTAACGAAATCCTTACACGAACTTATTTAGGTAGCCTATTTATCTGAGATTTTGTTATATGTTTTTTTTTTACGAGTTAAGAGTTATAGTTTATAAGCTTTACTTTTCATCTTTTTCTCTGCTTCATGTTTACAGTCTCAATTTTGGTTTTATTTTGGTTATTTTGCATAGTTTTTCTCTTTTTTTTTGGTTTGTTTTCGCTTTCCGTTTTTGTGACTATTATGTATTATTAAACTACATACAAATTAGTTTGTTTACTATCTCTTGGTTTGCTTGGTTTCTTTGTTTACGTTTTAAAATTATTATGTAATAGATACACGCACATACATACCTCGTTTTTTTAGTTTAGAATTTATGCTTAAGAACGAACCAAAGCTAAAGTGCAAACAAAACAAACAAAAACCAATTCATCAAATGAACAATTTGCTGGCGTAACAATCATCAAACGACTTATACACATAGATTTATTTGTCATATCTTAATCAATGCTACTATTTGTATTTTATTCTCCCTTTTTCTCAAATTTATTTTGGTTTTTTATGTTCTCATCTGTTTAACGCCTCAGATATATTTAATTATTTTGTGATGTCAACGATAAAGCAGTAAAAAAACCCAAGTACAAAACTTGCATCCACACAGAGTTGATCTCACCACACCGTGTTAGTCCATGGTGATATTATGAGCAAGGTGAAGTTTCATTCACCATAGTCTCTGCACTAAGTACTATTTTCATACTGCTGTTGTTGTACGCGGGAGAGTGAATAGATCACCTTGTAAATTCACCTTAAGTGTAGTCTAGCACTTACTGTTTTCTATTTTCGTCCTGTATGTATGTAGGTATGTCATTATCTTATTGTTTTTGCCTATAAATTTAGTCATTACAAAAGGTGTCTTAGGTGGAATCGTTTTGTCTTAGGAATTTAGCTTAAATATCTGTTAATTTTCTTACTTCAAATCATTCTAGTTAGTCTTTAAAGGCTAATACAATTACAGTTGAATACCTGAATAACAAAACTGTTTGGGTATAAACCGAAGAAAAAACATTTAAAAGTTTTCTATATGTATCTTTTAGAAAATTCACGTGTCTGTGTCAATTACTTAGCTTAACTATCATACCAGTCAAAATTGTAAACCAAACCGACAACTATTCAACAGACTTTAGCTATAATGTGTACAATGCATCAATTATTTTCCAAGTTCTTTTTTTTTTAGTATTTTCAGTTTTCTTATTTTGCTCGCAATTTGCATTTTGGCGAATCATTCGTTTGTATTTAAGCTTAAATGTTAAATAAGATCATATTATAACTATTTCATTGTCATTTAAAATGTGTATCATGTATATCGGCCAAATTTTAGAGATCAACATGAACGAATTTCCAAAATATTAATTTTTAATGCTCTGTAACAGAAAAAAATCAATAAACAATTACATAAAATTATAAAGCCAACGCATTTTCCCAACAAAAAAAATGGAAAGGATTTTAAAATTTTTGATTTGATCCGCATAAAGAAAAGAAGAGAGATTTCAATTTCAAACCCAATTCCGATGACGATGAGGAAAATGATAAACAAGCCACCACAAATACACGAAATGAGAAAAAAAAATGAAACAAACTACTCCAATATCGTCATACAATGCTTTGATTGTGTGGACATAGATCTTTTATCTTTCATGCTGACTAACAACAGTCACACTTAAATGTATGTTGCCACTTCCATATTTCTATTATTTTTCGACTTTTTCTTTGCTTTTTTTGAAAGTGCAACACTCTATAGTTTCATTTTTTTGTTGTATTTTTTCATTTTTTTAGTACAATAGATTAGATTTATTTTTACTGTTAAATTGATATATTTATGCATATATTTATATGTATGTATATAGTATATATATTTATATATATAATTGTATATAGTAGTTGTAATTACGTTTAGATGCATATATGTAGTTCATTTATTAGGTTTTTATTTAAAAAATGTTTAACTTTAAATCATAAATCGTACGGATTAAAAAAGAAATTGTTTTACAATTAACAGTCAGTGTGTTTTTTTTTAATAAATTTTTTTTTGTTTTGTTTTTTGCATTACGTTTACATTTTCCATTACTTTAAACCTTGCTTTAACTATTTATGTATATTTCCTTGAATTAGTTATTAATTTTACCATTACTTATTTCAAATTGTTAAACATCACTTTTATTTTATTTTATAAATTTTTTTTTTCATTATTTTAACTGTTTCTGCATGCAAAAAAAGGGTCTGGTATCTGATAATAAACAAAAGATATTTGTAAGTATGCAATGTTCATAATAATATATGTAATAATAATGTTTTGCTTATAAAATTACATCAGGTGTTTTTTCTTAACTGCATTTAACCAACAGATTTTTCTTTTCAAAATCAACTGTTTATTACTTTACGTGTTCTTCATACGATATTTTTCATGTATTGTACGCAAATATACATGCATAACTGTTTGCTTATTTAATTCAAGTTAGGTTAGATACGTTGATGTTGTTGTTGCACGGCAGCAATTACATTTGTTATGCTTTTGTTCTTGATGCTGCTGCTGTCTGCTGGAAAAAAACACAGAAATTACAAAATTACAAGCGGAAATGGATCGAACTTCTTGCTCAACTGATTTCATCGTCAACGCTGCGTGCGCTTCCTGCTGGCCAAGTGCAGACATTCTATTTTATTTTCTTTATGCATTAAGAGACTTGAACAACAATTTACACACAGGCTCGCACACTCACACACACAACACACATAGAGAAACCGCAGCGCAGAGCTGCATTTTTTATTTATATTAAATAAAAGGAAAACAAAAGCAATTTTTTTTGTTTTTACAAAATTTCAAACGTCTTCATACGTTTCACTTTACTTTTTGTTTTTTTTTTTAATTTTACTGTGTATTTTTTTGCATTGTTTACGTTATTTTTGTTATATATTTTTTTCGATTTAAGTGTATAATTATATAAAAAATTTAAGCATATGTTTATTTGTAATTTGTATTTAAACGAAATTAAATTAGGAATTTATGTTTGTAGGATTTGCTTGCTAAGTAGTTTTGTAAAAATTAGACGAAAAAAACACTATGCAATAAATCACCGAAAAATAAAGTAAGGTATATATGTAAGTATGTATGTATATTGTAATTGTAAATGTTCGCGTAATCAACAAACTAAAAATTACGTGTGTATTGTAGTTGTAATAGCAAAAAACATTACTTCATATTTTTGTAATATATATATAAGTGTATAAATGTATCTATTAGCATATATTTTGTAAGGTTTTCTTTTTGTTTTTTAATATTTGTAATATGTAATAATAAGTTGTAAAATCGCAATCATTAGAAATTAGTTTACTTGTTTTTGTTGATGTTGTTGGTGTTTACATAACACACTCAAAATTATTATGTTTGTAATTAAGAGTAAATAATATAAAGTAATTAAAGATATATATATATGTATGTATATAATCAATAAAAAATATGCAATTCTTTCTCATGTTTCCTTATGCGTGTGTGTATGTGTTCTTTTTTTTTTTTGTGAGCACATGTGTGTGTTGCAGCAGTTTGTGAGTACTCACACACATATAGACTCTAATTGTTATTATTACTTTTATATTATTTTCTTGTTGTTGTTGTCTGCTTGGCAAACGATGAAAATTTAAAAAAATGTGCAACGCAACTCTAAGCATCGTTTTCTTTATCTTACTTTTTCTCTCTAGCTCTCTGTCAATCTCAATCTCTACCTATTTTCTCTTATGACTTTTGTTTTCTATATTCTGCTTTAACTGTAGTTTAAATTTACGTTTTTCTTTTTGTTTAAATTTATGTGTATATATTTTATATATATATAGAGATGTATATAAGTATGTATATAGTTTTTTGTTTTTATTTTAATTCTCATCTTCTTTATGTATATTTGTTTTAAGAGCGTTTCGTATTTTTTGTGATTTTTTTCTCTTTTAGTTTTTCTCCATCGTAAATCATTTTGTTAGCGGTTTTCAATCTTCTTCTTTAACTAAATAATAATTCCAACACTATATAATTCTAGTTTCAAGTTCAACTTTCGCTTACATGCAAACGACATACGACATACGCTTATTAATTAGGTTTCTTTATATATGTAGTTTAACTTTTAGCTAGTTGTTTACTTTAAATGGTAAATTTATTAATTTTGTAACGTTCTCTGTCGTCGCCGCCACACGCCAACACACACGTGCTCATGCCACGCCCCCGTCTTTTCCCCGCTATCCAGATCCCTTAACACATGGGCTAAGGCAAGCGAATTTTAATCATTTTTAACGGTATTTCCCCTGTAAGTTTTCCGCTAACGCCTTGTCGCCTAATGTACGCAAGGGAGGAAGGCGGGAATGGGGCGCGGCATGTGGGCGTGACGCGATTTCCATTTGTTGCCAAGAAAATTGTGTGTGTTTTAGTTTTACGCTTTAAATGTACAATTTCGAATTTGTATTTACTAATTTAAGTAATTAAGGGGATCTTTAATGTATTTTAATGTATAATTTCTTATAATTCCTTTCTCATTTCTCTTTTGCTGGTATTTTTTTCGTACACTTTTCTCTTTTCTTGTGTCTAATTGGCTAAACTTTATACTTGGTAATCATTACGTTTAAATCTTCACATTTCTATTATTATTCTTTTCGTTTTCTTTGTTTGTGTTCTTTCTATTAAATATGCATGTATCTTCGATTTTTAGTTGGGTTGTTACTGTTATTTGTTTTTGTTGTTTCTTGTTAGTTTAAGGGAGAAACGTGGGGAAAGGGGGGTATGGAAGGGAGGGGCGCATGAAAAATGTTTTTGTTGCTCCGAGTGTTGAGTGTGCTTTCTTTTAAATGTTGTTGTCGATGTTGTTTTTCAATCTTGTTGTCTATGATTTTTACATACTCTTTGCTGTCGAATATATATATAAATTTATATATATATACTTTGTTTTTATACATATATCATCTATATATATATATAAATCTATGAACCTGCCTTGTTTCGCTAAGGATTTGCTTTTTAGCTGAATTCGTGTGTGTGTTGTGTGTATATATGTTTAAATTATTTGTTGTTTGTGTACACAAGTTACATTAATTAATTTCAACAACTGATCTCAAATAAAAAGTATCTTTTAAAAATTATTAAACAAACAGACGACGCTTTAGCTTACAATTACCACCATCTTTTTGCCTTCTTCATCATTCACCTCTTGGGCCGCTGATCGTGGACACGAAGACACACGCACGCTCGCTCGCTCTTTAAACTGCCTGCGATGCGGCGTACGGCGGCTGTGTGGAGCTGTCATTTCCATACGCTGATCGTGGACCGGCGCCATAGTTCGAGGCGCCCTCCTGCTTAACATAATTGCTATAATCGTAATCATAGCCAGATCCATAACCGCCATAATCGTATTCGGATCCCGATTTCGAGGCCGAATTTCCAGGTCCAGTGCGCTGCATGTTGCCCACAGGTCCCGTGGTTGATGGTCCGCCCGCTGCCCAGGTCTGAGCACGCGAGTACATGTCCGTGGTGGTACCAGCGCCGGCACCAGGTGCGCCAGTTGGTCCAGCCGAATTGGGTGGCATATTCCACGAGTTCCAGCTGCCGCCGCCCGATGGTCCGGATGGTGCTCCCGTCGATGTCGAGTTATACATATCATAACCACCATATCCTTGGGTCTGCTGAGGTCCAGCATAGTTCGACCATTGTGGTGGTGGTCCCTGGGGGCCAGGTGGTGCACCCCAGCCCTGGTATGAGCCAGGTCCGCTATTGCCATAGCCATAGCCCTGCTGTTGCGGCGATGTGCCCCATCCCTGATAACCAGGCATCATATTGGGCGCACCAATTGGCATATTCAGTGGCGGACCACCCATCTGACCATTCTGGCCCTGCATCATGTTGATCGGAGCATGATGCGGTCCCCAGTGACTGCACTCGTTACCCAATTTGCCGTAGGCGCCACCCACAGCGCTGTTGTTCGAGTTCTGACCACCAGATCCATCGCGCGGTTCCGCCTTCTTAATTTCAACCTGGAAAACATCATTTTATTTATCAGAAATATTCGAAACAATTATTAATATAATTATTTCAGACAAAATTATTATAAGGACTGATTACTATATTCTCTACCTCTTTATAATTGTTATTGAAATATTTTGATTAGTTTTTGTAAAAAAAAAGTGAACGCACCTGCTTTCCATTCAAATTAATGTAACGCTCGTTGGTAACGTGCTCCACAGAGGACTCCTCCTCGAACGACAAAAAGCCAAATCCGCGTGATTTCTTCTTCTCCTGATCGTACATGATGACCACCTCGGTGACCTTGCCATAGCGACCAAAGAAGGTGCGCAGATCGGTCTCCGTTACGTTCGACGGCAAACCTCCGAGGAAGACCTTATAGCCGCCTCCCTTTTTTGGCTTTTGAAGCGTACGAGGATTGCACGGCTTCGGGTCGATGGTGCGACCGTCAAGCGTGTGCGGACCATTTTGCAGCACATGATTCACGTTCGTGGGATCGGCAAAGGTGACAAAGCCGAAACCGCGAGACCTGCCGCTCTCGTTGTTCTTCATGACGACACAATCAATGATGTCGCCGAAGCGGCAAAAATAGCGAGAGAGATTCTCCTGAGTTGTCTCCCAGGATAATCCGCCAACGAACAGTTTGCCCCTCTCATCTTCCTCCATGATGTTGTTTTGATGATTGTGAGCTATTGCGCCGGGTATATTTTCAATAATTGACGTAATTTTGCTGCTGTTTTTGTTACACTTGTGGACTTGAATTTGTTGATGTCTGTTTGTTTTGTGGGTTTGTCGCTTGTTTTAGCTTCTTGTTTACACTTTGAATTTAACACTAGTTGCTGTTGTGTTTTGGGGGTTGGTTTTAGTTGCCAAAGTTTTTTTTTTTTTTTTTTTTATTATTTTTCAAAATAATTAAACAAAAGCCACGACGTTTACACGTAACTTTCTAATTATATTAGATTTTGTTTTATTAAATGTCCAGGCGTCGATAGATGTCGTTGTTGTTGCAGAAGTCATGCGAAAAAAAATACAAATAATCAGTAAGATAAAAATACCAACAGATAAAAGATCTATAGAAACTCTGGCCACATTTGACAAGAGAACGGATGACAGCAGCAAAACAGGCATATAAACATACACACACGCATCTATACATATATACGGACTTATGTACTATACAGAAAGCAGCTAAAATAGGCACAAATAATTATGAAAGGCAGGTAAGCAACGCTGCTGACAGCAATCGGCCGGTATACACACGGACAAACTCATACATGTAAGCCAAGTGTGTGTGTGTGTGTTTATACGTCCGCTTGTGCCGTCTAACTGCTTTTTGTACACGTTCACAAGTTGTTCGGCGTTTGCAACGCTCCGCTTGCTCTTGCATGTGGTCTTTGAGCACGCTGGTCGTTGCTTGCCGTTTTGTCTTTTTACACTCTGCTACGAGAAAGTATTTCTTTTGTTTTCTTTTTGCTGTGTCACAACATGCGCTAACGGCGTTGGCGTAGCTATGTCCCAGCCACAGCGTCATTCATTTAACACTCACGCACATACACCTACACAACCACACAAGTGCCTATCCATGTCGTGAGAACGAACTTTTTTTCTCAAAGGTAAAAATGGTGAAAACGGATAAAGGGCAAGCATAAAGCAAAGTGCCGGTTCACCACATTTGCGCGCCATTTGTTTCACATTGCCAGACAATTTTGGAAGACCGGAAAAGCAACACTGCACTAGTACAATTTTATAGTCACCTCCTTTTGTTTAAATAAATGTCACAATATTTTTAAATTAAACTAATAAAATGAGTTACATTGAAACCGCTTTCACGAGACTGTAGCTACACACAGTATGTTCCCAAGAAAACCATGTGGCAACGCCATGTGCTACGTGAAAGCGAATATAAAATGAAAAGAAAGATACAAGAAGCAATGCCCTCAAAATGTACATACGTACATATGTGAACGTATTTACGTCAATGTATGTTAACCTGCACAAAATGGAACACAATTCTACAATTTTTCTTATTATTTTTAGGTATAGATATTGCAGAACAGTTTTCAAAAGCAACAAGAACTCAAAACAATAGCAATAAATTGCATGAAATGTGAGAAATTCACCACAAACAGCAGCAGCGACGGTGGCGGCGCTACGGCAGCAAACTAAAAAAACAAAATGGAAGACTTTGATGACGACAAAAATGCTTCAACAAAGAAATTTGAAGAACTGATTTTATAGTCAAACATGAGCAAATAATTTGAGGAGAAATTTTGCCACATGCACTTTTAACTTTACGATTGTGTTTTTTTTTTTTAATGTAACCTTTGTAGACAAGAAGGTCTATCTTCGACCGGCGAATAGCGCGCACAATTTACACTGGGTATTACCACTTGCAGAATATGATAAACTAGTGCAGTTTCTTACAACGCAATTTTAAAAATTCGCATGATTTTGTATTTTGCACCGCAATCTTTCGTATTTGCACACATACGCATACACACGTGTCAATGTGTGAGTATTGTACTGTGCGTGTGTATGTATGCGAATGGCCGATGTGTCTTGTGTGTATGTATATGTTGGTGTGCTGTTATACATAGCTTTTTTTTGTATGTATAAAATATGAAATTTTCCACTTTAGTAAGATAATGGAAAACTTAAAAAATTTAGTTTAAAAAAAAACACCAACAAATTTAAATGTTTTTGCTCGACGCGGTGCAATTCTTTTACGTTAGCGGCGTCGTTATTTCACAAAGCAAATCTGTTTGTACACCAGGCAGCTGCTGCTGTCACACATTTAATTTTGGAAAGGCAGGCAGAGGCTTCGTTTTTTAAAGCACCATAATTGTTATGTAAAATTTATATTTGCATTGTTATTTATGCTTACCGTTTGTGCCAAGTGTTCGTCTGTGGTTTTTTAAAGATTTCGCACTGCAAATTCACTAAATTTAAGTGTTTTTTCCTTAAAAAACTAGCTTATAAATAATTGTATGAATTGATGCATACGATATATAACCTAACTTATGATAGAAAACTCGCCACCGCCACGTTTAATAAACACAGTGTGTAAAAACGGCACAAATTGGTGTTGGTCAAGACAGAAACTTCACAATGCCAAACATTCCACTTCGCGTGTATACAGCAGCGCGCTCTCTTGCTCTCAGGATTCACACCCAACGCAAAACGCTTTCTGTCCTACTTTACTTGCAGATGTAATCGGTAGAACATGGTTGCATTTTACATGAATCTCTTCTATCAGGCGTCAGGGGTGCAATTACCTATCGTATGGTAAATTTAACATTTAATATTCACCACAAATTAACCTTTAATCAATGGAAGTTAATTAAAGTGCCACAAGTCGTTAATAAAAATTCTGTATTAATTGGTCAACTGTAGATAACGGGAAATGAACACTCGCAGTTCCAACGCAGAGAGTTTGCAGCCCTAATAAATGTTTTTTGACATTTTTTCAGTATTCATCGTATGAGCTTATATGTGTGTGTGTGTGTGTACACACGTATTTTTGCTATTGTATCGCCTAGACGCTAAAAATTAATTTATGTTCGTCCAAATGTTATCGGAGCGGTCAAAACTCACCGCGCTGAAGAATATTTATGGTAACACTGTTTGAAGACTGGTTCTTTTATTGTTTACAATTTTTTGATCTGAGCATTGGAGAATCATTGCTTCGTTCAGTGAACTAATCTGTATGGTTCACTCACTTAACCATTTGTGCGAGTCGGCAAAAACAGTTTTTGTGCCGAAATAAATACAGTGCCTAAATAACAAATAGTTGCAAATAATTACATCAAGTAATGAGAAGCAATCAACATTACTATTAACCAAGTGCGCTTTTGATAAGGGTATCAAACGCGAAACTTTTGCACTGAAATCGATTTTTTCTGCGCTGCTTGCAACTTTCACAGCGCCCATCCAACAAACCCAAGCCAGAAAATGTCGCGGCATCCTAGCGACCGGAAAGTGTACGTTGGCGATTTGGGCAATAATGCACGAAAGAACGATTTAGAGTATGTATTCGGTGCCTATGGCAGTCTGCGCAGTGTTTGGATCGCACGCAATCCTCCAGGTTTCGCCTTTGTGGAGTTCGAGAGCGCAAGGGATGCTGCTGATGCAGTTCGTGGATTGGACGGTCGAACATTGTGTGGTCGCAGAGCTCGTGTAGAGTTGTCCACAGGAAAATACGCTCGCTCCGGTGGTGGCGGCGGGGGTAGTGGTGGAGGAGGAGGAGGCGGCGGCGGTGGTGGTGGTGGTGGATTTGGAGGAGGACGTGACCGTGGCGGCGGACGTAGTGATGATAAATGCTATGAATGCGGAATGCGTGGTCATTTCGCGCGCCACTGCCGCGAACGCAAGGCTAGACAACGACGCAGGTTAGTGAACAATTTCATTCATAATTTTGTATTGTGCGCATTCATATTTACATGCATACACACACATACAAACGTATAAATTCTGCATATCAAATTTTAAATTGTTTTGAGTGCGGTGAGTTTCGTAGCTGCTTGTGGTGAATTTTGCCAAGTGCATACACACCCTAACGAAGCTAAAATGCGCGCGAACTGTCGATTTTGGAAATTTGTCTGAAAATAGATAAAAAGTTTTCAAAGCTGATTTTTTCACATAAGTAAAGTTAATTTAATAAGATACAATGACCCTATCAAATGGGCGTTTTATATCGTATTGTATCAAAATACAAGAGCATAATTGTCACAGACTTCTATCGTGAGTGAATCAATCTATCGATAGTTGCATGAGGCATTGTGTTTTTGACTTTTACTAGGGACACACTGGCGTTCGTACACGCACGTGTCCGCTTCATTTTGGATTTTTCTTTTGCACGAGGCGTTAGACCAAAGAAGGTTAAGTTCGAGTTTGCTGCGCTGTAAAAATTAATTTTAACTGAAATTAATGCATTAAGCGCACAGAATGTTTGTGTTATACGAAACGCCGGCGGGCTACGCCATTTTTAAACTGCTCGACGAAAAGAAACTGGAACAAGTCGATAATTTGTACTTGGAATTTGAGACACCCGAGAAGGCAAATAAATTGCTTAAGCTAAAGCATTTTGAAAAGTTCAATGATACGACAGAGGCACTCGCAGCCGCAACGGCGGCCGTGGAGGGCAAAGTGGCCAAGCCATTGAAAAAAACGCTGAAAAAGCTGCTCGTCGATGATGTCCAGGCGTCGCTGCTGGTGGCCGATGCAAAGCTGGGCACAGCCATCAAGGACAAGCTGTCGGTGCAGTGTGTGTACAACACGGGCGTGCAGGAGCTGATGCGTTGCATACGCCAGCAGGCCGATAGCCTCTTGGGTGGACTGCCCAAGCGGGAGATGACAGCCATGGCTTTGGGTTTGGCTCATTCCCTATCCCGCTACAAGTTGAAGTTTTCGCCTGACAAGATTGATACGATGATTGTGCAGGCGCAATGTTTGCTCGATGATTTGGATAAGGAGCTTAACAATTACATGATGCGCGCACGTGAATGGTATGGCTGGCATTTCCCCGAACTTGGCAAGCTGATTACGGATAACGTTGCTTTTGTCAAGACTATCAAACTGGTGGGCACCAGGGATAATATGGCTGCTACAGATTTATCCGACATTTTGCCCGAAGATGTTGAACAGCAGGTGAAAGAAGCAGCCGAAATTTCAATGGGAACCGAAATAAGCGATGAGGATGTGCTAAACATTCAATGTTTATGTGATGAAATCATTTCCATTAATGATTATCGCACGCATCTCTACGATTACCTTAAGGCACGTATGATGGCAATGGCTCCGAATTTAACCGTCTTGGTTGGAGACACAGTTGGCGCCCGTCTTATTGCCCATGCTGGTTCGCTGATCAATCTCGCCAAGCATCCCTCATCCACTGTCCAGATTTTGGGCGCTGAAAAGGCGCTCTTCCGTGCCCTGAAAACGAAGAAGGATACACCCAAATACGGTCTCATCTATCACGCCCAGCTGGTGGGTCAGGCAAGCCAAAAGAACAAGGGCAAAATGTCACGTTCATTGGCGGCAAAGGCATCGCTGGCAACTCGTGTGGATGCGTTTGGTGAGGAGGCCACCTTCGAGCTGGGCGCCACACACAAAGTGAAACTGGAGGCGAGACTGCGTCTGCTCGAAGAGGGAAATCTACGCAAATTGTCTGGCACAGGCAAGGCCAAGGCAAAGTTTGAGAAATACCAGGCCAAGAGGTGGGTTATTAATTTCATTTGGTTTTGCAATTTGGTCAAGTAGAAACTCTACATGATGATACCACAAAGGTTTCGCATATTTCTGATTCCATTGTGACGATAAACCTTGGCTGTCTGATCGAGTTTAACAACTTGTCCAAATGTGTCAACAACCAATCTTGAGTTTTCCAATTAATATATCGAATTTTTTCCATTTCCACATTTTAGTGAAGTGTTTACGTATCAGCCCGAGGCGGATAACACGTTACATGTGAAGAAGCGAAAGCATTCGGAAGTTGAAACGCCCGTCAAACAGGAGATTAAGGAGGAGCAAGAGGAAGAAGAAAAAGAAGCTGTTGCTGATGAATCCGAAATCAAAACTGAAAAGAAAAAGAAGAAGAAGAAGAAGCAAAAGGATGAAGAAGCTCCAGAGTCCAACGTTGAGGTCAAAGCTGAGCCCGAAGAGGAGACGCCAGCACAGCCCCCAAAGAAAAAGAAGAAATCAAAGCATCAAGAATAATAATAATAAGCAATTGTTATTGAGGGGCTTCTTATTAATAACGCTTAAGTTAATAGTTTTTAGAATTTACACTATAGTTTAAAAACAATATTACAAGTCTAGTTTACACTTTTATCTTTTGTCTACTACATTCGAAATAAAAATGTAACATGCCAGACAATTTCACTTAACTTGAACAAAATATCTATCACTTCATACTCTTTATTTTCTTTTTCCAGTTGAAAAAATTAGAAAGCCAAGGGTTTTTGGGCTTAATCCGTTTTATCGGGTGTCTTCCACAAAACTATAATATTTATTGCAAATACATATTTGTTGAGAGATTGAGAAAAGATTTATTAAATCACATTTAATTCCATAATTAAATTTGCTTAAATATTAGTACGTTTTTTTTTATTAGATTTTCAAAACAAAAAATTTCAAAATAAATGAAGTTTACTTGTAGATAAACCAAGTCTTCGGTTTGTTAAATCATAAATGTGCAGAAATCGTAGCTTGGAGCCCACTGTAAATTGCACCAGATGACGCCTTTGGTCAGCAAAAAAGGTGTTTCAAAGAGAATCGATCAAGCAGAAAATGTACAATTATTGCAGACACCGAAAATATGTCTTGCATCACACACAAATCCAATCTGTGGATTTTGCGGTGAGTCGGGAAAATCCAACAAAACTGTAACCAATATAAAAGCATAACTGATGAATGAATAGAGCGTTCAGTTGTGCAGAATGAGGGGACAACTGAAGCTGCTGTTGGTCTTGGGCCTGCTGCTGACGTATGCGGCGGCCAAGAAGAAGGAGTCGTCCTCCTCCGAGGAGGAAGAGGGCGGCGAGAAGCATGAGAAGAAAAAATACGGCGATGAGGAGCACAAAGGCGAGCACGGTCACAAGGAGCACAAGGAATGGGAGGAGGATGAAAAGAAACATCACGAGGAGGAGGATCACGAGCATCATCATGGCGACAAGGGTGAAAAGAAGAAGAAAGATTATGATGAGAAGGAGGAGCATGGCGAAAAGCATGAACATGGTGCCCACAAAAAAGGGGGCAAGCATAATCACAAGAAGAAGCACAAGAAGGGACACAAAGAGATGGAATATCATAAGAAATTCAACAAGGATGAATACTACAAGGAGAAGAAGTTCTACGATGACGAGCACAAGGGCGGACATCACAAGAAATACGGCAAGGAGCACAAGCATCATGAGGAGGATCATGGCGAGCATAAGAAGGGTGAAAAGCACGAAAGTGGCAAGAAAAAGGGACACAAAAAGAAGGAGGGACACTTTAAGAAGGGACATCACGACGAGGATCATAAGAAATACAAGAAGGAGCACAAATACGGCGACAGCTTCGAGGAGAAGGAGGAGCACGGCAAAAAGGGCGAAAAGAAAGACGGTCACAAGCACCACAAGAAAAGTGGCAAAAAGCATGGTTAACATTTAAGTAAAGGGTTTCAAGTTGATAAATAAAGAATTTTAAATATTTTAAATTATATACACGTCTTTAAACTGGGCAGAATGAAGCTGGAAAGGATGCTAATCCTTTCTACGTAGAATATTCTTGATTTTCTATGAGATTTCTTTATTTTCCTTGTATTAAAGTCTAATTTGCTTTCACTCTCATTGCAGAAGCAACTCGTTGAGCAGATCACGCAGCACATCGAGACGTCGCCGCACTCGCTCCAAATCTGGAACCCGTTCCCGCAGCCGCTCCCCCGGCTCCCTGGGCCGTCGTTCGGGGCGCTCTCGTGAGAATGGACGTGATGAGAATGGTTCGGTATCACGGTATAGTGACCCGGAACGCAATGGAAGTGGACTGGTTGATTCTCCGCCGCCAGTGAAGCGGCGATATGATGACGATGATGATGACAGAGACAGGGGTTCCAGGTCGCCATCTCCGCCGCCCCGTCGTGGTTCGCCACCATTGAGGCGTCGTGGCGATTCCTCCGTGTCGCGTTCAATGTCCAGGGACTAGCGATGCCAGGCGGCTTCTGATTTTGGCCATTAACAACTACAACTACAACAACAACAAGATGAACATCAACAATTAGGGCTCAACCTGAACCTTCATTCCTGAAATCGAAAACACCCCCAAAACTTACATTTCTATGTTCGTCGTCAGGCAGTAAAAACCTCCACACATTCTTAGCTTAGAATATAATCTATAGATTAATATACATACATAAATATATACATATATGTACCCTTTCCTTTCCTTTGTCATCCTTTCCATTTCCATTCTCACATCCTTTTGTTTTTATTTTACTTCTCCTAATCCAACTGAGCGGAATATTTTTGCCGCATAGAACAAATTGCGCTTTCAATTTTTTATACTCGTAGCTTACGAAAGTTGAACAAACAAATAATTACAGATCGAATTAGTCTCTCGAACGTCGATCTAGTCAATCTGTAACATTACATTTATGTTTATCCATCATATATATAAATAAATACAAAAAATGTTTTGCTTTTTCATATACAATTATAATAACACCCATGCATACATAAAATTCAAGTATATAAACACATATGTATATCAGGCTAAGAATGAAACCGAAAACTAAATAGAACAAAAAAAAAAACTAAAATTGTATCATTTTTGGGATATATAAATTTCACTTAGACAACTGAAATTTATATCCTAATGTCAATTTTATAATGTAACTTATCACTGAACCTTTTACCAATTGAATACAAAATGCCCCAAAATGATATTTCACTTCAAGTTTGTAAGGTGTTTTTTTTTAATATTCATCTAAATTAAGCAACAATTATTGCAAAAATTTAAATTTCTCATACATTACGTCATAGTTAAGTATTATATTAATGTATGAATTCTTGAAATGCGTATTTGTATGTAGCAAATGCACTCAAATACATAATACCTAATTATTCAATCAATAAATCAAATGCCAAAAAATCAAATTATTTCATTCATAGCGCCAAGTGTAAAATGGGGGTGAAAACATTCAATAAAAACCAACAATTCAATCTATAGTTCTCAGCAAAGATTGTCAAGCATTTATGATTTACAAATTCAAATAAATAAAGGAAATATACGTTTGAGATTCAATTGTTGCCAACGTATTACTAAATGTTCGATATATTGTTATCGCCAGTTGATAAATTACACCGGTATGATCAAATTTTAGTCGATATATTCACAAAATTATTAGAGATGTGCAAGTTTTAATGGCTGTCAGCTGGCTTCAAAATGCTCGCTAGAAACTATAGCTACTCCAAGCTTTATCGATAGTTACTATTATATGGAAATCACGCAAGCATGATCAGACTTTAATCGATGTATGCATACGTATAAATATCGATACAAGATCAATTGCGCATCGCATTCGTTCATTAATCTATAAAATTTATAAATCTCATCTGTAAAAGAAATGGTATTGAACATATTTCTCATAATATATCGAAATTCTTTCCTTCCAATATTTTAGAGGGCCGTAATGATCAAAATTGTTTATTTTTGTTGCATATAAAAACACTCTATAGTGGCCTGCCGAACACCGATGGTTCCGATGTTTTGCAAGCATCGACGACATCGATGTTTCTCCATCTCAAATGGGGCTGTTGATATTTTTAAAAATATCAATATCGTTAATATTTCGATATGAAAAAAATATCATTTTTCTTGATATTTTTGTCAAAAAAATATCAATAATATCGATGATATAAATATCTGGGCTCGAGCTTAAATCAACAGTTTTTCCACCCCAAATTGGTCATGTTACCACTAATGTTTACTATTTAATTGCAAATTTGGCACTTGGATGTATTGTCGTTTATTATATCCGAATAAATTTTAAATTCGACGTTTTCGTGAAGAAAAAAAGTGGCGGCAAAAGATTAAAAAACTGGTGAAAAGTAGAGCACTATAATATCGTACAATTATATCGATTTTTATATTATCGTGTTAAAAAAATTTCACTTAGAAATATATCACCACCAAAAATTAAATATCGATATATCGATACATTGATATTATATCAACAACCCTAATCTCTAATTTACTAAATAGTTCTCGATCAATTTCGTGAGTGATTTTGTTTATAGTTGTTGAAAAGAAAGTTTTGTTTGTTGGGAAGCGACAATAGTAATTTATTTACCTTCAGTAATTGTACGTAGTGCACCATAAATATTTAAATTCATTTCGTCACTCCAATCATCATCAATACTTACTTTTAAAGTTACTTATTCCACAACTAATGCTGTCTTGTGTTTTTGTTTTGTTTATATTTTTTTTTAGTTGACAAATTCTTCGATTGATCAAAGTTATAAAGTGCAGTTGAACAACCAAGTGAAGAGTGCGGCTAACGTGATTGAAGAAGTTCGCAATGGCAATGGCATTTCGCTTGTCCAAGCACGAATCGAGCGTCATCAGTGTGGAAGACACATCGCTTGAACAACTTGATTCTAGCGTCGAGATGCGTTCGCGTTCACCATCGCCGCTGGTGTTTAATCCACGCAAGCTGCGCTTCGCCGATGATGATTTTGACAAGGAACCGCAGGAAAGTCCGCAGCACAAAAAGAAACAAATCGTTGCCCAGCGAGATGTGGACATGTCGCCTCCATGCCAAAAAGTTCGTGCATTGAGGCTGTTCAACACACCAGCGACACCGAAAACCATACTACAAAAATCAACAACCAACTGCAATCATTTGTCTGCCGTTGCGGCAGCTGTGAACGCCTCCTCCGCCTCCGCACGCGAGGAGATTTTTAAGGTGACAGAACGTCCGCGCTCATTGCCACTGCACAATCACAGGAGCATGCAGCCCCAGGACACAGCCAATGTTAATCCCTTTACACCGGACAGTGAGTGCAATAAATCAATTTAAGCTTCTGGATTCTCTAGAAGAATCCGTCGCTTCTCTGAACTGCATACTAATTCCTTTCATCCTCTATTAGGTCTCATGGCGCACAACAAAAAACGTTGTCGCACTCAATTTGGCAGCGAGAATCTCAATCTGAGTGCCATGCAAAGGTTTCTGCTCAGCGAGCCCTGCGATGACGAAGGCGCGCCGGATGCGGGCAACGATGTTGTCCGGGAAATACATCAACAGGCGCCCAAGAGATTGGCGCTCCACGACGCTAACATCAGTCGCTTCAAGCGCGAGTTCATGCAAGTCAGCGTCATTGGAGTTGGCGAATTTGGAGTCGTGTTTCAGTGCGTCAATCGCCTGGACGGTTGCATTTATGCCATTAAAAAGAGCAAGAAGCCTGTGGCAGGCAGCTCATTCGAGTAAGTTGAACCATGTCAATCCCCCAACTCAGCTGAGAGTAGTTTGATATCTGTTTTTGTTTTCATATTACGGCATTGTTGTACTTCAATTAATTGAATTAAGTACTCCAACTAAATATTTTAAATAATATTTACTGCTGGTATTATTAAACACAAATTCTAGTTGTTGAAAAAATTGTTAAATTAAACAATTAGTAGTAGTTAAAAATTCCAACAAAAATAATCAAATGTTTATTTTAGGTAATATAAGCTTACTAATCTTTTCTTCATATTTCAAATTAGAAAACGTGCCTTAAATGAGGTGTGGGCACATGCGGTGCTTGGCAAGCACGACAATGTGGTGAGATACTATTCAGCATGGGCGGAGGATGATCACATGCTGATACAGAATGAATTCTGCGATGGAGGCAGTCTTCACGCGCGCATTCAGGATCACAGTCTCGGCGAATCGGAGCTGAAAATCTTGCTAATGCATGTTATTGAAGGTCTACGCTATATACACTCCAATGATCTGGTGCACATGGATCTAAAGCCAGAGAATATATTTTCCACAATGAATCCAACGGCACACAAGCTGGGCAGCAGCTCGGAACATCATCAAGGTGGCAAAGATGATGATGGCATGGACAGCGTATACGAGGAGTTGCGCAGTTCCGAGAATCTCGTTACGTACAAAATTGGTGATTTGGGACATGTGACATCGGTGAAGGAGCCGCATGTCGAAGAGGGCGACTGTCGCTACTTGCCCAAGGAGATACTCCAGGAGGACTATAGTAATCTGTTCAAGGCCGACATTTTCTCGCTGGGCATAACGCTCTTTGAAGTTGCTGGCGGCGGACCATTGCCAAAGAACGGACCCGAATGGCACAAGCTGCGCAACGGAGAGGTGCCTGTGATTCCAACGCTGAGCAAGGATTTCAACGAACTCATTGCGCAAATGATGCATCCCGAACCAAATGAGAGGCCCAGCTCCATGTCCATTTATAGTCATCCGTGAGTTGACAGCTGTTGAGCCAAGAAATCAATATTATCTTTAATTTTATTTCTCATTTTGAACAGCATATTGAGCGCTGTGGATTCCAAGAGCAAACTGCAGCTGGGCCTGGAGCTGACAGTGGAAAAGCGTAAGAATGAGATATTGATGAACAAGTTAAGGGAAGCAAAGAAACAAATTAAGCTGCTCGAACAGAGAGGTAAGTTCAATTTACGTAATTGTCTTATAAAATTCATCATATCATCTTGGTTTTATTTTAGTCTCCGTTTTAGCTGCCGCAAATACGCCGGAGCCACTCGACGGTCAACGTTGTTTGCGCTCATTCACAAGACGAATGCGCACGCCGTTTGGATCGCATGGAAAATTTAATAATCTCGGGGATCGAAACAAGAATGTCATTACCAATGTTTGACTATTCGATTAGCTGGAGTCAAAACTGTACGCCGGCACTAAAAACTCTTCCGTATTCAAAGTGAACAAAGCTCACATTCTTGTTAATTTAAGCTTGTATCATAAGTTGTTGCTAATTCTGATTTTAAAATCCCTCAATATCGTTGTGGGTTGCTTCTATTCTCATCTATCTAAACTACCATAAAAGATACACCAGATGATTGCCATTCATTTGATTTCATTTCTCAACTCCGTGAAAGTTTATGAATAAAAGAAAAGACTAGATGAAAAATCGAATTAAGGTGTTGCCTTTAATAATGATAATTTTAAAAACAAGCTTACAATTTTTGTATATATTCAAGTATTAACTGTAAAATAGTATGTATTGTTTTCGTAATTAAACTATTTATTGTATTACATTGAAGGCGAAATATTTGAGAACATTCCATTCGCGAATAAAACGAATGATATAAATAAAAAACTTATTTTGTTTTTGCATTGGGTGTGCTGATATTATATTTTATATTTAAAATATGAATTATTTATACAAAAGCCGTTTCAACCACGTTTTTTTCAGTTAATGTTATTCTTGCATTTAATTAAATAAAAAACATTTCGTTCTTAAACACTTAAATAGCATCTAATAAAAATTTATTTTAAGCAATTTTGATTTGTTTGTTGTTAACTAGAAATTAGTATAATGAAAAGGAAGCTTCAGATGGAAGTCACTTGAAGCAATTCAACTATTTAATAATATCAAAGGGTGCATAATATGGCTCGAATAGCAGATGCCCTGTAAATGACAAGTTTTGTCCGTCAGCTGTTCGCGCACTGTCTCTCTCTCCCTCTCTCTCTCTCTCTCTCTCACCTCAACTCATTGTCACAAAAAAACAGCAACAACACAATGGCCTTGGCGCCCATTAAAACTCCACACACCAAGGAGCTGCATTACTCACACACACAGCGCGCTCTCGATCACATTTGCTAAACTCTGCTAAAAAATTCAATTGTTCTATAACAATCTCGATCATTAACGTAACGTAACGCTTAAACGTAACAGCCCCTTATTGCGCATGGCTTCGATGACTTTCGACAAGCGTTGCTTATGGCGATAAGCACCAAACAGTTGTTTTAGTTTCGATATTTCTATGCGATGTGTGGCGTGCAGAGTTGTCACACAGCATGTGGTTTATTATTGAGCAACCGCAGAAACTCATGTGGTCAGTGTAATTTTTAAACAAAAATGGCGAAAATACTGCAGAGATATACAAAGTTCTCCAGCAAAGAGCTGGAACAGTACGCCGCCAACCCAGAGTCGTGCGTGTTTTGCGTTAAAACAGACCTGCACCTGTCAATGGGCCCATACGGCATGGCCAACTTCAAGCACGCCCTGCACGAGCTCCTCATTCGCACCAAGGTGGGCATTTACGATGCCAACCTGAATGGCATTGTGCTCGGTATTAAGAACATCAAGGTACTTGGTCAGACGGCTGGAATGCGCGCCGATGATCCCACACTGCACCTAGTAATTAATGCCGAATTTTATGTGCTGCGGCCAGCGGCGGGAGCGGTGCTCCATGGTGTAGTCCAGCACATATCCAAGCATCAAATCAGCGCCCTCATCTACAGAGTCTTCAACACAACCATTCGGTTTACGAATAAAAAACAGAGCCGGGATGGCATTCTGATGGATCAGGAAATCAAGATTCGTATCAAGGATTTTAATATCAGCACTGTGATGCCTTACATGGAGGGAGAACTGTTGCTGGAGGAGACTGAATCCCAGGTAAGTCACTTTTGATGCGACAATGTCTTTCACTCTAACACTAATTCTTTTTTTTTTCAAAACAGAATAAGTCCATAAAATTTGAAGATGACACAGAAACAATTATAAACAATGGTTTAGAAACTCCTGCTGAAAACGGTGCAGAAACGCATGTGGAGCTGGATGCTCTGGTCGAGCTGATCAAAATGGAACCAAACATGTCACCTGAGACGACGCCCAAAAAGAAAAAGGCGGAAAAGCGTAAGAAAGGTGCTGAAGAGGCTGAAAAAGTTGTGCAAAAAGTGAAAAAATCCAAAAAAATAAAAACTGAACCCGTGTAGCCTCCAAATCTGTGTGTAGTTAATTTTAAATAATTATGTTAATGGTACAAATTATATTTAAGTATACATAGTAGTTTGCCTTGAGCAATTACTTAACAATAACTGCTATATGTAAATACATATATAGATTTTCGAAATTACAAATTGTAAATATGAGCTAAAAGATAACTTACCATTTAAATTCGCCGATTGTAAAAAATTTCAATGCCATAGATGGAAGATGCTTTACCAAAACTACTTAATATCCGTCTACGACACGTTCAATCAAAATCGAATGCAGATACAGAAAACAATGGTTCTGCTGCTCCTGCTGACAGCTCATCTGCTGATTCTACATGCACAGGATGAGGCGGAAGAGGGAAAAACAGAGGAAGTTCTATTTCCAGTGGTCACACGGCGAGCTCCGCACTTTGAAGGCACGGCTGTGGTCAACAAGGAGCTGGTGACGCTATCGCTTTCCCAGTTCGCTGGCAAATACGTGGTACTGCTATTTTATGGCCTTGACTTCTCCACCGTCTGTCCCACTGAAGTTTCCGAATTCTCCGAGCGACAAGAGGAGTTCCTCAAACTGAATGCTATTGTTATTGCCTGCAGTGTTGATTCACCGCTTTCCCACTTGACCTGGTTGAATATGCCAGGCAAGACTAGCGGCTTGGGTAATGTTAAGATACCCTTGCTTTCAGATTTATCGCATAAAATCAGCACAGACTATGGCGTCTATATGCCCGAACTGGGGCACAGTCTGCGGGCACAGTTTATCATCGATGCTCGGGGTATTTTGCGACATTCAACGGTTAACGATTTGTTCCTGCCGCGATCTGTGGATGAAACACTTCGTTTGATCACAGCCTGTCGCTATGCAGATGTCACTGGAGTACCATGTCCCACCACTAAAGGTAAAACTGCTGGGAAATCTCGTAAATATGCAGTCATGACCAAATTCATACTTTAAGTTTATTGGCTAAAAATAAAATTAGCTTGTCAGATGATTTAACTCTGAAATGTTTCTAAATTCCAGGGACCGTAACGATTATAATATTTAAAATATAAAGTATATAATCAAAGTTGTTTGTTGATTTTTATAAATTGATTCAAAGAAAACTCTTATTTTTCGATCTACACAAAAAAATTATAAAATAATAATTGAATTTAAATTTTTATTTTAAATTAATTAATTAATGTTAAGCGCGGCAGTATTAGATTTTTTGCAATATCACCATCAAAATGCCGATAATACATACATTTATTTCGTTTTTGTTTACATGTGTATTTCATACAAATAGATTCAATAATTTACAATACATTTATTCGTCAATTCATTAATGTATATTATATGTAATTTGTATGAATGTATGTATGTATAGTTGGTTTATATGTAAATAATTAAAAGCCTGTTGTACTTGTTCATATTATAATTACTTTCATTGTTTGGATGTTTACTAATTATTATTAAATACATAACAAGCAAATACAATACAATAAATATACTCTATATAAAGTAATAATAAAATACGTTACGAATACTTAACTATAGTCAAATGAGCATAAACTATACACACACATATTGGAAAACAATTACAATCTAAGTATAATAATAATAATAATAATATTTGTGTATATATATGTAGTATATGAGGCCTACATAGTCTGGTTAGTTTATGCACGCGACACACGACTACAAGGAACATTTACATAATGTACAAACAGACAAGATAAGTACATAGGCTGCAAATCGGGGCTTCCCCTTTGATTTGGCCTTAACACATTTCGTTTTTAGATTTTAAGCTACAGCGCAGTAAAAGATAGATCAAAGTTTTGTATACGAGACCAGAATGAAAGGCAGTGTAGGAGTTAAGGGAAAGTTAAATAAAAGAAGAAAATTGAAAGTGAAGAAAAGTGAAGTAAACTAAAGTAAAAGTTAAGGAGTATTCCTTTCCATTTCCATTTAGAGCCATCTTGTTAGACGGAGATTTCCTGAATATGTACACGTTTCTTGCCGCTGCCCGAGGCACCCGCTGAGCCAGCTTGTCCCGCCTGACGCAGGATGCCCATCTGTTGCTGTTGTTGCTGCTGCTGGGCAGCCAGAAAGGATCGCGGCGGTGGCGGCGGTTCAGGAATGTCGTCGTCACGCATGATTTCGCAGTCACCGCTGGCAGCTGCTTTCACCGCCTCCTCGATGGCCTTGAAGGACATTTGATCCGACGATTGCACGGCATAATCAAACTGCAGCTGGCCACAGCTCGTGTCCACAAAGGATCCACGCTTGCTGCCCGACGCCGAGCTCGTTTCGAGGACTTTTGCCAGTGGCAGCGGCTTGTAGCTGACCATCTCGATGTGTGTGTTGCCACTGGGAGCAGCCGCGGGACGTGTTTTTAACAGATCTAGAGTGCTCGTTGAGCACGGCTCCCAGCTGTCCATCATTAGCGTGGTTTGTGCCGCACCTGGAGGCGGCGGAGGCGGCAGCTCCACCAGCAACTTTTCCTCCTTCAACTGTTTGGTCTTCTCATCGTAGCAACTGTACTCGCCAAAGACCACGCCCATGCCGCCCTTGGAATCGACAACGGCACCGCTCAGCGTATAGGCATCACTGGCATCGCTTGGACCGGCATTTAGCTTCAAAATGCTGGAATTCTTGCTCGTTTCACCCTCCTGCAGTTCCTCCTTTGTCTTGGCATCCCTGGCCCGCTTCTCGCGCTGATGATAGATGCCCGCAAAGATGAGCACATTGAGGATGAGCAGGAAACAGCCAACGGCCACAGTGGCTATCAACGCTGTCGTGTAGCTTTGGAACTGCTTGCCGCTCAGTCGACGCAGCAGCTCCAGATTGCCAATGATGCCGGTGGATGCGGTGGCCAAATCCTTGCGTGTCTCCACCTGCGTCTGTGTGCGATTGTCCTTCGGTGCTTGGGTCGTGGTTAATTCAGAGACGGACATGGCGCCATCGATGCCACATTCTAAAAGTGGTTTAATGGAAAGAATTAAAGGCTGTTAATTGGGAGAGGTTTCTATCGTTTCTACCTGTTGTTGCTCCCACACTTGTTGCATTGGGATTCTCATGCTTTGTGGTTGGCGACGGTGTCGTGGTTGTGACTCGTGTGGTTTGTGTAATTATGATATCGTCATCTTCCGCGGGCTTCGTCTGCAGCTGTGGACGCACAACGCCTGGAGGAGATCGAGCAGCAATTGTTTAGTTTTGGCTTAAAAATCTGTCGTGCTTGTTATACCCGTTACTTAAAAAATAAGTAAAAGGGGATATTGTATTCGCTGCAATGTATGTAAAGGGAGACGGAAGCATCGCCGACCCTATATAGAATATATATTCTTGATCAGCTTCAACAGCCGAGTCGATATAGCCATGTCCGTCTCTCCGTCCGTCCGTCAGTATAAGCGCCTTGATTTTAGAGACTATAAGAGTTAAAGCAACCAAATTTAACACACAGACTTCTATAAACCCCACGCAGGTCAAGTTTTTTTCTAATTCTTGCCACGCCCCTTTCCGTCTCCGTAAATCGTGAAAAGCCACCACGCGCACTGTTTTCAAGATATTAGGATAATCAACGTTAACTACTATTATTACCTATATCTTCTAAAGCGTAACAAGATCGGACAAATAGAAAGGTGGTAATGGCTTTTTTTTTAAACAATAACAAAAATATCTTTTATTTGGTAAGTGGAATCCGTGCATACATATTAGCAAAATAACCAACACAGATTTAGTATTTAAAATAAGGACCAAACCTCTTGCTTAACGCAAAGGACTTTTTTTTGGCGAAACTACTTTGGAACGCTTTTAATAGTAAGTTTAGCACAGCTGTTATCTGAGCTATTATTTAATAATTGTGGTAATGGCTGGTTAAAGTTTGTAAGTTTTTTGTAAGTGCCTAAAAGCATGCAATAAAAAATATTTTAAATTTATTTAAATAAGTAACGGGTATCATATAGTCGGGAGCTCGACTATAGCCTTTCCGACTTGTTTTTTTTCATACCATCATAGAGATCTCGATTGTTGAGATCATCCTGGAACTGATGATGCCGCATCGACTGGTCGTTGATGTTGAAATGCCGATGCAGTTGCGGTAACAAATTCAACCACACGGACAATTTGTGGCCACGATAGTGACTCTGTACGTTGGCCTTGTTGCCTGTCGGAATTCGCAGATCATTGTTGAGAGGAACAGCATTAAATTTATATAGATACAGAGAAAAAGAAAAATACATCCAATATTCTTTATACACAAGTGGACATTGAAATAGGTGTCAAATTTAGGAATTTTCTTAATGCATGGGGTTTTGAAACTATTCAATACAAATAATTATTTATTTCATTTCATTTATTTAATTATTTATTTTATTTTTATAGAAAATTAACACGAAAAAATTAAATTTTAAAATATTCAATTGACAACTGCAAAGCTCATAGAATAAAAAATATTTAATTAAATGAATAAAAAAACAATTAGATTAGTTATTATTTGAAAATTAATTTGAATTTGAAAAGAAAAGAATTAAATTATGGAAAAAATCTTTTATTTTCTAAAGATGTCTGAGGGTTTTAAAACAAATCAAATTAATTCAACACTTTGTGGGTTGTCTTACCCAATTCAATGTACAGCTGGTTGACCACATCGTAGGTATCCCAGAAGGGCAATTTATCACCATCGTAGCTGCCCACGTCCGGCTCATTCTCCGTGGATCCGAGCTGGGGAAGGACGCCATCGTTGCTCCTCAGTCGTCGTCGGAAATAGGAGCGTTTCTCGTGCATTGCATTGCTGCGACGTTGATTGTAGATGACGGCCAGGTTCAAGGCCTCGCCCGGATTTGAATCCTGAAACCGCGAAACCGAGCGCTTGCGCTGCGGATGCAGTGCTTCTCTGGTAGGAACTGCAGCATTGGAGGAGGATTGATTTGGATTACTAAAGAACAGAAACAAAATGTTGCTTATTATTTTTGAAGACAAGTTCAAGGTAAAGCCAGGTTCTTACCCTGTCTTGGCGAAATTGGCCAAATAGCGCAGCATTAGTCGACCAATTTGTCGCTCCTGAGCTGTGTAGTTGTGTGGAAAGAGCGGAGACAAAGGCAATCCCAGCCAGAAGGGCACATCCTCACCTCGCACTGAGCCCGTGCGCTGGCAATAACAGAGACAACGACAACAGAGCATTAGGTCATGGCCAGGGCTAAAACTAAGAGTTCCACTGCTCACCTGTGGATATTCCTCCTCAACAGTGCGATGCTTGAAGTGCACAAAATATGTGCGACCTCCACGTAAACTGTGCATGTAACCCAATTTAATCAAGGGAGACGCCGTGTGTCCATCGCTCAGAAACTGCAACGTTGCATCCCTCGAGCTCAAGGGATTTCTGATTGCCTTCTCCCAGTCTGTGTATTCATTCTGCAAGCAGACAAGATTATAAATATCACTGGCTAACAGATAGGTTATAACTTTTACCAAACTTTCTCTCTGATACCCCATTTAAATCATGATTTGCTTAATTCAAGATTACATAGTTGTAAAACAAATGAATAAAACTAAAAATTTAGAGCTTATTGATTTCTATTTATTAGTTTTCAGGAAACGTAAAGCTTTTTAAGATCAGTTGTGAAATTATAGACATTATCAAAAATGCAGACTCACCTCTAAAAACAATTAAAAATAAAGCCATATAATTTTTTGAAAAATGTTTTATGTTTTTTTTCGTGTTTGGCAAAAGTTACAGAAAAAAAGTATTATTTTGTTGCCTAGTGTAATCAGACACCTCACCTTTAACACCGCGAATATTTCATTCAGATGATAGTGGAAATTGTTGCGTACAAAGGTGCGTAGAATGCGATCCCTTCGTGTTTCATTAAAGCCAAATTCAAGATCCTGAGCACTCAAATCCAAATAGGATTCCACAGATGTTAGACAGAAGATGAGGTCACGTTTCGGAAAGTTTGCATATTCAATTCCTGAAGTACTGCAGAAACGAAGAGAGTATTAGTCCAATTGTTTGGATTCAGAAACGATCGGATTTTACCTAACTATAGCTGAGCCAAGTGGAAGGGCTGTGCTGGACATGCCATCGGTATTGGCCGATATTACAGTGCCATCCACAAAAGGCGCAAATCCAACAAGGAAGCTTCAAAATAGAAAGGAAATTATAAGAAATTCAATGAATCGATATGTCTTTGTCAATTAAATATTTAAACAATTTTTCCATTTTAATTAATTTAAATAAGCACTTGTATTTAAAATAAGTATTTCACTTTGTTGTTTCTGCTCAGTCTGAATTTAAGCCAGCCTTTCTTAGGCCTTTGGCTGACCTGGAAAATCCGAACTCCAACTGCATCAATTTGAACTCACCCTGCGTCATTTGTTCTACAAAGTTCTACAAAAATCAATAAAATTAAATACTTAGTTTAATAATCAAACACTCTAATTAATAACGTTTTCAATTAACAACAAACACATGCTGTACTTAGAAATTTTCATCATACATAATCTATTTTTGCCTGCCTGCCTGTATAATCAGTCCCACGATCGTTCAAATCGCAGTTGAAATTGAAACATCGAACCCAAACACGAAGTATTTCACTGCTCTTTGCACTCCTTCAAGTAGCTCGCTCAGATATACGATATATCGATGACCGCAATACAAAGGGTAAGTCTTTGAATGTTGCATATTCTCGAAATCAGTTTACAAAAATTATCTTCTCAATTGTCAAGGAAAAAATGGGGAAAAAAAGAAGCCCGCATTGATTGCATTTTATTGTACCTCCAGTCCATTGGAAAAAGGTGAAATTGGTGTCCCAATGTCTGAATATATGTGAATATTATGTTGCAAAAATGAGTCAATTGAAATCGTTTTAAAAACTACTGATTAGGACTATGTACATATGCTTGTATATCAGGGAAATTCGGTGACTTTAAAATTTGCTCTTCTTGAGAATTAGCACAGGTTGATGGTCACGGTTTTTACTCGAAAATTGAGTCGCTGACGTCAACGGTTTTTAAACTCTTACTCCTCTCTATTAAGCTTGTTATACCACCACTCATTTAGTCTATGTTTATACAACACTGGATTTCCATGATTTCATCCATATAACTTCTTATTTAGAAAATAATTTTCACCCACCTGCTTCAACCGTGTGCCCTGAATATATGTGAATATATGTTGCAGAAATAAGTCAACTGAAAACGTTTTAAAAACTTCTGATTAGGACTATGTATGCTTGTACATCAGGCGAAATCGGTGACTTCAATATTAGCTCATATTTTTAAACTCTTACTCCCCTCGATTTAACTTGATTTACCAACACTCATTTAGTATATGGTTGTACAACAAGGGAATTCCATGATTTCAAAAATTTGCTTTTCTTGGGAATTAGCACATGTGCATCGTCTTGGTAATTACCTGAAAATTGAGTCGATTTCTGCCTATATAATCAGCCCCACTTTCGTTCACATCTCAGTTGGATTGTCGCATCAAACCGGAGGATGAAATGTTTGGCGTCTCTTATTCTGCTTTGTGCGTTTCTTAGTGTTGCTCTAGCAACATACTGGGGTAAGTTCAAAAACTCTGCATAATCCTAAAATTTGACTAACGAAAGCTATATTTTCGTCTCTTAGAATATGAACACTGCTTGAGAGAACTCGATGACGAACTATATTGCAGCACATTGATATATCGATCAAAAATTTTAATTCAGTAAATGTTAAAAAATTGTATGATTGATAAATATATAAATTATATAAAATAAAGCGAGCTGTCTAAGAAATCTCGTCTATATATTGAATTGAGATAATCCAAGTGCTTTTCTCCTGATGAGCGAGTAGACGCTCCGATTTAATTTATAGAATAAATGCTCAGTTGCAATTGACACTTTGAATCCAAATAAATTGGAATTCAAATTTATTTTGATGTTTTCCGACTTACCGTGGATGGTCGATCTTAACTGTGAGCAATTCGGCAACGCTTTTGGTCCGCAAACAGGGCGCCAGATCATCATAGAGCATATCGCCATGGCAGCCAGTTTGTTCCGCCACGCGACGCTTCACAAACAGAGGATTCTTCTGTATGGCCCAGGGAGAAAGCGCAGTTCCACTGATGAGCACAGCACGTTGAATGAGATCTACGGCAATCAAATAATTACTGACTATAAAACTTTAATGGATAAGATATAAATGAACCTACCACTGGCCACAGGTGAGACTGCCAAGATGTTGGCCAAAACCGCGCCTGTGCCATAGCCGAGTAGAGTAATGCTCTGTGGATTGCCACCAAATGCTGGCAAATTCTCCTTGAGCCAATGCAGGCCGGCAACGAGATCCATGAGACCAAAGTTACCCTGGGCACTCTCCTTGCCGCCTGTTTTGAGAAAACCAAAGATGCCCAGTCGAAAATTGATTGTCACAACGATGACATTGCCGTGGGCGGCCAGTTCAGAGCCATCGTATGGATTGCCAGAGCTCCAATCATAAGATTCACCATGTATAAAGACCACAGTGGAGAGCGTGCTCTCCGAACTGGAACTCGAACTCGAACTCTCCTGGGCATTGATGTTGGCATTTTCTCCTGCAAGTAGAGTAAATAATCGCATTTAAAATGCACTCTATACTCTATCGCATGTCAATAACATCCACTTGACTTTAAGGACCTTCTACATATTGTGTATGTTGCATGTGGTCAGCGAACCTGCCAATTCTGCAGCGCTTGCAGCAATTATTAAAAACCAACTGCAATGCACTACGGAATTGAAAGTTTCGCTGCCTTTGGGCCACCGATTCGATCCCCCACTACCCTACTTTTAGTTTCACACATTTTGCACACAAAAAAGTAAAAAATAAAATCTTATTTCCCTTTGGGTTTCGTTTATTTTATGCTCTTTCAACATCAATTAAACTCTCAATTGAATTATTTTGCTAGAAAGTTTTCGTTTGTAAATTGATTTAAATTTTACAGCACTCTCAATAAGTAAACAATAAAAAAGAATTATTATTTTCGAGTAGCCCAAATTAAATTAAGCATAACTTAGTTCAAGTGCTTCTATCTAATAACATTTTATTCTGAGAGGTTTTAATATTTTTGTAAAATAACCATAATTAAATGTATAAATTTATTGTATATACATAAGTGTTCTCTAAAAATTGTTTGATAAATTATTCTTTACTTATAATTTGATTTTGAATCAATTTAAATTTCGAGTTTTTCCAATTTACTACATATAAAATTACAACTAATAAACTCAAGTCTTTAAGTGAAATTACAATAAATATTAACTCAATTAAATGACTTGACTTACGTCTCGAATGCTGCAGTTGATTGGGCACGTAGATATTTAGATATAAGCAGTCTTCCGATTGGTTCTTCAGCAGCGGCAACAGTCGTCGCAGCTGGGCGAGTCGGGCCCTGGGCACCTCCAGAAGCGCCTCCGGTCCATTGGGCGGAATGGGCACATTTTGTGGACAAACTGGCGAAAATCGATCCGCATTTCGTTCCGTTTTCCATGTCGATGGCGTTATGGGTGGCATAAATCTGCAAGTCAATCGGCAATCAGTCACATCAATATGTACATAAATATCTATCTATGGTAATGGTAATGGCATCAAACTATCGCGATTACTTCCGCAATTGGGGCGTCTGTCTGGTCGAAAGGATTTCTGAGCTGTGGCAGAGCAACTAACAACTAAACCCATCAATCAAAATTGCCAACCGATTGATTAATTGTGCATTTTATTGTTTTGCGCTGAAATCCATCGATCAAAGACCTCAACAGATTCTGATTTAGTGGGGAGGCGACTCCCAACTTTTGCTTCAATGTTGATTGTTGATTTTACGACACAATATTTGACGCGAAACATTTTTATTGTTTTCACATTTTTGCTTCATCTCGGTAAATGCTTCACATTTTGTTGCCAAATTTAACAACAATTCATATAACCATTAATTTGTAGCTTTTATAGCCCCGGTAACTTCCTAAGAAATGAACATAGTAAAAAAAGTATAAAATTATATGGCTTCAATACAATTATATTTTCTTCATCAAACTTAGTAATTCCCTGTACCACATTTTCGAAAAGGGAATATACAACACTGCATTCGACTTTCTTTTTGAATGCATCGATCATTTTTGAAGTATTATTTTCAGTTAAGATTACGACTAAACTTTCAATTTACCAAAAATGCGCATCAAAGATACAGTATCTGAATTTTTGATTGCAGAAATGTTTACGCCCAATGATTAATTAGCTTTCATATGCTATACGTTAAATCGTCAATTTGTCAAATTTTATGTTTGTTTAATCTTCTATATCCTTCGGTTATCCCCAGGTCCTTCCTAATCGACGACAGCGATTGTCATTGGAGAATGAATAATTTGTTAATAGACATCAGCAACTTGACGTGTCTTTGGACCAAAAATTCACTGGCATTTGATTAAGTTCTGGGCTGATGCTCATTTTGTGTGGCATCTGTTGCTGCTGCATAACAATGAGGCAACAACTCATAACAGTGGCAACATTGACTCAGGAAGTAATTAAAGAACAATTTGCCAGCATCTTGCAGTGAGAAGAGAGAGAGTGTATTGTGTGGTTGTGTGTGTGTGTGTGTGTGTGTGGAAATTCGAGTACTCGAAATATCATCTAATCAGACCATTCAACACACACTTGTGGTGCATGTATTGAGCCTGAGCATCTTCACTTTCGACGAGCTTTCGCCTGAAGGATACGAGTTACGGGACACAGGACACGCTCTCTTTCTCATGTGCATAAGTGTCAAAGTGTGTGGCAAAAACTTTAGTAATATGCCGCAAACTTCCCTTTAGATTTCTCACCCAAAAAGTTCGCTCATCGAACTTTCTGATGTGTGAATCAATGTGTTTCAACAAACCAGAACCGGAGAATCAGAGAATTTCCTAACTGTAGTTGGGGATTAGTTAAAGAACAAGGATAAACTTATTACCGCATTCACCTCGGCAAACATTCGCTCTCCATCAATATTCCCTTAATTGGGCACCCTTTTATTCTCATATAAACATATCTATTCCCTAAATTGGGCATCCCTATTTTCTTGGGAAATCATTTCTAGATAAAAATTTATATTTCTGCTGAATGCATAATTTAAAGTAATAATTATGCTGAAAGTCTGCTTAAGTGCATTCTTGTAAACTTGTTTCTGGTTTCTATAGAAAATGGAAGCGCTGTTAAGTTGGAGATGCATTTTTCCAGGATTGCATATTTGTAAGTTTTAAATTATTATTATTTTAAAATATTTGTTTTTTATGACCTTTCTAATTTGTAGAAGTAAGTTTTTGTGTACTTACTAGACCTCAAGTTAACTAAAACTTACTTCTATTATTAACTTTTATTCTTAATTTCAATAATTTAATTAAAAATAAAACTTGTTTTTACATTTTTATTTGCGATTTTTATAAACAAAATTGAAAAATAACTTTTATTTTTTATTTTTATTATGAAAATTGCAAATAACAGTTATGGTATAACTTTATTTTAAATTCTTAAAAATATTTATAAGTTTAATTTAAGTTGTTGTAAATAATAACAGAATAATTAAATAAACAACAAGAAATCAACATTATAAATAATAAAAATAAAAGTAACTTTTCATTTTTTTTTTATAAAAATCAGCAAGTAACTCTTATTTCATAATTTTTTCATAAAACTTATAATTGTTACGATCCCTGAATTTTTTTTAAAATTTGTTATAGAAGTTTTATCGTTATTTTTAAAGAAAAAGTAGCTTACTTTTCAGAATAACAGCCATGTTAAATGCTACAATTTTAACACTAGTCTCTTTGAGCTAACAAATAATCATCCTTGCTAACTGGGATAATTAACAGTTTAATTTAATTTAGTGCCTTACTTATGTAATCTCTATTGTTTGGAATAGAAAAACTTTTCTGTTTCAATTAAGCTCAAAAACTAAATCCGGCTAACAACTAATTGTTAGGTCAACACCATCCACACTGTTGCCATCGTTAAAAAGTGCCCCTTGGCTTCTGCCCCAACGAGGCCTTGGAACTTTAAGCTGGCCAAACAAAACATGGATGCGGGATATACAATCCTGTACCTCTGTTGCCATAGCCTGGCACGCAATATAATCGTGTGCAAAGTTTCGTTCATATATTTTTATCAAAATAATTATTAAAATTGCTTTCGCCAGAGGGCCAAGTTGAGGTTGCGAGAAAGTTACGCCTGCAATGCTGTTGCAAGCATGTTTGTGGTGCTGCACAAACGCGACACGAACAATCTGACTTGGGACTCACCTGAGACTGCCCACGGGTGGCGATGCATATGGTATGCCAAGGAATGCCTCCACAGGAGGCGTGGAACGCACCACAATGCCGCGCAGCAGGCCATACTTTGTCTTCACCGTGCTGTTGCTCAATTTGGCGCCATGGAGGCACTCACAGTCCGGCCAAAGGGATGATAAGAGCAGTAACATTACCAGCCACGTGGCTGCGTTGCCGGTCGCCCGATGGCGCCAACAAGATGGGGCTGACAGCGTTGTCTGTGTGCCCAGCGAGTGCCACAAATAGCGTGGCAGGGATGCTGATACCGGGAGATCCTTCTTCTCCCCCAACTGTTGCTGCTTTTTCTCTTTCTCCAGTTGCAGCTTAGGCTGCTCTTTTATTTCTTCTTCTTTCAGCTGCATCCCTTTTTCCTCCCTCTCTTGATTATCCTGCTCCCGTTGCCGCTTTTCTTCCACCTCCATCTGCTGTGGCTTCTCTAACAACTCCTTCTTCCACTCCAGCTCCAACTGGTGATTGAATGTTGGCATTGCCAAAATCTTATGAAATCTCTTTAATGTTATCAGTCTTATAATGCAAATTCCTGTGCGAAGTTGCAAGCGGATGCGTGTGTGTGTGTGTTCTGTCGTTTCCTTCAACTTGTCCACAGTTGTTGCACAAATACTTCTAAGGTAGCTCATCAAGGAACCGACAAAAATGTAACAGTAAATACGTAGAAAACGCGATTGGATTAGCTTAGTTTGTTTGCTTCTTGAATTTGTCCTCGTTAACAACTCCTCCTTTATCCTCATCCTCCGCCCTCTTATCCAGCTCGTCAGTGTCCGGGTGTATCGTGTTTGGATGTGGGTTTGAGTCTGATTGTGGCACTCGAATGGCATCTGATGATGATTTGTGGCATCTTCTTCATTTTGACGGCTGTGGTGCGCATGTTGAGCTTCTGCTTGAGTTGCCACAGCACCGACATGCTCATACCCTTTCGCTTTGATTTCAAATATTATACACTAAACTCCTTGTTGGCTCCACTGCAATCACTGGAATCCTTCTGCTTGTTCTGCTTACAACTTCTCCTCCTCGTCTTCTGCGGTGCTGCAAGCAAAAATGTCGAAACCGAAATGAAATGAAATATTAAATATCCAGGAAAATGTTTATTCTTTTAAATGTTGCAAAATGCAATAAATTTAATTTTTTCCCGATTTTTTAAGCCTAAAAAGTACTTTATTAAATAATTTGCTGTTTTAAATCAAGCTAAAACTAAACTAAAGAATCATTTTGTTTGTAGTTGCTTTTTTTTAAATCATTTTTGTTGTTGTACATCGTTCGCACCTTTTCACTGGCGAGTTTGAATCTTAACTGTGCAACGCATCAGAGCGTGGCATCCTTAAATAGCTTTTGCCACCGCCACCGCAACTTGCCACATCCGGGCGCCGGCGTGCACGGTAACTTGCAACTTGCCCCCTCTTGTTGCACCCCTTGGAGGCACATCCTGTCCGCCATATGGGCGATTGCTGCTTTTGACCTGGCTTTTATGCGCCATTTTAAATGCGCATGCTGTAGCTTCGGCCCGGACATTTGGACACTTTATTAAGCGTTGCATAGCACACGTTGCCACACGTAGCACACACCGCATCAGCTAAACCTAACGGCATTGTTATAGGCTGCACGCATTAACTTTTATCAATGAACAAAAGTTACAAATAAAAATAAAAGAAATCTTTTCAAAAAATTTTGAAATAAAAGCAGAATATTAAATAAGGAAAATATTTCAAAATAAAAATGAAATAATTCTTTAAATGATATTCATTGAAAATTCGGATAAGAAGTAAATAAAAAAAGGAAAATATTGTTCAGATTGTAAGAAAAAAATTAGAAGCAATTTGACAAAAAAAATTTAAATTCATATATTCTTAGAAAAAGTTATTTTTCTTTTTCTTACACACTCTCTGTACATATATTTTTCTCTTTCTCTTAATCCCTTTCCAAACCTCTCTCTTAAACAACTTCTATCGTAAATTTGTACATTTGTTGACTAAAACATAAGGAGCCAAATAAGGAGACTTTCATTGACATAAAATTCACCTGTCAACTTTTTTAAATAACCACATAAAAGGTAATCGCTGTTCATGCAAAAAGCTACCTTTGTCCTTTGTTCTAAGCTTCACACAGCATAAGAATTTCAAATGGACAGCCTAAAAAAAGTACAAAAATAGTCGGGGAAAAACGGAAAACGCAAACAAGGCAAACAAATGATGTGAGCAGCTAAGCTGCTTGGAGCTCATTAACAATTCTCAAATACGCAGTGGGTGAAAGAAAGAGAGAGGGAGAGGGAGAGAGAGAGAGAGAGAGAAAGAGAGAGAGCGAAAGAGTACGTATAAGAGAGAGATAGACACATGACGAGTACTGTAATTTAGCTTTCGGTCTAAGCAGACTCGTTTAAATCGTATATTTCTAAGGCTAAACAATTGACTGAAATGTAACGAGCATAAAACGACCAACAAATAAGCACACACACAACCAATCCAGACACACACACTCACACACAGTACACTCAGTATTTTGTCTAAATTGCAGCCATAAAACTAAAGTTTAACTATATGAAACCCAGCAGCCATCGCAGTTCTATTCCCATGACCATCTCCATCTCCGTCTCCATTTTTATTTCCAGCTCCATTATCAGCGTCCTTTTCTCGCTCCGTGCGTGTTGACATCCAAAATGTCGGCACGTTTTTTACAAAATATATATAAAAATTGTTTATTTTTTGTTGTTCTTTTACACTTGAGTTTGGGGTGTGAGTCATGGTAACAAAATGTTTTAGATTTTCAAATAAATTTGTACTTTCAAATAAAGTAAAAGCTTAAAATGGCATTTTGGCTGCAGCTTTCAGTTCTATTCTCCTTTCCTTGGGGTCGCGAATTTAGGTAAGGGAAGTGCTGCTCCTGGCAACATTCTTTAGACATTTCAGGAAGGGATCGGGAGATTAGGTTTCAGTGGATTTTCATATACAAATTGAAGTAGACGCTGCAGAAGGCAACGCATGTTTCCGGCATGATAAATATTTAAATTTTTGCTTGGCAAATGTCTTTCATGCTATGCGTTTGCCGTGTGTCCCGGTTCCTTTCCTACCCCTTTTTCAACCATGAGCAGCCCAACGCATTTTCCAAGTCAGCTATGTACTTTTTTTCCTTTACTTTTCTTTTTTTGTTAAGGCAAATCTGTAAAGACCGATAAAATTGCATATTTTTGCATGAAAAGAGGCAGCCAGATGAGGTGGAAGGGAAAAGGACGTTGACGACGACAGGCAGGACATAGACATTCATCCAGGCATCTCACACGTTCCCATAGCAGGGCGAGACAGGAGCCGAGAGAGACGGGGAGAGGGAAAGGATTGCAACTTGGGGACGATGACTGCAAATCATGGCTGTGCAAACAGGAAATGCTGCGTTCTCAGTCGTTTGCACACACATACACTCTCACTTACACACACACTCACTCACACACACACAGACTGTGTCATCATTGAGCAGGAACTTTTTCGCATTAAAACTCGATATAAAAGTTGCAAGCGCATTAAAAATTTGCTACACTTTACAATTGCAATCGCAGTTGGCATCCCGAAAATGTCCTCGTTATGTCCCCTGATTGTCAGCACTTTCCTTTTTTTTCTTTTCCTTTTAATAAGCTTGCGTTGAATTTTCCGATGAATTCGCAGTGTCATTCAAAAGATTTCAAAGGAAACCTCCTCACATTCCCCGAGACACCGCACAGTGGGGCCATTGCTCATTTTACTTTGCAAAAATCATAACTTTTGAATCAAATGAGATAATCGAATAATTTAAATGGCATATAATAGATAACTTTTCAAGCTATGAAATGCGCGTTTAAGAAATGTGCCACGCCCCCTAGATACTTACTTAGAGGATATCAAACTTGAAATTTGTGAAATTTGTGAAAAAAATAAATTATATGGCACCTAAAACAAAATTTTTTTTAAAAATTTGGATTTTTTTTGGTTTATTTTTAAGGTTTTTATATTTAAAAATTACTTTCAAAAAGTTTAAATACAAAAATTTTTTTTTTTTTTAATTATTTTTTATTTTTCGGGGTGAATCATCAGAATTGCATATATCGACCTAATTCCTATGGCTGTATATGATATAGTAGTCCGATTTCAACCAATCTAACATATTTTGAATCTGGGATAGTCTTCTACATCCAGACCAAATTTGGTTCAGTTCGGAACACTATATCATATAGCTGCCATAGGAACAATCGGACGAACTATGCAAATATGCCGCGTGTTTTTATTGTGAGGTTGAATTAGTTTTTTTGATTTCACGTAAAGGGATGGATCCGGACGGGTATAAAACTATATATATATATTCAGAGAAATGAACACTGAACCGTTTTTAAGTTAATGTACTACGGAACAGTGCGGGACTCGAAAGTTATCGTCTATCAAAGTAAAAAAATAATCCAAATCTAATGTTTTTTAAATTTAAATAGGTCAACCTTAAACGGTTGTACAACCCACAATTTTTACTTGATCTAAAAATCCTTTTTTGATTCTTAGTCCTTGAAGAATTCTCTATCAAATGGTTTTATTTGTTTTTTCGAATGCGTTCCCCAAAAAAAATATTTTTGCCAAGTTGTTCGGCCGGCGGTCCTGCAAAACACTAGATTTTGACTATTTTTGAACTTTGGTAGACGAAAACTCTCATGAATTAAAATGCATTAAGTTCCCATAGCTAAAAAACGCTTCACAATTGATTTCTCTTTATAGCTATATATGGTTTCATACCCGCCCGGACCCGCCTAAGAAGGTTAAATCAAAAAAAACTAATTCAACCTCACAAAAAAAACACGCGGCATAATTGCATAGTTCGATCGATTGTTCCTATGGCAGCTATATAATATAGTAATCCGATTTGAACCAAATTTGGTCTGAATGTAGAAGACTACCGCAGCTTCATCATATGTCAGATTGGTTGAAATCGGACTACTATATCATATACAGCCATAGGAATTAGGTCGATATATGTAATTCTGATGATTCACCCCGAAAAATAAAAAATAATTTTTAAAAAAAAAAACTTTTTTATTTAATTTTTTTGAAAGTAATTTTTAAATATAAAAACCTTAAAAATAAACCAAAAAAAATACAAATTTTTAAAAAAAATTTTGTTTTAGGTGCCATATAATTTATTTTTTTCACAAATTTCACAAATTTCAAGTTTGATATCCTCTAAGTAAGTATCTAGGGGGCGTGGCACATTTCTTAAACGCGCATTTTATAGCTTGAAAAGTTATCTATTATATGCCATTTAAATTATTCGATTATCTCATTTGATTCAAAAGTTATGATTTTTGCAAAGTAAAATGAGCAATGGCCCCACTGTGCACCGCGGCAAATATGCCAGTTATTGGACATATTTAAAGCAAGAGACGAGATTACTTGACTGTCAGATATCCGGGATAGCAAATATGTGAAATATAATTATTTCCGTTACACATTATCATTTCATTTTAAAATCGTTTTGTAGTGAATCCCAGTTTTGATATAATAAGTACTTAAGCAAGCGGGAAAGGCTATTGTCTATACTTATTTATTGCAAACATTTAGAATAGTAAATACAAATGGTTGCATACTTGTAGGCGCTTAACTTATTTAAAACACTTAAAACAGCCATTACTTGCCAACTTTCCCGATCTGGTTGCGGTTAAGCAGCATGATAGCTTATTACAACTTACTTATTTTTTAAATAACGGATATAAAAAATGTTACTTGTTTCTCTGAGTTCACTGAGTTAAATGTTTGTTATGTACCTTTATTAACCTTTAACATTTCACCTCTCACATCTTTTGTTAATGGCATAGCAAAAATAAATATTTAAAATATTCTTTGACAAACAGTCGAAGCAACAAAAAGATGACTAAAAGCGGTATTCAAAGTGCAACGACAACTTGTTGTCCTTGTGAGTAGCAAAAAGCAGTCGAGAGGAAAGTACGCTTAAAACTTTTCCAAAAATTACTAAGTATGTGTTATGCGCATGTAAAGTAAAATGCACAAAGTACTCGTACCAAAAGCTTAAGTACATACATACATATATTTCACTGCACTCAACTTTGTCGAAAAAAAGAAATAAAGTTAAGCCAACAAATTTAAACTGCACAGAACTGTGACAGGAACTATTCTCTTTCATAGCAAATGAATATGTTATTATTTATGTTGAGGACAAGTACAATAAGGCAAGTTAATATGAGTTTCAAGTTTAAAATATGTCAAATAGATAAAAGTTTGTTAAAAAAAAAATCTTTTAACCCATTTTTTTTTATTAAAATTTCCTGCAAAAAGGTTGCCATAATTCTAGATATTTCATTTATTTGCTACACTTTCAAGTTCCTTTTTCTGTAGAATTTACTTGCTTGCTAAACAAAAGTAAAAAAAGGAGACTATGCTTCTAAGAAAGTAAGTAACAAAAAAGCAAAGTTAAGTTCTCAAATATATTGTGTACTTTCACTTATATTTCCAATTCCACATTCGCATAAAATTACTCTGAAATATAAAATAAGTAACTCTCTACCTTTGACTGTAACACAGTAAATAATTTTCTTCCAGCTCATTAAGACATCATTTCTTTTTTGAGCACAAAGTAATTCTACTCGTTCTTTTATTATTTAATTAAAACTTTCTCTACCTTTGCTTCATCTTTCGGTTTTTCTTTCCCATTTTTCTTTTGCTATATTAAAGAATTCCTATGGCAACTTTGGTTTTTCTTTGCTTAGCTTTGTTTTTGATTGACATTTTAAATGAAATCAGCGAGAAGGGAAAGTCTTTCCTTTCTTTCTTTTGATGTTTAGTTCAGGTGACAATGGAACATCAATAATCAGGTAAATTGAGCCCTGCTATTGATGAGGAACAAACTCTTTCCATATTTCACATTTATTGGTATGCCTCAGAGATCCATTTGCTTACACATAATAATAATTCATTCTCAAATTCGAACAGGTTATGCATAAGATGCCGCCCGGGAGTTGACAAATTGCATGACCAATCCATATAAAGCCTATTAAAAAGCAATTTCCCTTCTTTCCTCAATGTGGTTGTGTGTGTATGTGTGTGCGTGTGGGGGAAAACGAAAGACCTGTTCGGCTTTCCATATGTTTGGGGCAACTTGTTTTCGATTTCCGCTTGCAGCATAAAGAGGCATGAGCACGCACACAGGAAAAATATTTTCCACTTTGCTGGAGACTAAGGGAAATGGGGATGAAAAACCGCAGCCAAAACTTGCCTGACATTGGACCATAAATCCAATTGTCAACTGTGCACAACTTTCTCATAACAAAAATATTGTGTTATTTTTCTAATTACTAACACAATGACCTTAATAATATCCTGCTCAACAAGAAGAGAAAACCAAAAAATATCGGCAAACTTTCAACAGTTACAATATGTGCCAAAAACATTGCGTATGCGTATGTGTGTGTATGAGCATGTGTGTGTGTGTTTTTTCTTCTTCTAAATTTAAAATGCTTTATTGACAAAATTTCAGCGATGAAAAGCTAAAAAAGTGAGGAAAAAATTAAATTTTCGTATGTAATTCGCCAACTCGGCGATTCCTGAAAATTGGTACAGCGAGCAGACATGTGTGGAAAAAGTGGGGCTGAGGGTATGCTCGACTAATAGATGCCCTGTGCTTATTTTTAGAGACATACTTACTTTAATAATATACATACGAAACATGATTTGCACAGAATATACAGGATAAACTTTAAGCTTTCTTACAGTTAAAGGTAAGTAGGTTGCGTATATTATATTAGTACGGACACGGTTGCCCTTAAGTATCTTTTGACGGACAGAAGGTCGCAGGGTAGCGTAATAAGTAAAGACACGGAGGAAGTATAAAAAGTGTCTGTTTGCAGGATATAGACATTTAAAATGTAAATAGACAGTGTCACAAATTAAGGTTTACATGCTACAAACTGAAACTGATCAGAGAAACTGGTCAGAGCAATCTGACAGCTGTTACTCATCAAGTATAAACTACCTTTTTGAATCACAGAAACTTTCTAATAACTATTCGACATATGTATTAAGCAAATTTAAGCCACAGATGCTCTTACAAAAAATAACATATACATATATATATATATATTATGTGAAACAAAATATCGTCTATATTGTAGAAAATACAAAACAATGAAAAATAATAAAAAATCCGAATAAAATGAAAAGAGCAACATTCTTCTCTTTAAAAAGTAATAAGAAATTTTCTGTCAATAGAGTATGCAGAAAATATACATACATGGAAACTACACAAAAATAAAGTTGCAAAAAAAAAAAAATGAAATGAGAGCAAAGTAAAGGCGCTGTCTCATTCGGCTGTGGATTCAAGCAGGCATGTAACCTCGTTTATATAATTTTTTTCTGCACAGCATAATGAAAGGGGAAAGTTCTGCAATTTCACCGCCCCATGGTTCCGGTTCCAAATGTCATCCAGTTATACACTTGTCGAGTGTGTGTGTTAGGTGCACTAAATGGCATTTGAAATGTTTTGTAGTTCTACTTTGGTGACTGTTGACTAGCTTTGCCTTTAGCCTTTTGCCGTTTGGAACAGAGGTTCTTTTCTCTTTTTTGCCAAACAAAGCAGCTCTGACAGCAGCCAGGACAACGTGTGCCAGGACGACGGATGCCACTGGAGTCATTCTTTTTTACAGAGTGACCCGCACACTCGCATAACAAATCATTTTAGCACACACACACACACACACACACACACACACACACACACGTACACGCTGAAAAGGTTAAATGTGAATTATAATTAAAAAACAAAATGAAAACGTAATTCCTTTCTAGGAAATTGAAATTGCTGGCCTTTGCCTGCTTTAGCTTTAGATTTGGCTGCTTGTTGAACGTAACTCAACCTCAACCTCAGTCGTCTACGTCACCGAACCCGAAACCCTTGAAGCCATAGTTTTTTCATCTTTTTTTATAACTTCCGTTGTGTTCAGCTTTTTAAAATAATTATGAAAAAGTTGGCTTTTAATTAGAAAATTAAAAGATCGCTGGTTCTTAAGCACGTTTTTATTTAAATCACTTTGCAAAGCATTTGCTCCACAGCAAATGATTCACTTTTGGACTACTTTCATGTTGTGCTTTTGAAACATATACGTATGTAACTTGATTGGATAACTTTTCATGACACAAGAAAATATCTTGAAATCTTTAGAAAGAAGCAAATTTTAAATTCCTAGAATAGAGTAATTTTAAAAACTTCACTACATCTATGTTGTATTTAAGTTTATTAATTTTTAAACTAGTTTCATTACATTCATCGATTTGAAGTATATATAAAACAGAGTGAATGATTTAGAATTTAGGCATTTTAAATTTACAAGTATGTAGAGGCAGACTAATTCCAATTTTAAATATCTTGTAGAACACACTTTCTCTTAAAATTTTCAGTTCATAATGACCTGTACTTAACTAGAATTTTTGAAATGGTTTCTAACCATGATTTAAACTTTCCCTAGTGCTTAATATATTTCTAAGCTATGTCTAAATTGTCATTAAATTGTCTCTGGCTAATGTGTAAATATCTCAACGCATTTCGACAACGACTTTCCAAATCTCTATTGCAAAATTAAATACAGAAACAAGAGTGTGCCGTGTATGGGTGTGTGTGGGAGGATGTGTGTATTAAATGAATATATAGTATGGCTTGCTCACAGCTCTAATTAGAGCCAAGGGACTGTTGCTCCTAATGACTTCATCTTTCGGTTAAGTAAATGCAAATGAGAGCACCAAAGTGGGAGATGGTGACAACAGCTGATTTACAGAGGATGCGACTATATAATAATGCATGAACAATGTTAATGCCGAGGAGGAGGATTAACATGGAAATGATGATGAAGACATGGAAGGAAGAGGAAGGTTGACCCAAAGTTGACCAATTCACGCAGGCATAAATTATTTATGACTGCGGCAATGGTAAACATGCGTGCAAACATTGTTACCAACAATTTCTGTGTGCATATGTGTGTGTAAGTGAGTGTGTGCGGATATCCGCAAGGCATATACTTAAGCATACGTACTTACATATGAGTAAGTACTTTAGTTACATATACATATGTACATACATAATACAAGTGTAGCCAATAGCTATACTCCTGTCTATATAAAGTGGCTGGAACTTGAAACCCACTCGAATTCGAACCCTGAAATGGTTGTCGTATTTGCTATGTACTTAGTATAATTAAATGGGCTTAATGCAAATGCCCCCGAACGTTAGTAGCTCATGTTTGCAGCAACAGACGCAAGTTTATATTCATCATCCGGCTGGTTTGGCAGCTTGAAACAGATGCGCACCAGGATTCCGGATGCGGACATGGACAACAGCAACAACAACAATAACAGCAACAACTATAACAACAACGAGATGAACACATACATGAATATGGACATGCTCTGGAATTTTCGCATTTTCCTAGTGGATTTTATGCGGAAATGTGAGATCGTTTGTAATTTAATGAATATGTAAATTAAAGCATGCACTTAATGTGAGTGTCTGTGTATGCGCATGTGTGTGTATGTGTCTGTGTGTGTGCTCATTTACAATACATGCATAAAGTATTGTAAATATATCCAGTCGTAAATTTATTGCTGCCTTGAAGCAGAAAGTTTCAATCGGTGCCAATGGAATTAATCGCACAAACAAAACACACTTGCCATTAAGTACTCACACACTCATATGCACACTCAAACTCACACTCATATCCAGTTATGCACTTGAATGTAACTGGGTGTGTGTGTCAAGCACATCCTTCTCTATAGAGCAGAGATAACACTAGAACAACAATTTCGCTTTGTCTTGTTTGCAGAAAGAGAGTCAAAAAGTAAGACAAGCAAAACAGACAATAGCAAGTTTTTCTGCCTGGCAATGGAAAAGCATCGTAAACACAATTCGATTGAGCCTAGTTGAGGCGATTCACTCGGAAAACTTGTGCACGTTTTCCTTGTGTTTTGACAGCAATCCATTTGAGATTTCATATACACAAAATAAGTATCTTACATCGGAGGAACCCAATGGAAAAAACTTGAACAAGTTTCCAAGTAGCCTATCAATTGGAAAATGAAATGAATGCAGAATTGAATGCAGAGCCATTGGGATTCGTAGCAATTTTACTAAGTAATCCATGCTGATCCATTTCTATGGCATACTTTTTAGGGCAGCGGGCTATGAAGTCTATAAGTACTTCTAGTATTCTCGAAATTTCTTTATGCAATAAATAGCGTACATTTCAAATTTAAATTTCAAATTTGAAGTTTATCAGGTTTCATTAATTGAATTAAGAGATCAGTTTTAAATATTTTAATTGTTCATTATTACCATTTTTGTTAAAAATACCAATAGATTTTTTATTAAATAAACATCAGTCAAATTTAGTAAAAAAAATCACATAGGAAAATCAGATTTATTTAAGGTATAAATTAAATTACAAATATACAGGTGTGCTACAGAAATCTCTTCCACTTGAATTTAACTTAAATTTTTATGAAATTTATGTCTTTTTTCAAGTGGAAGAGATTTCTGTAGCACACCTGATTATTATTCCAAATACTAAATTAGACAAAATGTGGGAAAAATATCTTTAAAACCCCCAGTTAATATGATGCCAATATATATAAAAAAAAAATGAAACATAATAAGTCGTGATTAATACCGTGCTTAATACCCTTAGAGGATCTAAAATAAATTTGGATTTTGGATAATTAAAATTATTCATGAAAACAAACTTTCTAAAATTCATTCTCCACTGTAATTAAATATAAACAAAAGCTAAGTGCATTAAAAGCATTTCATGTTTTAAAATTTCGATTTGCATATTCATTAAATGCATAACACATTTTACAAGAGTGTGAGTGTGAATATACATAAGTACGCGTGAATATTTACAATACAAGCATTGTAATTGGAAATTGGAAAAGCCAAATACAACGGCCAACTCATTAACGTTAAGATAATTAACATGTAATCAGTGTTGTAACGACTTTGACGACGATTGTTAATCGTAAATATAATTATCAAAATTGAAAGCGGCAAGTGGTATAAATTTAATACGCAGCTTCCAAACGCCAAACGAGTTCAGTTCACGTGCCTCACACACGCGTCGCTCTCTGGGGCACGTTGCGAGTTTGCGTGGCATTTAAACAAATAATTGTGTAATGAAAAACAATAAAGTCGAGACTGTAAAATCAACTGCATAAATCAGGCAGTTTGTCGGTCCCTCTATCCGCTCGTGCGTGCTGTTAGCCGAGGTAAATGGCATATCAATGCGTGATTACGTATACGCCGCATGGTCCCGACAAACAAATTGGGAAAAGTGTGTGGGCAGGGGTATGCTGGGCACGGGGATGCTCGCTTCATTATGCCGAATGCCTACGTACACTACTTATTTATCAAGTGACGTCGCCTTTATTTATGTCCTCCCTCACGCTGAGTGGGAAGCCCTGTTCGCTTGGTTCCGCGTCCTGTTTCCGCGTCACCCTCATCGGCGTCATTATTATCCTCTGTGCGGGACAGGCGTACATATATAAATGTATATAAACTACAGAAATAAGCGACTGCATATGAGTGTGCGTGGGCGTGTGTTATCTGGTTTGTGGCACTGTTGATAATGAGAAAGGACGTCATATCCCTGCTGCCTCCTGCTGCTCTCTGTTGCCTGATGATGTTTACGTTTGAATAATTTATGACACAATAATAACTGAAAAGAGTCAGTCGCGATTCAAGCCACATTGCAATGTGGTTGCCGCAAGGTGCAAAAAATTCCGTGGTCTTTGGAAATGCTATTTTGCTATTTAGATACATCCTGCACGCAGGCGTCTGGCGTCAAGAGTCCTTTTTATTCATTCATTCAAAAAAAGGAGGATAAAGCAAAAAAAAGAGAGAAAAAATGATAATTGGCTACAAGTCGACGAGACGACGACAAGACTGACAGTCAAAAGGGATCCAAAGCTTAGACAGCGCCAGTTACCAGGAGATACTCTCTCATTCACACACACGCTACCTATCTCTGTCTGTCTTTATCGAACAGGGGTTGGAGGCAGGATGTGTGGGCGTGCATTGCTTTTTGTTGTGTGTCGGTCAGAAATCAGAAACAGTCGAGCGAACAGTCGCGAACGGAAACTGTAGCTGAAAGTTGAATGGCATTGCGGCAAAGTGCAGAGAAAAAAAGGGAATATAAATTGCCTCTTAAATATGGAATAAGTGCGGAAAAGTCGGCAACAAGCACAACAAACATGCACATAGATAAACTATATTGCTTTTGGCCAAGATAAACACAGACAAACACAGTACACAGTTTGCACATGCACACACATAGTTACACTGACAAATAACTAAGATGTATCCGCTCGAACAAAAAGCCAAATAGCTTCAACAGTTTTATATAAAGACCGAGCCTAAGATAAAATGGGCGGTAGGCATTTTGTAGGCGTGTAAACGGCCCCACCTTTCATTCGTTTTTGTGCCCATTTGTTTGGCACGTTCTCTTTTAAACGAAAATGCCTCGGCACGTCATTTATTCAAGCCTATCCAGAAAGTCGATTCAAGTTTTTAGTATTAAAGCCACATCATGTAAATGGGGGGAGAGAGTGAATATGGAGACCATATCAAAAGGTTGCTCTGGATTTATGTTGGTCAATCAACAAAAATGATTATTCAGTGTTGCAGCAATAACATTTCAAGTATTTTACATATTCATTCATCAATTGATTTGAAAAACCGAATGCTATTCAAATAAAGTCTTAAAATATGCCATAAATTAAGCTTCAGCAACAAATTGATTCGATATTTGGCTTTTACAACTTGATTGCAAATGCTCAAAATTTTATTTTATTGCAATAAAATGGGGTAAAAAGAAATTTTTTCAATAAGAAACAGATAAATATAATCCTTCCTCATAACATCATTTAGAGTAAAGCTCAAGTCTGCGCACAAAAGTATGCAATGCAAATTTGAACACTTTTTTGCCAGACAACATGAATAAGTTAAGTTAAGTTGTTTCAACTTTATCTATGCTCAAGATAAGCAAGCACAAGAACGGAAATAAAATCCCGAAAGTTGTAAAATTTCTCATACATATTTCTATGCAAATTTCATTTGTTTTCTTTTTACAATTCTGTCTAACTTTCAACAAAAAAAAAACAATATTATTATTATTATTATTAAACTTTTCTTGCATTTTATTATAAATTTTTGGATATTTTAGACGAACATTGTGAAATTTTAAGTAAATCAATTTACAATTATCTTAATGAATGAAGGAATAAAAGGTATACAATTTTTGTTTCAATTTTTATTTAAATAAATTAGTTTATCTCTTATGTATCCTCTACATACGAATTTAACTACCAGCCTCTACTTTTCACACATAAATCAAAATTGTATATGTCATCTATGGGCGATATTTGGTGTTTCACGTAGTAATTGGACTTCAGCCAATATTCGGCTTTTGGCTTAACGTCGATTGCCTTCGAGGAGTACAGAGGATAGCGCTATTACAAAGAGATACCTCAGTCAAAGAGGAGCTTAGCAATTTGCACGACAAGTTGAAAAATGCTGTTACAAATACAAAGACAAAGCCATTCAAGATTTGTGTACTGTGTCTGTGTTGGGTATCTTCTGTTGGCCCCCACGACTTTTGACATGACTGGCAAACAAAAGTTGCCGCTGGCAAAGACGTTCACACGAACGTTCACTCTCTCTCTCTACCTCCCTCTCACACACACATAGGAAACTTGTAGCTGACATTTTCGCCTTCCATGGCCTTGCTATCCATTTTTAGCGCAGTAAAAATCCCACTGCACACATTTCAAGCAAAAATTTCAATTAAGACTTTTACTCTGCATTCATTTTTGTTGATTTTTTTCCTTGCCCGCCATTTTGTTTGTTTTTGTGTTTCTGTGATGCGTGTGTGTGTGTGTGTGTGTGTGCGTGGTAATTTTGTATGTTATAAGCGAAGGCAAAATACTTTTGTTTGCTTCGGCCGGATGCAATTTTAATCTGTCGGAATGCGGCTGAAAGCTAACTAGACAGAGACAGCATGAGAGCGTAGGCAGCATAAAATATTGACTGCCAAACCACAAATACAAATACATCTAAACAACAACAAAATAAAAGAAGACAAAGAACGAACAAGCACATATAATATTTTAGTTTTGTGACCCAAAAATGTCAGTAGGACATGAGTTATCACCGTCGCCGTCGCCGTCGACGCCGCCATCGCTGCTGACATCAACGTAATTGTTGTTGTTGCGGTTGTTGTTTTAGGCTTGCAGTTTGCTCTTTCGCATTTGCTTGTTTGCGTGTGCTTGCTGTGGCATGGCAACAACTACAACAACAGAGAGAGGCAGAGAGAGAAGAGACTTTTGCCTTCGTGCGTAACTCGCGAATACGCACGACACCCACAATGAAATACGAAGCTATAGCTCAAGGCGCTCACAGCAGCCGTTACTTCTGCTGTCGCCTCTTGAGTCGACGACGACTGTCACTTTTCAAGAAAGCAAGAAAAGAAAAAAAGTAAATGAAAATCTGTTTCGGGGCGTTTTTCTTGACGCTGCTTGCCCCAATGCTGTAGCAGCTGCCTCTTTACATGACTTATTTTACGCTCACCTTTCGTGCTTGTTTCTCTGACTCTGCCTTTGCCTCTGCTCCCGTTGCCGCCACCTCCAGTAAAGTTGCTTAATCGTCTTTGTCCTTTTTAACTTTTGCGCCGCCAATGTTGCTGTGCTTGCTGTTCTTCTGTGGTTTTTTCCACTCAACTTTAGTTGGCCACACTTTCGATGCTTTTCCTTTTTTTTTTATTTTTCTAGGCGCGTGTGTATATTGAAATTATTTGCATTAGTATTAAGTAGTTACACAAATATACACAGACACAAAGTTGCAAATGCAAGTACGCATAATGTACAGTATGACAAGTAACTGTTTTGAGCCAACAAAATTATCGTTTATGTTTTTGATATTTTTAAAACTAAGCACAATGGATCTTGTGAATTTTATTAACTTGGTTTATGAATTTAAGCGACAATAATAAAATAAGAAATAATAACAGCAACAAAGAATGGGAATTTTTACGAATTTTTTTGATTTGTCCAATGAGTTTTTTGCCTAACTGTGTGTGTGTGTGTGCGTGCAAGCGTGTGCGTGTATATTTGATTTTCTTCACTTTTGCTTTCGCTGACTTGTGGCGACTCAGTATTCAACAAATTGTTCGCGGTCGTGATTCTTCACACCTCACACTTTGTTCGCGGATGCTGTTGCTGCTCTAGTTTTTGCAGTTAATTGAGCTGCTTGACACTTCTTTTTTGCAGTCACTATATTATTTTCTTTTGTTCACACACACACACTAACTTTGTCACACGTAGTTTTACGATGTTTTTGCAAATAATTTCAGCTAAAATTTGACTTTCTGTTAACTTTTACTTGTATTATTTGATTTTATCCGTGCGCCGCGTCCGTTTGCGTGCGCGTTCGCTCTGGATCTGATGCGACGACGATGCTTCGACTCTAATTGCGTTAAAATATTTTTGCTCCCACAACAACAGCATCAGCTGCAACAACAACAACAACAACAACAACAACAAAGCTAGTTGCTCACTGCTCTCTCTAATTTGTCTGTCTCTTGTTATTTTCAGCTGCTTCTTCTTTCAATTTCACACAGTTCAATTTCAAGTTGAAAACTTTTTGAAACTAACTCACTCACACACACACTCATACAAACTTTGACTTTGACTCTTTTGCTGCTTCATAGTCGACATTTACCATTCAATGTGCTTCGTGCACATTCGTGCTTTCATTCTGTGTGTCTGTATGCCTGTGTGTATACATACTTATATGCTTTTATTTTGCCATCTCGGTATTGTTGTCTCCCAGCTTCGTTGTGAGAGCAGCGTCACTTACACATTTCAAATTTCGGCGCAAGCTCAGTTTATTGTTGCCGTTCGCTGTTGTTGTTGCTGCTGCTGCCGCTGCCGTTGCTGTGCTGGCATTTCCATGCTTGGGTCCTTGTTGCGCTCAGCATCCACTTTTTGAGCCCGCTCCCGCAGCTGATGTTTCTGTTGTCGTTGTTGTTGTTGTGTTCTCCTTGTTACACTTCGTGTTTTGTGTGCGCTCTCGTTTCCCAGGCCCGCGAGCATTGACCACCGATTCAGAAGCTAGTTTTTGGCGCCTTGGGCCATTAACAAACCATTAACTACATTGAAATAATATTGAAATTATAATAATTTTGAGCTAATGTTGTTTTTTTCCAATTAAAGCATGAGGTTTAATGCTGCTTTCATAATATGCCAATAGCATTAATCTTATTATTATTTACAAATAATTAAGTGTATGTTATTTTTCATATTTTCAGTAATATGCTTATATTTTTGTTTGTAATTTAAAATATTACTCATACGAACTTACTACAAGTACTACTGTAAGAGAAATATTGCAGAGCTGGGTTTTACAAATTTTTTACAGTCAATTTTTTTTGGAGTCATAAAATAACTTAGCTTTGTACCTTAATATCTTAATAGTATGCAAATAAAAAATCCAAATGTTATTTATGCATATTGGAACTAAAACTAACACTTTGTTTTACTATCAAGTAAAGTAGATAAGTAAATTGAAGATAAAGAAGGACTCCATGAGTTGTTACTGAATTAAGAATAATGGTATGCTTAAAATACCACTTATAGAACAATCTGTTTGCTACCGTTAAATGCAGTTTGTTGAATTTCATTCATGAAACAATGACAGCGGTAATGCAGGAGATAAATGGAGGCCCAACATACATTTCCAATTGCTTTCATTTAACAGGTGTGAGCAAGTGTGTGTTTTGTATGCTTATACATACATATATTTATATGACAATACCTTGGATTTTAAGTCCGCCCCTGGGCGAGTCACTGCCACTCACTGCCATTGTTGGCTGTGCTCCATATTATATGGTGTATGTATTTTATTTTTGCATACTTTCCCGGCTGACTGGCGTTGTTGTGCGTCGTCCTCGTCGTTCCCTTTTGTTGACGTTGGCTGTTGAGACTCTGCGGATGTTGCTGTGGATGCGGTTGTGGTTGTTTTTGCTGTTGCTGTTACTGGAGTACCTGGGCGAGATGCTCTTGTTGTGGGTCGCCAGTGTTGCGTTGTTTTTCCATGGTTGACTTGTCTGAAGTGCAAATTTGCTTTAATTATACCGTGGCAAGCGTCAACGGCAGCTGCATCAGTTTTTGCCATCACCGTCACCGTCACCCACCGACACCGACAACCCTACTGAGCAACCCTACTGTCCCCTCCAAAACGTAACATATATTACTTGGCAGACATGGACGTTAGCGTAGGCGGCGACAACACAATTTACTTATTCCTGCAGGCAAATTTTTACACTTCTGTGCTCTCACTAGTAGTGTGTGTGTGTGAGGATAACATACACGCTGACTGTTGTGTGGATCGGATATAGAACTTTTTAAGCAGTTTGTAAATAAAGATTGCGACTATACACCAGTTTTTTTTATCACCCATTAGCATATTAAGTTAACTAATGTTTTGGCATACTGTGATTTAAATATATATTACTTATTTATTTATTTATTTAGTGTCAGCTAAGTACAGTTGACCAAAATTAATGCAAAAAATTAAAGAAAAATATTTAATAATATTTAAAAAAACTAATATTAAATTTATTAAAAGTAAATTTAACTGAAATGATAGAGAATTAATGAATTAAAAATCTGGGGGTATTCAAAAAAATTTTTAAAATGATCCAAAATTTATTGCAAGGATTGGGGAAAACCAAGAAAAACCCAATCAGATAAGAAAGTGTTAGTGGTAATAATTAGTAATAATACAAGTACTAGAGTTAGTGATTTCTAGAAAGCTATTTATATTTAAATTTAATTTTAATAAATTTAATTAACATTAGTGATTAATATGCGATACCTGTAATTGCATTTGATAAATTAGAAATTTGGAAAATTAATAATAAATTGGCTTTAATATTATTGTTGCTTTAATTTGATCTCAATTGTTGTAGATTAATTTTAATATAATATATTTGATTATCATTTGCGATAGAATGTTTTTTTTTTTTACTAAACTTAGTTATAAATCGGCGCAGTGTATTTTCTGTTTGCGAACGCTTTAATTTCATTCTCTCAGTGGAACTATTCGCATCGGTATCTGTGCCATTGACGGAGATCCACCCTCGACTATTGAAGCCGTGTCTGACTGCGTTGTTGTCGTTGTCCACATTAGTCCACATTGGTGGCGTTGTAACCATCGTCATTCTCATCGCAGTCACCGTCACCAAAGTTGGGTTTGATTGCTGGCATTCGATATTGGTTGTAATTAGCTTTAATTGAAATTGCTCCTTTGCCATTCACTAGCTTCGTGATTTGGGTTTTAATGTGCAAAATGTGTGTGTAATTTTGTCAAAGTTAATTTATGGCTAAGTTTGCCGTTCCCCCACTCCCACTCCCATTGCCACATCCCCTTCATCCTACTCACCGTACTCATCCGACCATTTGCTTTGGCGCTCTTCACTTTAGTTTTCTGACATTTTTGGTGAAATTTATTTTCACATTACAGTGAAATGATTAGAGGAAACGCAATTAAATAAATGCATGTGCAAATTGTTATTTATTTTTGGTTTTCGTTGCAGATTTCTGTTTGCTGATGGTCCAAATTTAATACATTATATTCCCCTTCCTTTTTAATGGTATTAAAGAAAAGCACACACCGTTAGGCGGAAACGGATAATAGTAAGAAGCAATTACTTACTTAAGTTTATAAGTTAAATTACCACCAATCTTGTTGTCCTATCAAAAAATATTGCATCAATCAAAATTTTGAGAGCTCCAAAACTTTTAAGTCTTTGATTACTTAAAATCTCATATTAATCTTTATTTTAAATTCTTGAATTTTATATTTATCGAAGTAAAATAATTTTTCCGATGTAAATTTTCATAAAATTTTATCGACAATGATCTAGTTAGTTTTTATCGCTGTAGCCTGAAACTTAAAGAAACTTGAGAATCATTCTCGCCAAGAAGATAGATACGATAGATGGTTTTATGTCTAGAGATAATTATACAAAATAATATGTTTATCCAACCAAATTAAAGGGTAGGGTTTCTGAACGTCATTGCACAAATAGCAATAAAAAAAATATTCCGAAAATTACGTAAACAAATCATATAAAAACGTAAGATAATTTGTATATCTAATGACTCGATTTTTGTTACTTTTGTTTGCTATCAAGATTTGATTTTATCAAAGATTTCATAAAATATTTGAAGACTTTCGATAATAGCTTATAGATAAGAATAGAATCATCAACAATTTGTAACAGAGCTTAAGACATATTTTAAATAAAGTCATATTAAATCTGGCAAAATTGACTTAATAAGTCAATTGTTGATAAGGTAAATCAATAAATCTGAAATAAATAACAAAATTGTTGCAAATAACTAAAAACATGTTGTAGACACGCTGTCTGCCAGAACAAATACAAATTTAAATATATTATACACATAAATTAACTCATTAATTAGATATATCATGTAGTCGGATCATATCATCGATCATTTCGGTTTAAATAAAAGTTCTTCAGAACTAGACGGCAGGCCAGTCAAAATAAATAAACAACTTGACTTTATTGGCACAGATAATGCCCCGTTGATATAAAATATTATAATCAAGTGTTTATTTAAGATTTGTCAATGATTATTGGCGGGTGAATGGAAAGTACCGAACCACTTTTAATATGAGTAATCTAATAAAAAACGAACGTTGCTCGACATATTGTAGGTCAATAGATGCTTACTACATATCATTTTAAAATTGTATCACAATGTTTATTTTATATGAATGAATTTAAGGCTATAGAAAGCAAATTAAATGTTAAGGATGATTGAACAAAAATAGATAAAGGATTTACTTCTATCTATTACATATAGTTTATCAGTTTTAAATTACTCTTTTCTGGACGCTTTTACAGGGTATAAAAATATTATATGATGTTAAATTAAATCATCAACACTGGTATTGTACATTTTGTTTATAAAATGTTTGAGCTCAAACTAATTGAGCACAGTCAACAATGGGAATAACAATCCAATCCATCAATCATTTTTATTGCATACTTTTGCGTATCATATTCGCATAGCAGCTAACTAAACTTATTAAGTTTTTGATGTATTCGCCAAGTTAATTCTTTGCAAATATTAACTCTACTTTAACTTGGACTATTACAAAAATAAAAGGCGAGTATGATAATCGTTTTACGAGCATGCTTTTAATGTGCTCTCAACTCGAGTAACCAAATAATTTGATTGATATGTACCTATGTGATGGATTGAATTTATGTTAACAGAAATCTTTTAGACGTGAAGAAAAATATATATTAAATATATAAATTAAATATGTATAATTTGTGCCATTCGATTTGTTACCGCCTCTAAGCGCTACTCGAATTAACTTGCACTGCCGAGAACGTGATTCGCACGCCCATTAAAGATATTACAAAAACGAGGCAGACATCTCTTCGGCTCCTCTTCGTATCTTTTTCGTTTCGCACGATCGGCAAGAGAGTGAGAGTGGGCGCTGTGAAAGGAGAAGGGAGGGAGTGCAGTACGCAATTGAGGTAATCGCTGCGTTTCGATTCTTGTACAACGAGTGCGAGCACTCTCATTCACACTCACACATACATACATACATATGTAATCTGCTTGCGTGTGTGTGTGTGCCTATAAAGCGTTGACAAGAATTTGCAGCGATTTAGTCTTATTAAAATCGGAGCTGCGCTCGGGAGTCCGTGGATCGGGAGTCGTTGTGTGGATCGCATTCGCTCTCATAGAACGATTACTTCGCGTGTTTTGCCGAAAAAAAAGTTAAAATAATAAAATCGTTTTTAATTTCCTTTTTGAAACCAAGTTAAGAGTACGTTCGATTTTGAAGTCTCGTTTAAATATTATAAATAATTGAAAAGGCAAAACTTTATTGCAATATCAATATTATTAGAAAAGATTATAACAATCGCATCGATACTATACGTGATACGATTTCTTTAAGGGTAAAGTTCTCATAAAGTAGTATAAAATTTAAAGCTTATTTTAAGTGCTACTTGTCAAAAGCTCTCATGAATTATTAATAACAATAAATTCCTTTAAATAATAAAAAATTGTTAAATACGTTGAGTTACACTTCTTATACGTGATCAATTAACAAATTAGCACATTAAAAAATTTACTAGCAAAGTTTATAATATGCTAACAATTTGTTTATAAGCATGTTAACATGTGCAATTACAAATCGACTTAATTACGAGTGTGATATCAATACGTTTTCAATCTTTTGTGAATTCTAAATACTAATTAATTGTAACGGAAGCCCGTTCAACGACTTTAATATGATTTAAGCCTTAAACCGGTTTGTGATCTCTTAATACCTGTACTTAGTATTTTGTTATCATATTTAAGTGCCGTTTATTGAACTTGACACAGTTCGATAAGAGTGAGAAAGCGATCTTAATTTATGGCATACCCATTATTAAAAGCAAAAGGGGTTATTAACATAAGCAGAATGTCACTTTTGTTTTGTGAGAAATTGAGCTTAGTCGTTGAATCTTTGACCGACCATTTTTAAAAACTTTAAACTGTCATAACTTTGTCAAAACTTAACCGATTTCCAAGCAGAATGTCAGTTTCTCATTGTCTGGCCTTTAATTTGATTTTGAGTCCGAAGTAGTAAACAAAAATTTTAAAATTCGATATATCGGTATTATTTGCCGATTGATCGATTCTTTTGTTGCTATCGATCTTAACACTTCGATTTTAGTCTCGTTTCGCAAGTTGGATTTTCATCACGAGTTTAAAGTTACATTTATGTTAAAGTGCTGGTCTTTTCGTGAAAAGCTCTTGGCTTTAATAAGTGCTTTAAGTTGGTGAAGTTTTGGTGTACGTGAGCTAAAGCATCATCATTATCATCATCATCACTTACATATGAGTAAAACTTTTAATATGTAAATTTTGTGCAAGTTAAGTTTTTATTTAGTTACGTTTTTATACTCTGCACACATGCAAAGTGAGTGATTAAAATGCGTAGGCGTTGTTGGGGAATCTCTACCCTATAAAATTTAATTATGCAAATCAGGGATTAAAACCCTAACCGAAACCGTAACCTTTAACCGGTAAAAACCGATTGAAATTTAAAACCGTAACTGAAACCGTAACCGAAAAAAAAAACTTTCATTTGACCGAAACCTTAATACCGAAATTCTGTAAACCGAAATAACCGTTTAGTAACCGTTTCATTTATAAGGGTTAATTTCGGTTTTTTATACATTAAAAAAAAAATTATTTCTCATTTTTATACCCTGTGCCCATTGAAAATGGTCAAAAAGGGTATATTAGATTTGTGTGATGTATGTAACAGGCAGAAGGAAGAATCTCCGACCATATAAAGTATATATATTCTTGATCAGCATCAACAGCCGAGTCGATTGAGCCATGTCCGTCTGTCTGTCCGTCCGTCTGTCCGTCCGTCTGTCCGTCCGTCTGTCCGTCTGTCCGTCTGTTTGAACGCGTCGATCTCAGAAACTATAATAGCTAGAGACTTCAAATTTGGTATGTTGGTTGCTGGATACCGGACGCAGATCAAGTTTGTTTTTAAATTTGGATCGGAACACTATATCATATAGCTACCATAGGAACGATCAGTCGAAAATCAAGTCTCAGTATGAAAAACTTTTTTGTTGTTTGAGATATGTGAACCAAACTGACAGAATATGTATATGGGATGGTCGCATACATTATGACCAAATTTGATTGAAATCGGACCACTATATCATATAGCTGCCATAGCAACCATCAGTCCAAAATCAAGTCTCAGTATGAAAAACTTTTTTGTTGTTTGAGATAACTGAACCAAACTGACAGAATATGCATATGGGATGGTCGCATACATTCTGACCAAATTTGATTGTACTCGGATTACTATATCATATAGCTGCCATAGCAACCTTCAGTCGAAAATCAAGTCTCAGTATGAAAAACTTTTTTGTTGTTTGAGATATGTGGACCAAACTGACAGAATATGTATATGAGATGGTCCCAACCAATATTCTATTTTATGGAGACTGGCACAGGGTATCCTCCAGTCGAGCAAACTCGACTGTAGCCGCGCCCACTTGTTTACTATGATTTTTGATTTTAATTTTCTTATGTTTAATTTTCAATTTTTATTTTTGATATTAATGATCGAATTTTCATAGCACTGAATATGCGCAAATAAAATAAATTTAAAATAAACTGAAGAATATATGAAAGAAATGTGTGAATGAAAATTTAAGAAAGTAATACATTTTTAATTATTATTATTATAATATTAATATACCTATATTTTTTGCAAAAAAAAATTTTTTTGTGAACCGAAACCATACCGGTATTTTAAAACCGATACAAACAAAAACCGGTTCACCGTTACGAAACCTTTATTCAAAGATTTTGCGTAACCTATAACCGAAAACCGAAATGCGAACATAACCGAAACCGTAACTGAAACCGATATTCCTTTCGGTTTTAATCCCTGATGCAAATTATCAAAGCATTTTGTAGATAAAATCTTAAATTTTCTTGTCTTTTTATTTGGAAAATTTCATGATGACATGAAAACAAGAAAATCTATAATCAATAGAAAAATGCACAGCTAGTTACGGGGTATCTTTTAGTAGGTTACTCCCGATTATGTGAGAGGAATACGATGTGATGGATGTCCTCGAAAATTCTGAGAATTTAATAATGTTTGAATAATAAGCAAGTAAAAAATTACAACTATTTACAGGATATCTACCAGTCAGGTACGCCCATAAGAGTTTAGTATTTGCTAATGGATGTACGAATATTCTGAAAATTTCACATTGAATAAAACCAATCTTGAATCAATAGTCAAGAGAAGAGGAAAAAATGTTTACCGAGTATCTTTTAGTCAGGTACTCCCCCAACGTTACTCCACCTTTGCGAATGTAAATGTAGTTCTAAGTTCAAGAGATCCAAGAGCACGAGACATTTCTCAATGCGTTGATAAAGTGCGTTTTCCTTACCTTTTTGGAGATGACAACAAAAAACCGTAGATAATAAATAATTAAAAAGTCTTATCTAATACTCTTGCCCCGAAACAACAGCCATTAGCCATGTTAAGCATGTTACCTACTGACTGAAAAAAGATCTCTTTCAAAACACTTGGAAGTCTAACGAAATGAGGATTGAATAAATTGATTCGGTTATATAGAGCACTTAATTATGGTTGTCACGCAATTTGACGTGTTTGCCGAGAAGAGATAACCACTCTACCATACTATGTATGTATGTGGTATACTCATAGCAGCTACTTGTATACTCCGTTTTCAATCAATTCCATACATCCGGACAGACGATGGGCCCATATAAAATAATACAATACATAAGTGTTTATGCCAGACGATTATTGGGCATTGGGTGGGCCATAAAGCTCGTTCATGGTTGATTGATATTCAAGTGGGGTGAGAGAGTGGTGTTTTAATCAAACACCCGTAAGTGGGGTAATCAAATATACGAGATCGATCCAATCCGATCGGATCCGATCAATCAGCATTTCGAATGCGAATCAATCACAATTCACAGGTAATAAAAACAAAAGGCAGAAGTCAATTAACGATTAACCTTTTTTGACGGATCTTTCTTTCGTCTTCTGCATAAATCCAACTGAAGAAAAGCGCTCAAGCTCTTATCTTTGTGAATATAATATTGACTGGGAGATAAGCTGCGACTTAGCCGCAATAAATACTTCTATAGGGTATTTCTTGCGGGTTGCCATCAATCATTAAGTCTTTTATATTTGTTATAAACAATTGGCAATATATGGCTTCTGATAAATTTATGAAAGGCTCTATAAAATGCGGTGCGTTTCTGTTCCATGCAATTGCCCACAAATTATAACCCTCGTTGAATGTATATAATCAGAAACTCTTTGGGAGCTAAAATGCTTTTTATTGATCTAAATCAATTGAGGAGTTTTCCCCTTGACGTCAACACAAACTTTCCATTGATTATAACTCCAATCAACTTCAATTGATCAATGAATCGATAGCATTCAATTCAATCTTCAAAGTATTCCATTTTTTAGTAATTTCCAAACTTGATTCTTTTTAAGTACGGGGTATTCCTTTTGCATTTTTTTATTAATCAAAATTTAGCGTATATAACTTTAAAAATGTATCTTATTTAAAATGAATTTCTGTGATTGTTATTTACAGGGTGTAAATATTTTGGTTTTTACTTTAAATCTTTAAAACTTTCGATACCTAATGTATGGAATTTTATTTTTTATATGTATTTTAAAAAGTAATATATTTATATTTTATGAATTTCATCTTAACTATTTTGTTTTTTTTTTGTTTTCACTTCAATGTAATTTACAGGGTATACATTTTGTCGTTTTTACTTCGAATCTTATCTTTTATAGAGCAAATGTCTACTTTAAGCCTTTCGATAACTAATGAATGTAATTATATATTATATATTTAAATAATGCAGTAATTTCTCTATAAAAAGTTAAGAACTGTGATTGTTAAAGTTCTCTGAATCGATTGCACACGCCGTTTGACTTTAAGTGGAAAGTGTGGGACATTTATCAATAATGACACGATTTTCTTCATTTTCACTTTGATTTGAAGTATTATTATCTATTCCGATTAGCTGTATAAGCAAGTAACATTTCTAGACATTCATCGATAAGATTAATACAAAAAACTCATATTAACATTTGTAAACAAAAGTTGAGAAATTAAATAATCTACGTGAAACAGGTGAATGGCAAACGCCAGGTGTTTACAATAATTCCACTCAGTTGGGAGACAAAGCAAAAATTAGGAAAGTGTATGGCGCAAACATGTATGAATGACTAATTCATACCCTGTTCGAGTGCTCGAAATTGCAGTATCTTTTGTGCACATAATTGTGTAACAGAGCTGGAGATTATTTGAAGCAATAAGAAAGAATTTGGCTAGAATAAAAAACTTAAATAAAATTAAATAAAAAGTAAAATGAGTGTTTAAGGATTCATTAAATCGAATTATTAACTCGAACGTCTATAACTCGAATTCTCTCTAACTCGAACTAAATTGAGTGGCAATAGCGCATACTAAACCGAACAAAAAGACTTCCATAAGTCAAAGTCTCCATAGCTCGAGCTTTTTTCTTGGATTATGGTGATTCGAGTTAGGGAAGTTCGACTGTATTAATAATGATTATACAACTTGCAGACTCGGAAACTACAAGTTCCATAATTTTCACTACTTTATAATAACCTCTCTTTACCACTTCACGTAGTACAGGGTATACAAAAATCACCATTACAGTTTAGAGAACTGCAAGCGGCTTGTAATAAAGCGTAGTACAGTTGACCCGTGTCTAACTAAGCCTACAAATTTGCCTATTGACAAAGGGCCAATTGGTCTACTGCCCAACTGGCCAAGTGCTCTACTGGCCAACTTGGTGAACTGGCCACCTTATTGAAATTGTGAAACATGTCACGTAAAGTGATTTTTCGTTTCGGTGCCAATGCGACGCGCTCTTTTCTTCACTTTTGGTATGCCACCTCCGACAAGGTCAGGCATTGGCAGCATACTGTCGTCGGCACTGTTAAGCTCGGGCACACAATGCGAATTTAGCTAAAGGTATTACGAGTATGCAAAAAAAAAGAGTACAATTTAAATGGAGAAAAAAAATGTAATTATTGTATATGCTCCATTTAACTTGCGACATTTACTGGGCGAGGTGTCAACAAATTGTTCAATATCAGAAAAAAAAGCATTATTATAAAGGCTACAAATTTTACAAATGACACCGACATGCTAATTAATCGACTTTGTTCGCTATTCTCAGCACAGATGCACGTGATGGTTGACTAGAATTATTTGTCAACGCACTTGCCAGACAATCGTCAATTAGATCCGATTCAATAATGATTCAATAGTGGGTCAAATGAGCTGAAATTTGTATAAGAATTTATACGAACTTCGCTTATTAAATTCGTATTAAAAGAGCTTTGAAAGCACATGAAAGCTACTAGAGAGTTGAACCTTTTGAGAGCAATCTTTTTAAGCTTTCAATATCAAAAGCTTTGAATATGGGAAGATTTCTTTATTATTTTCTTGACATTTGCGGATATTTTCTTATTATTCTAAAAATATTTTTCTTATCTAAATTTAAATTTTTTGTATCTTCAATTTATATTAATAAAAAAAATTAATAAATTAAAAAAAAACAAAATATTGTTTTTTCAATCATGTTTTTACAGAAACATATTTCAGGGTATCTTTCGTCAGAGTTCACTGCTCCAATTGTATGTAAATTTCCCAGACGTATCTGAATGCTGATGATACCTTTTGGTCGGCATCAAATCAATTGCACCAATGTTGTCCCAAGGCAAACAAAATGAGCTCACAATCAGTTGAGATCATAAATATTGGCGGTATCAATTTTTGCGAATTACTCGAATTCTCATAGTATCAACTGTAAAATGGCGTTAATTAGAGGTGAAAATTGAAAACATTGAACGTGTCTGTTCAATTATGCAGATGCGAGAGCAAATATAGACTGTTATGATATACTGATATGTATATAAATATATTTATTATAGACTCGAACTTATAAGTATGTACATCTATATTTAGTAACTTAATCAGAGCGTGAATAAAATAAACAAACTGCATTTGACCACTGTCGAATTCAAGTATCAACTGATTTATTAACAACATTTGCTTTGGTCGATATTGGTAATTGGCAGCGTGCCTTATGAATGAAGAGCTAATAAATTAATATAAATAATATTTTATGAATTTGTCACTAAACTTATGGATTTTAAAGCCACAATGAGACAGTTTAATGGTGTTGTTCGGTAAATGAACTTTGTTAAATTCATAAATTTCTATTTAGAATTCCAATTTAATTTTAGAATTTTAATTTTTACACTTTAAAAAATTACTCATTGTTGGAATGCATATGAATTGTTTTATATCTTTTACCTTTATGACTTGACAATCATTTTAGAAATAAATGAGGTCGTAACAAAACCTATAAATCATGCCTATTATTTAGTCTGGCAATTGTATCATTACTCGCACATTTGATGACTAATCTCTCAAGCTTTGTTAAAAAACTAAATTTATTATTATTAAATTCGATGCAATAAAAGTGCGGATAAAATTAACCTATGTTATTCATACTCTACTAAGGCATATACCCTGCTTCTCACCTTAGCAAAGTTAAATTATATAAACTGTAAATTAGTAAATTTAAATATGACAAATCTCGTATAATAATGTTAAAATTGGATCACAGTGTTGACCTTGCTTACGAGCCGAAAACCGAAACAAAAGTACCCACAAAAAAGGTACCTGACATATGAGTTCATTCTGCTTTAAAGTGAATTAATTTAAATGAAAAAAAAAAACATTAAGACTAAAATACTCTATACATACATTTGATATTATTACAGCAAATTATGTAGCGATATGCCAAATACCTACGATTAGAACTATTTAAAAAATGATTGACTGAAAGTTTATAATCTGATAATTATCAGCATATAACAGCGGACGGCAGTCCGCGCTAGTGACGAAAGCAGCCTTCGTGCGAAAGGCAAATAATTTATATGTGAAATTTAATATTGGATATCAGAAATGAAAATGAAAATGTATTCGTAAAGAAACATATTTAAATGAGATTAAAAGAAAAGATATAAAACTAAAATCATAACAAAACTTGAAAAATTAATAAAGATGCTTTTATTTATGTAAATAAAATATATTCATATTTTAATGTGTGTGTCATATGCAGTAGCTTCTGTTTAAACTATGTAACTAGAGCTAATTGGTGTTAATATTAATTGCAATTGTTACGTTGAGTTACATATATTGTATTTAAAATTAAATATTTGTCTTAATCTTTAGCCCTTTCACAAGTTTGTGTGGATTTCACACACACTCTCAGACACTTGTTGGCCCTGCAAAACTCCCACCAAGTGTCGATCTGAATCGCGAATGCGGAATGATAATGAATTTATTTCAACGTGAAACGTTGAACGAGATAGTTGTAAAAATCGCGTAGCGCTCAATGCGTGATTAATGAATATAAAGAGAATATATATATTCATTCATAAAACAATATAAATTGATAGAGCGAGTGTAACTTTATCTGCAGAAAGACACACAAGTCAACGATGACGGCAACTGGGGAAGTCGCCGGAAGTGACGAGATCAGTGTGACAACTCTATCCGTACCGGATATCCGCACCTCACCGATGCCCAATGGCAATCACAAGACCAGCAACATTATAGTCGACAGTCAGCCCAAGAGACGTGTCAGCATTATCTCCGATGTGCCGATGAATGTCGGGGCTGGGGGCTACGATAATCCCGCCTTCGAGCAAAATCCCAGACGTAAAATATCCCAGGTGAGTCGTCATCTATAGTCGTCTATATGTCAGCGTGTGCAACGCTTATGATTGGAATCAAATGTACTTGATGCGATTGTCGTAAATTTGGATTTGTGGCCAGGTTTTTATAGTGGCCCAGCCATAAATCGGTGAATCGACAATCTAAGTACAGTAATAATAAAGCTCATATATATTGATTTTTATTCATTCTTTTGCGATATCAGTGCTGGCTTAATCGGCTCGGATTTCATTAAAATCAATAATAAAGTTTAATCTAACGACTGGGTATCAATAAAACGTCTATCAAAAAATCTCTTTCAACCCAGACCTCGACACATTCGCACTCGGAAATTGGTCCGACCAGAAGGAGGAGTATACTAAAAGAAGTCTCACCACCAGACAATGAAAGCGATCGTATATCAACGCACAGTTTTGGTAAATACTCCGAAAACCCATTAAAAGTGTAATATCAAAAAATTTCCATAACAAACAAAATTGTGTGAATTTTCGTTGAGCATTTAATCATTTATTTTATTGATTTAAGGGGCAATCTGAAAAGCATATTATTATTATTATTATCTGGCGCTAATTTCAAAAGAACCTGCGAAGGCCAAATGTTGCAAAAAGCAAATACGTTGTACAATTGGTTTTCTATTTGAGCACTTGTGCTCCTATTGTCAATCTAATTTGCCATCACACCGTTAACATTATCAATTAGCAGTTCGGAAAGTGATTTCCAATCTCCCAGTTTGCCATTCGAAACTTGAAAACACAGACACAATTGCAACTAGCTGAATTCTTCAAAGAGAGGGTGTATCGCTTTATCTATGTGTATTATAATCATTAACTGTCTGATCGATTAATTGCCAGAGTGTATTATTTTTCTAAATATTGTAGGAATTCTTAAAGCTTCAAAATCAATAAATTACCTATTTTTTGTGATCGTTTTAACTGGAAACTTGTTGTGTGAATAATGAATGCTAAAGCTCTTCTCAATCGATATAGACATAGATTCCTTGGAATTTAAAAATGAACTCTCTTGAGTTAGAAATGGGATTAGATTTCTTATCACCACGAATTTAAACTTAATTTTAAGTCGAATTCTTTAATTAAAATTCTCAATAGTATAAAGCACTTATAGGAAATCTTATAGTCCATCACTGCTGACGCAGTTTGCTCACGTGTTTTGATGATTGTATGTTCCTATTGACGATATACCAAAACACAATTCCAACTGCATGCTAATTGATGATAAACACGTAATTTGATATGAACTGCGTAATCAGAGTTCTGTTGCACTCGGCGTCATTTCTTATTTCTTATCTCTTTTTTCTTCTCTTCTCTATTTTTCCTTATTTCTCTGCAGAAAATTATAGGCAGGGTGTCTTGGATGGGCTCAATGGAAAGTACCAAGGACATCAGCAGCCGCTGCCGAGCTCACACGATAGCACAAATTATGTGGAGCAATCATGGATGTATTCATTCTGCTTGAAATGTCGCGGCGAAGAGCCTTCCGAGTCCTGGGAGCCGCCGTTTTGGCAGAAGATCTTCCCCTATCCACTCTGTCCCACCTTCAGGACGTTCTCTCGCCTCCTTGTACTTATTCTTATTGGTGAGTTTATTTCTTGCCCTTATTACACTTACAGACAATATTATAATTTTGTTATGAAATGTCTAATTAACTAAAGGATTAAGAATTTGTATACATCTTGATGAAATAAGACTAAAATCTGACCACTATATTCTTAGCTCTCTTAGGAACCATAATCAATATTTAGAATGAACAACTTTGTTATTTTATTCACTTAAATTCCGTTCGAATGATACAAAAATTTCTTTAACCCATGGAAAATTTTGAATATTAAAAAAATTATATTATTCAAAAAATCATAAAAAATACTAGGGAATAGATTCTTGAAAAGTTTTTTTTGCAGTTACTCTTAGAATTGCTTGAAGAATTTTTTTTGAATCAATACTTTTCTTTTAAAAATACGAGGAAAAAATTTAATAATAGACTTGTGTTAAAAAATTTTTTTTTTATATTTCGATCGGAATTTAAGTGAATAAAAGATTAATATAAGAAACCAGCATCAAAACATCTTTATTATACGCAAATTTGACAAATTTGTGGTGTTTGAAGACATTAGTGGTTTACTGTATAAATATTTGAACTTATTTACATTTTTAAAAAATCTACCTGTTTTAATATCTTTTTATAGGCGTACTCCTTTGGATTGTCGCGTATGTGATTATTGGAAACACAGCTGCTCCTGGCGGGCAGCTCTTCAGTCTGGTGGTGCTCACAGTGGCTGCCAACTTTGGTGGTTATATTATATCCTTGACGACGTTGCCACGCCTCATTGGCATGCTGCTGGTGGGCATACTTTTCCAGGTGAGTTTTATACAAGTAGATCCTGAAGAGGAGTTTCATATTCAACCTCTGATTTCAGAACGTTGGCTGGGTGGATCTCGACGGCGACTTCTCCATAGTGACGGGACATTTGCGCAAATTTGCGCTCACCATAATCCTAACTCGAGCTGGCCTCGAAATGGAACCGGAGGCCTTTAAGAAGGTCTACAAGACCATCCTCAAGCTGGGCATTGTGCCCTGGATTGTGGAGGCAGCTGCCATGACGATCATGTCGCACTATCTGCTGGACTTGCCCTGGATGTGGGGTTGTCTCCTGGGCGCCATCATCGCCGCCATTTCTCCAGCTGTCGTGGTGCCCTGTTTGTTCCGTCTGCGCACCAAGGGATACGGCGTGGCCAAGGGGATTCCCACTCTGGTGGTCGCCGTGGCCGGAGTTGATGATGCTCTTTCTGTTGCCATCTTTGGCATTGTGAGCACCATTATGTTCTCGGACAAGGGATTGGGTTATCAGATTGCCCAGGCGCCGGTCTGCATCCTGGGCGGACTTGGCTTTGGCGTCATCTGGGGCTCCTTGGCGCGCATCTTCCCCGAGAAGGGAGATGCCTATGTGGTGCCATTGCGTACCCTGATGCTCTTCGCCGGGAATCTGGTTGCGATCTACGGCAGCGAGGAGTTGGGCTTTGAGGGCGCCGGACCCTTGGCCGTTGTCTTCTCATCGTTCGTGTCGAATCTGTTCTGGTGCAAGGATGGCTGGGATGTCGACGACAATCCCGTGTCCACTGCCTTCGAGATCTTCTGGATGATCTTTGAGCCGATCCTCTTTGGACTCACTGGTGCCACAATCAGGATCAGCGAGCTGGACTCGCACACAGTCTCCATTGGGGCCGCCTGCATCTTCGCGGGCGTCATCATTCGCATCTTTGTCACAGCAGGAATTGCGGTTGGCGATCGCCTGAATACCAAGGAAAAGTTCTTTGTGGGTCTCTCCTGGATGGCCAAGGCAACGGTACAGGCTGCCCTCGGACCTGTGGCCCTGAAGAATCTGGGCAGCGATGCCAGCGCCGATGAGCGGAAGTGGGCAGAAATTGTCCAGACAATTTGTGTCTTCAGTATTGTGTTAACAGCTCCCTTGGGTGCCATTCTGATATCGGTCACGGGCACCAGAATGTTGACCAAGACGAAGCAGCCACAGGTCTTGACTGGCTGGCGTCGTAGTCACCGTCCCTCTATTCGCGACATTAGCATCATCGATGAGGAGGAGGAGCGTGAGGATCCCGAGATACCCACGGACAAGGAGACCCAGGATAATACCCAGAGTAATGCACATTTAACAAACCTAACATATTCCGCAAATAAGTAAATCCCCCAAGTGGGTTTTCATTGCGTCACAATTCCAGTTTTGTTGGATTAAACTACAATGTTGATTGTTATTATACAATAGATGAAAGGATCTACATTCCAAATAAATATTAAGTTACAAAAAAATCTGTGTAAGATATTCATTTATTATGGAAAGCTAATATTCTCAGATTGAAAATGGTTATAGAATTGATCATGGGATTTTAAATTCCATAATATTCCCAAAATATTCAACAGGTAGAAGCTTATTTGTTTAGTCAGTCTTTTTTAATTTGAAGCTAGAATTCTGGGAATTTTACCAGAATTTAAAATTTTTTTTGTTTATAGATTTTTCTTTCAACTTCGCCACGCGAAGAGCGAAATGCACCAAACCTATTTTAGAATGAACTTCATTATTTTACAAAATTTTGAATTTTGTTGTTTTTTTGAAATTGTTTCTCAATTTTTTTAATTGATTTTTGTGAATTTCAAAAATTTCATTTCAAATTTTGCGCACAATTCGCCATTTCGAAGTGGAGCTGTGTCTCAGCTTAGGTTTGTGTATCTGCTAAAGCCCTCTAGAAAATGCATTTTCGGAAACATTTTGTGCAGCATACTTTTAGGAGTGCGCTAAATAGTAATTTCTTTTCTAAGGTGTTCCGAAAATCTCTACACTGAAGTTTTGTAAGCCATAATTGCACATGTGGAAAGTCTGAGTCTGAGCGGTCTCCACATGATCTAGTTGACTGTGCCAGACCTGGAGCTACCCTGCAAACAGGCAGATTAATATTTAACGACTTAAATCAGGAATACTTTTATATTTTTCAAGAATTTATTTGCTAAAATATACATATATAATTAGTACAGTATGAAATGAACTATAATATTCCACAAACACATTTCAATTAACAGTTAAGCACTCCAGACGTAGAGTCTGCACGTGTAATTTGTAAAAATGATTGCAAAACTTACCTGTAACAAATTAGTACGACTATTTTAGGCCTGTGCATTGCATAGTATGAGCTTATAATCGAGATTAACTCTGGGCGAGTGAGCGATAAATAATTAAATTGTATAATTAACGATTAAAATGACACAGCGCAAAAAATGTCGAGCCAGTCGAGCATATGGATCGAAATGCTTTGTTCGGTTGAATCCAAAGAACCGCATGACTTGATGACAACAGAAAAAAATTTGAAAAAAAAACCAAAAATAACAAATAAATAAAATAAATAGCAAGAGTGCTGGTGATGTGTGTGGCGGTTGCGTAAATACCCTGTAAAGAACTGTGAGGTACTCCAAACATAAGTCTTCCATCATCTTTGTGATTATATTTGATGCATATATTGCGATTGTTGTAGGTTTTAAATATCATTATAAGTGGATTAGAATGTAACTCGATTTTGGCAACTGAGAAATTCTAATTATGATAGCAAAAAGTTAGTACTGCTGGTTTAATTAACAATATTTTAGAGACCTTTATATACTCTCCTTTGCCCTATACTACACCCCTGTACATTTCTTACAGGGTAACTAAAAGTCTGCTTAAATAACGTAATTTGTTGTTGAACAGAATAAACAACAAGATGGCAAAAAACATAAAAGTAAACCAAAAAATCAATAAGCTAATTTCATTAAATAATTAATTCAGCCTCGTTATTAGCAGACGATTGTCTACAGGCAGCTCACGTGAATTTGTTTAGACAAAAAGCGTCACAATTGAAGACAAAAACAAACAAAACGTCAGACCGATCAAAGACGACGAACCGACAGCTGCTTTGACTCTAGCTGGATATATAGATATATAGAGTATCCAGAGCATAGATCATGCTCAGTGTCACCTTTTCGCGTGTGAATTAATTAAGGATAATTATTGTTAATTTCTGTTAAAGTTTTTTATGGCCCATAATAGTATTATAATACAATAAATATTTGCTTTTCACTTTAACGTTCTTCAAAAGATTTCACACACGCACCTCGCGCACACTCACACACACACACACGCACACACCCTCAAGCAGAGTTGAGCTTTGGGAGTTACTGATGATCGCTGATGAATTTATTTGATCGCTTAACGCCGAACGAGATAGTTGTAAAAGTCGCGTAACGAATCAATTTATTATTTAAATTTCGCGCTCAGTGTTATAAAAATATTAGAGCCATAAACTCACTGAAAAAGTCAATTCTTCAGGATGACGACCAGCGTCAGCGATGAGAGTAGCTCGGCAAACCCAACAACAACCGCAGCCTCAACCACAACTGCAACCACAGCTGTCACACGGCCCACAACGATACCCATTAATGTGCCCGTGGCGGGGTCGACTGGTGAGGCACATACCCCCTCGCCCAATGGCAACCACAGGAGCACCATTGTGATCGAGAGTCAACCGAAACGGAGGGTCAGCATTGTCTCCGAGGAACCTGTGCTAGGATACGATAATCCCGCCTTCGACCAGAATCATGTACGCAAAATATCCCAAGTGAGTTACGTGATTGAAGATCGTCTACGATATACAGCTGCCAACTTGATGATTACACTCGTTAAGTTGGCTTTATGACCTGCTGCCAATAATTTTGAGTACTCGTGCATTTCGAATGACGGCATTCATAATGATGCCCCTAATTGTTTCAAGTGTTGATAGTTGCGATCAAATGATCGCACAGCTGCGGGGGATTTTCTCGCTCTTTAAGCTAATAAGAAAATGATCTGGGTTCATTATTACAGAGCTCAGCTCAATCCCCGTTGGAAATCGGACCTCCTGGACGCAGGAGAAGCATCCTTAAGGATACTTTGGCACACGATAATGAAAGCGATCGTGTTTCGACACATAGTTATGGTAAGTTGCGACATCGGGGTATACACTGAGAAGAATAAGAGTATGTTGGAATTAAATTAGAGTATACTCGTATGCTTATGAGTAACCGGATTGCAATTGAATGGATTTCTGATGACATACTTGGATCTAAAATTTCATTTATATTTTGTATATAATGTATATACATATCATTTATATATTTTAATAAAATGCTCCCCAATTTTTTCATATACTATAAAAAATAGATATATAATCAGATAATGTAATAAATATTTTTTGGTAATTATTGTTTTTTTATTTTTGATAAATTTAAATTCCAGAACAAGTTAACAATGCCATAATAATGACATGACTCCCAGTGCTGTTAATGGGTTAAACGATGTGTGTGATTCATGTACAGAACATCATTTTTCACATGGTTGATTTGATCTTAATTAATAAGCATTTTGGAAAAATATTCGGGAATACCGCGTAATTTTCTCCATTTAGTCTACCGATCTAGTTATGAATTGTTGAACCTTATACGATTTTTAAATTAATGTAAATTAATTAAATGATAATCAAACCTAAAAAAGCATGTAGAGCTCTCGTTTTATTCTCCAAACGATCAACATAAGTTAATATATCGATAACTTTTTTATTGATTTACAATATTTATTTCTGTGGTCCTATTAAAAATCAAATATTTATGACCATTTTTATACTGCATAAACCGAAGTTTAAAGTATTGTCAATTTGTATATATAATACCAACTTGGATTGTTAAAATAAAGAAATTATTAAAGCCCTTAGGTGTTTTATGAGATATTTAATACGTTTTCTGATGACCTCACAAGCAACTGAAAATTATTATTTAAATATATACGATCAAAATATAAAATATAATATTTGCACAGCTGGAAAACGAAACGTGGTGCAAACTCTTACAAGTCGAATAAACACTTCAACTCTAAATATTTAAAATTATTTTTTGTACGAATAAAAAAAATCTGGGAGCTGCTAATTAGTAAGTCTCAGAGATTTGAGATTCGGCCAAAGGCAGAATCAACACTTATGGGTCTGATGTCAATTGGATTTGATATCGAAAGATTGACATTATTCATTAGCAGCAGGGGAAGTGACAGCTCAAGTTCCACATCCAGTTTCTAAGCCACAAATGTGTTGATCATAGATCATATAAAAATATATTAAATTATGCCATATGCCTAGGCCACACTTATCACCCAATTAGAGTTGAATGCTAAATTATGATTTAATATATGTATACCTACATATAACTTGTGTTCTTATCTAATCCCTTAGAGAACTACAGACAGAGTGCGCTGGACGTGCTCAACTCCAAGTATAATAGCCTTCAAGGTGCACAGGAATCTCGGGACAGCAATGGCAACTATGTTGAGCAATCCTGGATCTATAATTTCTGTCTAAAATGTCGCGGCGATGAGCCTTCGGAGTCCTGGGAACCACCTTTCTGGCAAAAGGTCTTTCCGTTCCCACTCTGTCCCACCTTCCGGACCTTTTCCCGGTTGGTGGCTCTTACAGCGATTGGTAAGTTCATGAAATAAGTCAATGAATTAAAAGTAAAATAAAATATTTGTTTTTTTTTATTTTAAACTTTGATTTCTCTTCAGGCGCTCTACTTTGGATTGTATCCTTTGTGATTATTGGCAACTCGGCTGCCCCTGGTGGGCAACTCTTTAATCTGGTGGTGCTCACAGTGGCAGCCAATTTCGGTGGCTATCTAATGTCGCTGACCACGTTGCCTCGCCTCATTGGCATGCTCCTGGTGGGCCTATTATTCCAGGTGTGTTTGGAATCCATCACCAAGCTGGCCACTTTAATAAGACCCCTCATTTCTCATTTCTAGAATGTTGGCTGGGTGAATCTCGATGGCGACTTCTCCATAGTGACTGCGCATTTGCGTAAATTTGCGCTCACTGTAATCCTGACTCGAGCTGGCCTCGAAATGGAACCGGAGGCCTTCAAGAAGGTCTACAAGACCATCCTCAAACTGGGCATTGTGCCCTGGTTTGTGGAGTTTGGTGTGATGGCTGTGATGTCGCATTATCTCCTGGGTCTGCCCTGGATCTGGGGCTGTCTATTGGGCTCCATAATGGCGGCCATAGCTCCAGCTGTAGTGGTGCCTTGTCTGTTCCGACTGCGCACCAAGGGATACGGCGTGGCCAAGGGGATTCCCACTCTGGTGGTGGCTGTCTCCGGTGTGGATGATGCCATCTCGGTGGCCATTTTCGGCATCATCAGCACGATCATGTTCTCGGACAAGGGACAGCTCTATTTGATTTCCCAGGTGCCTGTCTGCCTCATTGGAGGTCTGGGCTTTGGCATCATCTGGGGATTGTTGGCGCGCATCTTTCCCGAGAAGGGGGACGCCTATGTTGTGCCACTGCGGACCATGCTACTCTTCGTGGGCAACCTGGTGGCCATCTACGGCAGCGATAAGCTGGGCTACGAGGGCGCCGGTCCCTTGGCCGTCGTCTTCTCTTCCTTCATTTCCAACTATTTTTGGTGCAAGGATGGCTGGACCATCGATGACAATCCGGTGGCCACTGGCTTCGAGATCTTCTGGATGATCTTCGAGCCGATCCTCTTTGGTCTGACAGGTGCCACGATCAAGATGAGAGAGATCGACTCCAGTTTGATTTACACTGGCGCCGCCTGCATCTTCACGGGCGTCATCATACGTATCCTGGTCACAGCTGGCATTGCTTTCGGAGATCGTCTTAATGCTAAGGAGAAGTTCTTTGTGGGTCTCTCCTGGATGGCCAAGGCGACGGTACAGGCTGCCCTGGGCCCAGTGGCCCTCAGGCATTTGGGTCCTAACGCCTCAGACGATGAGCGCAAATGGGCCAAGATTGTTCAGACCATTTGCATATTCAGCATCATGCTGACAGCTCCCTTGGGTGCCATTCTGATAACCGTCACGGGCACCAGGATGTTGACCAAGACGAAGCAGCCACAGGTCTTGACTGGCTGGCGTCGTAGTCACCGTCCCTCTATTCGCGACATTAGCATCATCGATGAGGAGGAGGAGCGTGAGGATCCCGAGATACCCAAGGATAAGCAGACGCATGATAATACCCAGAACAATGCCCACATACCAAACTACTCTTATACCTACAATAAGTAGGACAACAAACAACATTTGCTGAATTCTATCTAATTGATTAATATTTTTACAATTGTACCACAATAAATATAAAAAAATTTGTATAAGCATATTGGAATCTTCTTTGAAAACTTAAGGCGTCTCGCTTTAACGGTTTGCATGATCTTCCCATGTTGCATGATCCATTTTGGTTTCTTTAATTGCAAATGCTTAACTTTATTAATCTATTCTAAATGCACTTTAAAAATAGCCGACTTGTTGTCTTTTATTTGTAAATATTATTATTTAATTTATTATTCTTCTGTCACAGATCTTTCAGTATCTGCTTTCATTTAATTCTTGTCACAAGCTCTGGGTCATGATCTTTTAATGACAACAAATCAAGTTAATGATCATGCATCAAGTGACAGCCCCCGATGACAAGCAAACTGGCTGAAATTGGCTGTAGATCTACTTGAAGACCCTATCAATTATTTTGAATAGAACTTTGCATTAGCAATCGTAAGCGGTAGCATTTAAATGTGTATTTAGACTGACATTATCGATCGTTAAGTTAAATATAAGGTATGTCAACAAAATTTAATTATGCACTTTAATAAAAATCAAAGAAAAATAAATATTTTTTGTCACTATTTTATTTCTCTATATTGGCCAGCAATTGTTGCTGATTGACTGTTTGATTGATGAATTGTCTGAGTGATTCACAATCAATCCGCAGTCGGGGATTTATGTAAATGTTGGGTTTTTTACTAAAATTGGCAGCACTCCAGTATATGTGTGTGTGTGTGTGCTTGCACACAGGATTGAGCACAAGAGAGCAGCTGTGGAGGTTGAGTTGTGATCCTCTCAGGGTGCGGCGAGCCTTCATTGGCTTGAGGCTTGCATGTATGCGTGCATGTGAGTCTAGGCGGTTGAGCGCCTGTGGATCTTGTGGATCCCAAGAGCGGGCGAAAGAGTGCGCTGTTCTGATTGGTCAAATGTGTGTGTAGATGTGTGACTTGACTTTTACTAAAGCCACCTGCTGTACATTTCTGTTCGCTTGGTAGATTTCGTTGTATTTTCGTTATTTCAGCCACAGCTCGTTTTGTCCATAAAAAGGGGCGGGCGGATTGATGTTTTTAAAATTAAAAGTACGTAATCTTTTTGCTTTTTTTAAATTATTTATTCTCAGAAATTGTTTAATCTTTAAGCTTAATTTAGTTAATTTCACACGGAAATATTTAAAAAAAGCTTTGTTTTAAGTATAATTATAGATTACAAGTATTTCTGCACGGGTTCACCGAGAATCGTCTCCAGCTCCAGGACAGCATTGCGAGTGTTCTTCTCGACGCGCTCGTGCTCATCCTCCAGCAGCTCGGCGATGAAGGGCATTGTCTCGGGGAGAAGGGGGGCAAAACTTTCGCCCAGTATGCGGGCAATGGCGACGCTGCTGTTGAACGCCAGGATGCGGACTTCCGGTGAGCTGGTGCGCGTCTTGAGCAGCACCTGTTGATTGAGCTGCTTCCAGAGGACATCGTTGGTGGCAGCTGCCAGTTGGGCAATGCAGTTGCTCAGCGCCAGCTGCAGTGCATCCCGTTCGTTGGCTAATACCAATTGATTCTCCAGCTGATCCACGATTGGTGGCATCAATGTGCTAAAGCGATGATCGTTGACAAAGTCGCTGCTGCAATGAAGGAACACATGGTGCAGGGTGCTGATGATGGCCGAGAGCAAGTCCACGGCATCCTCCGCATTCTCGCTCTCCACAAACTCCGGACGTTGCGTGTTGAGGGCGTGCAACAAGCGAGCGGCGTCCTCAATGAACTCCCCGGCGAACAGGACAAACAAGGACTTAAGAGCTTCGGCAATGCGATTGGTCAACAGGAAGTAGGTGAGTTCCGTCTCCAAGGCATTCCTCTCCATTGCCCACTTGTGCACCTTGGCGTACATGGGACGGAAACTCGTCTCCGATAGCTTCAATATCCAGGAAACAAATGCCTCAGTCGTTGACGCCTCAATTCCCGCAATCCGCTCACGTGGCAGGTCACTTCCTCGCATCTGGAAGCGGAACTCGAGTGCCTGCAGGAAGAGTTCACTCAACGCATCCTGCACCGGTTGCAGATCCGCATTGCCATTGTGTTTGATGCAGGGCAGGAGCAACTGTCGCATCAGCATGCCCAGCTCATCGTAGGCGTGTGCCTCCAGCAAACTCGCATAGGTCTTGGCGCAACTCGGCACCAGGACTCGCGCCTCCACGCCCTGCGCCACCGCCGCCAACACGTCCAGCAGACGCAGCTTCAAGGCCTGCGTGCGTTTGTCCTGCGCCAGCTGCGGATTCTCCAGCTGCACGGAGAGACGGATGAGGGCCCCAATAATGTCCATCAGATAGGGACCCAGGAAGAGGGGCAGCGTCAGGAAGAGTTTGTGCATGGCTGCAAAAGGAGAAAGAGGAACATTAGTTTTGGTTATCCTTAAAGGAAAAGGGAAACTATTTAAAAAGGGAAAAGGGAGAAAAAGATAAAAAAACATTTGGGAAAGAAATTAATATTAAACGGAGGATAAGTTCAAGGAAAAGAGAAATAGAGGCAGGAATAAGGTTTATGTAGTCCTTAAAAGATTAAGAAGAGAAAGAGAATCAATTGAAGTGGATTTAAGATGCAGGCAATAATAAAGTCCGTAAAAAATAAACACATTTAAAAAGAGGGATGTGAATAAAAGGTGATAAAAGAAAGAAAACATGAAAAGAACAATAACATAAAAGGAAACGAAAATAAAGAATCAAAAGATAACATAGGAATAACAGAAAGTAGGTTAAAAGGAAGCAAACTAGTGGGTGGTGCTAAAAAAGTTGTTCCTCCTAAGACTTGATCTTCAACTGATCGTTCCTATGGCAGCTATATGATATAGCAGACCGATTTCAACCAAACTTGGTCAGGATGTATAGGTCTATCCCAGATACCAACATGCCAAGTTTAGTGTCATTATCTTTTAAATTGTCTTTATAATTAAGATATGAAAAGAAGGATCATTTCTCACCCGACACAAGAGCGGAGCAGAGATAGTCCGGCGACTGTTTCTGGGCCGCCACCTGCTGCACTTGCTCCTTGAGCAGCTCCGTCAGCTGGGGCGCAAACTTGGGCAACTGGGCCAGGGCATGAGCCTTGATGCTGGCACAGATCTCGACCAGCGTCAGCACGACATTGCCAACCACGGCCTTGGGAACATTCGCTCGTCGCTTGGCGATGCGCGTCAACTTGGCCAACAGCTCGCGACACTCCACCAGATAGTCCCGGCCATGGCGGTTGGCCAACAGTTGGAGGGCATGCAACGCCGTCTGCTGCAGCTGCGCCTGCTGCGCCGAGCTGCCTCCGGTGGAATCCAGGATGCCATCGACGATGCCGCCCAGGGGCTCAAAGAGGAGGCCAAAGTGAAGAGCCTCGCAGTGGGCAAAGTATTCGCTGGTGGGCAACAGCTTGGTGACCAGAAGATCCAACACCTTGATGCGCACATGGATTAGGTCGTGCTGCAGCAGCTCCGTGATCACACTGAGGAAGTACTCTGGTGACAGCAGGCCAATGGCATTATCCAGCACATCGTGCACATGATTGGCCAGGACACGCCAGTATTTCTCCAGGGAAGGCGTATTGGAGGACACCTGGAGGACATTGTTGACCATGCCCACATACGAGAGGGTCTTCAGGATAAAGCTCTGATACAGCGGCTTCAGTTGCTTCAACTGCTTGGCTTTGGGATTCGCCAGCTTCTCCTGGAACTCGACGGAGCTGCTCAGACCCGACAGATAGTCCATGATGAGGTATTTATAGTGACGCAACTGCTTGAAGCTTCGCGTGCGCACATCAAAGAGCTGCTGCTCCGGCGAGATGTTGCCACCGGATGTGGCAGCTTGGGCTTCCTTCGACAGCGGCAACTTGGCTAGGTAATCCAGCAGATTGATGCAGGTGTCCAATATAATGGAAGGATCCTTGAACATTAATGACAATTCGAGTGCAAACTCCAAGCGGGATTTGTCCAATTGTTTCAGCATTTTTCCCTTCTGGCCTTGTGGCGTCTGTTGTGCCTGCTCCAACAACACCTGGGACTCGAGGACAATGCAGAGGAATTGCCACAGATGCTGGCCAGGACTCAGCACACTGAAGAGCGTCTCATAGAGGGTCAGACGTCTATGCACCGGGACATCTGTGCAGATATCCGCAAAGACCTTCAGAACTGGGATAACCAGACGATCTCTCTGGATGCCCGACTGCAGCAACAATGTGGGTATAATCGTCTGCACCACATTCTTAATGATGTGCAAACTGAAGGCGTCATCATGTCTGGCCACCGTGGAGCCCACAAACGTAAAGATCTCGACAATCTTGTGCAGCACCTGCTGTGGATACAGTGCAGCACAGCGGGTGAGGAAGAGCAGGGCATGTTGTTGGGTCTGTGGATTCTGTGTGTTGCGCAGACATTGCACCACCTGCTCAATCCGGAAGCAGCTTTCCGGCAGCACCTTGGCCAGTTGAACACCCGCCGCCTGGGAGACGTCGCAGCAGTGCAGCAAGCTGGACAGAATCAGCTGTTTGGGATACTCGGCAGCGCTGTGCTCGTCCAGCGACAGGCAGACCTGGAGTAGTTCAAAGAGCGGGGGAATCAAGAGTTCTGCTCCCACGAGTAGCTTCTTGTGCTCCAGGAGTTCCAGCAGAGTCATGCCCTGCTTCCACGAGTCGCAGGTCAAGTCTAACTTGCTGTTTTCGGTACCACGACGACGCACCGGAGTCTTACGCGTGCTCCGGCTGCACATGTCACCCAGCATCGTGGTCAACTCCTTGCACTCGATGGTGCAACGCTTGAGCAACCGATGGGCAGCCAGAAAGATGCTGTCGTTGTCGGATAAAGTGGCTGCCACCACAATTAGTTGCAAAAGGGCCACCTTATGCTTGCCCTGCAGCTGCTCAAAGGTCTCCGGAGTGAGGGCGTTGAGCAGGACACAGGGCAGAGGCTGCAGCTTCTGCTCCAGCTGCACGTACGTCGTGTGCTGCTTGAAACTTGCCTCGATCAGTTGCCAGGCCTCCGGTTGCTCCGTCAGCACACGCAATCCGTCGACGCCCTCAAAGCGATCAATGACCGCACAATAGATATCGCTATATGGCCACGTTAACTGCTCCAATCGATCCGTGTCGCCTTTGACAATCTTGTCCAGCGTCGAGCGACCAAGTGGCAGCAAAGCCGTCAGCATTTCCTCATTGTTCATGTGCTTCAAAGCCTGCAGCAAGGCGGCGGTGCAGACAGCAGGCTGTGACACATCGCAGATCAGGGACAAGAGACTCCTCTTCAGCTTGGAGAGCAGCAGCTGCTCGCGCGGATTCGATTTGCCCGACGACTGCAGTATGGTGTGCAGCACCAAGGCATATTGTTCGTGGTCCATGCTCAGCTCGCTCTGTCGCTGCAACAGGCACTGGACCAAGTGTGCCACATGTGCCTCGAGTGACTTCAGTGGCAGCTGCTGCAGTGTGGCCAGCGCCTCCTGCCGCAACGTTTGCTGCGGCGAGTTGCAAGCGTTCGCAATGCGCAGCACGTGCATCAAGCCGCAGTTCAACGACTTGCCACATGAGCGCAACACAGCTTGCAACAGGCGAAAGGCTTGCATTCGCAGCACCGGATAATCGGGCACAACGGACAGACTGTCGTAGACATAAAAACTGCACAGGAAGTCCAGTTTCTGTTGCGCCTCCGGCAGCATGTGATTGAGGCAAGCCTTCAGCGCTCTCGCCCATTCCTTGCGCTCCGAATCCTTGGAGCCTTCCCCATAGACGCGACTGCACAATGTGTCCAACAGGAGCAGACAAAGATGCAGCTCATCTTTTACGTCGGTCCAGGGTGTTGTGGCAAGTTCCTTGAACCGTGTATTCCGCGACAGTGTCTGCAGAAAGTCCGCGTACAGCTGCAGGGACACATGAGTGTTGTTCTTGACGCTGCCCTCTTTGGTGAGTCGAAATTGAATGCCTCGCGTGTAGACGCCAATGCGTTGCAACATGTCGAGACTCTCCGAGGGAGTCAACTCGCGCTTCGCATAGGCCGTGATCAGCAGGAGCAAGTGCGTCAATTGCGGCGCCTCGGTGACGCCGCCGTGCTGCTCCAAGCTCTCGAGCAGCGCTTGTTGTTGCTGCTGCTGCGCCGGCTGTCCCGACTCGCCGCCGCTGGCAATCACGTCCAGAAACTGCTGGCGATGTTGCCACACATTGAAGGCACTGTGATCAGTGTCCACCTGCAGTCGCAACAGAAAAGGCAGCTTGGTGGCAAAGTGACTACTCAGTATGATCAACAATGCCGCGTGTTCCCTGCCATTCAGCGCCTCACTTGGAAACAGATACGGCATCAAGGCGAGCAACAACAAATTCACATCATAACTGTCGCTCACAGCAGCCGTTGTCAAATGCTGCACGGCCTGAGGCACCACCGCATCCCACTCCGTCTGCCGCTGCAGCTGTGCCCGTCGCAACAGCTCGCACAGTGTCTGGGCAAAGGGCGTGGCGCCCAGCATCTCCACAAAGTCGGCGGTGGGCAGAGTGAGGAGTGCGGAGACAACAGCGGCGCTGTCATCCTTGATCCGATCCGGCAGACACTCCTGCAACAGCTGCTTGCTACGCTCGCGACGCTTCGCTGTCTTCAGATTCTGCAGCAACTGCTGCACGGCCGTTAAACGCCAGTCATCACTGTAGTGATAGAGTTTCTCATATGCCGCCTTGGCCTTCTCATCGGTTGTGTTCAGTCGGAAGCCTGCAAAAGTGAATGTAATAATTAAAACCGTAACCATAACCATAACCGTAACCGGATACGGTTCCCTCAGTGAGCAATATTTGTTTTAAATATAGATACATATATATCTTATTAACTCACCCAGTGCCAACTTTAATGCCTTGCGACGATTGCTGGACTTGGACTTGGCACTTAAGGCCGCCTTGACGCTCTTGTCAAAGGCCTCGGGATATCGACGTTCCAGCTTGGCGAGAAACTTTGTGTACCAAGATTGAAAATCTGTTTTTGCCGGCAGCATTTCTTCATCATCATCGGAGTCAATGACAATTGTCTCCTCGCCATCTTCATTTGTTGTGATGTCCATGGGCGTTGGGACAGCATCGGATTCCAAGGCCACAAAGGTGTCCAGAAAGCAACTAAAAAGGAGAAAGAGTAAATCATAAGTAAAAGATTAATCATAGAATATAGCAAGATTTACTTGATTAGCTGCTGGGCGCTGGAGTTAGTCAGAGGTACATCGGCGAGAAGATTGTCGAGGAATTGCTGATGTGAGGCAGAGGAGGAGGCGTCTCCCTCACGAATTGCGGCAACGGAGCCACGCATCAATGGTATACAGATGGCCTGAATAGCCACGTTCTCCTTGGCAAGATCTGCCAGGGCAATGATCAACCATTTCTGGCAGACCAAATTCAACATTGTCTTGGCTGTGAACTGAGGATTGGCCGACTGCTGTTTGTCGTGGATCCAGATGAGCAGCAGCAGCGCTGTGGTGTGGAGACGCTCGAAGGTGCAGTTGGCCACGCGCTCCAGCAAAGCATTGCAGACCTTCTCCTTGAGCTTGGTGCGGGAAACGAGCTGTGCGACAATCACATAGGCAGCTGCCACAAAGTCCACAGTGTCGGAGGCGAGACCACGGAGCAGTGACTCCAGTATGGTGGCAATGTGCCAATCCTTCAGAGGCTTCGCTGCCTGCAGAGCGCCAACGACGACGGTGGCATAAAAGTTGAGCTGTGCCTGGAGTTGATGAGCACGTGGTCCCAATTCCTTGACAGCTCGATGGGTGCTGCGGCATATGAAGCTGAGAAAGGAGGGCACGCTGGCAGCACGATTCACGATTGCCGTCTTAGACAGTGGGACTCCAGGTCTCTGCAGTTTGCGTAGCCAGAACCAATCCTCGTCGGATTTACGCAATCTCATCGTTTGCAGCACCTGAACAAATGTGTTGGTCTCATGGTAGGGCATAATTAATGCCATCACCTGCTCCCGATTGTACTCGTGCACTTGAAAGCGTCGCAACAGCCACTCGAAGCACATGTGCGCGGGTCGCAGCATGAAATAAGGCGACAATAAACGCAAAAATTTCGATATGGATGCATCGAGCAGCTCATTAACCTCCGCATCCTCCACGGCCCGTTCCAGTGTGAGTGTCGCCTCATCAAAGAGCGTCAGTTGGAAGTCCTTGAACGTTGGATTGAATGCCGTCAGCTCCTGCAATCCGCTGACTCCAATTTCATAGATTGCTCGTCTGTCTTTGGTCGCCGCCTCCTTGGGATCGAACAATATCGAGGCACGACTGCGTGCATCCGCTAGCACACCAGACGTCTGGGGCGCCGCTAACTTTTGTAATTGCTGAGCCAATGACGTCGTCATTTTAAATTGCTCTAAACACTGAGAAAATACTTAAAATATGCACCGAATTTTCACACGTGTTTCGGGCGCTAAGTGATAAAATGTTGTAATCGATAAGTCGCACAGCATGAATGTTTTATCGAAGTGTGTGACTTTACCATCGATAGTCGAGTACAACAGGTAAGAGTTGTGACGTCACATGCCATACTATGGTGTAATGACATTTGCTATCGAACTATCGGTTGAGATCCCAAAATATCGTCCCATGTCATTTCTCTAATAAAATAATTTATTTTAAAAAAATTAATAAAAATTTTTAAGCACAAATTCAAAAAAAAAAAAATTATAGATTTTCTAAAATAATGAAGTTCATTTTAAATTTGTGCAATTTTCAAAATTCTAGCTTCAATATTAAGGAAGTACCAAATTTAACTAAACTTCTTAAGTTGAGCTAAATCTGGAATGAGTTATCCGCGGAGCTAATTTAAATTCTATTACAAATGCATCTTGCACAATGCGAATAATGTTAACCAAGTTATTTGGTTTAATTTAATTAAAGCACAATATAAAATATTTATTTGGGGCTCTTCGAATTAATCCCTTAGCTTTTTTATAATAAAAGTAAAAATATTTATAAAAAATCGTTTATTTGTGTGTGTAAAATGTATCTTAAGTATATTTAATCTCACAGAGGTACAAGAATGTTGAGACAGTAAAGATAAAATTGAATGACATTTGTTGGAACTACATAATGAGATGTGGACAACTATAATATAATACTAGTTAAACAAGTAAAAACCTTGGTACATTATGTGTTTGTTTCGATTCGATTTAAAACTAAGGATACAATTGTTTTTTGTGGCTTCTCAAAAGTTTAGGCGCTTCAGCGACTTCTTGCGGCTGAGCTTTGAGTCGTATTTCTGTGTGCGTTTCGGCGGCGTCACCTTCTCAGTGGGCATCATTACCTTCGAGGGCGTACCCATCTCGGTGACCAGGCACTTCTCGCCAGGATGCGGTGGACAGTAGCACTGAACACAGAAACGAAATTTGCACAGGATGCTGGTGCACTCACCGAAAGTGAAGGATGCGGATTTGGATTTAATGCTGTGATTCTCGTCCGGCGAGCTCTTAACCTCTTCGAGCGAAAAGAAGCGCGCCATGCTCGGCTTACGCTCACTGAACGAAGAATGTGTATGTGGTAATGTTTGTGAGAGTGCAGACCTGGGCATCTCAGCTGCCTGGCTGTAGAAGACTTTGCTGCACTTGCCACAACGGGGACACTTGATGCGTTGCATTTGCTCCACCAGCTGGCAGTTGTCCTCCATTGGGGAATTCCTATAGCTATCATGTCTGTTTGGTTTGTGTATGGCATTCGATGCTTGTAATGGCACAATATGATTGTTTGATTTCGAGAACATTGCCAAGCGCTTCACCGCATGGGTATTTTCCTTGGTGAGGCTCATCTTGAAACGATGATTCTCCAGTCGCTCCACGGCACGTTGACTCTTGTATACCGCCTGCGCCCAGCGCTCCGAGACTTTTGTCATTGTGTCCAGTGTGTGAGAGTTCAATTTCGTTAGAATACATTCCAGAGCTGGTAACGTATTGATCAGCATTCCAATTATGTCCAATTTATCGATATTATTGTAGTACCGGGTGCGGCAGCTTATCTCACGGGAAGGCTGTGGAAACAGTTTCTTTTTGGACTTCTTGGGGCTGCTGTGATGTGCCATTGGCTGGAAATGTGTTTTGCGTCTCTTGTTAGCACACGGCTGCTGATTGGAAAACGATAGCGTCATTGGCAATGGCGACTTGCACATTCCATCATCGTCATCCTCACTTTCCAGCTGCAGGTCGCTTGTCGTTGGAAGGCTTAACGATTTGCGCCATAGCGTCGTGTTCGAATTGGAATTTATTTCATTGCCGGTGCTTGGCGTTTGGAATTGCATGGAATTGAATGTGGTCGTTTTCGGCATACGGCATATTGTTGTATTTGATGCATTGCGGCAGTTTTCAGTCTCACAATCACGTTCAATTAAAAATGGCGCCTCCACGGTTGAGTTGTGCAGCGCTTTAAAGGACGCGTAGCCCGACTCGTCCATCGCAGCACTCTCCATATCGAATGTGCCAGTGCTTGAGCACATTTTCATCAATACCTTTCGGTTGTAGGCACTCATTTTGAATGAAAACGCCAAATATACTTTTGTCGTTTAATAATTACATTTGTTATCTTTTTGTTGCTTGTTTTTTTTTTTTATTACTTCGCAATTGGCGTCGATGCAAATTACTATTATTATCGATTACAGTTGTATCGAGTTGTTCAACACAAGCTCGATTGAGAAACTCGCCAATGTGAATGATTGAATTACGTCCCTGATTGTAGTTCAAATAGTTCAGTTGTTCAGTTTTTTTGTTCGTTTGTTTCGTTGGCTTGAGCAGTAGAGGCTCCTTTAAATTTCCTATTGACATTTCGTTCACGGAAATTTTATATTTGTAGTTATTTGATCACCTTTTTTTTATCTAGTTTACAAGCCTTAACAATTTAATTTTTTTTATATAAACCTGCTCCATGACGAATTTTTGACACCGAACGGTCGACGTATTGTGGCGGTCGGGCGATGGATGAGATATGTGTGTATAAATGGTACGGAGTATGCAAACTTAACTCGTTGCTATATCACTCGTTGTGTGCAGCATTGGAAGCTAGTTTGTATAAATGTCAGTTAAGTTTGAACTTTGTAATTTCTGCGGAAACTAACTTGTTAACTATTATTAAGCAAGCTTAAACATTATTTCAAGTAGACGGACTGCGTTTTACAAAATAGAAATTGATTAAAGAACATGATGTGCATTACTAACTTTGATTCTTCCTGCAATCTTCGGTGTTGTGAAAGATTAAGAAAGAAAAACTCGTGATAATCTGGCTATGCTATCAATGTCATCAAATTAACAAAATCCCTTAATAATTTATCATTCGCTCTGTTTCAGGTTTCCTTCAATCTTGACTCCCGTCCGAGCATTTATCTCATCTTTTGTCTCACTCTGACGCGTGCCTCCCCTTGGATGTATCTTGCCGTGCTACTTCCGCAGCCATCTGACAAATTTGCCAGCTCAAGTTTTGTGCAAATCATGCCCAGGCATAGATTTCCAATTCATGTGAAAATCTTAGTGGCCACCGCAAACATCCCTTCATGGACTTGATAGTTTCATCAGCTGTCCTTATGGTTTTTTTTTTTTTTTTGGGTGCTGACAACCTTCATCCACTTGCCACAGACAGAGACAAAGAGAGAGAGAGTGAGAGAGACAGCTAAGGAAAATCAATGAATGATATTTCTTTATGAGTCTCAATTATTTGTTGCGGGGATTTGCTTTTCTTCCATTTCTGTCATCTCGGTTCGTGCTTCATTGTCCTTTTAAATGCTTTGGCAAAATATTTTGGGTGTTTGTGCACTGCCTTTTGTTAAATCTCCCCCCTCTTGTACTTCATCCCCCTTGCAGCCAGTAGACAGTAGTCACAGGCGCCTGCGTTAATAATTTATGAATATTTGCTCATTTATTGTTTTGCATTATTTATGCGTTTATTATTATCCCTCTGTCCAGAATGAGGAAAGATGGGCAAAGATTTTGTTTTGATTTTAATTAAATCGACAGGACGCACAGCGGCTTTATTTAAAGTCATTTCAACGCTCTAATCCCTCGATTTGGTCCTTTCCGATGGAAGGGGTCAATTACGAGCAGCTCAATAGCCAAGAAATTTGACAGCGCAATTTGTGGCTTATGTGTTAACAGTCCTTCGAATAGGTTTTTAATAGTTTATGGTTAAATGGATATTATAGATAAAATAGATACTCCTATTAATAATTATATTTATATATGTATAAAGTATTTTGTTTTATCAATTACAAAATTGAGAGAACGATTGAATCTAGAAAAAATATTCGTTATGTGGAATAAAGCTTAAAACTAGAATTAAAAAGTTTTTTTTTTTTTTTTGGCAAATTGTAGTTTTAAAATACTTTTAAAAGTTTTAAATTTAGTATGAGTGTATTTTATCTGACATTATAAAATATTTTATAATTAATAGCCCATCACTTAAATTTTGATATAAATATCCGAGTATCCAATGTATTTTCATAGCTTCAGTGTCAAAGCTACCGAAAGTTAAAGCGCAAAAATTCAGCGTTTTTAAATATTATAATAAATTCTGAAAAATGTGAAATTCTTTTAACTTTTAGGAAAGCAATTAATCGAATATTTTAGCTACTCGTTCTCAATTCGAAACTATGATTTCAGTTTAAAAATTGTTTCAAATTGTAAAAAAAATACAAAAATACTACTGCATTGAAAGTATGTAGTTCAGATTCAATGCATATGTATTTTAGTGTTTATTTATGGGCTAGAATAGTTAGTGTTTAACGGTTTGTGTACACGTCTGTGGTATTAGGAGTATACAAACATATGTCCACATATGTATGTAGAGTAAGCCAATGTTTGGTGTGTGTGTATATGGATATTGAAACCAAACTGATTAATTTCAGTTAACATGCGAAGAGGGAAGAGGGGGGGCGGGGGCGGAATGAGTGTCAATATTTGCACACAATCCGTACATATGCTCTAATTATTATCCTTTTAGCTGTGGGCAGTGCCGTTCCGCATTATGTTGACATCGACGCCTTTTGACCTGGACACACGCACACACACACGCCCAAGGCGATTGCACTTCCTGTTTTCGTTCTGGCCAACTTGGTCTACTTCGAAATCAACTAATTATGGTAATTTCCCGCGGAATGTCAACAAATATTTTGTATCCAGTTATTTTGTCCCCCCACGGGAGATGGGACGACAGTCAAAACTCTTGACAAACGATGTTTACCCGTTGGTCATAATATGTTGTGTGTACAATGTACTTGGGTGTCGCTTGTCCTTGGGAAAACACGAAACCTGAAACGCTTGAATTATTTTTAACCAACTGGTCAACAGGAGCTGGCCAAAGTGGGTGTGTCCGTAACTCGAACTGTTACCAATTCGCTTGATTGTGTTTGATTTTCGGACGGAATACTTTATGCCCCGCTGCCCTTTGCTTAACATATAATTCGCTTTTAGCCAATAAATCGTTGACCCAACGTTGGTTTTCACCTGGGCGCGGCGCCAAGCTGATTACGACCACAATATTAATTTGAAGGTAATAAGCATATAATCGCACTCATTTATCATTTTTATATTTTCTATATTCCTTTTCCTCTTTGAGTCCTCTCCAGGCATGTCTAGAGCTTGTCTCAGCTTAGCAATATCGTTTCCCATTTAATGCGATTTAAGTTCTAATCGCTGGAAATTAGTTAGAAAGGAATTGCTTTGACTAGGAAAAGTTGAGTTATGGGGGAATTTTTTTAAGATTGAACTTTAATCTACCTTTCAGTTAAGATGTCTTGTACCTAAAGGTTCTCTAAATGAATATTATAGATTATTAAAATCTAACAGATTAATTCTATAAGCTTTATTCTCAAACAGTTAATTTAGAAAAAGAAATTAAGTAAAAAGTCAAGCAAAATATAATTTATTTATATATCTAATCTAATGTATTTAATCATTTTTTAATAATTCATTCTTCTTTCATTAACATTCTCTTTACTTTCGATTCTTTCGTATCTTGTTGTTGTTTTAGAATTAATATGATATGATATCTTTTATTTAATTTGTATATGTATTATAACATTAAATTTAATACTTTAAAATTGTAATTTCGCGCTCCGCAAAGTAGGCTACATGAAATGTTGCGAAATTGAAGTGATTGCGATTTTTTGATTGATTTGCAATTGCGAAAATGATGAGACATCCATCAATGCAATTTTTAGACTGCGACACGTGCAACACACAATGATATATGATGTAGCTCAGATGTGGCATTGGTCTCTCTACAAAATAAAATATTTTAAAAATTTCAATTAGCAAATTGAAATTGCAATTGCAACATCTAATTTCAGCTCAATTTCAAAAGTTGTTAACTTCGAAAAAAGGTCTTCTTTTTAATTTGAAAACTGTCTACAATTTGTCAAAGAGAAGGAAAAAAAGGAAAACGTAAAGTTAAGTAGTTAGAATGTCAACTGGGAGCAAGGTTTACGGTCAACTCTGGGTGTCCCAAGTGTGTGAATTAATCATGGCCGCAATTTTGAGTTAAAAAATGCGAAAAGTACACTCAAAAACGGCGACAAGTCGGCAATTTGAATAAAGGGTAAATGGGAAGGGTACAAATATTCTTGTTAGGGTGTCAAAGGGTTCACAGTTTATCCGTCTGTCGGTCTGTCCGTCTGTCGGCTGGTGTCACTGTCACACAGCTCATTTGGCATTCAGAACATGCTCGGCTCTTGCCAATTTCATTTAGCGGCATCATTTCTCCTCGTGCCTCTGTCATTTTTTGCTCCTGTGGCGGAGTAATGGAAAAACAAGATAAATGATTTAAAACTCGACTTTTCATTTCACATATTAGCAAATACGTGAGCCACATTCTATTCACATTTGTCCTTTGCCTGACCCAAAAACTACTTCCTAATATATTTAAACCTGGCGGGCAGTTTTTGTCGCTTTCTTTTTTTGGTAATTGTTTTCTATTAACGAGCCTCGATTTGTTCCATGGTGACTCTTACACATTCGCTTGATCAAAATATTACACTCACTCCCCCTCTCTCACACCTCCTCTCTCCCTCTGCTGGGCTGTTACTACCACTTTGTGGACATATGTTGCTTTCATTCGAATGATATACGAGTGTGCCTCGGGCTCCTTCTCCGGGTGCCTTCTGGCTGATTATGGTGGCTTCAAATGCTACGAACCATAAAGTGGTTGATAATACTGGTATTCTACTTTACTCACTGTTTATTCAACTTATTCACTTTTATTCATTGTTACTGTTACTGTTTACGGGAAATCATTTGAATGGAATCAAAGATTCCATCCGTATTATAATTTGATCAAAAGACGTAGACTTTCTTTTTGAGCTTGTTTTCAAATTAAGAATTTATTAAGCAGACACAAGTTTGAATATATAACCTATCCTTTGAGTAAGTACAGAATATTCCTCAGCCACAGAACTCTCTTAAACTGACTTAATATTTATATTATTGATTGAAAGAATACACAATTTATATTATGTAGTATTACTCTAGTTTTTATTGGGGGTTCCCCTGATCGAATACTCCAGACTAAAGTTTTTTCTTTACAGTTTGCCCATTCTATATAAATAGTTCTAATCGACAAAATAAAATTGTAATCAGTCATAAATATAAATTCATCTATATTATAGGTAACTATCACATAAATCAGCGATCACACAGTTACACAAGTCTTTGAATTATAAAAATCTCCCCTTGAGTTATGTGTAAATATGAAAATTGAATTCCCGCATTGTTTTTTGTATGTGTTTGACGTGTGTCATTAAGTGTTTTCATTAGGAAATTTATGGAGTATTTACTGTACTAATAATAAAACAGCGGCATTTCGTCTTAATTAAGTGCTTAGCCAGGCTAAAATTTCCTAAAGGCGCCCAGTGAAGAGACACGTGCGGCAAATACACGAAAAAAAGACACCGAAAATAAAAACAAGAACTGCGATGGGAAGTTAAAAGATAATGTGACAATCGGTCGACTATCACTGGGAAGTCAATAAGGGGCCACCACCAAGAAAACTGCACGAAGAACAATACAAACACCCAACTGATGACTTAATTGATTGAATGAAATGAAAATGAATAAAAAAGAGAGAAGTGCCACCACCACCACGATTCCAGATGCGCCCTGACCCTGGGAAATTGTCCCTAACATAGATGGCGTTAAGGTGAGACCCGAATCTGCTTAAAGGCGCCGTGCGGGGCGTTTATCAATCAGCCGAGCAAACAATCAAGTACCATAATATTCCCATCGCAAGGACAACACAAAAGAGGCAATCACACTTATCTAATAAGTATCATACTTGTATGATATCTGGTTACGCTTATGCTGGTAAAAAATACTAACAATAATTGGCTTCTCAAGAGATAGCAGAAGAATAGGGAGAGTGAATTAAACTTATTAACGAACTCGTATTAAATATGTAGGATAATAGTTAAATAAAAAAATATAAATAAATAGAGTACACTTGAAAGTTTTCTATTTAAACATTAGATATTTGCCTGTTAAATGAATTAAATTAACTGTGAATAAAACTCAACGAAACTTAACTGAGGCCAATCTGAGTTTTTCAGGACTTAAAAATTGCTCTCAGCCCAAAACCTTTTCTTTGTAATGCGCATCTTAAATTTAATGGCAGACTTGTCAGGTGGGGAACCAGCTGATTGAATGGAATGTGTGAGGTTTCGACAAGTCTTTGGCTGGGTTTTTTAATTAAAAGTTTTGCAGGTGGGTAAATTGTAAAGAAATTTGCTAGAGACTCCACGAGAGGAGCCTACTTTAAAGTGTCAGAAACAATTGATGACTGGGGAAAACTCTAAGAGACAGTTTTCATAATTTCACTCGTATACTAACATAACATATTTGTGCTTACAATTGGAAATCTGTGTACTGTCAACAAAACGTGTACACTATCGATATGTCACAAGTGCTGCCTCTTCCTCCACCTCCTCCTCTTCTTCTTCCGATTTTCAATTGCAATTTCGTATGCAATTTTCAATTTGCAAATTTCCCTTTTAATTTCAATTGCCATGTACGTTGTAAGTGTTGTGTCCAGATGGCCTCCGGCTTTGTTCCATCTGCATGTCTAGCAAACGCAATCCATTTAGGCATAATTCTTAATGTTTTGCTTTCAATTTACTAAGACTACTCGTACATGCTCCCATTTGCATAAGTCCCCCTTCGTGTCTGTCTATTGGTAACCCCAAGATGCACATATAAACAAGTTGCAAAACAAATGCAGTTGACAACCTTGTGTCAATTACATCAGACACTCACCTAGGAGATGTTTACAACAATCGTTCCCTTAGGTAGACCACAATCTGATCAAGTGAACAGCTGAAAATCTTAAGTCGTTTCATCCTATAACACAGGAAATATAAGGAGTATCTTTCTCTTGTGTTTTAGTATAAAGTGAACTTTTTCTTCAGCTAATTTCTACTATTATTATTAGTTGTATTTCAATACGATCTTATTTTTTTATAAAACAATCTTATCTTTTAAGATACGAAGGTCTAAGTAGGACTGTTGATTGCGGTTTTTAAACACTCTAAAGAGTATTGCAAGGTCGATCCGTTTCAATTAAGCTTACTTTACTTATTTGTTTTGTTATTTGTGTCTTATCCACAAGTCAACTCTGCTGATTTAATTGGACAAACATTGTGTTTTCTTATTGAATAATTGCATTGTCTTACCTAAACTAATTTTGTTTAAGCAAACTAACAATTTATACCTAAGAATGGTGTCATTTAAGTTAAATATTTCTCTGGGAATACTTTCAAGGATTTTTTTTGGGAATATGCTTGAAAATAAATTTTAAATTTATATATTAAAAAAAAAAATACTCGTATTATCAACAATATTTTTATACCGATACGATCCCAATTAGGAAATTTTGACTCTTTTAAAATCAAGCTGAAATAATCAAAATAATAAAATCTATACTATACTAGATACAAAAATATAAAAATGAGAATTATAGAATAATTGAATTTTGCTTCATGCGAAGAAAACTCGTATTTTCTTTGCATATTCCTCCGGGTATTTCTATTGGATTCTTAAAAATGTTTGAAAACTCCTGACTGTCTCTTTAGAAATATATGTTCCTACGTTAACGTCTAGTTCAGAATCCCTTAATTCCATTAATGGCATTTCCATTGCGGATAATTACGGGGGTCGTCTACAATTAGAGTCTGCCTTGGCTTATTCACGCCTTTAAATTTGCATTTACCCCAACCCTGGCAACACTCCCCCAGCCCTGGCAGCTCAACCTCAACACCCTGAACTACCCCGACTTGAATATCACACCACACACACATTTGAACTTTCACATCTCACACCGAATATTTGTTAGAGCTTCCATGTAAATCATGATGCCAGCCAGTTGACAGCAAAGAGCATTCGTTGTGTGAGTGTGTTTGTGTGTGTGTGTGTGTTAGCCAAGTCGAAGAGTTGTTCGCTTTAGGAAGATTCGTCAGATTCGCATAATTAATTGCAAAGCTTGGGGAAGCGCTTTCTGGAGCTTACAGCTTACAACCTGGGCATAGACATGCTCTGGAATTTTGATTGTGTGTTGTCTGCCTGTAGAAGGGGGAAGCCCCCTACGGGTGGGGAATACCATTGATACTGCAGCAAGCTTGTGCTTGTAGCGATTTGTGAACGTAATCAGAGAAGGGAATGAGTGCGAGAAAGAGTGGGGGGAGTACCCCTTTTACTTTCCCGTATCTATGTGTGTGTGTGTGTGTGTGTGAGAGTGTGTGTATGTAATTCACACCTTTCGCCCCGTGAATGGCATTCGGTTGGGCATGAAAATTAATTGCTTTTGTCATTATACGGAATCTTGACGACGCCTCGTTTCTAATTTAATGTAGTCTTTGGGGCCATCTCCAAGGTGTCTGCCCTCATCTCACTTGTTGTCGTTGTTGTTGATTTGTGATTTATGAAGATTAATTTATTGCTAAATAGTTGAGCGTAATTTATTTAACATTGATTTCAACTAGGACTAGTTTTACAACCCCATTCACCTGAGTGTTCTCTAAACGCCTGTTAAGCCATGATGTAAACCGAGAGTTGAAGCTCCAATGCTATTGAAGTTGAAGTTAATGTAAACAATTGTATATCATATACCTGGGAGACTAATAAAAAACCTTGGGGTAATTAATGAATCATTAAGTTATATACACATATATGTGAGATTTTGATCAGCTTCAGACATTGATATGTCTCTGATATAATTATACATCATATAAATAGACATATTCAAAATCATATGTACCTATATATTTCGCACCCTTCGTGCTGCTTACGTCACTAGCGCGGACTGTCGTCCGCAGATAATAACTACAGAAGATATTCAAGAATCTACAATAGTTTAAAAAATACTTATTAATTTTTTTGAAAATTGCAAATACTATAAGTAGTAAAAAAAAATTCAAACTAAATAAGCTGAACGGAAAAGTCTTAGATAAATTATTACTTGATGGAGTCGAGAAACAGGAAAAACTTTTATTCTCAATTTGTATCACCAAAATGAATCTAAACTTTTATTTTTTTTATTTAAATTTACATTTTAATTTTAATTTAAAAATCATAGAGTTGAATTTTTTTATAGCTTTATAAAAATGTTATTTGTCTGTTTATGTGTTATCCCAAAATTTGAATATAAAAATTCAAAATAAATAACTTTTATAATTGCAGTTGGGTACTCATTATGGTGGATAGACTTAAGGGTTGTTGATAATAGAACCTAACAGTTGCCAACAGTTGAAAGAAGACGACACATAAACACTTGACAATATGACATGGGATTTGAGAGTAAGCCTCCCGAGCCCAAGCCCAGATGCTAATTTAAGGAGTTGTGTGTTAAGTGCCGAGTGTTTTGGACCCACTTAATGGTTTGTTTTCGGTTGACAACTTTTCGTCTGTTTCGTCTGCTGAGTTGCCCAGCACTTAGCGTTTGTTTGGCTTGCGGTTGCAACGAGTTTGGTCTTAAGGGGTCCTGGCCGGGCTATCCTGTTGAGTGGCCTGAACGGACACTAACAACTAATTTAAAGCAATTAGGTAAAAAGTTTCTGAATACTGTCGCAAGTTTCAAGCCACAAATGTTACTGAGTTTATTTGAATTGTGAATAGTTTTAATTAAATTTTGGCAAATTATGACAGCAAATTCAGTTAGAATCAAGAAACACATTCAAGTTTATATTTAATTGGTATACGGAGAGAGTATGACAGGGAATAGAGACAAATCCCAATGGATTTCTGCCCAAATCTCATCGGCATTTAGCCTGGGAACTGGAATGTGTGCTGCACTTGCTCAAAAATAATCATAACTAGTCATAATCATAATCAAAATAATTGTTAAATATATGGAAGAGAAAAATCTTTGCCAGCATTTTCATGGGAATCTTGGGTACTCGTTTTGTCCTTTTGTCTGCGGCACGTGACCGTCCACGCACTTTGATTAACCCCGGCTATGGTTGACCCCTTCCACAGGCACTGCAATCATCCGGTTATCAGCGGAACACCCCCATCACATGGCACCACCAGCCACCACCAGAGACAACTGGTGACTGGTGTCTGGAGAAGCATCAGCCACTTGGTTGCACCAATATCCGATTGCACTTGACTCAGGGACAGGGTGTGATTCAGGGACTACATCTGGGTTATGGAACTGGAACTGGGAGTGAGTTCTTCCTCTGGTACTGCCACTTGACGCGTGCGGATTGTGGGAAGCTTTGCGAGTGTCAAATTTTTATGACTTTGTTTGATTTCTGGCTGGCGTAACGCCGTTAATGGAAGCCACTTGCCATTCACTTGTTCAACCCATCAACGAAATCAACGAGATTTCGTTGCAGGCACCACGCGGATTTCTAATTCAAAAAATAGAAAAAACAAATACGAAATAAATAAAAAAAGTGCACTGTCATGTGGGAAATATTTATGGAATGGAATGAATTATTAAATTGTATATTACTAAAAAGGGTTTTACTTATATATTTATAGTTATGCTTATAGATATTGATATTCTTAAATGTTTCAGTAATAAATACATGTGTCTAATAATTTAATACTAATAATACTTTCTTAGACATAATGTACGGGCATTTGATCTTAATGAAACTCATTTTGATCATGGTTGGGCCGCATTCAAATTTTATTAATTCCGTTTAAATACATAGTTGTTTTTCTTCAGAAGTCATTTTTAATGCATAGATCCTCTTGTTTTTAAAAAATTAAAATTTTTAAACTCAACTTTTAACATTGAATCAAATTCTGTCGTAATTAACGATGACGAAACTACAGTTAGATGTCGATTTTACACGAAAATAGATTTAGTTGACTCCATTAATAGTCTAAAATATTATCGAGTTAAAGTACTTGAAAATCACTTCAATTCGTCAATTTTTCGATGTATTGTTACATCAATATAAAAAATTCTTTGAATTTCAAAAAATCCTATGAATTTCAAGTATTAATCTCAAATATTTTAGAGTATTTGACGCTGCCTTATGGAGTACTTAGTTCAATTGTAAGACCGCAAATGTGATTTGTAATGTGAAGAGACCTCGTGTCAAATGAGTGGAAGATGAAAGTAGAGGTGGCATGTGTTTGCATTTGTGGCAAATTGTGGACATTTGTGTTAATACGAGTGGAGTTTTGGTCTATAATCTCATTGGGTGTTTCATATTTCAGCAACACTTTCAATTGCTGACAAATCCAAGGAATTGCTGGAATAAAACTGAACTGATTCCACTGGCAATGGGCAAATGTGATTTATACGATTCGCTTTATGTAAAAATGTCAGCGCCAATTGCGAGCGACGAGGCACAAATTAACTTCAATGGATGGCAAAGGACTCTGGATCAGAGTCTGAAAGTCGAGACGTGTCTCGTAATTCAATATGAGACTAGAACTGCAGGGAACAGAGTTGGGAGAACTTCGTAGGCTGTGACTGTTGATGTTGCTGTTGCTGTGACTGTGGCACAGAGGTCACATTTGGCAGCCAGCACGATAAGTATTCCCCTGAGGAGCCCAGTAATTTCCTACCCTTGGCACTAAGCATTATTGTGCATTAGAGGACTAATAAACAGGTTCGCAGCAGTGCTCGTCCAGCTCCTGCCCCTGTTCCTCCTTCTCCTCCTCCAGCATCTCCTTGTTGTCTACTTTATTCATAGTTTTGTTTGCCTCCAACGGGCTTTTACCTACTACGTGATTTACGGCAATAACTCATCGGACGCAGGACGCAAATCAAGAGACAAATAAATCACGAATACTAAATTAATTCACTTTTTTAATTAAAGCCTGAATATATAGAGCATTCTCACTCAGCTAAATTACAGTTAATAAGTCTTGGCCAAGTGCTGTAATATAATCTCGCAATATTAAAAAAGTTAATGATATATGATTTAACTAGTATTTTATATGTATATGTTGATGATGAAAAGTTGAAAATTGTATTCAAAATTAAGGCACAATTTTTAACAGAAAGTCGGACTTAATTTAGCTTGTTTGTTATATTTTAATAAATGAAATATCATTCGGTTAGTAAACTAAGATCTTATTCAGTCATAAAGATATTCATAAATATCAAATGTTTGTAATAATATTAGGTGCCATTTGTTTTTCTCCTTTTTAGGGATATTAAAATTTTAAGGCTATTTCCTAAAATATACGGGGGTGCCATAGAAATCGCTTTCGCTTGAATTTCACTTGAATTTCATACAAATTGAAGAGAAATTCAAGCGAAAGCGATTTCTGTGGCACCCTTGATATATAAATATATTTTTTTTAAAATTTACAATATATTATACGAGTATTTTAATATAATATGGATTGGAATTAAATGGTTATTACTATTGTAGAATGCATGGAAATATATTATTTCTCTGTGGTAAAAATCCTGATAAAGGAAAAAAATAGCACAGCAAATAAAGCTAAGCTATAATAATGAAGGATAAGCATTGGGGTTTTAAAATCAATTTCAGATCTCCTCAAATGACTCAATATGTAGAGCAATCAAGAGGGGTGAGGGGAGGCCCACCTAATGCCGACTTATGACACCAAAATATTTAACTGCTCAATTTTCGGGCGTTGCGCATTTCACAGTTGCGTGTTAAGGGGCGAGGGGTGAGATGGGGGGGTGACACAGGATGCAGGGTGCGGATTGCAGAGCGCAAGCGAGATGGAATAACAAGGGGTTACACTGGAATTAGTCCAGTGGGATTCAAGTGAACGAGGGGTGCGGGAGGGGGGTGAGCAGGGGCAGTTGTTTGTTTGCCACTGCCACACACTCTGCCACTTTGTTCTTGTGTAATCACGCAGCACGACTCCGGCATTGGCATTATATTGGCAACAATTGAGACGTTCAGTTTCAATTGGCAACAAGCGGTCGTAGGCTTGAGCTGCTTGAACTGCTTGAACCACCGAATAACAAACAACAACCACCCGCGAGTGGTTGACACTTCTCTCAATTTCTATTTCTACTTCAATGTCCAACATATTTCTGCCCGCTGAGCGTGCGATTAGTTTGGGAATCCGCCTGATGTTGCGCATCCGTAAATTACTATTGCGGTTCAATGTGGTTACACTCACAGGCAGAACGGGAAAGAGGGTGGAGGGGGTGAGGATGGTGCAGGGTGGCGGAACAACAACAACAACGACAACAACAGAAAGGAATCTCCCCAGTTGTGCGTGTTGTTCTTTCACTTGCACTTGAAATTGTCAGCAGGTGCACCGTATGCATTGTAACAACAGTAACAGATACAAATACACAGCTATAGATACAGATACATGTAGCGAAATCAATTTAAGCTGCTGCTAAACGAGAGCGAGCGAGAGAAGTATAGCGAGAGAGGTCATGATGCCTTTATGTTTGGGCCATTAATAAACATTTCGTCGACTGTTTGTGTAATAAAAATGCAATTGTCATTAAGTGTCGCCCGAATGTGTCACAACTGTTGTTGGCTGTTGCTGCCACATCCAAAAGAGACACTAAAAACCCCGAATTGAATTCAGGATGCGCATGGGGCCATTAGAGGGGATGGAATGTTGCAGATCGAGATCATTAAAGGCTATAGCCTCTATTGACTTTTTATGCATTTGTAGCGCTAGTTAAGTCAAGTTATGTTAAAATCATATAATCGAATACAAATAAAATAATGCAATTTTGCAAAGAAATTGGTATGGTTTTGACAAAGCTATGACAGTTCAGTTTTTGAAAAACTGTCAAGGAGTAAGTATGGAACAAGCGGACAGTGCTGAAAATAAAGTCAAATCAATTAGATTTTAACAAAGTTATGAGAACTTAAAATTTTTTTAAATGTGAAGGCCCAAAATGAATATCTATTAATTACGTTTTTCAATATAAATAGCATACAAATATCTCTAAATTGTGTTTCATCTTCTTAAAGCTAAATATAATTAAATTTTCAGTTAGCTGAATGAGTTCTGTGTTTAAGTTTAATAACGCACATACTCAATTTCGTCACGTACCTTGATAAACAATTTTGGGATTATTAATACTTATTTGAGACAATAAAATGCAATTAAGATACATTGTCTTATCTGTCTTATGAGTGGTTACCCCGGGATTCCAGTGCCAGCAGAATTTGCCACCGAAAAAAGGGGTGCTAAAGCTGTTGAAAAGTCTTTAGTCATCTCTTGAAATGATCTTCATGTCTGTTGATCATAATGATGGCGGCAATAAATTCGCATTAAGAACGCCTTGCGAGTACAGATGTCGAATGACTTGAGAAAAAGAAAGAAAAAAGAACCCACGAGATGACCTTAAATCATGCAAGTTGCGTGTCGAGGTTCCGCATTGATCGTTGATCCTGCTAAGCTATGTTACACCCTGTAGCCCCTACCCCTACCCCTACTCCAATCCCCTACCTTCGCTAATTGCGCTTAATTCGTTCAAAGAGCCCGCATACCAACAACACCCTGGAGGGGACTTTAACTCGTCAAATGTATCCAATAATGTGGATCTTTTAGACCGCCCTCAATCTCCCACTCCCTACGAGGTTCGATGATCTTAGAGTCAAAGGCAGGAAGTTGCTGATTTCTGTTTGTTATATGACTTGGAATCGTTTAAGATTGATTGATCAATGTTTTACGATCACCTAAACAATCGAGCACTCGACTCATTGGGCTTTGCTTTGTGGGTGATCGGCAAACTATTTGTTGATCAAATCGCAGGATGTTATCGATCATTGCATAAATTAACGTTCGATTTGCTTCACATGCTACTAGTATTAATTTTTATTACAATTTTTATTATTATTACGAGTTGAGTCAACTCTCTAAATACCCCATGACATGTCGACATAAATCCATCACGTTGAGTACTCACAAATGCTGCTGGTTTACATATTCATATGCATAACTTCATTCCATTTTCCCATAGTTTCCCAGACAGTTTCCCATCTAATCGAAAACTGTAAAACGAAAAACCTAAAACATGTATGTGCGATATAAAATGAAATGGTAGACAAAAATATTTTTTATTGATGAAATTGCTTTTGCTTCGGACTCCATTTGCAAAGTAGACAAGTTGCTACTTCAAATTGCAGACCTGGGAATTGCGATTGCGAGTGTGTTCGAGTACTCATACCTATACTCATACTCGTAATATGCCAGCTTGTCTGCATTCAACATGATTATTTTATATTTTTTTATTGTCAAATTTAGTTTAGAACGTTTGCGACACGGGGCCAACATTTACCCTTGTCTCGTACGTGATATCCGATATCATCCTTCGCCGGACACTTTTGGGAATATCAAAGACACTCTCCATTCATTTGCTCCCCTTTGACTTTCGACTCCTTTTACCCTTTAATCATATGTATACTGGCACGAGTTTTTCATATTCAACGAGTATTCACATTCGACACTCGATTCTTTTCAATTTGTTTTCAATTCGCAAGTTGCTACCCGTCAAATTCCTCAACAGGTGTCAACCCCGTTTGAAGAAGGACTCCCAAGTACTGATAATGATAACTCTGACACTTTGACTTCCAATAATGTTAAATACAAATATGCTTAAGAATTAATGTTCTCAGCTAAAAGATACCTGTACTTTGAGGGTGAATTATAAAGTGCAGTCCGAAAAACTTTCAGGATTTGTAAAATCAAAAAAATACTAAAAAATATTGGATATTTTTCATATGTTCAGTCCTTGTCTCATTTAGGTTGACGGCCATGTTTTTTATAGAACTAATAGTGAAATAGGAATGCTCGACTATTCTATACCCGATATCTCTTAAGTCTCTCACGGAAATCAGATCCTCATTTAATTTTGTAGGCACTTTTTACACAAAACAATATTTAAATTTCTAAATATATATAAATTTTCTAATTTTTCAATCTCTACATTTCCAGATTAGATTTTACTACCTCCTAAAATCTCAGGAAAATTTAACACATTTCTAACAATTGGATTTAAGCTGGTTTCCGAAACAATTCTAAAATTCAATGAATAAAAAATGCTGGTTTTGGTTAAAGTTTTTAATTGCTTAATAAATTTAATTTATTGGAAAACATAAAAATACTTAGAATGTATGTTAGATTGTTTGTTTTTAGCTTTTCATTTTTTACGTAGATTTTTGATGTTATTTGTTGAACATTAAAATGAAAATATATTTATTTAGCAATTGTTTTTGGTTTTAGTTTAAATTTTTTGGTTTTTAGTTTTTACATACGTACACATATGTATAAATAAGTTAAAAATTTATTAATTAGACTAAATTCATTGGAATGATATAATATCAAAATATTTGCATAGTACAGCGTTTAAAATTTCACATCTATCTAGAAGCGAAAACTTGGAACGTTTCTTGTTTAGCTTTATTTTTAAATATAATATTTAATTACAGTTTACAATTAGAACACGCACGATTCAGGGTTTCGATTTTGATTTGATTTTTGCGCCATTATATATGTATATATATAGATTTTATATATAGAGTTTGATAACTTTTTGACATATTGAATGTGGTAGCATATATGTATATATTTAATAGAAATACAATCATACAAAAAACACACACGCACACACATACAATTAATACTACTCGATAATTTACAATTAAACAAATTTACTTTAATTTGGTTGTGTGTGTTGTTGTTGCTAGTTTGCTGAGAATTAGGGATTTTGGTATCATTTAGTATTTGTTTCTTTGGTATTTCCTATGCACTTTAGTATATTTCTTTGTAAGATTTTTTGCGTTCTTTTGAGTTTTTCTTTTTATTTTATTTATTTATTTATTTTTTTGGCAACGATGGAAATGTTCGGCTTAAACTATTTAATTGCATTAACTTCAATTTGAATTGCAATTGCAAGTTCAGCGTGAGGCGACAAATGGAAATGCAGTACGAGAATTGGAGTCAACAGTTATTGCACATGGATTCCGTTTGGATGGGAACTGGAACTGGAACTGGAACTAGTTGGTGTTGTTATGCCAGCAGAGAGACCTTCTGGCAATTGAGTGGATTCACTGGCGTGGCATTCGTTTGTGGTGCCGCTGACGCCTGTGGTGCGGCCCCATTGCCAGTGGGCAGTCCCATTCCTGAACCTCCTGCCCCGCCACCACTCAACTCGGCAGCGGCTGCTGCTGCCGCTGCGGCGGACATGAAGTCCACCTTGCCGAGATGGACACGCAGATCCGTGTGCTGTGTCTCCTTGTGGCGCCGCAGATCGACCTTGCGCTGAAAGGACTTGTGGCAGAGCTTGCAGGAGAAGGGCTTGTAGCCGGTATGCTTGCGGGAGTGCGTTATCAGGTTGGAGCTCTGGCTAAATGCCTTGCCGCACACCTGGCACTTGTGTGGTTTCTCACCTGCAAAAGACGAAAGAGACAGAAAGCGAGAGAAATGTGTTAAAACTTAAAATCGATTTTGCATTTTGGATTTGGCGATTTGCATTTATTGTCCTGCCTCCTTACAAGGCCCAACAAAACGGCAAGCAGTGCGCGCCATTTTAGGCCGAAACGAGACGAGCTTTGCTTTCATGGCTGGCAACCCCCCAATACTCCCAGCTGCCTCCCCCCACACTCACACATGCTCACAAGTCGCCCCGTCAACCCCCGAAAAGTGTCTGAGCTCTGAGTCAGACAACCTCCCTTCTCCCGTTTCATTTCATTTCATCCCATTCCATCCCATCCAAGTTCTCCTTGCAATGGCGTCGCCTGTGCTAACCACATCCTGCCCCACCTCCTCCTCCCGCTCTCCCCACACTCCTCACCGAGCTGAGTTTTTAAATTTCAACTTTTTGGTTCATCTGTGTGGTGTTTTGTGGTTTAGCACTTAAAGCCAACCACATAAAAATGTACAAAATGCTGAGGAAAATTTCTCTTGGCAGCTTTTTAAAGCGATTCCATTTGGCCACGATTCTTGCTTTTATATTTCATTTATAGCACATTTTCATTCTGTTAAATTTTTCATTAGAGATTTGCTCTGTTATTATTTCGCTTTGCTTCTTCTTGCCCTAATTTAACTTTTTTATTCCTTCTTTTTTTATGGCGAGTACTTTTGTTGTTGCTGTTTATGTTGCTGTTGTGGCTCGTCGGCGCCAAGTGCTATCAAATTTTCAATCGAGATTTGATTTGATTCGCAGTTATCAAAGCTGACATAAGGCATTTAAAAACATGACGTCTGCTCTACAGAGATTCGACTGCAATGCGAATGCGAGTAGAAAATTATAGACATAAATCTAACTTGAAGCTGAAACTCTAAGATAAAGTACTTCATGCATTTTTTTTTAAATATATTTTATGTATATCAAAGTGATAATAGCTTAAAGAAAAGAAAAGAATATTTTTTAAAAGCACAATACTTTAAAGAACAGTTGTGAATTTTTATTCAATATTTTCTTCCATTACTTAACTTTAAAATTATAAAGCACCATAAACTCATAAAAAGTAAGTACAAAAAAACTATAGTTTAGCGTCGTCTTAATTTAAAAACTATTCAATCTGCACCGCAATTTCTTTGAGTGTAGTTTCTGATTTTGATTTTCATTGAAAATAAGCTCGAACAAAACAAATCGCTGACAATCTATGAGTACAGACACGTATCATTCGATCAGCTTGTCTGTTTTTTATGATGGTTCCCATAGTAGCACACATAAATATGCGCTTATCTATGGCAGAGATAATGCGGTAGATTTCTCTACATATACATACATAGGCAGGCAACAAAATAACGACAAAATTGTTAGCTTGAGTTTAATTTGGCGAGGGAAGAGTGAAAAACGTATATAAAATAAACACACACACAACAACAACAGTTGCCCACTTTGGCAGACACACAGACAACTGTTGGCTTACCATATACTTGTATATATATTTATGTATGTATATTTTTGTGGGTGTGTGTGTGTGGGAAGGAGAAGTCGTCGTAAGTATATAATGGAATTGCAGCGACGTGATTCTGAAACATTCGACCGTTGGGATGTGCTCTGATTCAACTTTAGTTCCCGTGGCATGAGTCGAGGTAGGGAGGAACTTAGGCAGCAGGGGCAGCGTTAGCATCTGTAGGAGCTGTAGCAAAATGCGGAAACTGTAGGAAAAGCAGTAAAACAAAAGCAAAGCACACACAGCAACAGCAACAACAAAAAAAGAAGGAAAAAATTGAGTAGTCATGCTGTATGTAGCTCTCAGATGGAGGGCGAATTACTCGACGGTTGCTGCCTCACGGAGCATGCCCCATCAGCATGCAACATCCTCTGAAGGGTTTTTCGCAGTGCCTCGACAAAACTCTGAACGCGATACGAACTTTGGGCTGGAATGCTCGGGGCACGTTCGTGCACTATCGGCACAAATAACGTCACGTAGTCGCAGAGATTATAGAGCAGCTTTTATTATTTATCACGGCAAACGAGCACAACGAACACTAACGAGACCCAAATCCAAATCCCGTCGGCCGACGGCAGCTGCTCAGCACTGAGAGTGGAGCAGGAGCAGGATGGGGGAATGTGGGGGGGGGAGTTCTCTTCTGCCTGCGCTAACTAACACTGCCAAGATTCAACTCCCAAGTTGCAGTATATATAGCCAAGGTTTTTGCCCTGTGCTTGTGTGTGTGTGTGAGTTGGGGCGTATGAACATTCTGAGGACGGGTGGTAAACGAGGGGGGGAGGTTGGCTTTTGGGTTGGGGGTGGCCCGGCTTTTCGTATGTACAGATTTCAAGGATTTTTATTGCATCACATTGTGGAAATTCTTTTAAATCTTTGCTTGCTTCTGCGCTGCTTTCTTTTACTCTTCTAATATCTTACGATTCCCTGTCTGTCTGTCTGTCTGTCAGACTGTCTGTCTGTGTATGTGTATGAGTGTGTGTATCTAAGCTGGATGCTCAACAAATCCTTTCAATTCAACACGTTTTATATTTCGCTTTGCTTTGCTCTTTGCCATTTGTGTTATCTTTGACTCTAATCAAATGACGCATACGCCGCGTGGTACGTACCCAAAATTAAATAATAAAAAAAAAATTAATTTTAAATTGATTTTGGTATTTAGTTTGGTATATTACTGGAATGTATTGAGATTTATATGAGAGATTGAAAGTCGCTTAAGAAAGTTGCTAAATTTTTAAATCAAAACTTGATTTTCTTTTTGGTTATAACTCAGTTATGAAATCAAAATTTTCATATTTTAAACCAATGTTTTGTTTTTCTGGGAATTTCAATTTAATAAATGAACTTTGTGAGAGCTTTAAGCGAGCTTCAACTTATCGATTTGCTTAGCAGCTTTTGGTAGAGCGAGTGGAGATTTAAAGTGGGGACCACAGCTCGAAATAAAAGTCATGAATGAGTAAACAAGCTGGTAAATGCATACACACACACACACACACACACACATGTACATACACACTCTCACTCATACACCTATACAAATATACGAAAAATTTATTTGCTTCCGCTTTTATGGCGCATAAATTTACAAACAAAAAATCTGAGGCAGGAAAATAAAAAATGAAAATGCGAGCTAAACACAAAAAGCAAATAAAACGTAGCCAAACGTGAATGTGGAAAATGTACGAAAACAACAAGTGAAGTAACAAAAAAAAAAATGTTAAAGGCAAATCACATCAATGTGGAAAAATCTGCTGCCTTTGGTTATTGCTAGCAATAGAACCACGTCGCCAGGACACGAAACGGACAAATGCAACAGAAAGTAAAACACAAGAAAAGGTTCGAGAAAAACGAAGAAAAAAGGAAAACAAAGCATAAAAACAGAAGAAATTAAGGCTGGTCGTAAAATGGAGCGAAAATCGGACCAGAACTAAGCCACGATTAAAGCCCAAAACACTAGCGGAAATCCTGAGACCCATCCTAAGAGCTCTGTCTCTTTCGCTTTATAGAGGGGTGACTGTGGGAGTACACGTCCTAAATCGAAGACGCCAAACGATAAAAATGTCTGAAATATTCTTCTGTCTCACTGTTTCTGTGTGTGTGTGTGCGGAGTCATCTTCCACTGATTTGGCCAGACGCTTTTCTTAATATGGATAAGGGATACGTCTGTAGGGGTTGCCAACTGAGCGGATGGGTGTGGCTTGTCGGGGACTCTGAACTTGGGGACTGGGGAGGCTTGTTAGAGGTTATTATCCTTGCCATTTGCAAAACTGATTTCAAAGCAAGAAAATGCGAAAGATTTATAAAAAAGAAATGAAATAATAATGATATTATCTAATTATGAAATGTGGCAAATTAAATCTGATTTGATGGAAATACATATTATTGCAGTAAGACTTAAGGGTTTCTTAATATTTACTTAATATTACGTAGAGTAGAACGAAAATCTTAATTTAGGATGTTTATTCTGTTGATTGACTAAAATATGAATATGACAACAATTACAGCTCAATATCATGAGTATACCTGAGCTTAAAATGATGATTTAATCCATATAATTTATATTATCGTAAGTGTAAATATAAATATTCCAAGAATTCAAATAATCTTCCTGTTAATGAATGTTTCGATCATTGCTTTAAATATATATTTTGGTCATATATTATCGGCCTTAGCATTACACATACATATATATAGATTAGTCTAACGCGCTGACCTTTGGCCATTGTGAATCGAAGGAAATAACTGTGGAAATCGATGCCTATGCTTTGGTTTTCAGTTCGTAATGGCGTCGCTAACTGTGCGGCGGCAGCGCAGTTGCTACTTTTTGGCAGAGCTTTGTTGTTATTACACTTGTGTTATAGGGGTGTATGCGCAACTCACCACACACACACACACACACACATACAGAATCGCTGTCGCTGTCGCAGTCGGCGTTTCAGTGTATGCGTCGTATTTGTTATTCGTGTGTGTGCGCGCGTATAAAACAGAAAATCAAAATCTCTTGACTAAATTTTTCATTGGTCGGCTGTGATTTCTCTGTCCGTTCTCACTCTCGCTCGCTCGCTCTTTCTATCGCTCTCTCGCGCTCGCTTGCTTGCTTACTCACTCGCGCGCGCTTTGAGGCGTTTCGGCAATGTGTATTGTATGTGTATCGTATGTCTGTGTGTGTGTATGTCTGCAGTTGTTGCTTTGTCGTTGTCTTTCCAATGCCTCTCCAAGCTTTTGTACATAGCCTCAATGTTGAATGTTGTTCCTCACTTTTGCCTCTTATCAGTTACATGTTTCGCTTCTATATATATATATATGTGTGTGTGTTTTTGTGTTTTGGGTGCTGCTCTCTTTCGCTTCTCGGAGAGTGAGCACACCGTTTTATAGTTGTCGCTCTTTTCAGCTGTTTCGCGCTTTGCTATCAACGCCATCATCAGCTCCATTTTTGCACTAGCATTCCACTTACCCCCTCCCGCTCTGTATCTCCTGACTCTTTCCCCCTTTTCTATTCACTGCCTTCTGTCAACTGGCAAACTGTAATTGGAACTGCGACTGTGGCTTTGCCTGGTTTTTGTGGTTTGTTCTTCCTGCCAATGTTGCCCATTTTGGCTATATCCATTGCCATTCCCAAAAATGGCATATCTTCTTACCCTGTGTACATATGTGTGTGTGTTTGTATGTATGCAGATTTAACTTTTATATGGCGTTTGTTGACTTTAATGAAAAATTGTGCTTTAAATTTTGTAGTTTGTTGCATTAAAGCCAAAGCTCAACACAGAATTTAAGCTTTGCATTTAATGTTAAAGTAAATATAAAATTTTGAGATCATTAAAAATTCAATATGGATAATTTACTGATCTATGATTCATCTTCAACTAAAACCAATTAAGTTCAGCGTTCTGCCAGAAATTGTACAGATTTTTTAAATACTTTCTAAATATTCCCATATTACTTTTCAATAACTTTAATCCCAGCTCGTATGAAAACCAATATTATCAGAAAGAGAAGAACTATAATATCAGTTTGTTTAATGAAATTTTAGATTTACATAGAAAAGAATGTTTCTCAAAATTTCAGAAATTACTTTTCAATGATAAGAACTATAATATGAGAAATGACTTTTCAATGATAAGTACTATAATATCAGTTTTTATTATGCCATTTTAGAATTTCAAAAGAATGATAATTTCCCAAAATTTTAGATATATAATAAGATTACTATTTTTTTTCTAATTATATTTTTTGAATTAAATCACAGTTTGAACGTGTTGTGATCACTGTGGGTTGTACATACCGGTGTGAATGTAGGTGTGCTTCTTCATGTCACTCTTTTGATGGAATCGCTTGCCGCAGTAGCTGCAGGGATAAGGCCTCGTGTCGCTGTGGATGAGCAGGTGGGTGGAGAGGGTGCTGGAGCGCTTGAAGCGTTTGCCGCACTGTTTGCACTCAAAGACCTTTTCCACATTGTGCACGGCCCTGAAGAGAGTGGAAAATGGAGTGTGGAGTACCGTTAGAGGACATACTGGGAGGACTATTACTAACAAAAGCTGGCGGCTATTTGGTGTAATTAAAGCCAAGCTGGAATTCCCTGGAGCTGTGGCTGCTGAATGTTAAATACAACCACAAAGCAAACATTTGGCCAGGCTAAATCCAACATTTCAGTTAAATTAAGTAACAAGGAAAAGTGTCCCCGGACCAGACCCGGACCCGGCGCACTCATTAAGTATGCCACGCCCTGGACTGGACTGGTCTGGACTGAACCTGGCCTAAATGCTTGTGGCGAGTGCACGGCATACCTGTGCTGGCTGAGGCTGACCTCGTGGCCAAAGGTCTTGTTGCACAGCTCGCAGGCGTAGGGCTTCTTCCCGTGGTGGGTGCGCCGTGAGTGCACCTCGAGTCCGTGCGGCGTGGAAAACATTTTCTCGCACTTCATGCACGAGTACAGGTCGCTAAACTGATGCAGGCCCGGCCACTTGGCCGCCATGTGATGGAAGTGCAGATGCGGGGGATGCGGCAAGCCCAAATGTCCGGCGCCGGGCGTCACGCCCACTCCAACGCCAACGCCCACACCGACGGCCGCCGCTGCCGCCGCCGCAGCTGCAGCCGCTGTGTTGCCATTCTGGCCGGCAGATTGGAGTGGCACCATCAGGCTGCGCAGCCGGAAGAGATTTTCCTGCGAGTCCGGATGGTAACTGCACATGCAAATGGGAAAAAGGAGCATAGAAACCAGTGGAAGCATTAGTTAAGCACTTAATTAAGGCAGCTTAATTAGCACAGGTTGTTTAAAGTATATGTGCAGTGTACACTGAGAGAAAAGCAGACTAGTGTCTGACTAATTATCATAATCTTCATGATCATCATTACTAATTTTATCTTCATTGTTTCTATTGATTTTTGTTAGATTAGTTATTTTTATTATTATAGAAATTAAATTATTTAATGACAAAAATATAGTTTAATATCAACATCAATTCGGATTATCTTCATCATTCTTAAACTTGTCTATTTTTCTCAATCAAACTTGGAAAATATTGAAATATTTATTCACATTTATGACAATTAATGTTATAATTATTTTTCAATTTTTCATTATGATTTAATGATTTACTTAATGATACGAAGACACGATCAATATTATCATCATCAATATTATAAATGCTGATAATATCAGCATCATTGTTAAAATACTTCATATAATTTTAAAAAATTATAATTTTTTATACTATTTTATATTGTAATACTAAGCTGTATTTAAAAATATGTATTTTTCTTAATTATTGTCATAGTTTCTTTAATGATAATAAGACAAGATCACAATTATCATCATCATTATTTTAATGATTCTCAATGTCATTATCACTAATAATACCTATATTATAATCTTCATTATTGTCACTATCCTTTATATAAAATTTAAAACTGCTATTGTCATCATCATCTTATAAAATTTCAGAATAATTTAAGTAATAATAAAATTGATTGTCTAATAAACACTTCTACTACCTCAATTTCTCTCAGTGTAGTTGTTCCAGCACTCACCTCGCTCCAAGTCCGGACTGTTGCTGTTGCTGCTGCTGTCCCTGATGAAAGGCGAAGGCGGCGAAGAAGGGCAGCGCTGGGGAAAAGATGGGACGCTGGAACATGGCGGCATCATAGTTGGGCGGGTAGCTCTGTCGCATGACCTCCAGCGGATTGGTGGGCAGGGCCAGGGCCGCGCTGGAGGCGCCGGCCAAGCCAAGCGGAGGACTCCGAGCACGACGCGACGTCGGCTCATCGCGACGCAGCAGAGCAGAGACCGAGAAGAGATCGGACTTCTTGGCGCTGCTGTGGCTGTTGGCGGTGATGAGGAGCTCGGAGGCGGACAGGGAAGCGGCACTGGGCGAACTAATGCTGGGACTGCCAGGCGGTGAGTCCACCTCCAGCTCCACGGACGAGCTGCTCGAATGCGATCGCGATCTGGAGCGGGAGCGGGAACGGGAGCGAGAACGCGAGTGCAGAGAGCGTCGGGAATGCCTCGAATATCGCTCGTGACTGCTGTCCGCATCATCCATGTCGATCTGGGAGGAACAATGCGAGGCGCTGCGTGATCTGGATCGCGATCTGGATCGCGACTGACGCAGTTGCTCGCTGGCACTCAGGTAGGGCAACAGCTTGGGCCGCTGCAAATGTTGCTGCTGCTGTTGGTGTTGAAGTTGTTGATGATTCTTGCTCAGCATCGAGATGGAATTGTTGTTGTCCTCCGCCAAGGTGACACCATGTGTTGTGGCCAGCGATGGAGGCTTCAAGCCCGCGGCGGCTGCAATCGCCGTCAGGTGTTCAGTCTTGACCAATCTGCTTATGCTAAAGGGTAACGCTGCATCTGCAAAATAGAGGGCAGCTTCGACTATTAGCGAAATCAGAGCAGGGCAAAAAAAGGGCAAGCACATCATCAATCACACACACACGCACACACACAGATGCACCTGTATTACACACCACACACACACTCGCACTCTCGTTCGCAGTTTAACAGTTGGCAGCATATCAAATTTCAAATGTAATTATTTTCGTATTCAATCGCCTAATCCACCTTACATGACCATTAATTCACCCTAATCAAGCAGCATTCGACGATGCTACCGCTTCCCATTCCCATTGCCCTTCTCCCCCTCCCCGTTCCGCATCTAACATCAACGCCATCAACATCAACATCATCATCATCATGCGCATTGGACAGGCAACGATGTCACCCGGTAAAACACACAGGGAGCAACTCCTGATGCCACCCGACAAATTTAACTTAAGGCTGTTGTAATATTTCTTGTAAATATTTAGTTGAATATTTGTGTATATTTAAGATTATACTGTATTCAAATCATTTAAGGAAAATAAATTTAGAGTTTTTTTTAGTATATTTTTAATTTTCTAGTATGAGATTATAAAAGAATTAATGGATCGTAAAGACTTTATAAATTTATTAGAAAATAAGATCAATACTTAGAGGGTTGTAAAATATACTAAAAATATATATATAGACCTTGTAAAATAAATGAAGAGTGTATAAAGAAACTAATTTAGTATTTAATAGAGTTAAAAGAAAAAACTGGTTTCCAATTTATTTGAATTATTGAACAAGTCTGAAACTGATTGAAACTGACAAAATAAATATGAATACTCATTACACTGACGAAAACGTAATCGACAATTGTGTGGGGTGTGCGTCAGAAGGCGCATGGCATTCTCAGATTCGCCTGTCGAAATGGAATAATAATAATGTGCGTTTAAATAGAACATCTGTTCGGTCCACACTCGGCTAAATGGAGCATGACAAAACAGAAAACACACAAACAGGCAGAAGAAGCAGAAGCAGAAGAGATGAGGATGACGACAACGCAGGCGCAAAAAAAGTGTCAAAGGAAAGGGGTAAGATCTGTGGCAGGGGCAGAGGCAGAGTCAGGGTCGGGGGCAGGGGAAGAGCGAATCCGAATCGAATGAATGAATACGCGTCGCAACAAAAGAATAACAATTTGACAACATTCTAATTCGCCACGCAGATAAAAGTAACTGCGCAGGCAAAGCCCAAGGGCGGCAGAGAAAACGGTGAGCAGAAGGGAAGATGTAAGAGAGGGGGAGGGAGGGGCAGGGAGGGGGAAACGGGGGCGGATTTTGATGATGCGGCTTTGATTGTTGCAGCCAGTGAGGCGGCAAACGCGAAGCCAAATAAATATAAACAAAACCCACACAATAAACAGACACTGAACAAGTTGCAAGTTCGCATCCAGCAGATACAGATACTCGCCTTGCTTCAGATACATTTTGGGGTGTGGTACGGATGGACATTGACGCTCTCTCTCTCTCTTTCTCTCTGTCTTTCTCACTGGCGTCAGAGTGTCAAGTGTTTTTACTGCGTGGCTTTTGTTGTTGCTGTGCCTTATTGTTGTTCATTTAGTTTTTCTTAGTGTTCTTAAGTGCTTCAGCGGAGGCACTCAACACAGCACAACACCCTCTCCACCTCCCCCCTCTCTAGAGACTCCACAACTGAACGGAAACAGAAGCCAAGATTTGCCTGCGGCTGCCACGGAAAAAAGTTGCAAAGTTGTGAAAGTACAAGGCAATTTCGATTGCTGTTGCATTGAATCTAAATATTAAGCTTCGTGAACTACACTCAAAATAAGCAACTATAAATTACTTTTAATCCTTACAAAACTCTTGTCATGAAAAAATTAATTAAGATAATTCTTAAAACATGTTTATTTTAAATATAGTTTACTTTTTTTCCCTGACAATTTCAAGTATTCTTAGCTTAGTCACTAGTGATGTCACTAGATTTCTATGTCATAGGAAAATTATTATTAAATAATTTCATGCGAAAATTCATAGGAAAATTATAATTAAATAATTATTCAACAAAAAATTACTTATAATAAAGATTTTTCTCTTGCTCTATAAAAAAAACTGTTTCATTCATTTAGTCCAAATATTATTTTCATAAAATTTTTCTTTAAGAATCTAAATTTTTATTGAATATTTATTTTTCAAAATTTAATTATTTAAAATAATCTCTCTCCATTTCTCAAGCTCTGCTAAGCACTGAAAAGAGTTTTATTTCAATTCGCCACCCATAAATTTCATCGTGTTGAAATCAGTAGACAGAAAACAATCAGACTTAAAAAAGGGGAAATCTGACCCCAACAACCTGCCTAGAGCTTCCTTTTTTAGAGCAGGCAAATTTTAATCATCGCCATTACAACAAATGTCAATTGCGAAAACCCTTTATTCTAATTATGCACACAATTGTCCCGGGAGCATTCGCATTTCATTCGTTCGTTCGCAACACCCAAAAGAGAAATGAATACTCTATAGCCCAAAACGAATTGCAATACGAATGTGAATACAACCACCAGCTGGAGTCACCAGTTATTAATATTGTCGCTATGTGGGAGAAAGAGAGGAAAGAAAAACAGATAGTGGAAGCGAGAGAGAGAGAGAGTTGGAAAATCTAGGAAATGGAACTCGTCGAGTTTCGAGTATTGAATGAGAAATGCATGAACCAAAATTGGAAACGTTTAACGTTTTAACGCCGAAAATTTCCGGCATGGACCAAAAATCAACCCTAGAGACAGAGAGACGGGGAGACAAGAGAGACAAGAGGAAAAGGGAAACAAAGAGACAAGTGGCTCAGCTTTGGTGGCTCACGTAGGCCGACTTGTTTAAATGATAATAATAATGAGCTTAAGCATGTGCTCGATGCTTTCTTCACAGGGTGGCAGCAGTTGCTCCAGGGCTGGGAGCTGACAATGTAAACAGACGACAAGCGCAACAACAACAACAACAACGCGAAGAGTAACAACAACTACAACAGCAACAACTACAACAAACCGCCCACTCGCACACCCATTCGGCAGTTGTACGACCCTGAAAGTCCTTCGTCCACAGTCCTCGCTCGGCAGTAAAGTCATAAATTTGTGCACATTAGACATAGCCGTCGTCCAACCTTCCCCCTTGTGTCTCCCTGTTTATGGTCCATCCAAGGGGGGATTCTGTAAACCCCGGACGGTTTTCGACCACCCTGCCATGTGCCGTGTGGTTGTTGCGTTGTTCATCTGGTTTTATACGCCCGGGAGCAATATTCACGCACTTGCAAAAAGGTAAAATAATTATTCGACACTGCATGGTAATTGAAATCATTGTTATCCTGTTTGTGCGCCCCCTCTTGTGCCCCGCCCATATCAATTGACGGGCTTATGGCAGGATTATCATTGTTTTGTCTCGATTTTGGTAAGGGAGCCTTTTGGCACTTGGGTGATAATTATTTCAAACTCACTGTAATCAAATTCATAATTATTTAGAGCGACTGAAATGGGTGTAATTGTTAGATATTTTAATAATATAATTAAAAAGTTGAGCAATTGCTTTCGGCACTAGCTCTAAAAGAAGTTAAGACTAGTCTGAAATGAATACAAAATAAAATTCTTTTATTATTACTTTTTGGTTTTTTGCACTTTCACTCGCCTACAATTTCTTATTAGATTTCAAACAGAAGGTTCGTCACTAGCGTTATTTTCTTAGCAAATACTAACACTTCGTCGAAATAGATGTATATCTTCGTTTTTGGAAACAAGTGTATTTTTTATTAAATGAAACTTTTATTTGCTTTTCAATTTCATCACTAGCGTAAATAATCTAAGCAACACTTTTTATAAGTACGAGAAAGTCCCTAAAATTAGAAAATCATGATAAATGATTAATCTTTAAATGAGCTGATCGCCTTGATTATAGTATTTGATTTATTTCATGATTAAATTCTTGATCGTTTTTATTTTTATTCGTTATTTATTTTTTTGAGAACATTCAATCTATGCATAATTTACAACGTTGTTGTGGATTAGTTGCGAGTACACTGACGATATCAATGTCAACCGATCAAATAAATAAAAGGTGGTAGAACAGTAGTTGGGGGGACTGTCGTCTGTCCCACATATACTGCTAGAAATAGTGGCCATAATGCATAACTTGGTTCATATATGGCTATAAAATAGCCGCTTTCGGCAAATATGAAAGCAAATAGAGTTGAATCGAAACGTGGAGGCGAATAATAATATAGAACAATATAATAAATATTGAGCTGAGGTCCGATATGCCAAAAGTGGCTACCATAAAATGTGGCCGATAGATTAGGGCCATGATTTGGTCACTGGCTGACTGGACTCAAGTGTGAATATGTGTGAGTGTGTGTGTGTTTGAATGCATGATTTACGAATTTGTTGAGATTTCGATTTCGATTTAAAATCTGATTATGAGACATGCCAAAGTAATGTATGGTGACGTTGGCAGCCTTAAGAGGGTTCGAATCCTTACCATAATCTCCACTCATGCTCCACTCCAATCGGCATTAGATGGGGATTGCGTTTGTCAAACAAGCAACAGTTGCAGTTTCTGTTGCTGTTGTCATTGCTGTCAGCGTTATCAGCAATTGTTGCCCGTCTGCGCTCTCTGTCGGTTGCTTTGAAGACACTCAACAACTAGTATTGCAATTACAAATTACATATTTATATTTAGATAGACTGCAAATCAATCATCAGTCCAAACGGACAGTACAGACCTATTGGTAATGCCAATGCCAATGCAGTGACTGTCTGTCTGTCCAGAGCACCCCCTAGCCAAGCAGCTGGTCCTAACCCTATCCCACCTACCCCTAGCAGCCCGCTCTGTTCATTCGCTTATCGCTGAGTTATAAATCAGAAGGCTATCTAAACTTTAGACTCTTGCCCTGATAAATGACATTTAATTGGTGCACGTTTTCACTTTTCAAAAATAATGAAGAAGAAAACGATCGTCAGACTCACTCGAGTACCCCTACCCCAAAATTTCAAGATCATAAACCAAAAATTCTTACTCGACAAATAAAAAATGTTGTTTTAATAATATATTATCTCTCTTGCTTTTCTGTTTATTTGCTTCGTTTGGTATTTTTATGATGCACTCGGTAGAAGCTTCTTTATTTGCTTAAATACTTTTGTGATTTCTTTCTTTTTTTTCGCTAGAACTTGTCGATAACAGCTATAGCTATATAGAGTCTATATAATGATATTTTCTGAATAGACCTTTACTACCTGAAAACTATTATTTTAAGAACAATTCCCTTTAATGATCTCATCAATATCTATAGTTGTTATCGAGGTGCAAAGTATATTTGAATGATAATTAATTTCGGGCATGGTATAGATTGCTTATGTTATAATTATAATGGTTGGGATTGCGAGTCATAAGCTGATATCGACTGGTAGCTTTTATGAGGGTTAAATGTGATATCAATGTTTGATATCGCAGAAATCGCAGTATCTCACATTGCGATAGGTATTAACCTTCATACATATGCATGTAGATCGTTTGATAATCCTTTCTCCTATTTATTCAGATTCATTCGTGACCTGGAACTGTTGCAACGGCTTAAAGGGTTTTATTTTCACACCCGAAATTGATTTTCCTTTGTCAAACATCGTAAATACGATAAACCGTACTCCGAAAATAATAATAATAATATTATCATAAATAAAGGTGAACTCTTGTATTTTTTAATGTGGCATCAGCTAAGCGAGACATTTTTGCGGTCAACTCAACCTCAACCTCAACTTCAACTTCTACTTCATGATGTTGTTGTTGTTTACTTATCGGTCGTGTTTTACGATACTTTTACTCTTTCAACTTTACAACAGGGCGAGGATATTGACATGTTTAGATGTCGTTACGTATTTACCTTCGGATCGTAAATCATAACGCGTGTGCGGTGTGTGCGTAGTTATTAGTGACCGCGTAGATACAAATGTATCTTGCAGATACACATGCAAACCTACATAGGTACATATATGAACATGTTGTTGTTGTTCATTATTTGGTTCTTTTTATATATTTATTTATTTTTTGGTATCTTTATAGATTTACAATGCCCAATTTCTTCGTCTACTTGGGAGAAGTTGCCAAGAAAGATATACGACAGCCGTTGAGCGCATATTCGATGAGTTGCCAATGATTACGACGTGTGTCATAAACATTTCATAAATATTGCTCTGATTTTCGTTGCGACAATTTGTTATTGACCAATAAAGTATTAAAGAGGGCAGAGGTAGATGCACTGAGCAAAATTGATTATTAAATTTAATTATGCATATTAAAATGTGGAAAAAGTGGTAAAGTAAATCGTCAAATAAATTATATATGTAAATAGCAATATGTATTTCTTTTAAGAAAAACAGGCAAGCAAATATACTGAGAGAAATTAGATGTAACTAATAAAAATGTTATACTAATGATAATTTATAAATAAGCAATTTTGCAATAAATTTGAATTTGTGAATGACTACACTGAGATAAATTTTAATCATTAGCTGAAATAAATCATCAAATAAATTATATAAATAGCACTTTATATTTCTTTTAAGAAAAACAGACAAGCAAATATACTGAGAGAAATTAGATGTAACTAATAAAAATTGCATACTATTGATCATTTATAAATAAACACATTAGCAATAAATTTGAATTAGTGAATGAATACAATGAGATACATTTTATTCAGTAGCTTAAAATTATTTTATTTATTTATTTATAAACTGATCATAAGGTTTAAACCTAATGACAAGTATAAATGCTAGCAAGCTTAAAATTAATCAAAATATTTTGTTTTTAATATTTATATTAAGCAAATGATATCAAAATGGAGAGAAATTTAATTTTAAAAATATAGAAATATTAAAATATGAAGTAAACTTCAGAGGTGTTCAAAAGTGTACATTTATTAATTGAATTTATTTATTGAATTGTCAATTATTACTAGATTTCAGTATATAAATATGGCCATGGGTTTCTCCGTCAGTAAGTATCTCAGATCTTTTGAATACTAATCTTTCTTTTCTCTAAGTGTATAAGTACTGCTTGTGGCGTATCAGAAGTTGTTGAGCTTGAGTGGTTCTACGAATGCCCTGTATTCCACAGCTGAGCTACTAATCGCTTGTGCTTCAACTGCTAACCCAATTTAGATTACGAACATAAAGAAGGTAGTCATCGTGATTAACTCGCGGAATCGATAGAATCTAAGAATTTCATAAGATTTCAAAACCTTCGGTTTAATATGTGAAGTAGGGAATTGCGATGTTCGTTTCAACTATAGCCTAGAGTTTAGAGTTGACTTCCAAGCGTATTTACAGCAATTTTGGCTTTGTAAATTTTGTAGATTGTCGGCCCATTGGCAGTTGGAAACCTATTGCAAACACTTGGCTGATTAGAGAGCTCTTGAGAGCTCACATCGCCGATGTGAATGCGCTGATGGGTATCATGGATCGATTTATATATTCGATAGGATATTTCGATTGCTTTTAATTGATTCGAATCGCTGTTCAATTGTTTGGTGTGATTGAAAATGGCTTAACAATTTATTATTGAATTTATATCGCTCAAATTTAGCGTTGTATATATAGCCATAGGGTATAGTCGAGTACAGTTTTTTGGGAAACTGATATCATTTGACAACTATGCATAAATGATCATCATTACAGTGCATGAATCAGTGCGTTGGTTTCTCTGATTAGGCCATTTGATCTCTGACCAACATGACTCGGAACGACTCATTGTCTAGTCTTCAGGGGGGGTTCTCTTTTAAGTACATTGACGGGGGCGATTCTCCCTCTCTCCCTCTCTCTATTTCTCAGACGGACCGTGGGCAATTTCAATTTAACTTAATTCGTGACTCACCCACGTTACACTTTGCTCTACGGTGTCTACGGTAACGCAACCCAAAGTTTTCAACATTAATTGAATGATAACCATTTGAGATATTGAGGAAGGGACGGGGAAACGACACCATGAGAAGATGATGATCCATTTGGCGCAAGCGACAATTAAAATTGGAAATCGAGACGGAAATTAGTTGTGTTTGACCTTTTTCGCAAGGTTAGACAAAGGCATTAATAGAGCTCAATTCTTTACAACAATTATTTAAGTTAGCTTACTTTAATATTTTGTGATAAAAATTTAAAGTTAAATTTAATCACATTTACTTTGAACTTGTTGAGATTTTTGTAATACTTATTTTCCTCGACCTTTTTTCAGTTCGCTTGGGGAAAATCCTAGCGATGATTGTAAAACAGCGACAACTCGACAGCGGCGGCCAATCAGTCAGCCAGCTGAGGGAAAACTGCGGGAAAACCGGGAGGAAACTGGTGGAAACTCGGGCTATCATCGCATCGCTTCGCCAATATTTTACCAAAAAATATTTCAACAAACAAAGCGAAATTCATTTTTGCCCCAACAAAAAGCGACAAAAAAAATGAGGAAATGTGAAAAAGGGAAAAGCGAAAATCCCAACAAGACAAAAAGAGAGAAAACGTGAAACTGGCGAGAGGAAAAAGCAAACAGAGAAAAAAACGTGGCGCGCCAAACGGAATTGGAAATTCTCTACAAGTGTGTGAGTGTGTATTTGTATCTGTGTGACTGTGTGTGCGTATCTTTGTTTCTGGCATATCCATGTCCTGACTGTGCCTGGCTCAAGCTGCGGAGCTAAAAACATATCCGCTGGATACATGTAATGCCGGTAAATGAAATCCGCTTGTCGCCTGACACTCTGTATATATGTATGTGTGTGTGTGTGCGCTTGTTGGCTGTGCGCACTCACACACTCACACACACACCCACACTCATTCATTCGTTCATTCATTCAACTTTCCTAGTTGAAATTCAACTGCGATGGCGACGACAACCTCGACGGCCAGATATACACACACACGCGCACACTCACACTTACACAGACGCACACACCCAACAAACACACATCACACTCAAACAGATTTCATATCCACATCCATCCATATGCCTGCTGTCAGAGTATCCGTATCTATGAGTTTGTCCGTTCGCATTCGTTTCCGTATCTGTGGTTCGCTATGGATTTTTCAATCCCCGATATCCATTTGTCCATCTCTGTCCGACTGTCCAACTGTCCGACATGTCCGCACGGAAGATTTGCACATTAAGCGTCGCCACATACAAACGGAATAATGAATATTTTCACCGCACTCTCCTCTCTACCCCCCTCTCTATCCCCTCTCTGCCCATCCCATGCATATTGGTCGCAGCATTTTCCGGCTTTCACGTTTTTGGCCAGCACACAAAAATTTTTTTTCAATTAAACTGACAGCGTTTTGGACCTTGTTGGTGGCTTTTGGCCAATGGCCGTGGACCGTGTTCGCTGTTCGCCGTTTGGTGTTGACCATGGCCAGAATTGCCATATTTTAAAATCACACATTATTTAAATTATTTTTTTAAAAATTCTCATACTTCGTCCCATTGGACCATGTGAGATATGTGGCAATATTTTTAATTAACTTGGGAATATGAAATGTGGCATTTGGGAAAGCCTACAGTGGCACTTCAGCAGAGTCCACAGCGGTGTGGGGCAGGGACGACAGTGGGACAGCATTTAAATTAATCCAAATATATTCATTTCTTCAGTAAAAGTATATATAAATATAAATATAACATTAAAGATATAAATGAATTAAATATTTAATTTCTTTAAGATTCCAAATATTTATTGGGAGCTTCTGACCTTTATTTTTTAAGCTTTTCACTTTATTAAATTTTGTTATTTTACTTTATAAACACTTATTGCTTGGAGGGGAAAGTATGGGAAAACAAGAGTATTAGGATAGCATGCAGAACATTTTATTAAGAATAAATCAGTTATTTTCAGATTTTTTTTAAGAAGTGGTAAATGCCATGTATAAAGTTAAGTTACACAACTTTGCTATCACATAAAAATAGAACAACTAATTTTGTTATTTGATTATATCATTTATGAAGTTAATCGATTATTATTCCCAATGTGATAATACTTAGTAAACCTAAATTTTAATTTCTGCCTTTTTTAAACAATATTTACATATGAAGATTATCAAAAATTTCTGCTTTGATTAAAAATGTATTATCAAAGCTATTTGTTGGTCACTGATATCAAATTTTCAGCTTATCTTTGGATTTTAAAAAATTTAAAGTTATGAAAATTAATTAAAGTAAGATCCATCCCTATAATGTGTCCGATAAAAATGTATTTTGTTGTATGGATAATTCAGAAATTAATATAAAATATAAACGATGTACAACTATTTAGATAAAAATTAAATTAATTGTCTGCATTGAAAAGAAATTAAATCTTTGATGGATTTTGACAAAACAACAAATAATTCTTATTGTTTTATATAAATAAATTTGGAGTTTTTATAAAGAAAAAAACTTTTTTCTTTTAGAAATTTGAGAATAACTTAGAGCTTTTTAATATAGGGAAAATAAGAAACACATAATACATTTTGATTATACCTATATTTATATACTAATTTTCCAACATAAGTAGTAATTAAAAAAAAAACTTTTAAGTTAAATAAAATGAGTATTGAAAAGAGCTTCACTGCCGTTTTTGCACATTGACTCTTATCACAACAATTCCTTTCTGATTTGATTATCGAATAAGTTAATTTTGCTTACCGTCGGCACTTCGCTTCTTGGGCAGCACCGCCTTGAAGGCGGACATGGGCGCGTAGTCGTGTGGGGAAGTTGCCGCCGGCGGCATTTGTTGCTGCTGATGATGATGTGCGTCCACAGTGATTTGGGCTGGTTGCATGCGTTGGTGCAACAGCTGTGTGGGCGAGGGAATCGCGGCCATTGTGGTCAGGGCGCTGAGATCGCGCACCTGCAGCGAGGCGGACGACGTGGAGGTTGATGGCGACGATGACGAGGAGTGCTGCTGCTGCGGACTGGCGACAAAGGGGCCGCCGGGAAAATCAGCAGCAATCGCGGGCTTAAAGTTGCCCAAACTGTAGTCGATGGGCAGGTGATGCTGTTGGGTGGGCGGGGCAGCGGAAGTGGCCGGATGCAGCAGATGCTGATGCTGGCCAGGCGCTTGCATCTTGCCAACGTTCATGAGTTTCTATTAATTTTCTGTTTTACTTTTTATTATATTTTAACAGTGTTGATGCTCGTGCACTCGAAGTGTACGCGACGGCATCGACAATCGTGATTGTAGTCGCAATCGGTATCGGAATCTGATTTGCACTCGCGACCTAACAACGGTAAATGGCAACGGTAACGAAACAGATTTCTTTTGGTTTTTTAAAAGTCACACGCGCCATGCAAGCAGCTGCTGAGCATTACTGTTATGTTCGGCGTCATCGAGCGGACTAAACCAGTAAAAGTTAATCACGGCTGGGCGCTGGACGCAGAGTTGGAAGTCATGGAACGCGCACACCGACGCTGACGCCGGCGCCAGCTGAGACTGAGGCTGAGAGTGAATCTGGCTGCTGACAGCGACTTCGACAGCGACAGCGACAGCAGCGAGTGCGAGAGCAGCGGCCCCTGCACTTGACACCGCGTCTCGATTGGAAGTTAGGGTGACTGCAAGATGAGGTGGTGTGTGATGTGGACTGCTTGCTTATCGAAATACACACGCAAATTCGACTACTATTCCAATTGTTGCGATTCCGATTTCCCAGCCAAGATTGGAAGAAATCAAGTTGAGCGTCAACGTCGACGTCGACTGCGAAGTCAGCGGCAGCGAGAAGCTGTGCGGCGTCAAATGAGAGCACCTACAACCAAAAAAACCACACTCACTCACACACTCAGACACGCGCTCGCACTCTTTGGTTTGCTTTGCGGTTACAGTTATTCGGTGAGCGAGCGACCGTACCGAGAGCTAACTGACCGTCTGTGTGCTTCAAAGCACAGCGACTGACGAGGCAACAACGCCAACGAAGGCAACTGACGCGCTCTCTTTGGCTTTGATAAGCAGCGTGAGAGCGACGGCACCCACCACCAGCAACACCCAAGCGAATGAACGTGCGAGAGCGAGACGGATGGCTGCTGTTGCATTCCAGTTGGAATCACAGCTGGAATGCCATGCAGCCCACCACCATTGCGGCCATTGTGCGCTCACTCGCTCTTGCGCGCATTCATCTAACAAGCGCTGCCCGTCACTGTCTAGCTCATGGGGCAGCCTGTTGATTTTGGTATACGCCCATTTTCCAGATGGTCACGCTTAATCTGGATTTGGTATTGCCTTGGTACTTGTTGTTGGTATTTTTAGTGCGCATACCGCTTTGATTCGTTCAAATCAATGCGCCACTCACGGGTTGAGGGGATTTGCCGACTATAGGGAGTGGGACTGTGTGTGCGAGAGTGTGCTGTGTGTGGGGGGAATGGGTTTAGGGTTGTTGCTGGCAGTGTTTGGATCGCCTTTGGTTTTTGGGTTCGTCCTCCATTGCCATCGGCTTGTAATCGTTGTTGTCTTTTGCAATGCGCAGTCCATTCCATTTTCTAATTTCAAGTGCTTTCTGGCACCTCACTCAAGTGTCTCTTTCACAATTGACTGCTTGCAATTCCTCCCGCTGCCCCTTCCCTTTCCGCCAAGCGCACACACTCCATCCACATTAACTTTTTGACTTTGACTTGCCACTTGGCAATCCCTAACGGCTCTACTTTCAACTTAAGGAGCCATCAAACTGATCAAAAGTAAGTGGAAATGAAGAAAAACTTAAGAGTCATTTAAAAAATGCAAAAGGAAATTGGAGCTGAAACAACTTTGGAATATTAAATTTATTTATTGAATTCAGGATAATGAAAAATTTTAAGATTGTAAATTTAATATTGTAACGAATTTTTAATTCAAAAATAAAATAAATTAGGAAAATAATCATTTATTTTAAAGACTATAAATAATAATAAATATTTTATTTCATTAGTTTCTATTATATCCTCTCATAAGTTGCATCTTACAGACTTTTAATCTATTAGAATATATTTTTTATCTTATTGTAGGTTCAGAAATTTTGTTATTACTAACATTATAATAATAATTAAATTGTCGATATAATCCCATTTTACCATATTCAAAAGTAAAGTAAACTAAGTAAGCTTCATAAGTGGGATCCAATTGTAACCCCAGTTTAACTGCAACTATCGGAATTTAATGGAATCGTGTCACTCTTTTGCATGTCAGCCAGATTTGTGTTTGTCTAATTGAGTCTTCAACGAGTATGGAGCAGTTTGGACGGGGCTGACGTAGATCCCAAGTTGTGGAGCCACTTGCAATGGCCCATGCTAAATTTAGTGTGTAATTCTTGAAATCGTTGCCATGTGTTGCAGATGGCGCCCAAGTTGAACTGGCACAAGTACATTATTTAGCATACTCTCATGTATGTGACATCAAGCTGGGATCTGGACCGAACAACAGCTAAAAATCTGTGACAAAAAACTGGTCGAGGCAGGGAAGAATCGGAATAAAAGGGGGATCTCATAACACTTATTTATGTGCATGTTGAAATGGGAGCATTAGCTCACTGTGTTTGTAAATATTTGTCATAATTTTCGTAGGGGAATGCGAGAAGAACATATGCGATATAGGGGCACAGTCTCGATCTCCAGTCTCGAGGTCTTCATTTGGGGAGCATTTAAAATTTTTTGTAGTTGCTTCTGCTGCTGTTGCTGTGCTATTTGTTCTCACTGTACTCACTGAGTTGGGCTTTTAATGTCGCAATTAAATGCATGAGTTTTTAAAAATTAGATGCTTGTCAAAATTTATTATTTATGACATTCAAAAAGCTTCACTGACATATTCTAAAGCTGCTGAGAACACAACAGAGACATAGATCTGGTTTTCCTCTCCCTACTGCCAAATGCTTACATAAGCACACAATCGGCACTAAGAAGAGAAATCTGTGACTTACTTAAGAGCTCCCCTCATAGTACTCGTAGTTCCCACATAACGTATAGATCACAAGTGAAAGCAGCAAAGAATTTCAGCAGTTCGGATTTTTATGCAGTTCAAGCAAATAATCAATTTAATTTGTGCCTTAAAATAGGTATTAAACTTCGCCCATGAAAAGCACTTTAAAATGAAATTAACCAAGACATTTGTAAAGTTGTTTTAACGGATATGGGATTTTTCTAAAAAAATCACTGCATAAGAAGTTTTCAACTACGTGAAGCTTTGAAAGCACCTGAAAAAAAGGTTTTCTCGAAGGCAAATGTAAGCTAATAATACCTATAAACAAAGGCTACTTAGTTCAAACGATTGTGTACTATGTTATAGTGGCAATATTGCTCAAGAATTATTTGTCCCATAAAGAGTTACAAAATGCAACAAGTCGGGAATTAAGCAAGAGTCAATAATAAATTACGTATACGGCATGTTGTTAACATGGAAGCAGATGTCAATGAATGAAAAGATTCCACTTAAAAACATATCTAAAGTAAATTCCATCTATTGACATGATTATGTTTAGAATTAGGTAGGTTTCTTTTTCTATTTCTTTTTGTGGTTGCATTAAAACGATACGGTACGCTTATAATAAAGACCTAAATGAAGTTTTACAATGGCAATAAAATATATTTTTGACATGAATTTTCAATCAGAATTTTAATAGCCCTTAATAATAACATGGCTATCAGCTATCAGCGCACACAATCGGTTATCAAAGTAATTTTTGGTGCAGAGAAATCGAGAAACCTCAACTGCAGAACCGATCAACCGCTCAACGCAATCGTCGTACTGATTGCCCCGTGTCCATATCCGTCTCTTTCATTCTCGCTGGGAGAGAAGGGGAGAAGGAGAGGGTTGGGGTACCGGGTTAGTAGCGGAGGTGCTGGTGCCTGTAGTATTACCTCTGTGTGGTGGCAATATTCCACCACCGAAAGCTATAAATAAATTATTTATAGCTCTCGACTCCAGTTGTTGTTGATTTAGTGCCTCTTTATAGATCCATACGCGTAGATGTGTGTGGACAGCAACCCAATGACTGGGATCTGGACTGAACTGGGATGGATGCATAAATAGGCACACAGACACTTTCAACTGCCATGCTACGGATAACAGTTAACATTTCACATTCAAGAGCGATACCGGATTCGAAGTCGGAATCGGAGTCGGGTCGAGCCTCCTCTTGTCCATCATATGTTGTAGAGTGCGTAGAGTGTGCTCTTATCTAATCGATAATCGAGCAATGTTGGGTCACAGATCGATAGCTTGCCATCGCGACTGGGCTGATAGGACCATATATATCGCCCAGAGGCGGCAGATTGAAATAAAACTCCGGTTTTATAGCCACCACAAACCCTAGACCATTTATACGTTTTCATATATGGTATAAATATACAAACATACATGTATACATGCATATATTTATGGGCCGATTTACCCAAACAGCAATTTGTATTGTAATTATTGACTCTTTTTCGGCTTACTGATTACCCTGGAAGCTTCAAGTTGCAGATACCTTAAGTAGGTTGCAGGTACTATCTTTAAAAGATACCTTAAATATTTAAAATAATTTAATTCAACTCTTAAATGTATTTTCTCAACTATACAAAAGTATTTTGAAATTCACTTGAATAATAATTGAATGCATAATTTTACTAAAAGGTATGAACAAAAAAAGATTTAAGATATCTTCAGATACAGCTACATTTTCTAAATGCTTGTCATTAAAAAGGAAAAGTATTTCCCTAGTCTATTCCTATCGGACAACAGATCCATAATAGAGCAGTCAATTGGGTAAATGCACTGCAGCTTTATTGATTGATATTTGTATAATTTACAACATGTAACTGCGGCCTACGGCTGTAAACAACAAAGTCCGACTGTCTGTATCTGTAACTGTAACTGAATATATATATCTATCTATAAGTAATGGCGACACTCCGTCTGGTCGAGTTTCAGACTCGTTTGTCGTCTCCTCGAATGCCCACGTTTATTGATAAGTTGTAATTGTTTTTATGACTCAATTCTTGTTTGCTGCCACTAACTTTACCAAGAGATAAAAGCTCAGATATGCGATTACTCGAACATTATTTATTCAGCGGATTAATCTGAGAAAATAGTAGAGTAGACAACCAAACTTCCAGGTTGTAGGTTGCCATAATTGTCACAACTGGAAATATGTAGAGAGTATAATACTGCTTACAATGTCTGATCAATTTCAGACTCACACTAAAGAGGTTTGTTATTGAAATGAGTCGAATCTATCTATAAAATCTGTTAATTTTTAGTAAAGTTGTTTATAGGTCCATTTGGCTGTTCATCGCTCAAACATTAATTAAAGGTAGTAGAACGTAGAACTTACAGCAGTTTTGTAGCCTGAAAACGTGCTTTGGAGGATAAGAGAGGAGATATATCATTAAATAAATAAATAAATTCACTATATATTCTATTGTTATGCTTAACCATCCATTTGTTTTAATCTATCCAATTCATTTTTATAACTGTTATAATATTCAGCTTGTTTTTTGTCGTCGTTAACCCCAAATAGATTTCGTATATTGGTCATTCCCAAATAAGGGTCAGGCTTCTGCTCATGAGTCATTTGAGAAGTTTTCCTTTCAGCTAAAATCAAAAAATATTATTCGTCAAAATTCAGGTATAGGATCTAAGTTATAATACTTGCGTTCACATGTTGCAAATCCAAGGCTGAAAACTGCACAGAGAAAAATCAGCCAAGCAGCGAAATATTTCATTTTGAAGTATGATTATTATAAGCTTGCATCCAACTTATATATAGGCAGAAATCGTAAGGCGTAGAGCTTTTGGGAATTATTACGAGTTAATTAACATGCAAATGGGTTTTTTTATTTGAACGATTATAAAAAAAATCCATTTTTTAAACAATTATAGTTGTTGTTGTCAATCAAACAGTTTTCCTGATTGAAATCAGGGGAAAAATATAGTATACTTCATATCTCAAGAGCTAGTCAAAATTGAATATTTGTTTAATAATTAGAAATATATTATAATAAAACTTCTGGATTAGAAAGTTTGTAAAAAATTCAGATTCATACCAAAGAGGTTTGTTATTGAAATCAGTCGTCCTATCGATTTTAATTGTTTAATATCTTATATTTTAGTTTATATAAAGTAAAGTTATTGAATTATTTGGTTATCTATTATTATCATCTATTATCATACGCTATCGCATCAAGTTCGGGTCAATATGCGTATTTTTAATTTAACGCTAGTGTTGAATATACGAAAGAGGTATTTTTTCGATTTAACCAACTACGACTGTTTGTCTTACTAAAATTAATAAATGATTTTGATTTTAAATTGGAAAGTTTACCGCTCGTTGATCACTTCGAAAACTATTTAATTTTAGACCCTAGAAATAACAGTTAGCTCACAATGTATTTATAAGGGTTTTCAATTGTTTTTCTAACCGAAATTCGGAATAGGACTCATCGCCAAATGGGAAAATATAAATAAAAACCGAAAAGCGACAACAAAAACAACAACGGAAAATGTTGTCCAAAAGCTAATTACCGGGCGAACAAACGAATTCGATTGATTTTTCAGTTGGCTGCCAGATAAGCAACCATTGCGGCGATAAAGATTTGTTATCTGTGAAAACAGAGGCGCTATCACAAACACAATCACAATCCCTACCATGCGCAATGCCCGAAACGCTGTGATTGGGTCAGAAGCGTCCACCAAGTGGGAGGAGCTGTCCATCTCTCTCAACGGCAAATCGCAACTCATTGCGGCCTCCGACTCCCCTCTCTCCCCCTCCATTGTGTGAAGAGGTGTGCGAGTGTGTGCGTGTGTGTGTGTGTAGGTGCGAGAGTGTGTGCTGTGTATGTGTTGAAGCAGAGCAGCCATATACGAAATATTCCAGTGCCATGTTCGGGGCGGAGCCAACAACACATTGTTTAAATCAAGGTAAAACAAATACAAATCGAAGAAAAATATTTGCACACCACACACACACACACACTCATCTACATATACACATGTATTGTATTTAGTTAAGGCACAATGGCAACTTTCAAAATAATACATTTTTCCTTTCTGTCTCGTTTTAAATAATTGAGTTGTGATTTAAATGTCAACATTGAGTTGCAATTTTATTTGAATCGAAATCCCCACAGCAAACAATTGGAATTTAATCAGTAAATGTCGGACAATACAATTGTTTTTTATAGCTGGATTATTGCTGATTATTCCAAGTGTAACTAACAGTTTAAAGCGCGTTGAGCTTCCATTGGATTTCGATGGTTGTTTCAGGGGAATGATTAGAGATGAGATTTATTGAGCTATATATTAGTTAAGGATTATCTGATTATCAAGTTGTCTTAGCATTATATAAATTTACTTTGAAACAAATATGAACAATTAAGGTTAATTGACAAAAATTTGATTACTTTACTGATTTATCAAAATGTACTCTGAATTGTCGTTTCAAAATTTCTAATTCATTTTAATGAATTTCTATTTACTACAATACATTTTACACAAGTTCTTTTCAATCAGAAATGCTAAAATTTTTTAAGTATTGTATAAATATTGGTCTGATTGTTTAAAACAGAAAATTGTCAATAAATTTAATATTCTTTATTTTTTTAAAAATCAGGTGTGAGATGGTGAATATATTAATTATATAATAAATGGCGAATACAGAAATATCAGTGCATAAATAATTAAGTTTAGATAGGCTATTTTCTCTTTCAAATAAGTTAAAAGCTTATCACAACATGATAATAAACTTATAATCAAGCACATTAATAATTTTGAATATAATAGGTTTTGAATTCTGTTTTATGGATTAGGGATTATGGAAAATATATAATTGATGTCATTTCAATGTGATTGATTAACAGTCAAGCATTTTATTTACTATTTACTATAATAAACTTATGATGATTTGTTATTTCTAAGATAAAATATAGAATCTAAACTCAGTTGAATTTCTTTCTGCACTTCTGACCCATTTTCGGAAGAGATTCAGTCTTCAGGAACAGTTTCCCTTCATTAGTTGCTTATTTGTGGCTATATTTAGAATGAGTTGAGCATTGTGCATAATTGTACAATGCAAAGCAACAACAGCTACAACAATAAGAATAACAATGTTTAGTTCCATAATTAAACAGTTGCCTTGTCAAAAGTGTCAGAGTGTCGGTAAGTTGAAAAAAGTCGCAATGCAGCCAGTTATATGTACATAAGTTCCAGATCCCACGCCTACAGTTGACAATCGCCCGTCTGCAAGCCTCAACCAATCAATGGGAGGGACAAGGAGGGAGACTCGACACTCACCCACCCAAGTGTGGGGCAGTTCTCAAGCTGTGAGGAGGCAGCTCATCATGCAATTAAACAACCACAATAACAACAACAATATAGTTATAGAGACCCGCACAAATGCGGATGATGATGTCATTCGAGAAGGTTCATATGTACTCGGTCGGGTACAATGACTATTCGCAAGCACTGTTAGATGATCAAATGATTTCGAGTTGAATCCATTCATGTACTCATTAATTTATCCAAGTGAAGCCAACCAACAAACAGCCAATGGCCATTTTCAGCTTCAGCTATCGGTAGACAGCAGCTGTAATGTATCTCATGGATACGAGTACTCTATCTGACTGTATCTGTAACTGTTGCTTCTGTCTCTCGCTCGCTGGCTTCCAATCCAGACAGTGTGGCCAATTTAGTCTGCTTTGGCAAATCAATTAAATTCAATTAATCCCCCAACACTGTTAATGGAACGTAATGAAAAGGGTGACATGGCGCATATCGCATAACCAAAACGCCAACGGATACATTGCGTTCCGGACTGATGCCTTGGAGCCCCGGAGTCGTAGTATTCATGCTGAATACTACCCAAGTCCAGTCTCTACAATTGATAAAGTGCAAAGAAAAAATCGCATGACTGAAACGATTTGTGGTTTACACTGCCCACAATTGCCAGTTAGTCAAGTTGTCAACGTATTTGTATTTCTTGGATTGATTTTGTATCTGCAAAATGCAAACATTGTATCTGAATCTGCTTTAAATTCTCTGTCTCTTGACTTATTGTTGTTTTGTTTTGATAATCGTTTAAGCTATTGAGTTTTTCGTTTCATCATTCAAATACTTTAAGAAGATACTTTTGTATCTTTGTGCATAGAAAGAGTAGATTCAATAAATAAATATTTAATAAAATTTGTATGACTTTAAATGATTATAAATCATAGGCAAAATGCCAATTTTATCTTTTTAAAAAGGGAGAACTAAGATACTATTTTAATATTAAAAACTTTTTTAACTCAATTTAAATGATTTTCCTTTAGACAATCACAATTCACTATATATTCGTTTGTTAGGTTTAACTATCCATTATTTTTAATCTATCCAATTCATTAGTATAACTGATATAATTATCAGATTGTGTTTTGACGTCGAAAATGCCAAATGGATTATGTATATTAGTCATGCTTTTGGCTTAAATCGAAAAATATTATTCGTCAAAATTACAAGTATATGATCTAAGTTCTAATACCTGCATTCACATGTTGTAAAGCCAACGTTCAAAACTGCAAAATCAACCAACCAGCGAAATATTTCATTTTTAAGTATCATGTTAGATCTGATTTAAAATTATTATTATGACCTTGTAGCCAGCTTATATAGACGGAAATCATGTTTTTGTAGAGCTTTTGGAAATAACCTCTAGTTAAATTAACATCGCAGAATTTTTTTTACAGATGAGATGAGATGAGAAAGAGATCGGAAAAAAATAAAGTTTCCTTATATATAAAAAAAATCTTTATAAATGCAATAATGTATTTTATTTCAGTGTATTGTCTCATTGTTGCTTCCCACAATTCCAACAATAACCGCATTTTTAATTGTAAAAATATCTTCTCCTTCTCTGGTTTTGATTCACTGCAAAAATATTTCTCACGCTTCGGAGTTTGACATTTTCGAACTTTTGCATGATTTCAAATTTTTAATTGTTCTTAACTGTTTTATTTTTTTTCCTTCCTACACTTAACGAGTATAGTTTGTTATATATTTAGAGCAAAAATTATCGCGATAGTCAATTAAGAGCACAGCTCTATTGGAGTTATTCGGGGAAAAGATAAGTATAGATTTAAAAGAACTTATGCCTCGAACTGTGTTGAAGTTATGAATGAAAATTAAAAGCAAAAAAATGAAAGTGTGTTATGTTGAAGATAGAAAACATGTGCTGAATCTTTAAAAGAAAGCTGTCTGAATTGGATAATTTAGCCTCTTTTACTTAAATTTTTTAAAAGCTTACTTCTTTCATTCATTCTTAATTTAATAATGCTTTCTATTTATTTCCATAATATTTAAACTGTTTCCTCCTACTTCGCCCTTTTCGTGTTTAACCATCCAAACCATTTACAGTAAACATAAATCGGCTAATCTGAAAATTGCCCACAACATAGCGACAGCTGACGCTGTGTGCTGCGAAAAGGGTTCAAAACAGCTGGAGGAAAAGAAGCTTTAAAACAATTTTGGAAAATCATGAATAAATTTTGCGGTTAAATTGTTGCATAAATATTGGATCAACAAGGAAACAGAAGGCGGCACGTGCAGCCCGAAAAGCCAATGCTCGAACAACATACGGAAGCCCTATAATTATGGGATAATGTTCGATCAGCCACGGCAGAAGGATGGGGGGGAGGTAGTGGGTGGAGGGACAGAGCGAAGGGATCAAAGGGTAAGTCTCGATTTCAGCGATTTCAACAAAAGGAACAATCAGCGCCGCAAGCCAAATTTTAGCTACATATGCAAACAGTATGGAATCATGCTTCCTCATCAAGGATACGAGTACATCCTTCTGTATCCTGATGTGCACCCTTTTGTAATCGCTTCGCTTACGCCTCAGTTCACATGTGACAAAATAATAACAATGCCAAGGAAGGGAGCGACACGGAAAGGGGGCAGGGGAAATGGGCACGCAATGAGGCACGCAACCTCACTGTAAACTGCGGCTGAAGAACTGAAGACAATGCGGGCTAATGGACGACCAAATGCAACAAATTGAGCAGCGACGTCAACGCTTGTGCCCCGACTAAATGCGGGGAGGGTAGTTGGTAGGGGGGGAAGAAAGATCACGCAAAACTGGGTTAATCGGAAGGGGTAATTATTTTAATTACAACGCAAACGCGTTTGCTTATGCAAAAATGGCACCTAATACACAACCCGCTGACATATTCAGCTGTCAAAGGCCGGCGATTAGCTCGCCCCCGCACCACTGCGGCAGTGTTGTCACATTGGCCAATTTATGGCTAGACTTGGCTATTTGAAAAATGCAATAATAGCTAAAAATATGGTTATTTTTAAAGATGATTTGACTATTATCAGATTACCAGCTAAATTAAAAAAATTCAATATCTTCTCTATCGACAATATATAACTAGGAAAGTATAATATTTTTGAGCAGAAAAAATAGCTTATATTAATTATATTTTGTTATATTTCAGCCGTAAAGTTGCATATGATTATTACAATTCGTAAGTAGCTTCATAACTAAAGAAGCTTTAAGAAGTGCAATAACCTGCTAAAATTAATCTTTTTTTTTTACTGTTTTAGCTATTTTTCATATGTGAACTCAGCTATTTTAGCTGTTTAAATTCTGGCAACTCTGCACTGCGACGTCCACAAATGTTCCGCACCTTTCAGCGGTTCCAGTTACATGTTAAAGTAATTAAGTAAATTACCAAGTCCAGTTCCAAAGATAAACGAGCTGCAAACCCACACAAACTAATACACAGTGCACAGTCACAGGCACACACACACTCGAAAATACTCATTCATTCTGTCAGTTGGCAAGCAGAATAAAAGAATCGACAAATTCCCTGAAGAAATCAAGCTTAAAACTATAGCACATATGTATATGCATATGAGTATAAATGTGTGTGTGTGTGCGTGTATTTACCTGTGTATTTGTGTTATTTGCATATTATGTCATCATCCGTCCATCAGTTGTGTTGCCTTTTGGGACTGCCAGCTGGACACGAGGTCAGTTTATACTTCATTCGTTCATTGTAAAGTTCACAGATTATCAGGTTAGTATCTCTTTCCCTTCCCGTTGTCCCCTGTCCAACCTCTCGCTTCCTAACTCTCCCTCAACTTGGACTTACCATAACTAGTTGTTAGCGTCAATTTTGCGGGCCATAATTAATTTGTTGTTGTATGTTTAAACGCCATAAAGTTTATAATAAGCTGTTGTTGTTAAGTAACGAGGTTAGTAATACTTACATTTACCCTACTCTTAAATACCTTTGGGAGACACTAACACACACACACACCCTTACAGTTGTATCATCTGAAATATGCTTATGATATGTGTTCTTGTAAGTCGTTTAAATTCTTTGAATTCGGCATACGCTTAAATATTATATTGTATTTTTAACTAATTTAAATATTCTTGAAGTAGAAGGGTTTTATTATTCATTATTTTCATTAAACTCCAAGCACATTTTAGAATCACGTAGCTCATTTTATATATTCATTTTAAGCTTCAAACGATTTCCTTTCGAAATGTAATTATTTTCATTGCTTTCCTTTTAAATTGATTCTGCATCAACATTTTATGTATGTGTAAATTTAACTTTTTTTCCAACACTGTCCACAATTTCCATTATCCCTTGAAAATTTATCAAAAATTCGAAACTCTCAATACTCTGTCAAAACTAAACCAATTGTTGAGAGAAATATTAATTTTTTTTATTGATGCCGCATCAAAATTTTTTTTCATTTAAGAAAATTAAATTTTTTCCAACACTAACTACTTTTCCCCACTTCTGAGTCGACAATTTCGAAAGGAATTGTATTTAATTAAACACTGTGATAGATCGAGTGATTTTTATATAAGAATGCTTCATTGATTCAAAGGGGCAGTGGGAATGGGATTTAAGGCGTTGCGTGGGTGTATCATCACTTTTCAGTTTGATTTGCTTTAATTGAGAAAACTGTTAGGAAATGAGGCACCCGAAACATGGCCACAATAACCTCAGTTTATGGTGGTTGCGTGACTGGAGGCCATCTGGCGATCTTTTGGTCTGCACTCTATCCCGGGTGTAAATTGTGGAAGTGCAAGGCTAGAAGACTGCTTGGATCCAATGTGCGATCGGGAGCCGATGATGTTGACCAATTAATTGTCATTAGGCGTATTTGAAGATTTTTAATTAAAACAAAATCTTCAAGCTTAATTTAAATTGATCGTCAGTCCGATTCGAATGTCTTCTCGATAACATTGCGGCCCAAGACTCGTTGTCCCAGACTTTCCCCCACCATGAACGAGATCCCAGCTCCAGGATGGTTGTGGTGAAGTGAATCAACTTCGATCATCAAAGTCGGCATTGAAACCAAAGCGAAACCACACAGAAATTCCATATGACGAGATAAGCTTAAGAAATTTTCAAGTATTATAATTAAAATACAATTGATAAATTTTTTATGAAAATAAAATTTAGTATCATATCATAATAGTTCTGATTTTTATAAAAAACAAAAAATATTTTGTGTAACTAAAAAAAATTAAAATAGTTTTACACTCCCATGCTATACAATGGCCGTGTTCACCAGAACAAATCGACAACAGAAAATCGATGAAATTTGCATGATTATTCTGGTAAAATGCAGTGATTAGCAATCATGATTTCAAATTTTGTGATGTATGATGACTGAAAATTCATCACCAAAATAGTACGCTGAAATTCTGTGATGTGATGCTTTGTTATCGAACAAACAAAATACATGATTACTGATTGATTAGTTCTGGTGAACACGGCCAATATTTTGTAAAGGAGCTTCTGATTCTTATTTAAAACTTACTATTAAAACTTTACTCTTCAATATGAAAACTTGACAACTTTTAGTAATGCCCTCTTCAAGAAGTTCAAATGGTAAATGGTAAATACTGCTCATATTTTTGAGTAGCCCCCTTAATCATAATTTCCATTTAAAGTGTGTGAGAGCGGGAGGTAGGAAAGGGGTTTTCAATTGTTTTGCTTCGGATGCGTGGAATTGAAATCAGCAGTCGCAGTTTTGACACAAGAGGCGGTACCCGAAAGCAGCCAAAAATTTAAGTGACTCGTTGTTCAACCCATATTTATTCACTTCACTTCATTTCATTCAAGTTTTTTTTTACTTTTTGTTTCTTTTCTCGGCAATTTAGTGGGTAATTTTTATGTGCGCCTTTTTGATTGGCGGTACCATTCATGTTTTTTTTAAAGAATATTTTCATTTTTCATTCATTGTGTGTTGGGACACATATTCTTATTATTATTATTATTTTTCGCTTTGAGGCTAATTTAGTGCGCAATTAGGAAGCACTAAGGCCTTTTGTGGTAACCATGCCGCGCTTTGAACTTTGCCCCGAACGGTTTACCATTCGATATGACGATAAAACCTGAACAAACTTTTAACAACTGTTAAGCTATGGAGATAACGACAACTGAAGCCAAACAGCGTTTCAATTGCCTCCGTTGGAACCTGTTCAGAGTCCATTCAATAATCGTCACCTGACAGGGACGGCAATTCTGATATTTGCGCAATGCCTTCGATTGATTTTTTTGGGTTTTTTTATCGGGGGAGGGCGGGACGCCTTTTAGCCTTTTTATCTGCCATTGTTCTATTTGGTAGTTGTTAAGTGGCATGTGAGTATAAAACGATAAATGAAATCTTTTAACAAATCGTATCGAATCGATTGGCAAGCTATCCATTCAACTATCAAAAATCTACGTATTTCACGGCAGGAAATAATAATACGAGTATCGTATTATATTGTAGATATATTATCGTACATTATTGAAGATAAACATCAAGCTAAAAGCAAAAATGGAACCAAGCTTATCAGAATTGCATTAATTAATAGTAATGCAGATTTTATTTTGAATGTTTTCTTTGAATGAATAAGATGATTTGAATGATTCAGCTATAACAGATTATTAAAATTAATAATCCTATAATATATTTTATAATATATAATATAATTTACATTAATTTCCCACTCTAAATTTTGAATCATTTTAAAAAAAAAAACAATATTTTATTATTGTTTAACTAATATAATATGAACATTATCTTTTTACTGAGCTGATGACAACTGTGGGAATTTATATTAACTTGAGCTTTTTTTTATAAAATGGGTTTTTCGAAAGTTCATCAATCAAGAAATTCCAGTAATTTTTCTAGAACACTTGGTTATTCCCAAAAGCTCTACAGGCTTCTGATTTCTGTCTATAAATAAGCTGGAAACAAGCTCAGATCATACAGTTAAGTCAGCTGTAATCGACACATCAGATCCAAAGATGCAACATTTCGCTTTGCTGATTTTGCTCTGCTCTCTGTTGAGCATTGTTCCAGCTCTCTCTGCAAGATTTCGTAAGTTTTCAATTGTATCTTGAGCGCTGACTAATCTCTTCCAAACTTAGTTGAGGATTGTTATCCTGTTCCAATTTATGCTTGTGATCGTTATCGCCCACGCGTTTGGGGCAGTCCTGGCTCCGGTTGCATTTGCGCAGACGAATACGACTACAACAGTTTATTAGATACTATTTAAATATATTGCATTTTGTCTAAATACATGTCTAAATATACTTTCTTAAAACGCATGTCAAAACATAATGTAAAACTTATAAATTAAAGACAATCTGGCAACTTGCAATTTGTTTTTGTGCTACGAACTTCTATGGAAATTGATTAAATTATGTATATTTTAATATGTACTTTTCAATGATAAGCTAGAATATCGAAATTTTCATTTCAGCATAATGATTATAAATTAAAATGCAATATATATAAAAAATACATTGAGATAACCCTAGAGCACTTCTCCTGATAAAAAAGTTTGCTTTATAGTATAAATTCATCTGGCGATCCAAGCTCAGTAGCAACTTTTACTCTCTTTAAATTCACAAATAAAATTTATTTAATGATTATTCTGTGTTCTCTGAAGGGATTTGTTCTGACCGAGGAAATACATAATCTTAAGTTTTTACCTTTCTTTAACTGCCTGACTGAATTTTGAGCTTAAATTCAAGCTGACAAATATAGCAATATAGATCCTGACTTTTTATAGTGTCTGTCACGTCTCCTTGAATCCATTCATTATAATTATTTATTTCTCTAGCGGAGTCTATTGAAATATTAATTACGAGTGCCCGGACAAGTTTCTAGCTCACAGGTATCTCGAATCTGCAACTCGTTGCTGTATCTGTTTTCTGTTTCGGTGTCCAAAAGAGGTGACCCCAGGACATGCTGGGGGACCTGAAAGGAGATGGAAGGATACACGGCAACGACGCGTCTTCGTTGTGGTCGCGTGACACGTCAGATCAATTTTTCGAAATATATATTCTTTGAAATTTATTTGCCTGTCATTTGAGTTTGGCCAAAACGTGCTTTGGCCAACACATTGGCAACGGCTCCGTTGGGGCCAATGGCTGCCAAAATGCCAGTCGAAGTTTTAGAGTAGGAGCTATGGAAATAGTCGCACAGCGTTGACAAACCCAGAGACGTGCAACAAAATGTATCTGACGGATACGTGTAGACCACACGGCGCACGTGTGTTTTATGAAAATTGCGTTTCAATTGACTAAAAAAGGAAACGAAGCAGAAATGGCAACAGAAGCATAAAATATGGCAATTTATAGAACTCTTTCAAGCTTTATGACAAAACCCTCTCCTTACCCCATCCCCATCCCCATCCCCATCCCCCTCGATCCGCCTCTGTATATTACGCTGATGAAATTGTTTTCATTTCGACAATTTTGGTTCGAGGGCAACGCGTGTCGACGGGCGGTCGAATTCGACTCTTCAGTCAGGATATTTATTATTTTATTAGCGGCGTGTGTTTACCCACACCAAACACACACACACAAACACTCATAGATACACTCACATTGCTGGGTGTGGCGCAATTTTTATGGGCAACTCGCCGTTAACCCTTTCTAGCCATGTATTTGGCCAAAAACAGTGCTGTCGCAACCGTGGCTGCTATGATAATTAAGTAATGGTTTCGACTGCCAACTATATGCCCACATCCATATCCGTGTCCATATCCATGTCCATGTCCATGTCCAGGTCCTTAAGTGCTGCCCACTCGAGCGTCACACTTTATGCAAACGAAACTCACAAGGATTTAATGTCCTGTCCTGTCTTCCTTGAGTTGTTTGTTCCTTGTAGTTTGTTTGCTCCTCGTGTTGGTTTTATTATTGCTGTACTTCTTGGCATAAATAATTACTTAAAAAATCGTGGCTATATTGCATGTGGCAGGCAGCCTGAAGCACGTTGCATGTGTCCGACATTCAGTCAACACACATTCATATTCAGTTCAAGGCAGAAATATTTTCTTTTCATAAAGTTTTGAATTTGTTTACAATTCTTAAAAACCATTTAAAAATAATGTTTTAAATATTTTATCCTTTTATTTTTTAAATCATTAAACTCATCCTCTGGAAGAGGACTTAAATTCCTTAAACTCCAATTCCAATTTCGGAAGACTGTTTGGTGATTTTTCTCATCTGAATGCTTTAGGTGAGGTGCTTTAGCACTTACAAACAAAATCTGACCTAAATCGCGAACAGCAGAATTTGCAGATTCAAATATTTTATCTTGAGGTCTTTAGATTTGGCTGAAAATCGTTGACTGTTTAGAGCTATAGGCAGTAATTGGCAGAGATTTATACTAAAAACAACGATATGAGATTGGAATTCCGAGCTTATCTGTGTTCTACAAGAACAAATTATAATACAGAGAAGAAAAATAGATTTCTTTGGAAAGATCTTAAATTATAATAAACGCTAGTGCAAACTGCGCTTAGCTACAAGATACCTTGTGTTCCGTTTTGAGATACATTTATGATTTCTATGTGGTTTAAAGGAAGTGACATATACACCAAATGTAAAGTTGGAAGCCGAACAAACTATGAAAACTACGCCAGTTATTAGTAAACTTGTTACTAAATTCTCTTTTCGATATGATCTATATTTATCATGATATGTTTGAAAATCGTTGACTGTGCTCAAATGAATGAGCTTGGCTTTTTTATATAGAATATAGCAGAAATCGTCTGAGTTTTTTATTGGAAATATGACATGAGATCTAATATTCATATTGAACTTTTATTGAACAATACGAGAAGATTATCTGTTCTCTACATAAACAAAGTGCTGAATATAATGAATTTGCATAATCTGTTTATTTTACAAGTTCATTAATCAAAATATAATATATATAATAAGGGATGCGGTATTGAAAATTGAAAGACAACTTGAATTAAGTGTAGCTAAAACTATATACTACTAAATAAGTTTGAAGCTTTTAAAGTCACGAAGATCGAATCACTTTTATAGATAGCTGATTAGACTATGAATATTTACTCAGTTTTTGGTTTATTCCAATGTGCGAAGGGAAATTCAAATAACGACGCGACTTTAGTTCCGATAGAGTCTATGGTTTTCAGAAATATAATACTGAATAATCATATACTAAATGACCATATATATATCTAATACTATATATACCATATTTATTGATCCAAATTCCAAGAAATAATTCTCAGCAGCTGATGATTTCTTACAGAAGCGAGTTCTATAAGATAATATACTTTTTCTACTAGTAAAGCATTCGAGACAGTTAAGAACTGTTTATAAGGAGATGAGGTAGAATGATAGAAAGTTGATTGCACAAAGAATTGGAATCAACATATTGTGGCACATTGTGTCGTCAAGTTGGCTATGTACTATCCCTTAGCTTGTCCTAAATCGTTGCCACAAAACCGTCGCAATGTTAAGCAATAAGCTTTTTATTACCCATCTGAGGAATATTTTATTGTTCATCGATGGAAAAACCGCAGTTCGGTTCAGTTCAGTTGACTTGAGTTGAGTTGAGTGTGAATGTGACATGGGATGCGGCTAAAAAGATACAGATACAGGTAAGAGCAGACAATTTGTTTCTGGCCACGAAAGCATTCCCCGGAGTATAACGAGAGCGACATAATGAATTACCTTTATTGACAACTTAATGTTTATAGGTGTGCGGCATGTGCCGCATGTGGCAAGTGCTGCATGTGGCAAGCTTAACCTGCCGAGTTAATGGCAAGTGGATAGGCTGTTGATGTTCCAAGCGCTGTCCCCAAAGTCTCGAATTATTTAGTGAATGAAATGAGATGCTCGACTTCGACGTCGACTTCTCGTTCAATTGAAATCAACGACTCCAAGGAGATATCCCGTTGAATTATTAATGTCGTGTGGCAATCAATTGGCGTTGACATTCCTCTCTCCCCCTCTCTTCCTCTCCCTCTCTCTGCCACTCTCGGCTTTTGAACACGCGATGCCGTTAACTTGGCCAACTGATGTTATTGGCGCTTCTTTTGGCGTATTTTGATTAATTGAAAATGAGCTTCTAATTAACAGTCAAGTGAGTTTAATTGACGTCATGCTGTCAGCTCGGCTTTTACCTTTTTCCAACCATTTTAATGGTGAAACCAATTGAAGCAACATTTCCAACATTTTCGCGGCTGCCTTGGAAAATTACAAAAACGACGGCCTGGAGCATTTTCTTCGAGACTTTTGCCGAGACGAAGTTAAAACATCAAAAGACAGACGCCATCCCTCGCCAAATGGGAGGAGGCATTGCAATTTTGTGGGTGTGGCTTGTGGCAAGTTCATTCCGGGGGCGGAGTCAGACTTCAGTTCAAAGTGGCAGCTACATACATTTCTTTACACACATACATACATATACATTTATATCAAAGCTAAGGCACATTTAATTAATTAACCCTTTGCGTGCTCAATGTTAAGTCACCTCCATGTTCAGTTGAGAGTTTGGGAGTTGAAAGCGCCTGTTTGTGCAGCGTTAACAAAACATTTTGCATACTTTTATGCGACGCGAGTGCGTGTGTATCTGTATCTGTGTCTGTATATCTGTCTATCTATATACATATGTATGTGTTTCTGTGTCTGTGTGTAGTTAAAGGATTGTCTTGTGTTTCTGGGCGCGGTCCTTTGTCCTTTTTTGTTCCCTTTACCTTGGCAAATGCGCCAAATCACGTTCGCTCCACAAATATTGAGGTATTCTGCTTTGCCACGTGTCTGTCCTGGCCGTTATCCTGGCTGATGTCCTGGCCGTTGCCACGCACAAATTAGCATGTCCACTCATAATTGTCCTTTCGTGAAAGATGACCCGCTGAGATAACTGTTCATAGTTGTAACTGATTTTCGCCTCGTCAGCTCAGCACTTTCTCCACTTTCCTCAACATTTCTTTTGACGTTTGCTCCTTTGGAGCATTTGATTTGCCATTACCTTTTTATTCGTCTATCGCGTGTCGCTAATGAGCTCAACTCTTTTCCTTCTTTTGGTTTTTACTACAGTTTTGGTCTATAACTATCGATTCTACGAGAAAGGACTTTGAAATATGAGCATTACATTTATATTATTTTAATTTGTATTTGAAAATCCTTGTTACTCGTTGTGTATGCTTAAAGCACTTAAAATTGCATCTGAACTAAGGAAACAACTAAATGTATATTTTAATTTAATTTAAGTTATCAGGCATGCCACAAAAAACACTAGTGAAAGTGATTTCAGAAAAAAGCAATTCCACTTCGAAAATTTCTCCGTGCCACAGAAATTCGTGTGATTTAGGTTTTTAAGCATGTTCATCAACCTTTTCGTACTAGGCTGCTAAGGGTTGGCCCCTTCTCAGAATAAATTTCCCAAGGGTTTGTTTAGCAATTTTTGTAAGTTTATTATTGCTGAAAAGTAGGTTTTTATTTTATTTCTTCTTTAATTAATATTATTTAATTTATTTATTTAATAATTGATATTGTATAGCCTAAAAAAATTTAAAAGTTATTGGCGCGACAAATAATAAAAGTTACTTGACAACTCTTAATTTTGGAATTCGGACAAAAAAATGTGACATTATTCTCATGGCATCGGACGCCAGTGAATTGAGCGATGATTTCGTTTCACCAAAAATTGTGCAGGTGATTGAGACTGTGGCACGGAGAAATGAAATTGACGTGAAACTCAAGTGAAAGAGATTTATGTGGCATGCCTGTATAAATGACTTTTGATAAATATCTTTATCGTTTGGAGCTACAAATTGAGTTTTACTTGAAGTTGAAGCCTTTCGCTGACTTCCGTTTAGGTTTAAAGCAAATAAACGCAATTATTCAACAGAATGCAAATATAAATGCGAAAAATGGTATTTAATTATCGCTGTAGCCCTTAATCCAGACAACTTTTCTGACTGGCGGTGGCAACTTTCGAGCCGTTGAACATTTTGAATAAATTTGCATTTCACTTGACGGCAGCAAACGCGAGCAAAGAGCAAGAGCAATAAAAATGAAAGAAAACAACAATAATAAAAGGCAATTGAGAAACTTTTGCATAAGTCGCAACAAGCTAACTTCATTTAACCGAAACGCCAAGTTGCTTAACGTTCCCCCTTTTCCCCCTTTCCCCTTTCCCCTTTCCACCTCAACCACTTCTTTCTCAGCAACTCGAGCAAACTCAGTTGCCAAGTTTAGACTGACAGACTCGGCCGGAGGATGCTAAAGCCACTTTCGAGTTCACAAACCACTAGACAACCCACACGACACACAAGTCGACGGCTCCAAATTGAAGTTTAATTTGTTTTTATAAGCGCAATTATGACTTGAAATGGAAATTTGGAGTCGTGCAATGGGAGCCATAAATGTTACGAAGATAATTCTAATCAAACTCAGCTTATAAGCACGTGAACAAAGAGTGAACTAAATGAAGACGAAAACTTTATTTTGTATTTCAACTCAGCCTAAAAGCATGCTACAATTTTTGTGTTACTTTTTCTTTGAGATCTTTTTTATCTGAATATTAAGTTGATACTGACGATTACAATGCTAGCAATATAGTAAAAATATCTAAGAAGATACTCATTTAAAGTATGTTCCCCCACAATATTTTTAAAAGCTGTCTAAAATTCGAATCTTGGGTTATCTTTAATTATAAGAATCAAGAAATATTACTTTTTTATTGAATGTAATTCATTATCCTATATATTAAAGTTATCAAAAAGTATGGAAAGGTGTCTTTCTCTTTACATTGCACAAGTATCTATGGAGCTATTCTGAATATTATATCTATAGTTCAAAGCGGAATGACTTACGTATGTTAATAGTTTTTCTCTAGTTGTTGTATTAAATTTATGGTATTTGAATATTGTGTGTATGTCTGCCCTAAAGTACATATTTCTTCGAATGGTAGCAACTCCGAATATAAATATCTATGGAAACGGTTATTAAAACTCTTAAAATGCTACTCGTAATGCTACTCAGATGTATTTCTGGGTTTGATTAAAAGTATCTCCCACAAAGTATCTTATTATCTTAGTAGTGTATCTTAAAAATACTTTAATCCCCTGCAAAACGCGGATTAAACGGCATTTAAGCGTAAAATAAACAATGAGTGAAAAGTTTCTTGTGTGAGTAAAAAATAACAAGGCCAGCATAGCTGAGCGAGTGAGACGAAGACAAAAAATGGGAATGAGAGTGAGGGAGAAAGAGAGAGAGATAGAGATGGTTAATCCGTAATGCTTTTTCCTTTCGCTCAAACATTTCAATAACTCGGTTGTTTTGAATTACTTTGGACGGTTGCTTTTGTTGAACCCTTTGTTTATTTGTTTGCCACGCGACAACAGATCTCTCTCTCTCTCACACACATGCACACGCACACATACACAGTTGCACCTTGCGGCTGGCGACAAGTGCATCCATTTCAACTGCCGCATCCACTGCCATTTCCACTTCCTTTTCATTTCCACTTGCAACGCAGCATATCCCAGTTGATGTCCAGGACCGACGTGCTACATGTGGCACGGCCATTACAATCAAGAAACGTTTCCGTTTTGCATTTCATTTTGTGTTTTGTATTTCGATTTTAAATAAAACCACGCAGAGCCACTGCGGTTGCAAGTCACGAGGGTCACAATGGTGGTGGTGGTGGTTCAAGGAAAGGGGGGACAGGGGGCGGGTGATGCCCTCCATCTTCACCTTTGGCGGGCATTGGGAATGCGCAGGTGTCACTGAAAAACAGCCAACGACCGTTAAACGATTTTCGAATGAATTCAAATTCGCGATTGTAGCTCTCACTCTGTATGTTTTGGGTTCGAAATGGGTTAGGGCAGAGTTAGCATTGAATTCATGTGTGTGTGTGTGTCTGTGTGTGTGTTTGTGGAGTGTGGAATTGTTGTGCGTGTAAACAATTTGGCGGATTAAACGAGTCCCAAATGAGACGTTTTTATGCCCCGTCATAAACTCCAATGAATTCGCATATAATCCGTTACCCAAAAAATACTTCGCAATTTTCCGCTGTTTTAGCACAAAATTTGCTTATGAATAACCAAAAAATTTCACATCCACATAACCTAAAAATGTTTGTTAATTTTCCATAATAACTTTTAACACATCTTTTTCAGATTAAATTATAGTTTCAATTTTACGGCTTTATTAGGTTTCAGCAATATAAATTCAAGAAAGGCGATTTAATTACATGTAATTTAAGAGGAAAAAAAGATTGAAAAAATATAAATCGGAAATCAAAATAAATTCAAACTTGCATAACTTTTGCAAAACTGATCTGTTTTTAAAGCAGAGTGTCATTATGATCATGGTTTTGCCTATTAATTCATTCTGCATTTCAGTTTTATATTTTATATTTAAGTCGTATAATTTTCTGCCTCAAAAATAGGATTCCGAACTTTTAAAGTCTTGAATCAAACAAATTATCAAAAAACGACTCTCGAAAATCGATTTGTCGATTTTTCGTTGTACTGTTACACCACGACTTATTATAATGAAGTTTTCGTAATAATATATTTAGAAGCATTTTACAATACAAACTTGAGTTAAAAAATTTATAGGATTCCTGCAAAGCCCTCTCATGACTCAATGAAATGTCAAAATTAAATTATTTCTTTTCAATATTCAATTTATCAACAGGCACGAGACAGGGCAAATACGTGTTCAGCATAAACATAGAACTGCCAAGCCCCTCCTCCCCTTCACTAAGAAGTCGCCCAACTGACACTTGGCACATTAAAAGTGTCGCCTGTATTTAAATATCCAATTGACGGCATGATATGGATGCTGAATCCTGGGAAGAATGTGAACGAGGGGAGGAAAGTTTGACAAGTTGCTGGAAACATTTAAAAATGCGTTGGGATGGCCCAAATTCAGTTATCCCAAAATAAAAAGCCAGTTGCCAATTGGTTGTTGCCCTGTAAATGACACTCGAAGTGCTTTGAATTTTAAAATCCAAGGGGTCTGGTTGAAAAACAGAAAGTGGAAGTGGAGGAGGAAGGTGGAAAGAAGAGGTCTAAGACCTTAAGGTGTGTAAGACGTGTTTCAATTTGCGAGGGGTCGACTTACGTTAATATTAACATAGCTACTTGTTTTGGATATTTATTCAAATTGAGACATTAGAAAAATTAAATTTACACCTATTTCATTTGATTGTTATCGCTTGTATACGCATTTAATTATGCCATTTTCCGTTTCCGAGCCGAGTCTCTGAAATATTCCGAATACCACACACATATCATTTGCATTTTTTAATTCACACTCACATTTATTATTATTGCGGCCAGCCCAGGCAATTATTGAAGGAAGGAAAACATTCTGGGTAATAAAAGCGAATGATATATCTAGAAAGAATGGGGAATGTAACGAGTATGATTAAAGTAGATATTTTCCATATACAAAACATAATTTCAAATAATGTCAGTAAGTAAATTTACAAAATTGTGTGTGTCAATAAAATTTAAGTAAAAAGTTGGATAAATACCATGGATGATGTGCGTCCTCTGCAATATGATATCAAATGGGATGAATGGGAGGGAATGCCCATAACAGATATACATTTCAAGCAAGTGGCCTCAATGTACTTACCACTTGGATATTTATAACGTTAACCCTTACTAATAGAAACTACAACATTGTCATTGACTTTATGTGGAAGAACTCATTCCAGCAGAATATTGTGTATAGGGGCGTGGGACTGCATAGCTTGGAGGGCATGAAGGAGGTCTATACGGATTATTGTATGCACATTTTACGTAATGAATGCTCAGTCATGATGATGAATCGGGAGGAAACACAAATCGTTGCTGTTGCTCTGCTGGAGTGGATGACGGACGACTGGCATTCTTGGTAAAGTCATGGAAAAGTATACTTTTATTAAAAACGAATAATAGTTTAATTTTTTTTGTAGGGTTTTCCTGCCCTCGACTGTTTCGAGGGGTCTCTTCCAGGAGCTCATCCTATTGAAGAAAGAACTTATGAAAAACGTTAAGCTTAGTTTAGAACTGGAGAGCTTTGATAGTTTGATGGTACACGAAGTGGGCTTTCCAGACGATTTGTTTACCAATAACGATTTCCAGATCTGCATGTTCGATGTCTTTGGTGCGGTGGCTCAACATATGCACATGCCTCGGGTTTGCTTCATAGCCCTGACCGTGAGGGAACAGTTTGCCGCCGAGATGGCTGAATATGGCGAATATGGCCGATCTATATACTCCATTTATAAGGTCTGCAGTCAGCGACCATTCGATATCCTCCGTGACTTGGATGAAATGTACGCCTTGCTCTTTATGCTGCCTCTAGATCCGATCTTGATCTATGAAGATATGCCTGGCTTTGAGGCATTCCACGAAGCCCTGAAAGCCAAGGAGCGCAAGGAACGAGAGGAAGAGCTCATGCGACTAAACGAAATGTGATACTAAATTATATTACTTGTTAAACCTATAAGTGAACTTTTGTGAATTTGTAACGTGATTGCTAAAAGAAACTTCTAATTAAAATACTTGCACACATTTTCTACTTTACATGTAAGAAAAAAATAAAAAGTTATTGTTAATAATTATGTCTTAATGCTATGTTGTAGTGGTAGTTGTAGTTGTAAGAGTATGCAACACTTATACGCCTCGTTCTCCAATTATCTAATAATGTCGCTTAAAAGTATGCAAAGGTTTCTTAGCTTTAATTGCAAACATTTTAAGACAGCGCATAGTTAAGTTGAACGAATTACCGAAGTTTTCATTCAGTGAACTCAGTTTGCATTTAGTTTGGACTGTTCCACTATCTTCCGATTATTAAAAACGACTTAGTGACAACTCTCGTCTTAATATGCTGAGCAAATCTCGTACATATTATATATGTTGAAGATTGTCTAGTCTAGCAAAGCAAAAGATTGTATTTAAAAATATTCTGAGTCATGACCAGCCAAGTGAAAAAAACTTCAGCCTTGTAGTCGAATTGTGGCGAACCCCAGTCTAATCTAAAAAGTACTCGAGCAACTGGGAAAATCTATGGCAATATAATTTCCGTAGCCTATGAGTTTTCCCAGACTCATGGTCTGCTTCTCATTGATCGATTATTTGACTAGACTCAGCCCGTCAGCAGATCCAATTTTAGTTGTTACTACAGTCACAATTCTAAATATGAATTGCATCGCTTTGCTTTTAATTAAAAAATAAATCGGTTTTTTTCTACCATCTAGGTGCAAATTTGATAATCTTGCGTAAATAGTATCTGCAGATATACCTTTCGACCCGTGCTTTTAATTAAAAAGTTTACATCTAATTATTATATATGCAAGCAACTATATTTTTTATAAAAACAGATATCTTCCTCCGACTGCATCTGATTAGATTATTAGCTATAACTATTTCTCTTTGTGGGTTGAATATTCAATGAAGATCAAGGAATAAAGAATATTATATTATCTGTTTTATTTTTATAAACTCTAAGGGGTCAAGCTCTTTATTTAAAAGTTCGTGGTTGTTTTTGGGAATTTCTTGGCTGCATTACTCAGGAATTTCCCCAGTTTATATAATTCCCAGCGAAGACAACCGATTTCAGTCTACATAAGGCGGCACTCGTGAGATGCAGTTTCAGTTATCGCTGCATTCTTGAAGATGAACAATATCGCTCTTCTGATTCTGCTCTGCTCTCTAATTAGCTTTGCTTTTGCAAGCCCTATTCGTAAGTTTTTAATTACATTTCCGGGCTATTTACGTGTATATATTTACTACATCGGTTTTTAGCTGCTGATGATGATGAATGTAAAAACCGCGTCAATCCCGTGTGTAATACAGACGAATATCTTCACTACGATCAATACTTTGACGAATGCTTTTGCCACGATCAGTGGCATATATATCTTGAATAACAGTTTAAATTGAAATAAATACTATTATATTTATTGATTAGTATTTTTATTAACTTATATGAAAATAAAATAAATTGTATATAAAGGATTAGTATAATCTCAGTTGTTAACGACGCAACTTTCCTCTCTACTATCGCTCCCTATACCCTATTTTGTTTTATTTTATTCAGCTTTGCTTTGTACTGACCTTTGCATTCGTATTATCAGCTTATTTAACTCGAATGCTTTAATTAATAATAATTAATTTGTATTACTCTGAGATTAAGATTCATAACATTTAACATTTAACAAATGTAATTAAAAAATTCCTCTTAATAAATATTTGTGAAAAGAAATACTTACCCAGGTAAAAACTATGTATTTCAGAACTCCATTTTATTTTTATCTGCAAATCTTGAAAATTTTATAGCAACAACAATAGATAAAACAAGATCCAGGGTTCTTTAAAGTCAAGCACACTCGACTAGTTCAATTTGCAATAAGTTCTCACAAGGGCTGCAGTTGTTGTTCGCTCAGGAACCAGTTGAGTTTAAAATGATTCGTTACTCGCGATAAGAAAAAAGTGATAAGATTTATTTATGGTTCATCTATAGTAATCAAATATAGACTTGTATACTTGTGTCGTATAATCGTGTGTTTGGCCAATTAGTTTTATAGAATCGAGTGCTTGATGTGCTGCTGATAATACACTTATCGATCTGCATAAGTTCCCTACAATTTGGAGTTGATTTTGTCGGCTAGAAGGAGATGTAAAACATCCTCGGCGCAGCCCCAGGCGAGAGTGACTCCACTGCCGCCATGTCCATAGTTATGTATGAGGAGCTTTGGGCCACGTCTCTCCGATTCCAGGCGCAGCTCAACTCGACCTGGTCTGAGGCCAACCCAGTCGAACAGATGCTGGGCATGGGTTAAGCCCGGCAAGAGACGACGACACCCATCGGTAATGAAACGCTTATCCACCGGGCAGATATTCATGTTGTAATCCTTTTCCTGGTGGGTTCCGCCGAGTACTACAGACTCGGTGCTAAGCAATAGGGAAGATGTAAGACTCACAATAGAGTTGACCTAATCCTACAGCTCTTACTTGGGTATAATATAGTTGCCATCGTCACTCTCATCCAAGACCACGGTGTAGATCCAATTCGCCTTCACCCGCGTAACTTGACCACGAACCGAGTACATCTGATCATCGTTGAGTAGCTGCCTGGATCCGAGTCCCGTGCAGTTGACAATCACATCGTAGGGCGATTCTCTGACGAATCCGTCGAGATCCGTGATCTTTTGCTGGACAACGAGTCCTCCTCTTCGCTCGAATCGCTTCATCAAATAGGGCAACAGTTTGATGGGTTCGGAAGTGTAAGTGACAAAGGAGAGTCCCGAGCTGCATCCGAAATTACTGTGAGGTGACAACCCTACAACTTCGCAAACACTTACGTGAACTTCGAGTCCCTGCCTCTGTTATAAACATCCAGTTGTTCCTCTGTCAGCTCGACAGCTCCGTAGACAATATCACGCCAAAAGTCGCCGATAACGCAATTTGGTTCCGTACTCAGGCGGACACAGGGAATCAGGCAAACACCCGCCTCCCCTGCATCCTCACTCAGCCATATCTTCTCCAGAAACAGGTGCACATCCTTGGACCACTTGCTGCAGGTGCCAACAATTATAAAGAAATTCCCTAATAATATTCACAAGGAATACTTACTTAACTTTTTCCTGACATGTACCTCCTAGCAAAAAGGGTCCCCACAGTCCCGCCGATCCATCCCCCGTTGTATTCGGTGTAAACTGATCGGATATAATGGTCACCTGCACCTTTAGCTTCTTTTCATTTTGATAATGCTCTTGAATCTTGATTGCACTCGACACACCATTCACACCCGCCCCAATAACTGCAACTTTCAGCATGATTCCGTCTGCGATGAATACGCGAGCTAAACTGAATGGGAAGGTACTGCTAGATGGGCCTAATCAGTTGCACAGATAATGCCGTAGATAAGACTGAAACACACTTAGGTATTGGGCTAATCGAGAGAGTGCTCGTCCGTCCCTGGCTAGGCGGGATCATTTTTAAATATTTAAAATGTGTTTTTAGTGCTAATGATATACATATAAGTATAATATTAACAGGTTTCATTAATATCAGTGAAATATTAGGTAGAGATAATTACAAAAAAATGTTTAGATTCGATTTTCATACGCAAAAAAAAAAAAAAAAAATGCAAGTCAAGAAGATCTTGGCTAAGAAAAGTTGCTGGGGAGTAGCCAGTAAAATTAAAGCTGGTTAAATTATAATCAAAATATAAAAAATTATTCATTCTTGATGAGATAATAATTCTTAGTATTTTACAGTTCAATTTATATAATTTTTTTCGAAATCAAAGTAATCTCTGAAAATTCATAAAGTTGGCCATGATTTCGAGCTCAAATTGATGGACAAAAATTTTTGGTACGAGGCTGCGAAGCTTCCCAAATATAATCATTAGTTTTCTGACTCTCGAACCTTTCGTTTCGACTGGCTTCTAAATTTTAAGTACAAAATTTAAAGTATTTTCAAAACTTGACCAACTAAAGTGAGTTTAACATTCCTGTGTATTTTATAAAATTGTTTTTTTTTTATTATAATAATTGTAAATCTTTCTTCTTTACATCGTGTGTTGCCTTCTTATGATGCAGAAAACAAATTTAAAAAATCAAGATGTGTGATCCTTGTTGTGGACCTTTTGAGGTGAGTTATAATTAGTTTTAGATAGTAGATACGTGTACATACTCGATAAGGATTAACTCGTTGCTGGAGATAAAGAGAGAAAGACCTCGTAACCCCCCTTAATTGTTCGTATTTAGTGTTCCCCGAAATGTTACAATTCAGCGCAGTTGGAGGCGCTGCCTCAATGTGCGCCACGCATTCCACCACCGTTCCCGAAATGCATAACGGTGCAGCAACCACCGCGACTCATTTGCAAGAAGCGCGTCGTCTTCACGGAGAAGATCGTGCCCGAGCCGATGGTGGTGAATCGATGCCGTCAGATCACAATCCCAAAAGTGGTGGATACAACGCGTGTGATTAAGGTGCCGAAGCTGGTGTGGGTTTCGCAGATGGTGCGCGAACCGAGAGTGATATACTATCCTTCTATGATACCCGATCCCTATGTGGTGTGCTATCCGAAACGCGTTTGCGAGCCGCGCGAGGTCTGTCAGTCGATACTGTGTCAGCCGAAGCCGCAGACGATTGATATACCTCCGCCTCGCGAATATTGCTGCTATCCAAATGGACCGATCAACTACAAGCCCAGTGCCGCTTGTCCTCCCTGTCCAATTGGACCTTGTGCTCCTGGCGGCGCATGTTGCCCATTACCCTGCTTTTCAACCAACCAATATCCCGTGTGTGAGACGCGCTGTGGTCCTTGTGGGCCATGTGGACCCTGTGGACCGTGTGGTCCTTGTGGACCTTGTGGACCTGCTCTGCCTTGTGGACAAACCTGCGGACCCTGTGGACCATGTTAAAGAGCATCACAACACACGAATCAAACTTGCTTCCAATGACTTATCCAGTTATCCAGTTAATTGTGCCATGTTTAGTTGTGCACCATTATCCTTTTTCTTGTACTTTTGTCAGTATCTTCAAGCGGAGCTGTGAACGCGATCCTTTCCCCCATTCCTGGACTCTGTCAAGGTGAGCAACAGCGACTGCGATTGCTTTGATACGTGATAAATCTCGTACATCAAGGCGTTGCAATCCTGTTGCTCGCCTTGATCCTCTCGATATCCTCCAAATCCTGGTCGAGTACACGTATCCAAGACAATTGTAATCTGAAAAATTGGAAATGTTACTAATGTAATCCTCTTCTCTTTCTAATCCCTTAGCCCAGGGGCTGCCGCAGTCGCGAGCTTCGTTGTGGCATTCTCTACACAAGCTGTGACTGCATCAAGCGCAATGGCCTGCAGGACAAGTGCCCGAGGGCGATGTGTCAAGGACGTCCCGGTTGCATGTGCTTCCCGACGCCCACCTGTTGCCCGGCCGGGTTCCCGTTGAAGTTCGCCAACATGACCATGGGAGTGAACAACAAACGCATGCGCTGCGCTGCAACCGCTGCAACTTGTGGCGGTGGCGGCGGACTTCCCCGTTCCTGCGGCGGATGCTGCACTGGTGGCGGCGGCGGTTGCAGTCCTTGCGGTGGCGGCTGTGGTCCATGTAATGATAGTCCATGCTGTGGCCCGCATAGTCCGCCAGGCGGTGCGCCGGCGCCAATTCCATGCTCACCGGCGCCCGGCGTTTGCTGTCCGCCATTGCCCGAGGGCGGCATACCCGATCCACGTGTTTGGAATTGTTGTAATACACCGCCAACGTATCCATGTAAGTGAGCGCCCGTGTCCGTCCGCAGTCCTAATACATAACCGTAATCTGTAAGCCATCCTACCCGTCGCATCGCTCGGATCTAAGCGTGCCACAGCATGAGTCAAATTTAGATTTTTCCGAAGTCGGATTTTAATTTCCCCATCTTTTTTAAAGCTGGTGGTTGTCCTTGTCCTGCTCGTTACCTGAAAAAGAAACAGGACGATTTGCCCTGTGTCTGGTGTGCGCCTTGCAAAGCTCATTGCTACAACACGCCGCCAAAATGTTGTTGCTGAGAGCAATCACCCTTTTGCATGGCAAGCCAGTCACAGAAACAGTCTGATTGTTATAGCAAAAAATATCCAAATAATAGTTAGTTTAGGAAATCTAGATTAACGTCCGCAAAAAGCCTGTAAGTAGTTGTTGTAGCCATCTTTATTGATATGCACTTATTTCTGACTATCCGCAGGTGGCTTCTGATGCACAAGCTCTAAACCCGGAGCAACGTGAAGGAAGCGAATAGTTGACAGTTTGGTGTTGTTTATTATAACAAAAATAGTCAGGGGAAAACGCACACAGTTCCACAGTACTTTAGTTAAAGCGTCTGAAAATCGACAAATCGGACGTAATTGACGGAATGTATTTGTGAAAGTTTTGGTTGGTACAAATTTGGAAGCAGGTTGGATCAAAGATAATATCGTGGCACCATTAAAAACACTCGGTCCAACAAGAAGAATGAACTAATCGCAGAAAACTGAGATTCATCAGGAAACTTGTGGCGCTTCGAATCGAAAATGGACATTTATTTTAAATAGTAAATGCGAAGCCGGAACCGCAATAAACTCATGGGCTAGGCATTCAAAGAAACAAAAGTCAACGAATTTAAACGAATGCGACCCCGGATACGGACAATCTCAATGTTCTTCTTCTACATTCAAACAAATTGGCATAAATTCAAAATTTTTAGTTATACAAATTATTATATGCGCAACTCTTGGACCTTTTGGCAAATTATATTCTTTTGATTGAAACATAAAATCACGACTTTCACTTGGTAAATGGGTTAGGTGGGGATGTGCGACATTTTCAGTTATAAATATTTACTCATATTTATAATAGTCGGATTTTAAATGGTTTTATCTATTTAAATTCTATATTTCCTGATTTTTAGGCACAACTTGTTTACAAAACGCAGCAGTGTGACAGCGTTCTTCGAAGTTAAAAATGCGTGAAGTTAAAACTGCATTTGTTTTAGTATTTAAAAGAATGGTGGTCACACTTGCTGCTGCCCGGCGCCATTGTTATCGATTGCTGGAACTGCTGCGCCACTGCTTCGATAATTAACCATATTGCGCGCGTTTTAAATATTCGAATTTGCTAGCAATGAGATGGCAACATTTAAAATTGATGCAATATTGGCATTTACTTATTATTTTTGTATGTTTAATAGAAATATCAATTATATACAACAATTAAATATTAATTCGTGTTTTTGCGTTCGTTTGTTGATCTTTAAATGTTTATAACTAATGGATGGAATGCTTTAAGTTGGCTACATAAAACAACGTGGGGCGTTCGTCTCTCGTTCGTCGGCTAACATAATCTCGTGTTTAAAAGTAATGATTTCACTTAAATCTAAGAGTGGTAAATAAAGAATGAAATTGGGAAGAAAGGGGCGAGAGAGGATGTTACATTGCCGTCTCTAGCGGCTGGCTGTGACTGCGTCCATTGGCGTGGAGTGGCACCAGACCTCCCTCCCCAGTCTCGCTATCGAAATCCGTCTCGAGCAGCGCCTCCGACTTGGAGCGATGATAGGGATTGGCAGTGGTCAAAGGCGTTGGCATCGCTGGCGACGTTGGGGACGAGGGAGACGGATCCTGTGATGCCGTTTGATAAACAGTCTTTGGACGTGGCGTATGCGCCGTCGGCGCTGCCGGCGGCTGAGCCAGCGGTCTGGGTGTGCGATAATGTGATGTGGGCGCCTTGCTGCTCCGCACGGCTGTATAATATGAGTCCGGACGCCGCATATCTGGCGGCGTCACTTGCGGTGGCACGGCGGGCGCAGGACGATACAGTGATGACTCCGTTGAGTAGTTGAATTGGTCCAGTTTCTGGTCAAAGGGCAACGAGTCGGCGCTACTCCGTTGTGGCATGAAGCTGCTGTGCGAGCTGCGTTGGTATTCTGGCAGATTCTGCTTCAGTTCACTGAGAAAAGCTAATCCCGGCTGACCACGACGACCTCCTCCTGCCCCTCCTCCAGCTGCTCCGACGGCGCTGCTGCTTCCAGTCTCCGTGCGAAGAGGCAGCGTGCTGGCATTGCCGTAATAATCGGATCCGATCTCCTCAGCCTCCGCATCCGTCTGGTGAATAATCGGCGTATCCTCCGCCATGCTGGTGCTTATGGAATTGGCACGAGTTCCGCCGCCATAAGTCGAGTTATCGCGGAATCCCTCGTTCCGATAGCTCAGCTCAAAGGCATCCGGTTCCAGAGCAGCTGCCGCTGCCGCTGCTCGAGCTCGATGAGCGCTGCCCTTGGAGATGGTGGCCACTTTGTGGGGCTGTTGCTGATGATCCTGAGCTGTCGCCGGGCGCAGAGAATTCTGATTCACATACTCATTGTAATGGGGCTTCTGCTGGTACCCCTCAAAGCTGCCCGCTTCCGAGCTGAGCACGCTCTTGTCCATCGAATCGATGGAACCATTGGCCACCATCTGCTTGTAGTCCTGACTCTTGGATAACGTGCCATTGCTGGACATGTTCTAATGAAACCGAAAGGGATAAGGAAAACAAAGCAAAGCAAACAAATGGAGAATCAACTAAAGGAAACTCAAAATGTGAGGGAAATGAAGAAAAATCATACATAATTGGGACGACGACGAAGAGATCCTTGGGGATCGATGCTGTTCAGACTGCGCAGACTCTGGCGAATGCTGTTGCGTCGCTGCAGGCGCTGAACATGACGATGCTTGGACTTGGCAAACCAACAGAAGGCCACGAGGATCAACAGGATGATGGCCAGCACAAAGGCTGAGATAATACTTATGGCAAAAATGTCCGCACGCCAGGACAATGGATCAATGACGACCTAAGCAAAACAGGGATTAATAAAATGTCTATCTTCAAATTTTTTTTCTTACTCTCGGGTCCATTTCGCAGATGAATCCCCGTTCCCTAGCACAATCCTCCACTTCGATCTCACCAAAGACGAAGCTCGTGCAGCGCTCGATGTGATTGTAGTCCTGTATCCAGACCTTATTCGGATACTTCAAATGCCGCATTTGACTCTGCAGATACTTCCACAAGGTGGTGCTATCGGTGCGTATAAAAGGCATTGTCGAGTTCTCCGAGCGACAGAAATCTCGAGCCTCGTAGAAAGTCATTGGAGCCCCGACGTAGATGAAGCAAGTGTCCTGCACCAGGGTCCAACCGGGTGGACACTTGCCATCCAAAATGGTCTCGTTGTTCATCTGGAAAGGCACGGCGAGCACTTCCAGCAGCATGGGATCGTCTTGAAAGAGAGAAGGCATGATTAGGAAGGCTTTCCCAAAGGAAAAGGATATGTCGTCTTACCAGATTTGTCCCTAATGCGCGACTGTACCGAAATGGTATTGTTGTAGCTCCAGTAATTGTGACGTGCGTCTATCTTAGAGCTCCAAGTCTCAAAGGTCCTTAGGAAAGGAGAGATAGAAGGGTAAGTCAGTTAAGGCTCTTTTAAGAATATTACGCGTAAGATGCTTACCTGTTTTCATAGTCAAAACTGAGACTACTCGGTGAAGAAGGAAGCGAGAGCAAGGATAAAAGAGAAAGTGTGAGAAGAAAATACAAAAAAGTCCTTTACCTAAGATAGAAGAACTCAAGGGAGACTTTTGGCTCTAGACGTCTTTAAGATCTTAAGATAAGACTCTCAAGACTAAATGGAATATCCTTTCTTAGATTAATTCGAACTTACATGGAGTTATTAACTGTCAAAAGCTCATAATCATTCTCGTAGTTCTCGAATATATTGTCCACGTATTGTTGACCCGCGGTACCCGCCACAATAGTGGCTCGGGACATCCAGTTGGTAGCCACATTCCTAAACAAAAAATGAATTAAATAGAATTTAAATCAATTTAAGGCCTGCAGCTTACCGATAGAATCCGTTGTGAGCCGTGGTTTGATAGATCTGCAGGCGAACCTTCTCAAAACCGGAGACTTCCATAATGCGACCACCCACATTGCTGTGGACATAGTTGTAGCTAAAGTTGGAAACCACTTGACATAGACGGATGACTTCCTCGTAACCGGCCATGTTCTGTGCGAAGTAGTTGCGGTAGAGCTCGACTTCCTGGTAGGGCGAAGACTGGCGACCCTCCACGAATAAAGCCGGGCGATTCCGATTCCGCATGAAGAGATTGTGATGGACAAAACCTCGCAGGGAGGTTGCCGAGCCACGGGAATCAGCCCGGATGCGTAAGCCTCCTTGATTCTCCAGCAACAGATTGTTCTGCATGAGATTAAGGTCAATATGGAAGGTGGTAAATAGGGAAGACTAGAAGCACCTACCATAAAGTACAAAGAGTTCATATTCTGTACGTCCAAATTGAGAGCAGAGGCACAGGTGGAGAAGTTGCCATAGAGTTGTTTGCAGTTCCTCTCGATGCGGTTTCCAATGAGCGTAAGGGTTGGAGTTACCTCCCCCGCCGAGGCATAGCTTACAGCACCCTTCATCGCTCCTGAAATGTGTGTATCCGTGATGTTGTGCAGAGCATCGCGATCTGGAAATGTGATTAAAGAATTATCTAAGAGAAATATTTCATGATAATTTAATTCTCTACTCACATTGTCCCAGTGTAGAGATCGGAACCGTCACAATCTCCGCAATGAAGCCATGTGTCTCCGGAGCGCCACTTGCTACCAACTGTAGGCTCAAAGTCGGACCCTTGGTCTTGAAGAAGGAACGTTGATTGTCCGTGTCGGACTCAACCTTGCCAAGATAAGTTGCCGTCACATTGTAGATATCTCCATCGTAGAGTCTGATGAAATCAGTGCGTCCATAGAGCTTTGAGTGATTAAAAAGATTCGATTGAAGCAGTCGGAATCCAATGGGTTTTGCACGAAAAGCGGAAGTGAAGATCTTGACACAGTTGACGGGATTATTGTCGTATTTGTAGTAGACTAACATTCGCTCCTCGATGGTCAGCACCTTCTGGGGATCACAGATATCCACCAGGGAGAAGAGCTTGTACGGTAAATCGAGTTTTTTGAGCGGAGTAAAGCTGGACTCATCGCTATCCCGTCCCTCGCCGCTTAGGGACACAATACTGATGCCCGTTCCGAGGGTCTTGTTGATATTCAGATTATTGAGGTTGAGCTTTCCACTGGGCGCGATGAGATTGATGCCATGATTCGCCGAGTTCTGTATGCTCACCGAGTTGATGGATGGATTTTTGTGGATCGCCTGAATGGCAGCTGCTTTGTGATTGTGAAGGATGCCCGCCTGCTCGATCCGTACGAACTCCAGCTGACTTTCACGTTGTGGGAATTGTCCATGTGAGCGAGTGTTGTGCAATCGATGCTCGTATTGCAGCTCCTCGAACTTGGAGTTGGCGAATCGTATGCCGCCCCAAAAGACCTCATCGTCGGCAATGCCATTACAGCTGACAAAGACATAAACATCGTCCCAACGGCATTCATGACGGTGCCCATAGAGTTGTCCATTTAGACGCTCGGCACAGTCCTCCATGCGCTCCTCATCGCCACGACACTCTAGGGGCTGCACCCAAGACCAGATGCGAGTCAATGAATTCGTGTGGAACTCAATGCGCCTGTCGTGACCATAGTAGACATTGAGGGGATCAAAGCCCAGCTCACGGCAAACGACCTGGGCATTGCGCTCCGTGAAGCGACCATCGCAAATGGGCACCCACTGGAGTGTCGTGTGATTGAAGTACTCCAGAAAGCCCTCGTTCAAGCCGTACAGCCCATCCGTTTCCCCTGTACAATTATTCGCACTCGTGCACAGTCGAATCGAGTCAAATTCCGTCAGAGCAGCGCTCATATCTTCTAGAGAACGCTTACGAGGCGGCGCTACCATTAAAGATTCCCTTGTGGCATTTTTAAATGGACGCATCACGATCGGAGACTCCTTGTAGCCAATGGCCGTGAGAGTGCCCAGCACCAAGATGCCCACATTCGGCTCAAATTCCAGGGTAACCCCATGCTGAATGGTCAGGGTTGTTCCAGGCATAACCGTGATATCAGAGGCTATATAATAGGGAGCCGCTTGCTTGGGCAACGTGAGATCTCGATAGACACGTCCACCTCGATAGGTGGCCAGGTTTAGTTCCTCGTTGAGTGGTGCTACCACTGAGACACTCGCATCGTAGCTGTCTTCGATGAGGAAGGGTTGATAGATCACATCCGCGTGATCGTTCCAATTGTCAAAGTCAAAGATCTTCGACTCAATGTATGTCGCGTCTTTGGTACCCCACCAATTCTCCATGGCCTGGAAGTAGTTGTTCAGCCTCGCTGATCTCACTCCAGCTACCAGATTGTAGTCCATCTCATTATCCGCAATCAGATTGCGATAGAGTCTCACGTTCTGGACACCGTCGAGGCGAATGACGGCACTTGGTAACTGATGCTGCTTTCGAATACGTCGAGCAGCTCTCATGTAGTGTTTGTAGTTGGATATCATAGACACAATATTGTTGCCCTTGAAGGTATTGTACTCGATGCTCGCCGGAACTTGACCAATGATCTCACTCAAACTGTCCGCCTTGAACAACAGCACAAACTTGGCGCTGTTTGCCTCAAATCGATTGTTATCGAAACGAAGACGCTTTTCCATCCCATCGAGAGAAATAAGGGAGCCTGGACAATTGTTTTCCCGGAAAACATTCGAGGTGATGTTGAAGACCGCATAGTGACCGTAGACGCCAATGTGGAAGTCCCGATTGCGTTGCCAGGTGCTGTTACCGAAGTAAATCGAGTGGGTAAAGTTCTCATTGTACTGCCAGACATAGGGTAGCGCCACCTGGAAGCCACCATGTGTATTCTGCTCTATGGTAGTGTCCTGCAGCACATAATGGAAGAGATTGTTCGAGGAGCGCAGATCCTTGGACATCTGCCTGATGCCGTGTCCATTCTGACTGATCAGGGAACCATTTATATGTAGGGTCACCTCGGAAATGTTGCTGGAGATGACGTCCCAGAAGGGGGACTTGATCAATATGGCCTCGCGCTCATTAAAACTGAGCTCCGAGTTGATTAACTTGATGGATTCATTGGCCTTGCGAAGATAATACTCCCCATTGTCTCCGACATACCTGTTATAGTAATACCCTGTAATTCCTCTTAGATTTTTCTGTATCTTCGTGGAGCGTATGGTGAGAGTGGGCACAGGACCACTTACAATGCGATTGCGTATGTTTTGAACTGGAGCGGTGACTGTACTGAGCATGAGGACAGCTCCTCCCAACGCTTGAAGACCGCTCTCGTAGTAGATAATGATGCCATAGCTGCTGCTGGTCGCCGGGAAAACAGTGATATCCCTCTTCACCTGCCACAAATCGCTGTGTATATTCTCCGTGCGGGCATTTAAAATGCTAATGCTCTCCGTGGACAGATTGTGAATGGGATTGAGCAGTTGAATGCCGATAACGTAGCCAGCGGGGCATTGCACGACAATTTTCCGACTGATGGACTGTCCGATCAGTTCCTCGGTGCGTATATATTTATGCTCGAAGGTGCCCAGGTCAATGTTGGCTATCTCATGGGGCAGCAGGTAGGGATCAAAGTCCGTATCGTAGGCATTGAAGTCTCTGGCCATGTTGAACCAACCTCCGATTTCCTTTTGATCCAAAGAGGCGATGACTGCATCATGGGAAATGCCACTACCCCGATTGTCTTTTATGATGGAGCCAGAGATGCGGAAGTCCAGCTGCTTGAAGCTGATGCCACTGCCTCGATTTCCCGAGAACTCTGAGTTCTTGATGTTGTTCACCGACTTTCCAGCATAGATGTCCGCATAGATAATCCCCAATCCATCTTGTAGATTGTTAACTACACGCAGATTCTCCAGATTGTGACGAGCGTGGTCCATCTGCACCGCTGGCTTGAAGGAATTCGTGGTGTAGTCAAAGAGTCCAGCCTTCTCCACAGTCACATATTGTAGGTCCGCTCGCTCCGCCAGCATGCTGAATCTCACACCCGCCCATGCCCCCTCGTAGCACCTCAATCCCACATCGTTCTCATGACTGCAGCTGTTCTCGAACTCGTACTCTGCCCGGCACTTGGTCACATCCCGATCGTGGGGTGTGCAGCGTACATTGGCCATGAGGACGTCCTCGGAGGTACCGGCATTAGGAAGCTGCGAGCGAAGCAATCGCCAGTCCTGTGGATTCAGGGAGTAGCCCAGCTGATGGCAGACCAAAGCCGCATTCAGGACGTTCCAGCCGTAATCGCAGACGGTGCCCCAGCGACCCTTGAGGTAGACTTGCAGGCGACCTTCCCGGGCACTCGCTCCACCGACCAGACGCACCGGCACCCTGGGAACTCCATCCACAGGCAGCACCTCCGTTTCCATATCTATAGCCTCCGTTTCGCTATCCAAATCAATTGCTTCCGTATCGTTGGTGATGATAGTCTCTCTTTTAAGGGTGAAGAGTATGTCATCGGGCCGTCTACCCCTTGCCTCCAGTTTTCCTGCCACCATCATGCCCACACTAGGCTCAAAGTACAGAGTCGTGCCCGGTTGGAGAATGAGCTTGCCCCCTGGACGAATGTTGATGTCCTTGGTGACGGTGTAGGTGCCAGCGGGAACCATATCCTGTCCGTCTACCTCGCCGCCAATCACATCGCTGCCCTCGTGGAAGAATCGCGGCACGACTGTCGAGACGGTGATCATCGCTGTGGATCCCGGATTGGAGCTGTGCAGCAGGTAAGGAATGTAGTTGATCTTGGCCAGATTATAGCGATCGTTGCGATGAAAGAGCCTGGCATATATGCGATTCTCGTCCGTGTGTCCCAGCCAATTGCAAGTGGCATTGATGATCTGACTCTGATCCGTCAGCTGGGAACCGATCTCGTAGGCCGAGTCCAGATTGTGGAGGATATTCCTAAAGATGTCCACATTGCTCGATCCGACGACGACAGGGGCAGCTACTCTTGAGCGGGGGTTCAATCTTCCAGCTCCATCGCTGCCCTCGCTACCGGCAATCAGCGGACCAAAGGCCTCCGTTATGTTGTTGCTCCTTACAAAGTTGCGGGTGAAGAGAATGTACTGCACATCCGCCCTACTGTATGGGGAGAGAGCGAGGGAAACTACATGGAGTCCACTATTCCTCATAAAGTAATTACTCTGGATGAGCAGCTTGACCGGAAGATAGTTAAACTCCTGGAAGACGTAGTCGTTGTTCACATAGATGCAGCCATATGAACCATACCGGAACATGTTGAACTCAATGCGCCCTTGTAGATTGAGAGCCGGACTCAAGTAAATAGAATTCGCCTGACTGTACTTGAAAAGATTGTGTCCCAGTTGGAGTTGCATGTTGGGCTGACCATTAGCAGTCGTCTGGTAACAGGATTCGATGAAGATGTCGTTCTGTTGACTCCCGTTGAAGGTATTTCCAGTGATGTTAACCCAAATGGGACGGCAGAAGTTGCCGTGGAACACACCCATCTCCAGATTGCCGCCAATCTGCGAGTACTCCACAACGCTGGTCTGGTTGAAAGGTATGTACTCCACACGTTCCACATCCGTGGTGTGGTTCAACCAGGTGGCAAATCCATACCCTCGATTGGAGCTCAAGGCGGAGCGGGAGATATTCCGATTACCCCCATAATAAGTGATGTTTACTCCAGCTCCATTATTAAAGCTGATGTTGCTGCTCGTAATGTTGACATCTCCAGCTCCGCTGGTCACATGAACACCCGCCGCGTGTCCATTTCCGGACACGGAACTCGCATGCACATGCAGCTTGGAGCGTATGTTATCAATGGCCACGCCTCGACCGCCGTTGTCCTCCACGGTGGACTGTGCTACCCGTAGATCGTAGGCCACGGAGTCTCCCGAGGTTATCCGGAAATATCCATTCATTTCCCGCCTTGCATCGGCCCGCATTCTTACAAACATTTTTTCCCTGGTGCTGGTCACACTCTGGGGACGTGTGAAGTTCCTCGCCTGCCACGAGAACAACAGTCGATCGTTGATCGAGGCGCCGTCAAAGATCTCGACAGTTGCCGTGCCATTCTCTTGAAGCATAAAGTGCTCAAAGTGAAGAGTGAGCAGGTAACCAGGTCGGGTGAAGAAGTACTTTCCACACTCCTTCGTCGAGCCCGCGTAGTACTTCTGAGTGAAGGACAGAGAGATCGGATACGTCTGCCCCGATGTCGTGGGCAGGGTGCAAAAGTCATAGATGCTGGCGCGATCTGTGCGCTCCGTGCCACGCAGATCGTGGCCCACATACTTGACACCATCGGCGGCATTGTCCACAACGGTGCAGCTCTCAAGTTGCACTAATCCCTGGCTGGAGTTTACAAAGATGCCGATGCCATTGCTCTTCCTAACTGTCACATTCTGGAGCTGGAATCCAGCCCAGGGTCGAGTGCTATTGAAGCCCGTATAGGCAGAGTGACTGATCACCACGTGCTCCATTTGCGGTGGCAATCCCTGCACTTCCACCGCTGACTTGGCACTAAATCCCGCTCCATTGCCAGCTCGGATGATGTCCACATACTTCAAGCGGGACTCCGACTGCGCTGCGTAGACTGTGTTATCCCTGCCCAGTGATTTCGTTGATGGGGCGTTGTCGAAGTAGATGCCACGCCAGTGTCCCAAGGGCTCCGAGTGCACAGGCTGACATTGGATGCCCAGATCATTGTGATAGTCACAAGACCCGGCGCCCATTTGACGCGAACTCCAGCCGCAGTCCATCAAACTCTTTTCCCCTCCCCGACACTTGGGCTGCTCGTAGAGCAACCGGGGATAGTAGCCAGGTGTACGCTCTACCCAGTTCCAGAAGCGACCTCCTCTAAACCCTAGCTGTTTACAGGCCACCGCATAGTCCACCAAGGTCCAACTGAAAGGGTTTAATAATCATTTAGATTAGAGTACTCTAAGAAGCTAAGGTGTAAAATCTCGGGGTGATCGACTTACTTTCTTGAATTGGAACAGACGGATCGCCAGGCGCCTTTGTGGTATAGCTGCAGTCGACCCTCCACGGGTGTAGGTCCATCCACTAAGCGTATCCCCTTCTCCTGCTCATCAGGCAGTTCCACTTTAAAGTTCGCCGCATTACCTTGCGACCTCAGGATAATACGCGCTGTGGGAGTTCCCTGCGAAAGAAAAACAAAAAAAAACAAACAATTTATAAGGTTTATTGATTTCTTGTGAGGTCGAGATCAACTTAACTACCTAAATTCATATCAAATAATTTAATATAAAATTAAATATATAACTAGGTTTTGAAACTAGATATCTACTACAGTTTAGTTATTAAAAGATCTTCTACAATCATTAGGGTGTCCCTTATTTTGGCAAAGTCGTTATTTTTAAACGCATACGGGCTAGATCTGTTCATTTGGTCCTAAAGCACTTGGAAAAAAAGTTTTAGCTCAATCGGAGTATGACAACCCGTGCCGACTTGGATCGGAAAATTTAAAAATTATATGGAGCAAAAAAAAATCAAAATTTTTTTTTTTAATTTTTTATTTTTTGGTTTTGTTCATTTGGTCCTAAAGTACTCGAAAATAAATTTTCACCATAATCGGAGAACGAGAACACATTCAAAATTGCTTCCAATCATGAAAAAACATCGAAAATTGCATAATCAGTGTTAAAACACTGTTTTTTCATGTTTTGAAGCAATTTTGAATGTGTCTCGTTCTCCGATTATGGTGAAAATTTATTTTCGAGTACTTTAGGACCAAATGAACAAAACCAAAAAATAAAAAATTAAAAAAAAATTTGGATTTTTTTTTGCCCCATATAATTTTTAAACTTTCCGATCCAAGTCGGCACGGGTTATCATACTCCGATTGAGCTGAAACTTTTTTTCCAAGTGCTTTAGGACCAAATGAACAGATCTAGCCCGTATGCGTTTAAAAATAACGACTTTGCCAAAATAAGGGACACCCTAACACTCATAGTAAAAATCTTTTTAAGAAATGTCAAAAACTCGAAGCACTTGAAACACTTTCCACCTAGATTTCTTTGCATTTTTGTTTTGCGTGCCATTTTAGTCTATTTCATTTTCTGGTGTGAATTTTTCATAATTATCTTTCAGTTTCACCTCAGGTTTTTCAACTCTCACACGCAACTCGTTCATGACAGCTCAGAGACCAATTATTAACTTGTAATTTTTTTTCGTTTTTCAATTATGATTATTATTTTCACGCCGGTTGGCCTTCGTTTTCCAATGAGAATCATCATCATCATTTGATGAGCTTGCCTCAATTCGTAGAGTTAATTAACACCTATGCGTACACAATGCTGATCATGATCGTGAACATGATGATGAAGATGATGATGCTGAGCAACGCCCACAGACAATTGACAAAACAGCAAACAATTTTATTTAATTAAAACCGGAGAAGACCCGAACTTTGGCAGGTCAAAATTAAAAGTATATACTTGGGATGATTCAGATCGAATTTGCATATAGGAAAAAACTTGAATGGCATTTTTGGCAGCTTAACAGAGACTTGAAGTAGACATTGAGTTGAGCTAAAGGCAAGTTAACTTCCCCATTTCCATGTCACAGTAGAAACATCAATTATGCGACGTCGTTCACTTAAATCTAATTAACCCTTAATGACCCTCTGACCGCTGATTAAGTGACGGAACCGAGGGAAGCGGTAGAGGGGAGTGGGTTGGAGTGTTGGGGAACGGACATGCAAAGTAAATGCAACAACTCTTTGAAGTCGTAGTCGGTAATTGTAATTGCAATTCTGATTATTGCTATTGGAATCGTACAACGATTCATTGAGCTCAGGAAGTGAACTTGGTCTGACCTAATTATTGGGTGACCCAACTAGATACGGAGATGGAGATGGAGCGACAACGCATGCGCTGACGCCCTAACCTACCACTACACATAAAAGAGAGAAAATCTCAAGAGCTCTTATCTCAAACAGAGTGAGAGATAAAGGGAGAACAAGAGTGAGAGAGAGCGCGAGACTCGCCATATGTGTAACAAGCGAGAATTGCAATCTAATCAGTTCAAAAGTCAACAAAATAAACAATGAAAAAAAAAAGTGAATTCTACGAGCGCTACGAAACTTTAATGCTTATCTATCATTACAGTTACTCACCTGTTGTCTGATAGCAACAGGTGCCTCGCCAGCGCTTAATCATTCGCAATATTCAATGGTTTAAAAAAGAGTCAGTATGACTGATCAACTTAAAAGATACCCTATTCTTAAGTGGAACAAATAATACAAAAATATTTTTGAAATTTTAATTGAAGTATCAGAAAATGCGGATTCAAAGAAATAAAATAAATATATTGTGCAATTTTAAAAATTATAATAATTCAATTTAAAGTATTAATTTCTCGTAAAAATATCAAAAGATACAGAATTATAGATTATTTCCGATTTGCTTGTGATTTTGTTCATGTCCTATAGCATTTCAAATGTTTAAATTATTGAATGAAATAGAGTTATCTGTCACAACTAACCTTAATCTTTATCACAAAGGCTACCTTGATTTCATAAGGTTTAACTCAATATATTTCCATTGCAAATGAATGCTAGCTATAAATATGGTACCTTGATTCTACGAAGTATAGCGCAATAAGTAAATATTTCAAAAGCAAATAAATACAAACTTACTAAAGTCGTGATGTTGTGAAAATAACTTAGATATTGATTTTCAACTCTTTAAACTGGCTTTTACAAACCCAACTAACAGTGCAAAACACCCGCACTTACCCACTTACCACAGGGTATATGCTATGTAGGGATTTTCGTTTGTTGCACTTACCACAGCCTGCAGCACGCCGCGCACCTTGAGTCCCTTGGTGGGGGCAAATTCAACAGTGACGCCTGGCTCGATGGTCAGACGGGCGCCCCTCACCACCTCGAGGTCGTCACGTGCCAGGAAGGGACTCTCGCTGAGCCGCCAAACGCGGTCACTGAGTATTTCGCCACCCTGTAGCTCGGTGTAGGACTGCGCCGATGATGTCAGCAGCAAGGATGGCGTCGACGGTGGCGCCGCTGTGGCGTCTCCGCCGTGACGCGTTGCTGGCAGCAACTGTGTGGCGCCATCGAGACTCTCGAACTCGATATCGTTGTCGTTATCCTCCTCAACTGTTTCCAGCTCAGTTTGGCGTTTTCTCTGTTGCTGTTGTGCTCGACCCAGTTGGCAGGACGACAACAGCAGGAAGAGGAAGAGTATTGTGCATTTGTTGGCCCATTTGGGGGCTCTGAACGGGCAGTTGTTGTGATTCTTGCTGTTGTAATTGTGTTTACTTTGCTGAGGAAAGTTCGTTTTATGTCGTTGCAGCGTCATTTGTGCATTGTTTTTATTGACGTTTTATTTTCGACTATTTAAATAACACAATTTGAGGTTATTTTATTTATAATTATTAAGCATTGTTTTTCACTTTGCCATGGCAGTTAATTCTGTTTTGGGTGTAGAAAATAAATTTACATTATTTTATCTTTTTTTTAATTTTTTTTTGTATTTTAAAATAATATAACGAATTATACAACAATGTATCCATAATAATTTAAATTTTAAAAACTTATTGTGATAAAAAATTATATTATTAAACCACAAATTCACTAAATTTATTATACAAATGATTTCAGTTAAGTTGACCACAATTATAACTAAAATATGTTTTTTTTTTTCATATATTTGCTATATATTTTGTTTGTCTTGATATTTTTATAATTTATTATTTTATTAATTTTATTAATATCTTGGTTATTTCTTTGGTTGACAAATTGCTACAATTTATAGCTATTTTTTATTTGTTTTATGCAAATTTATTATGTTCATTTGCATTTAAGCATTGCTTTTCACAGGGTTTGCATAGTTTTCCACCAGATATTTCACTACCACTTTTAACACATTGTTTTTCACAGCCTAAACACAGTACTGATTTCATATTGTTGCAAAGCCACAAGTCTCTAGCATTGTTACCAATCTCCGATAAGCCGCCACAACAGTGGACCTAAAAGTCACGCACACAAAGAACTTGACAACGTTTCAAAACCAAAACACACAAATACCAATGCACACACTGACACCACACTAGTCGTGTATACCCCCCCCACCAACCCAAAAAAAAATGAAAAATAATTTAAGCATACACGAAAAAACACGTCCATACGCAAAGAACCGTTAGCAGCGACTGAGCGTTTTACTTGCATTATGTATTATGACGAACGTGAGGAGCGACAACAACAACAACAGCAACAACTTCGACAACAACAAATGTTGAGAGAAAAGCTTGAAACAACATGTTAAGCAGCTGGGGAGCTTGTTGTTGTTGTCTCCACGTAAAGTAACTGTAAATGTGTAGGCATTTCATTCATGACGTGAGCGCGAGAGAGCAAGCCTAAAGAGAACACGCGAGTGCGAGCGAGAGAGGGATAGATTGATAGCGTCGCACGCACCGCTAAAGGTATTTTCTCTTGTTGTTGTTTTTTCTTACTCATTTTCTATGGGTTACGTGTGCGTAGAGTGTGTAAACGGAAAGAAGAAGACGGAAAGAAAGCATTTCCAAGACACTGTCTCTTTATTCTAGTATCTCTGCCCCAGAGTTTTCTTCACTTTGGCTCCAAGTCAACGGGCCCAGAGTTGAGGGTTTTATTTATGGCATATGCAAAGCAGCTTTGTTGTTCTGTTCTTAAGCTGCGGGTGCGGCTTTTGCACTGAGAGAAAATTATGGTACAGGGAACAATTTTTAAGACAAATGAAAATTATGCTATGGAAAGCTCATAACATACTAAGGAAAGTCTGCATTTGGGATATACATTTACATATGTATGTATCTAAATTTTTAATTGAAAACGATATTTGAGAAATATAAAAAAAAAGTTTTAGAATTTAAAATATACATTACAAAAATTAATCTTTTTGAAAAATATTTTGTGTATAGTTTTCGTTAATTCTTTTAATTGTCGTTTTTTTTCTACAAATTTTAAAATTTTTTTAAATATTTACAAAAAACAAATTTACATTTGAATTTTTTATCAATCAAATAATACACATTTAAGCACTTCATTGAGTTTTTTTACTTTTGTATTTTATTTTATGCTTTTTTAATTTTTATTACTGCGGACGGCAGTCCGCGCTAGTGACGAAAGCAGCACGAAGGGTTTATTCTAAATCTTATGCATAACATTTTTCTCTCAGTGCATATTGAAGCGACTCGGGGCCTTGTGCGTTATTATCGATGCATCTGTGACTCAACTGCGAGCTATCCAAGTTGCAACTGCTGTTGTTGTTGTTTTTCCTGTTGTTGCATTCTAAAAAGTACATTCTAAAGTTGATTGTAGGCCTTTTTATGGGTTTATTAACTTTTGTCTGGCGTTTAGCTTTTGCTTTTGCCAAGGAATGTATTTGGCTTAAAAGCATTCATAAGTGGCTAACAAGGCGGTCTAAATGTCGCAATATTAGCACTCGGAAAGTGTTTCTCTGATAAGCTCTGTATAGTAACTTTCTGAAAGCTCTTTTACTGTATTCAACTTACTATATATAGTAAATAAGCCCAAACGATATGAACCTTTTTAAAAATAGCGATAACCCCTGATAGCCACCAATCAAATTGGTAAGATAGTAGGCATAACTTGTTGATGGTATTTCCTTAAATAGATAAGATAATTAAGGTTATGAAGTAAGCACTGATAATTGTAGAAATTGTTAGACTAATCGATATACTATAATATTAATCATCCATTTAATTGGCTGAAATTGGCAAAAGATTCATTTCTTATGTGTGTCGAGTTCAACAACCTCTAATTCTTTTTTTAAGTGCTCAATTCCAGCACAATTATTTAGTTAGGTTCTAGATTCATTGATTCTACTTTCATTTAACGTTTCTCCGTGCTTGTAAACAAAATTCGTTTCTCTGACTTTCTTTTCTATTTGCACATAGAACCATTTATTCAGATTATTTATAACAAATTATCTACTTTTATTATTTATTTATATCTTGGATATTTAAGTGCTTTTTACTTATAATGAATGTTCTACACAAAATAAAGCTCAATTATACAATTTGACGGTCTAACACTATCAACGGTTTGTAGAGCGCTGAACAGTCAACTCGCCTTAGATGATCTGTGCTTATTAGTCATCTTTAGTCATCTTTAGTGCCGGCGTTTTATAATTTCCGAATCAAGCACGCGATTTGCATTCCACTTTCAGTGACTAATTGCAACAAAATCCACATTATAATCTAATACAGACTCTCCAACTTTACCTCTCTCTCTCTCTCTCCCTCTCTCTCAATCTCTTTCTCTTCCTCCCTCTCTCTCCCTCTCTTTTTCTCTAACTCACTCTTTCTCAAAACTTTTCTTATCTCATTTTATATTTTTCTTTTAGCCTTTTATCTTTGTAAGCCCACTAAGTGCACTTGTCTTGGACTTGGCCTAAGCCCCTAAAGACCCGGCTGATTGATAGTGTCCACTTCCTTTAGCCAACAAAAGAATTGGCTTGAAACGCGTCATCAGTTGCCTGGCAATTGTAAGGGGAAGTGAGTAATGTAATGCCAAGTGAACGGAAGTTAAATGTGGAAGTAGCAACAACAACAGCAGCAACAACAACTGCAATTGCAATTGAAGCAGCAACGCTGACGCTGACTGCGCAGTCGCTGTTGCGGCTCGCTGCACGCATGCAGTTGGCAAGTTTGTTGAGTTTATTGGCCACAGCAGAGTTAAAAACAAAATAGCGATAGTACAAATAGTTAAATAGTTGTTGCTCTTGTAGCTGCTGTGGCATGTGGCATGGGGCAAGGTATGCTGTCTGGCAATTAGAGGCGCATGAAAGCGTGCAACAGTCGAAAGAGTCCAATTGGGAACAGATTTAGAGCTGCATCTTTACGCGCTGCTGCTTCATATTTCGCACTAATGAGCTTGCTCTTAACGGTTTTCTCTAAGCCAACTTCACTTCACTTCACATCACTTCTTTAAACCATAATGCTCCATTTTGTTCTAATTAAGCACAAGAAAATATGTTTTCAACTCAGCTTCAATATGTTTTTTCTTTGTGTGGCTTTTGGCCAGGTTACGCTGGTATTGGTAATACTATTGGTATTGGTATTCGTATTGGTGTGTTTGGTAATACTTTGTGCTGTTTGTTGGCCAGCATAAAGTGAGAGACGCACTAACACAACCTCACTTTTAGAGTTTTTCATTTGCACAGTCTGAGCATTTTTGTATTTTCTTGTTGTTTTTGCAAACTTTTCATTTGCAATTTTCCAACACTTGTTGCACTTGTCGCACTTTCTGTTAACATTTTTGGCAATATTTACACATTAAACGACGCTTTTTCGTTGGCTTTAAGGCGCGGTCAACGACGATCACACACACACACAATTCAGAGAGAGAAGAAGAAGACAACAAAAAAGCACCGTTGAGATCAAAATATGAATTTGGCTTTAGCGCACACACGTCTGTTCGGTCGCGTCGTTGAACACCTTCTGAACTTCTGAGCGCATTGAGTTGGCCAGAGAAGCTCAGCGCTCAAAAATCTGTCACTCGCTCACTCTCTCCCTCTTACACACTCTCTCGCTCTGCTGCCAACTAAAGTTCTGCAGTCAAAACACATTCAAAACATACGCTGAGAAGGTTTGCGAGCGAATCTCGTTACGGCAACTGAGCGAATATGAAAATAATACAAAATAATATTTAAAGTTCGCTCCCAGTATACAAAATGAAATGTCAGTTACACGTTGTTGTCGTTGCTTCTGCTCTCTCGTTGTTACCTTGGCCGAAATGACAGCAACAGCTTTTACAGCTTTTGCTTTGTTACCTGTTGCTTGACGCGCTGTTAGCAGTGACTGTATATGAGCTATTTTTAAAGTACACTGTTAACTTAATAGTTTGCTGTTTGTTAAATACCCTCTTTTCAATTGCTTGTGATTTGCTTTCACAAAAAATTTAATTAAGATTGGTTGCAAAGGAGAAGCAAATTAAATTGAAACTGTTGGAAACAAAACTGAAAGTTCATTGAAATAAGTATTAACGACTTTTTCTGATTTGCTCTGGCAAAAAAATATTGATCAAGCCAACCGAAAACCAACCTTTATTACATAAATCGAATCAATTCTGCATTTGGCCGCTAATTTATATTTTATTTTCTGGTAAAACTATAAATTATTTTATTCAATGAAATATTTTAAAAATAATTGTAAGTTATAAATTTATAAGCTTTCATGCTTAATACGCCCATTCTGATTATGTTCCGTTATGCCCACTGTGCGTAAACTTCATATTAATTCTGTATTTTATCTAGCATACTTTTATGCGGCATAAGAAAATTATAAGGCAGAGCAATTGAAATGGCAGGCAGCTGAACAGCCATACCTACACAGCTTAAGTACTCAAGAGGGCTCTACAGAGGTCAAGCTTACAGCCAAGTGGCATTTGTGTGGTAATAGTTGACTTTATTGCATAAATACTAGCTGGACGTCAAAGCTGTAGCAGACACAAGTGCTGATGCGCCATCTGGCGGGCGTAACTGCAACTAATTGTTACAACTTTTGAGCACTGCATACGTTAGGGCTGGTATTATTAATTTATTCCATTTTAAAAATTCCATAATGCGCCATCTATTGGAGCAAAATACAATTACTTAATGAAACTAAGAACGAAATTTCTGAAACGTAAATCGAATTATACAATATGATTAGTCACCCAGTGTAAGTATAAAATGCAAATAATTATAAAACTAATTTAGTGCTTTATTCTCTTCTCGGATACTTTCATATTAATCCTTTTTGTAGCAAGGGAAATCATTTTGTACGTATTTGCTGATTAAAAGTAGCCACCTAGCGACTAGAAATACAAGCTTCTTATTGAATGAATTTAACACTGCATACTGTTAGGCTAATATTGATAAATGGGTTCCTTTTATAAAAAGGATTCAAAATCCGTCGACAAACAATTTAATTGTGAATTTTCTATGGCTTTAACATGACTCAAATATGTCATAGAATAATGCTGTTTATGAATTCATTTCATACACTTTGCCGACTTCCCTTCCACAAGTTGAGCAATTTCTGTTTAATTCTCACGCATTCGCACAGTGAGTGATTTTTGTGGAGGCAACTCACGTGCGGAGGCAACTGGTGATATCATCATTGTCTCATCTTGGCTAATATTATTATTATGTTTCTGCTTAATTTTGTTTATAGTTCAGCGATTGATGTTGTCAGCCAATACAAGGGAGTTGCGGGGGTGAAGTGGGTGGCACCTATAAAATTTCCTGTCGGCGCAATTTGATGATGACAACGATTTACGTGCCGCATTAATTGAACTTTCTACGTGTTCGAGTGCAACACTTTGAATCTGCCTTGAATTTAGCCTCAAATTGTGCGTGCCCCTCCCCGATCCCCTCCCGACCCTCATCACCGTCCCCGTCTCCCGCTAAACGCAAAACCCGTCTAGGGGGATCTATGCGAAACGTGCCTGAAGTACAAGTTTATAATGGCTACGGGCTGACACTTGATTGATGGGCTCCATCAATCCGGCGCATGAATCACAGTTGAAAGCCAATAAAATACTAAAATCAGAGAATACTAAAAATACCATAAACAAATTGTTAATTAATTTCAATGCAAACTTTATTTAAATATATATTTTGTTTATAAGTTTGTATATTTATTGTTGTATCTTAAGAAATCATTTCAAATTGAAGGAAGACCATGGAATGCTAGAAGGACGTACTAAAACACTAAGCTTAAGACTAAAGTACAAATTAAGCCTATTAAATGTAACTGGAATGTTTAGATATTGTTGTTGTGATCTTTTTTTTCGTATTTCTAAGCTACTTTTACTTTCAACCTTTTTTTCCCTCAGCAAAAATCTTGATACGATTTCGTGTTTACATAACGATCCAAGATTATCTTAAACAATAAACATAAATTAAAGTTGTATACAAGTATTTTTCTTTTATTTATTATAAGGTTTTTTCTTCTGTATTTTTATTCATTTTGATTTTGATGCTAAATACTAAAAAAAGAAACAACACTTAGTGTTGGGCTTAACTAATGGATAGACTCTCAAATTAAGTAACTAAGATGATCTAAGTGCGTGTACTAAATGTGCTAAAAGTACACTACACAGCTAGTGTTTTACATATCTGTCAATCTAAATGTGCTAAAAGCACAAATGCTAAGTAATAGCTAAGGCTTAAGCTGTACTAAATACATGTACTAACTTAGTACTATACTTCAAATGCAACAAAACAAACTGTGGCACTTTCTACTCCCTTTTTTTAAATTATAATCAAAGTACTAAAATCAAACCTAAGAATTACAGTTATACTTATTGCCTTGCCTGGACAGGCATTGTACTAAAATGTACTAAAAGTGCACTTATGGCTAAATAGCATGCGGGTTAACGATAGATCTGTTGGCCAGGTATTGCCAATGTGGAATCCATGTGGAGCCCATTACGTGTTCAATATTCGAACCCGCGAAACAATCATTCTCTTAGTGTACTAAAAAGTAGATTTTCCTCCCGTTCAACGTCGCATTATATCCTCGATGCTGAAGCCGGTACGACGCGGTGGTGGAGCTGCTGGGACAGGGACAGGTGCTGGTGGTGCTGCCACTGATGCGAGTGGTGCCGCAGAAGCCGCAACAGGCGGTGGTGGTGCAGGAGCCGCTTCCTTTTCCGTTTCCACTGCCGTTGGCGGCTTGCAGAGCAGCTGTCTGGGCGGATGCCGTGACATGTTCAGGGCATAGATGCTCTGGTTCTCCAGAAAAGAGCGCTGATGATCCACCAGATCCACCAAGGGCGGCGGTGGTGGCAATATTCGCTTCCTCACGGGAATCGAACCCAGGAAACTGGGCATCGCCTCATGTGGCGAGTGCAGTGGTTGCGATGGCGGCCTCGATGGCTCAGTGGTGGTGGTGCTGCTGCTGCTGGTGACAATGCTGGGTGGTGCCGCTTTGCTAAGGTTCAGCGTTTTGTGGTGCAGATCACGGCGCACATGGAGCATGGGCAAATAGGGATCTCCATTGCCGGGTGGCAACAGATGCGCATGGTGGGCATGATGTGGTGCCGCGGACGGTGGCGGTGCGGGCGCCTGTCCAGGTGGTGCCGTTGGTGGTGCATAACGTAAGCTGGGCATAAACGAGGGCACGCCACCTGCTGTTGGTCCCACAGCTGTGGAGAGGAGCGGCTCCTCCAGAGGACGCTCGCCATGGGGACGCATGGTGTACGTCTCTCCCCCTTCGTGGTGGCAGTGGGTCACTCCCTGGCGTTCCGGCTTGGCAGCTGTGCTGGAGGCTGCAGCCTGTCCGGCCTTGAAACGTGCCACCAAGGCCGCTTCGGCCTTTTCCTCCTCTGTCTCCGCCTCCAAGTCCTCATCCTCGGCGAGATCCAAGGCACCTCCAGCTTCCTGGAGTTCCTCCTCCTCATCGTAGTCATCGAACTCCTCCTCGCTGTCCTCCTGATCGTAGTTAGCACTGCTGGTGTTGTTGTTGTTGCCGGATGCTTTCCTCTTGAGACGCATGCGCTCCGCTTCCGCCTTCTCCGATTTCTCACCGAGATTATGCACAGGCGACTGACGTGGCGAGTCCACCTCCAGCAATGAATCCTCCTCATCGCCGCTGAGATGACGTGCCTCGTCCTCCTCCCCAACATCCACATAGTCGGCACTGTTCACCTCACCCACGGCATGGGTCAAGGCGTGTCGCCTCAGATCGCAATTGCGACGAAAGACTTTACCGCAGGAGGAGCACTCATAGGGCTTGTGATCGGTGTGGGTCAACAGGTGCGTCTTCAGGTTCGAGCGCTGGTTGAAGCTGCGACTGCACACGGGACACTTGTGCGGCGACTCCTCCATGTGCAGGATCTTGTGCACGGCCAGAGTTCGCGATTGGCAGAAGCCTTTGCCGCACTCCGTGCATTTGAAGGGCTTCTCCTTCGAGTGTATATACCTGCAAGCAGAAACCATATCGATTATAATTTATTAAAAATAAATAATCTCTTTATAAAATGTAATTTAAGCTCTTATTTTTTATAAAAATAAAAAAACCCAATATTTAAAACAACCCTTTTTAATTTAAAACTCGGAAAATAACTTGGAATATTAATAATTCATTTTTGTAAGCATAAGAATTCTTAAGTTCATTTGAAATTTGTTTTTTTTTAAATATTAGACTAACTTTTTTATTTTCTGATTGTGAAACAGAAATTACAAAATTTAAATCAATATCAACAGTTAAAATGAATTTCTTTTGGACAAAAAATAAAAATAATCATTTAGTCGACTGCACCCAAAAAAAGTAAATTTCGTACTGCTTTCGTCACTAGCGCGGACTGCCCTCCGCAGTCATCTAGGTAACTTTTTTCGGCTTTGAATTTTGTAAACTCCTAACTGATATTTCGGATCCCTGTCTGCAAGAGGAGGAGGGAGAGAGACTGAAAGAGAGAGAGAGAGAGAGAGAGAGAGGGGGGTGGGGAGGTTTAAGACCTGGCTCAATTGTGTGGGAGTTTGTTGGTAGCTGTTGTTGGTAGCTCTCGAGTTGACAGTTATCTTTTGGGGCTCCAGATAAAGTGCGCTGATATGTTTTATGCTTTATGTTTATGGCCGCCATCTTTGGCAATGGCGTCCACTTGTTGTTGGCCACGCTAACAACAATAACAACAAACAACATCTATAACAAAAATCTCAGCCAGCAGCATCAGCAGCTGCTGTCGACGAGGAAAAAACAGGTTCTCCAGCTTAAAATCGGTGAGTCCACTTGCTTTTTGGCTTCGGGGGTCTTCAAGGCGCAACCGAGATTCTTATTTGACTCTCTGTCTCTTCTACCTCTTCCTCTCCTCTCCTCTCCTCTTTCCACTCATTGTTGTTGTCTTTCGGACTGAAGAATTAGCCTCGCGGCAAAGCAAACAAACGACAAATGGACCGAAACCGAAGCGATCAAAAGACAGAACGTCTTTCTGAGACAGGCCGACAAGCTGGCCAAGCTGAGGAGAGACCAAGAGTGGACCAAGCTGCTGGTGCCCGTTTTCTTCTTAAGCCAAACGAAACGAAACGAGTGCCTTCCCTATAAAGCACTACTATTTATACAGTACCCAATGCCGAGTATTCTTCTCCCCGCCGCCCCTCTCTAATTGCCCGGGCAAGAAATGAAAACCAACAAAGTTAATTAACTTTGTCTTCTGCGGCGTGTTTCTTGCACTAACGTGGCTAACACTGCGAGTGAGTCAACGGACTTTGTCAAGCACTTGGGCTCTGATCCCAATCAGATTTTATAATATTTTTAATTATATTTTAATATTTATTATTCCAAATCTCTGACTTTGTTTCTATCTCCATCTTAGAATCTTACTGCTCTTCCAAAGACTCTTGTTTAATTGGAGTTAAAAGTCAACAAAGTGAGAAACGTATTTTATTTATCATTAGCTTGATTGTATAATAGTTCAGATTTGATTAAAGAAATACTATAGCGAAGTTTGAATGCAAAATTTAAATAGTTTACAGGAAAAAACAGGTGGAATCAGAAATAATTTTGATAGAAATTATATAATTTCATTTAATAAAGTTTTTCTCTAATAAAATTCTTTTTCTATGAAATAAATAAATTTTTGAGTGATTTTATTATTCTTTAATGATTAGTTGTAGAGTATTAAGTAGTCGACTTGGCATTGCAATGGCTTTAATTCTGCTTTTTTTCAAGTTCTTTCGCTTTATTTTGCCTCCTCTTTGAGTTTTTCTTCTGCTTCTGCCTTGAGGCATGTTAGCAATTACCAGCAAAAGACACGCCTGCTACCTCCCCCACTTCCCTCCCTCTGGTGCTCGCACCTGACACTGCCACTCACCTGTGGTCCCTCAAGTGATCCTGTCGCCTAAAAGCCTTGCCGCAAATATCACAGGAATAGGGTCGCTCGTCGGTGTGTGTTCGCTCGTGGATTAGCAGATTGTAGGACTTGGTGAACTGGCGATTGCAGAACTTGCAGATGAACTGCTTCTTGGGCCTCGAGGCACGACCAGGTGCACGCAGCAGGCGTCTGTCCAGCCCGGCGTGCATCCCCGGACCCAATCCGGGCGGGAACAACCCGGCCGCGCCCGCCGCTCCGGGCGGAAAGGGAAAACTGCCGGCGGCGGTGGGCGAGGGACCGGGTCCCGTTAGATATGGCGGTGGTGGGGGCGGTGCATAGAGTACACCCGGCGGCGGCACTCCAGGTCCACCCGGTGGCCCTCCTCTGCCCAGCATGGCCGCGGCGGCAGCTGCCTCCCGGAGCGCCAGCTCCTTGCGCTTGTCCGCCATCATGGCAATGATCTCGTAGTTGGAATTGCTGCCAACTCTCGCCTTCGCCTCCAGCGCCTGCCGCGTGGGCAGCACCGGCACAAAGGCCGAGATCTCCCGATGATGCGCCGGTCCCCCGTGGGATCCCCCGTGGGGTCCGCCGTGCAGCCCCGAGGCGGCCAAATGCTGTTGATAGGCCAATTGGGTTTCGTAGGCAGCTGCCGCTGCCGAGATCCTGCTAGCTGATGAATTACGCGAGTCGCCGCCACTTGACGACCCATCGCCAGTGGTGCCATTGCCACCACCTGCACCACCAGTGGAGCCACCACTGGCTGCGGCGGCCACCGCTGCCACCGTCGACATGAACTGATCCATGCGAGAGGCGCGCAGCATGGGAATGGCGCCTCCTCCTCCTCCCCCGACGCCTCCATCGCTTCCTGTGCTATCCGTGGGCATTATCGAGCGTCGAGTTTGCTACTCACATGCCGTCAGACCTTCACCTGTAAACAGAAAGAGAGAGAGGGGAGTGGAAGAAATAACAATTAGTCAAATGTTGTGTTAATTGTTTGCGGCTTATTGGGCTCTGTGGGCTTATCTTAATTGCTCGTCAAGTCCAATAAACTGTTTATTTCCCCCACTTTGCCATACCCTGTTCTAGAATAGGGTTGATTGGGGTATGCTTCTTATGGGTAGGAGTTGGTAACTTATCTACAAGTGCAAAATTTAAATTTAAATATAGAAAAAAACTTGTTTAAAATATCATTAAATTGCATAAATTAATGGAATGCTTTTCGAGAACTTAAACTTTGCCTCTTTAGTGGAGTAAAAATCACAGGCTTCATTTTAATTTAAGTTAAATAATATTTCATCGAAAAATTTGTTAAATATAATAATATTTTATTTTCCAAATTTCTCAAATATTTTTTTTATTACATTAATAAATTTAGAATTTATAAAATACTTAAACAGAGTTTATTTTTTCTTTAAACTTTATAAGGTCACATAATTCGACTTTTACTTTGTTTTGCTGTTAAATCTATAAGAATAATCAGAATTATTTTTAGCAATTTTGCTGAGAATCATGATAAAACATTTAACGACACTAACAGCGATATTATTATAGGTATTATCTCTTAAATACAAGGCACACCTTATAGCAACACAACTAACACCTATATTATTGTTGTAGTACTGTTTTTGTGATCATGTCATAATTTTATTGCACTTTCTAGGAACTTGTCGCAAAGGGTATTTGCAGTTTCCAAGTGACTTTTCTAGAGCTATTTTTCTACTTGTTTTATTTTTGTACAATTTTTTTTGTTGGTTTTATCGGCGGCAAGTGAAACTCAACTGAACCGAACCGAACTGCACTGAAACGAGTCGAAGCGCGGTTGTCGACGCTGCCAGGTTAGATAAGATTGTGCGTCTGAAAACCTGACTGACTGAGTCAGTAAGCGAGTAAGCGACTCACAGCACAGTAGTAACGATATAAACACACACACGCGCGCACACACACACTTGCAGATACAGATACAGACACTGACGCACATTCAGATACAGATACGGGGAGAGTGAGATACAAAGACACACAGAGGCGTAGATAGAGATAAAGAGACTAGCATTTGGCAGCCATAGAAATGCAACTGGTAGCCTAAGCGGCAATCAACTCAGACAGTCAGTCACTTAGTCAAATGAAAAAAAAAAAACACGATCCTCAACCCGAACCCGACTCCGTGTCTCGGATTCCGAGTTGAACCCGAGACGAGACTCTGAGTGCTTACTGTATTTACGCAACAGGAGCTTCAGCTTCTGGTAGCTCTCGGAGGTTTTGCATCTGGGAACTCGATCATCACGATAATAATAACAACAACAACAACCACATTATAATAAAAGCATACAGAAGAAGAAACAACAAGAAGAAAAGAAAACAAAAGAGAACAAAAAGTAATGCTAAGATAATGATAATGACGATCATATTGTCGTCCATAAAACTTTGTTGCTTTAAAGCCTCATTTAAATGTCTTATAACCAGTTGTGCATAAAGCGCAAAAAAGAGCATCTTCCTCTTCTACCTCCCCAGTCTTCAGTCAGAGTCTTCACAGTCTACACGAGTCTTCGCTGCCTGTGCAATGACAGTTTTGCTTATCATTTTGCTGTAAAATGTTCTCGACTTGAAAATCAGTTTAGACACCGTGATTTTTACGTATTTTTCTGCCTGTCTGCCATCGTGCATGATGATGATGCGAAGTCAAGTCAACTAAATGTATTTAGATACGAGTAGTTGGAACTGCTGCATCATTTCAGTACACATCTCTCTCTCTCCCTCTATCTCTTTCTGGCACATCCAAATAGTTTTTGAGTGGGATTTAACCAGGGAAACGGGCTCAGCTGTCAGCTTAGTTTACGACAAACAAGATGGATTGCTGGAAATGGCACGAGCTTAGTAAAAGTGCCTAGAACAAGTGGTGAACTTAACGTTATGAATTTATGCTAACTTTCTTTTGTCATTTATTCTTATTTTCATTTTTTAATTATTTTTTTGTCAAATAATAATTCTTTTGTTACTACATTTGCATATATGGTTAAAACATTAATTTATTACATTTAAGTTTGGAATTAAAACTTTAGTCATACGAAAGCTGAGAATTATTTTGGAATTTGACATAAAGTTCTTCGATAAATAGGACTTGGAGTTTTTATAAACTAATGACTTTAGCTTCGACAAAAACATATACAGTTGAGCTTCCATAACTCCAACTCCTATAACTCGAATTTCTCTCGAAATAGAGCTAAATGAGTCGCAGTTAAATTTATAAACTTAAGACAAAGAACTCTATAAGTCGAATATCTGCATAACTCGAACCTTTTGTTTGGATAATGGTCATTTGGGTTAGGGAAGTTCGACTATATAACCAACTAATTTTTAAACTACCTTATTTAAATCACTTTCTTAGTTTTCAGAATACTGTGTAACAAAATAAATATTCTATTTAGTATAATATAACAAATTGCTTTTTTAATTGCAAACTTCTGCCACATTTATTTATTACATTTACTATAAATTCTTTTCTTAAGATTTTAGCTGTTGTGTGGAAATTCTATCGATAAAAATTAGGGTTTTTTTATTGTAATCTGATCGCTGCACTAAATGAAATCTCGCCCATTTTTCTGTGTCATTTGACCACATTACTCATACGCCGCATAGTCCCCGCAACTCCCAACTCAATGCAAGTAACATAAACTGCGCAACCACATCACGCATATCTCACACCACATTCGAGGTACAGAGTCAGATACAGATACAGATACTTATCTCTGGTAGCCTCGACTTAACTCGACAGCAAGAAAAAAGGTAACTCGTTTTGGGGGTTTTCATTGTATCCGCACATGAATTTTTTCTAGGTTTCAACTTTATTTTTCTCACTTTTGCGTTTATGACTCGAATGACTCGTATGTCTGTTTAAATGTCTAAACTGTCGTAACTGTCTAACTGTTCGACCCTGTATCTATCTTACTCTTTCTACGTGTCTCTCTCTTTCTCTCTCTCTCTTTCTCTCTCTCTCTTTCTCTCTGTGTTTGTCTCTGTACACAGTATACGATTGAACGTTCATTATCTTCTGAAACATCGGCACTTTTGATACGTCAACGCCAAATAAGAAAAACAAATAAAATTAATGTAAATAATGGACATCATCAGCAAAATGCGAAGTCGAGACAACGACGCACGTAGACAGAGAAAGACAGAGAGGAAGGGAGAGAGTTGTGTGTACTTTCAGATACACAACAGATACACACGCACACACACACACACATCCAGAGGGAACGTTTGCGCAAACGGTTGCCCAGCAAATGAAGCCAAAGGCTTAAATGTGTGTATACATATAATAAAAAAAAAACGAAAAAAATAAATAATAATATTAAGCAAAAAGAAGAAGACGAAGAGAAACAACAACAACAACAGTTGAGCTACAACTACAACTACCGACTGGCAAAGAAAATAAAAGATATCGAGGAGCAATTTGGCTGCCACTTTTTCTGCTGCCTGGTCTCGAGTCTCGAGACTCTCGCAGCCCTGTCTTTGGGCCTTGTGTAAACAACGGGCCAACAGCAGAGAGACCAGCAGACGCGCACAGTCAGTGAAAAGGTTCAAAGCAGTTGATAAAAAAAAGCAAAAGAAAAAAATATACACACAGCACACACATACATGCGCAAAGGGATTTAATGTTTGTATAGAAACGAGACGAAGTTTGTCCCTCGACTGGCAACTCTCATATCTTGGCTTGGACCACTACTTCACTTTGCTTACAAAACTACAGCAACAACAACAAACAAACCAACAAACAACAACACTCACACATACACACACACAAGAAGAAAAAAGGGTCAGGCTCTTTTCGGTTTTTAATCCCTTTAGGCCAGGCTCAACTGGCGACTGCGAAGGTAGCTAATAATCAACAAAAAAAGAAAACTCAAGCAGAAAATGAGTAAAAAAGAGAAGAGGAAGCGTGAGAGGGGACTTATAATTATAGTGCATTCACATGTCTAGGTGCGTTAATCTGGCAACCCTTTCTGGCTTGGACCAAACCCCTTCAGATTATGGTCAAAGCTATTAAAATCTCCAGCCATAATCAGCGCATGTAGCTCTAGTCGTTCCTCCTCCTCCACCAACTCCTTTAGAGCTGCGTGTCTATAATTTTCTTGATTAATGTCTATGCGATTTACACATACCCTAGTCTATCTTTTCCTCTCTCTCTCTCTGTCTTTTTCTCTCACTCTTTCTCTCAGTAAGTGCGCAGTCATTAATTTGAAAGCTTTGCAGTTTTGCGCCAGCCCCAAGAACTGCTAATGAAGTTTTATGGTTTCGAAATGCAGCTGGCTAAAACTGCTCTATAGATTACCTAGGTTGTTCTCTTAAATTGAAAACATAGTTTATAATTATTATGATCGAAATAATGCGCACTGGGCTCAAAGAAGCCTAGAACTTGAATTGTTTAAGCTGAAAAATACTTTGAGGAATCTTTTGGTATATAAAAAGTTAGATTGAAAATACTAATGCTAATGTTATAATTAATGTTACTGCTAATGCAAATATTTATTTTGACTGATAAGTAAATACTAATGGTAATACTAACGATTTTGAATAAAAAACCTAATGTTAATGTCTATAGATTACCTTAAATTGAAAAGAACAATTAAGACTGATAATGTAAATTCTAATAAAATTCTGATACTAATGTTGCTGCAATTGTTAATGCTAATGCAAATATTCATAGGGAGTAGTAAGTAAGTAAATGCCATTGTTAATTCTAATGACAATGACTAATGACAATGCGAAATCTATTATTAAGTTCAATGCAATTGTCAATTCTAATGCAAATGTTAGTAGGGAAAGACTCTGCGTATGATTATAGTAATGCTAATTTTAGTGCAAATTCAAATGCAAATGCAAATACAGCTGCTTATATTGACATGCTTATAATGCTTATGTTAATCAAAATGCTACTGAAAATGCAAATGCTAATACTACTACTACTGGCATAACTTATGTTAATGGTAATACATATACTAGTTGTAATTTTATAACAACTATGATACAAATAAAACTGCATTTCAAGAAAAATCTTAGCTGTGCTTAGTTTTGCTTTCTGACTATTTTTTATATATTTAAATTTAATCTGCAAATTTATGACCTTATCAAAGATCTTAGAGTTTTTCCTGTTTAAGCCTCAGAGAGTGTGCTCTGGTTTTCTCCTTTATGCCGTTTGTTCTACACTATTCTGCAAAGTTAATCTCCTTAAGCCGATCGTTTGTCATGCTTCTTATGACTTTGCTATTCAGTCTCTTGATCTCTCTGATCTATTGTGTATGACTAGAATGCCCAATCATGGGTTACTTTATCCAAAACCGATCTTTATACTCCAGTTTATACTATAGTTTATCGTCAGTTCTTTTTGGGGAAAGACTGTAGATTATTCACATTAGGTTCGCCCCACTCAATGTATTCATACTGTAATGGGACAGAATTTAATTTGATCGGAAATACAGAAAATAAAAATGATCAATAAATAGATAAAAGCTTGTCTAGAGTCTGGAGTCTATTAAGCGCCAGTTAAGCACACGTGCCAAATGGGCGTGGCCGCGCGTCGAGAAAAAGCTTCGCCATTTATGGCCAATTGTATGGGCCATTGTTATGAGGTTTATGGGATTCACTGTCGCCCAACATTTAGCGCTTTTAATTTGACTGATTTTTAATTAATTTCGGTCTTTATTGAGCGCCATTTTTGGGCTAAAAATACATTTACGAGGGGCATCCGTTGCACTATTAACAGAAACACTAAAACTAAAAAAATAAAAAAAAAAAGAAACCCACCCAGAAATATACCGAATGCAATAAAGTTTTATGCGGCTATTCTTATGCTAAAATATCGAAAATAAAGTGGGAACCGGGCAACAATCAAATTGCCTATAAACAAACAATGATGAAAATTCAAAGAGTTTCAAGAGCTCCACTCGAGCGAAACAAAAGCCCAATGGCTCTATAGAACCGCAGCGAATGGAACCCCAAGTCCAAACTTAATTCCGATCCCAAAACTCTAAAAACGAGACTGTGAGAGCGCGGGAGGCGTTTTAAGAAAAAAAAAAAAGCAGTGATCTATAAAAAACATTTAAAAGAAATCAAAGGAAAAATAAGCACAAAGATGCTGCAGCGATGGGGAGATGATGATGATGGCTCGAAACTGAAGCAGACAAACCCCAAACTCGAAAATCCAAACCCAAACCCAACAGAAGCTTGCGGCAATTGCGTTTCCTCTTTGGACACACGTTCTGAACAATTAAAGCGCGCGGCAAGCCAAGCTGGCAAACGTTGGCCAACACAACGTCGACTCGACCAAGTCCAAAAAAACCGGATTCAAATTGAGCACGACGAGAGCTGCTGAAACTGAAGCTGAGGTTGAGACTCGGAGCTGGCCACTGGCACTGGCTACAAGTGAACTGGTTTACGGCTTACAAAAAAGACAAAAAGACACAAAAAAAACAAGGCAACAACAAAAAAGCATTCCAAGCGAAGGTTCGAGCGCGAGCTCGAACTGAATCAGAGACTTGGAAACTCTGGGGAGAGACTCTGGTGGCGAGTCGAGCGCCAGGCCAGGCCATGCCATGCCGCCTGTCAATGGAACGCAGGCACCACAGCATCGCAGCACCACAGGCACCACACTGAGTTCGGTGGCAATGACAGTGGCACATGCAGTTGTAGTGGAAGCCGCTGCGGCAGCCGACAGTCGTCCAAAAAAAAAAAAAAAGTCCAGGAAAAAACCGCCAACTGTGGACGGAGCCTCCAACGTTGAGTTACAATTCAGTCTCATTGTGAGTGTGTGTGTGAGCTCTTTGTGTGTGTGTGCTTGGAGCAGGTTTTGGCAGTCAACTTGGTTTTTTTTATTTACTTTGCTACTCGCTATATTTGCGCTCTCTCTGTGCTTCTCTCTGGCTCTCTCGGAGCTCACTCGCTGCGTCTGTTACTCGCTGTGATTTTGCTTTTAGCAAAAGAAAATAATTAGCTAGACCCTAAAAAAAAGAAGGCAGGTAACTTTGGAATTTTTTGTTGTTGTGCTGTGTGGAATCTTTAGATATTTCTTCGGCTTTTTATTTTTTCATGTTAGGGTGTTGCTTCTAGGGCGTTACTAAGCTCTCAAAACTTACCAGCAAAACAATTTTGAAGAGCGCCTGAGGCTCTATTGGAGCTTGGCTTAGCCAGGTTACTTGTATTCCAAGTTGATGTGAACAAGTTTTGGTTTATTTAGTTTTTTTTTCTTTTTCTTTTTGTTTTTTTTTTTTAAGTTTCTTTGTGGCACTTTTTCTTAATTTTTTTGTTGTGGTTTAATTTCTAGAAGAAATGTATTTAAATTAATAAAAAGGTTTGGATAAAACTGAATATTGCATATAAGAGCACACACACACACACATACATATGCGAAAATTCATAAATGTATGTGTAGTACAATCACGGCACGATCAGTCGCCAGCGGTCGCGGGTGTTACGGGAGCAACAGCAGCTACCACAAACCACGTAGAAGCCAAGCAAAAACAACATCAAAAAAACTTCATATACGAGCGTACCCAACGAACCGAACCAAACTGAACCCGAGCGACAACTCAACGAAGCGAACAAACGAACGAACGACGAACGAACGAGATACGGCAGCTGAAATGTGTTTTTCTACATTTTGTTTGAAATAGGAGCTGAAGCCAGTGCAGCTACCAATTCGCTCCTCAAGTAGTCCCAAACTCTTCCCACACACACAGACACGAGACACGCTTGGGCACGCCGACGACGTCGTATTGAAAAGCGCTTTTCAAACGTGGTGGTGAAAGGGGAGACTGTGGGGCGGAGGTACACCAAGCGACGCTGCAACAAGTTCACTGTGCCTGCATTTTTATCTCACACAAACAAGCACACACAAAGGCTTAATACTAACACACACATACGTAGACAACTGCACTGTGGAGACTGAAAAGCACGATCCGCGCGCAGGTGCGTTCGCAATGATCAACACTCGAAGACTAATCCAAAGTTGTCGAGCCGCTGTTGACGTCGCAACGGCGCATCGTCGTTGCTAGCCAGAGAGTTCGTTCGTATGAGCTCGTGAGCGAGGTGAGCGTAAAAGTGTAAGCCGCAGCGAGTAAAGAGAGAGTGTGGGAGAGAGATCGCTTGCTCGAAACCAGCCAAGCAAGAAACCCCCAACAACAACTACAACATAACAATAACAACTACTGGCAAACCAACAACCAACCGACCGCCAGTCGCACGCTGTGGACAGCGTAGCCAGAGCGGACAGACAGTCGGAACGTGCATACGTCCGACGAGTTATTGTCAGTTAGAGAGCTACCTGTTTACCGACTGCTTACTGTTTTCGAGGGTAGACGACAAACTCACCGCTGGGTTGCCAGATTGCATTTAGCCACTGCAGTGTTACACTTCCAATGCGACTCGGTTCGGCGATGGAGTAACTCGGATGGTTGTTTGCACCCGGGGCTGGGGCTAGGGCAGGTCCAAGAACTATTAGGGTGGAACTTGCCAAAAAAAAAGGGTTTTATCAATAATGATAGTTTTTTGTGCATATAAATTTAGATAACATTTTGGAATAACATACTCAATAATAATTTATATTCTTAGGTGGAAATTTGATATCCTGAAAAAACTTTTAACCCTTCCTGCACATAAGATACGATAATAAGATATTGTGCGACAGTCTGGCAACCTTTTCTCCCGCGCATGCAAAACAAAACCAAGTACAAACGCTACAGTTCAGTTGCTCGACTTTTAAATGCCCAGTACCAACATCTTCGAAGACGTTCAATTCAATCGCCATAAGTGAAATAAAAATTAAAACTATATATAATTCATAAAAAACAAAGACCATATTACTTGGATTCCAGCTCGACTCGCAAACCTAGTAGTCAGTGTTTTTTTTTGATACTGGGCTAACAACAAAGGTATGCGGCTGAGATTCAAGAGGTAGAAAGAAAACACAGTCAGGGTCTTAGCAAGCTGCCACTGCAGAGTCTGTGGTCCAACAGAGAGGGAGTAACCTCTTGACGAAATGATGATCGCTACAAACACGATGATGAAGAAGATGATGCTCATGATGATGATGAACAACCACCAACTGTTTTAGAAGTAGCAAAGAAAATCGATAAACTCAAAGCATTGAAGATGCAGAGGCAGAAGAAAAGAAAAATAATGCAAAGAAATGCTCAGGTTGACGGGAGAAATAAGAGATAATTAAGGCAGTTGGCAGGGGCCTTGCACAGTGGAACTAAATTATTATTATTGCTGCTGCAGTTGTTGTTGGAACTAAAGAAAAAAGTAAAGCGAGCCAAAAGGTAGAGCTCGATGCAGAGGTAAATAACACAAAGAACAACAGAAGGAAGAGTAGGAGAATAGGAGACAAAAAAACGGTAGCAGTCTCATAGGGCGAGCGAATTGTTATGCTAGTCGTTGACTTCTTGACTGACGATTGACTACCGACGATCGACGGACGACGACCGACGACCGACGGACGGTTGTCGAGTGTGGACTAGCGACTGTCGGGTGCCCTGTGCATATTTTGCAGCTCTTTACGATCTTAAATAAATTACTCAAAATTTGTGTTGAACATGTGGCCCATAAGCCATGGAGCTGACAGGTTCATTGATCGCATTTGAAATGCTTCCACAGGTATGTACTCTTAGTTTCAGCCAGGTACGAGGTAACATATATCAGCAGTTGAGGGTAGCGATCCTAATTAATGATCTTTCGATGCATTTCAGTGCTCTCGAGCTGTCAGCAATAAAATTAAAATGCATTTGTCAAATTTGTTCTTGGTAGATTCTTTATTTAATAATTAAAGCTCTTATTTAGTTTTTTTTTATTTAAATTTGTCGTTTTCACTGATAACTTACATAACATAAAATGGCTGTTACTGAATATATATGTATATATATACGAGTATATGTGTATATTATAAGTATTATCTAAACGAACCAGCACACTCATTGATTGGAAATTTCTATTTAAAATATATCAAATATATAATATACTCATATTTAACAAAAAACTCAAACTTAAAATTGCACACACTGATCCAAAAAAAGATCATATATCGCATATATGACAAAGTAACTACTGGATTGTGAAATCTGTATGTATGTGTATGCGTATGTGTATGTTCTATCCATAAAGCATTTCCCATATTATTGTTATGTGTTAATATCAGACAGACGATCGACTCATACAAAAAACTCAACCTATCAAAAACTAAGCTTAGCTACAATGTGTATTCTTCGTGTTCATAAAAAAGCTATACATAAGTATATCATCATAATAATAATTGTGTCTAACTAATAAACCTCATAATTTTCCTTATTCATCATTAGCTTCTTCCAATAAGGACGAAAACCGTTTGCACTCGAACTAAGTATTAACGCATTCTGGAACAGCCCAAAAATGTATAACTACTTTTATGATTTCTGAATTTCTATAACTATATCTAAATTTTAAACCTTCGTTAGTCGTTATTTGGGTTGCTTTTGAAATTGGTCATGAGATTTTTGACAGTTTTTCTTACCCCAAAGTCATTTTCAATCTTTACTATTTTTTTTATCTATGTTTTTTGTAAATATTCCCACTGTGCTGCTTATACAGTTTTCACACATTTTAGAGACAATATTTTGGTCTGCTGCTTGGTATTACGACTATATATATAATATGCTGTATATATGTGTATATGTGTGTGTTTTGTATGTGAGTACAACAAGACAACCTCACTAAACATAAGTATGTATATAAGCTATAATATATAACAAGAATACACACCAAAAGTTCTATCATATTTTTTTAAGGGCTATTCAAAATAGTTTTGTTGTATTTTAAAACCCGATTCGACTGGCTTTCTAAATTCCTTGTCTTAGTTGCTATAAAAAACGATGTGGTTGTTGTGGTTGCTTAAGAGCTAGTTGGTAGTACCTAGTACCCGTACTAATATCCCAATCAGATTTTCAGCTTCCAAGATTAAAACTAATCCATGAAGTAGCTAAAACTGCGACGCTTGCGTCGGCCACTTAAAGCCGATCTGGAGCGTGTTTTTAACCTTAGTTACCCGGATTTTATCCACCGATCAATGGAGTATTCCAGAGCGGATATCCAACTGAAAAATCAAATATACATATTTTATTATAATATTCATTGTAGTTCTTTAAGGACTTACCGTTTTTTGTCCATTTCACTTTCGGTGCAGAAATAATAATGACGCAATTTCGCTTCGGGTGGTATTATCTCGAATGAGTTCTTCTTGCCGGACGCATTGGCGGACATTGAGGCCACCTTATAGCCATGCAAGCAGGCCATGCCTAGCCAAAATAAATTGATACAACAATAATAAGAACAAGAATTGTATTCGTAATTAATTAGCTGCATGCGTCTGTTGTCTATATCTTTTCGTGTGACTCGAGTGACTCACCAAATGCACTTTTGCTATTTGCATCTTGATAAAAATAGAGACAGGCATCCTTAAGTACACAATAGCGTTTCGACCAGCCGCACCACCTTGAGCCCAATTTCAGCAAATGGCCAAAGCAATCCGGTCGCAAAATGTGCCCGGGACTCTGGTACAAACAACGGGCGCTACGAGGGAAAGAGATGTGAGAGAGGGTATTCCAGTTTTCTCCAATATCAATGCCCCTACCTCTTGTCCAGCCACTGATTATCCTGTGTGGCCGCCTGACGCAGTAAATTCAACCACTTGTTGACCAATTCCTCAGAGTCAGCGGCCACATACATCGGTATTCCCTCCCCGGAGTCCACCTTAAAGGCAAAGGGCTTTCCAATATCCAGTGGGCACAAGTCCACGGTGTGTTTGGCCATTATCATTGCGCCAACAGGTTGAGAATCCTACGATAAACAATTCCAAGTAAATAGAAATTGTACTGTCTCTGTTGAATATAGTACTTACGTCTTCCGTTTTGTAGTAATAGAGACAATTGTCAGGCCGCAGCGAAAACCAACGTCGCACCCATTTCTTGGTGTTTGGAGCTCCCTTCGCCTGGCCGCTCTGCCGCCACAGGTAGCCACTGAAGATGGGTTGACTCGGTGGCTCCAGTTGCTCGTGCATGAGGACACCGATGGTGCGTGCCACCTGTAGTTCTAGTTTCTCACAGCCATCGTGGGCTATCTTGACCACCTCGGTGTGGTGTTTGTCCAACACCTGAACGCCATTGACCGATATGATGATATCGCCAACCTCCAGGCCAGAACTCTCTGCTGGCGTCTCTGGCTCAATGGCAGCAACCACAACCGGCTTGGAGCCGTGTATGCGAAATCCGAACTCACCCGAATCGCTTTTAACCACAACCGTTTTGTCCACGCCTGCGTCAGAGAGAAAAAAGAGAGAAAGAGATTGAATAATTAAAAGACTAATTCGCATATACGTCTCTATATGTATTATATAGTCCGCATGATTTGTGTGATTTTATTTCCGGACATTATTACCGTGCGTGCCATTGCTGAGGGTGGATATGACGAAACTTTCACGTGCCCATACCAAAAGCATTAGCTTCAAGACCTCCTCGAGTTTGCGGCGCACCGAATCCGGCGAGGAATTTGACGATATTAGTTCTATGAAAGGTGTTTGGAAATTAAACCTCAACGTGCTATTGCCGATTTCAATTATTTATGTTTTGTTTACCCACCAATCATTTGGTTTAAAGAATTGTGTAAATAATTATTTTAAATAGCCAACAAACGAAACTTGCGTCTTGATCTCCTACTCGTATTTGGCACTTTTCACATTTGATAATAGACGGAGATCTCGACGCTCCGTCGACACACAACAAAGTACGCACCGCAACTATTTTCGATAACACAACCGAAACACACAAAAAACTATTTTCTCTCCGTCTTTTTTTTTTGTATTTTTTACATATTTTTTGTATGCCAAGTGCCGGTCATGAAAAGCTAGACCGACCGACCGACCCACTATCAAAGCTCTCCCAACGCTCTCAGCAATTTAACGCGCACGTTGTGCCAAATTTAGAATATTATACAGGGTGCTCCCCCTTGTCGTTCGTTCACTTACGGAAGTTGTTGTGCTTCTGTCGATGATACATTTCCAGTGTACAACGTCGCTGAACCAGGCGATGTAGAATCACCTGATACTTGGCGTGGAAACCCTTTTCCGACTCTGTTGAAGCACGACGCTCCCTCGAACGATCTGAAAGTGTTTCCATAGGGAGATGATAGGGTATACAGTAAAAATTGAGATTAGGTTTTAACTTACCGAAACACTGATGATCCAATTGCGTCCACAGATCGTCGTCGGTCAGGCGCGTATAGCGACCTGAATCGTAGTGACCCTTGTAGATGATATGCTGACTCTGCTCCGTGTTGATGTCAGGCAGGACACAGGGACTGGAGCCGGCGGGTCGCAGAACGGGAGTGTTGGGCAGACTGGGAGCACGTCCACGCTCCTCACTCTGAAAGGAAAATTTTCAAAAAGTTGTAAAGGATACAGACAATAGTAAAATATGAATTATTTCTTTTATTCGATTTCTTCTTCCTCTTGATTTTCGCATAATTTTCCCCTGTTTCTCCTCTCCTTTCTAATTATTATACCCGTTACTTATTAAAAATAAGTAAAAGGGGATATTGTATTCGTTGCAATGTATGTAACAGGGAGAAGGAAGCAACTCCGACCCTATAAAGTATATATATTCTTGATCAGCAACAACAGCCGAGTCGATATAGCCATGTCCGTCTGTCCGTCTGTCCGTCTGTCCGTCCGTCCGTCCGTCCGTCCGTCCGTCTGTCCGTCCGTGTGAGCGCCTAGATCTCAGAGACTATAAGAGCTAGAGCAACCAAATTTGGCACACAGATTTCTATAAACCCCACGCAGGTCAAGTTTGTTTCAAAATTTTGTCACGCCCCTTTCCACCTCCGTAAATCGCGAAAATCCACCACACGCACAGTTTTTAAGATATTAGGTTTTTTTAAACGGTGAACGTTAGCTATTGCTTTTACCTATCATTCTACTAAATCCCAACAAGATCGGACAAACAGAAAGGTGGTACTGGCTGATTAAAGCTTTTAAGCAATAAAAGTGCCTAAAAGCATGCAATAAAAAAAGTTAAATTTATTTAGGTAAGTAACGGGTATCCTATAGTCGGGAGCTCGACTATAGCCTTTCCCACTTGTTTTATTTTCTCAACATGCTGTTCATTGTACCTTTTAATCTTGATTGCCTTCTCTTGTTCTTTCCATTAATTCTACTATTCCTCTCCTTGATTATCCCTTTTCCTTTTGATTCTCCCCTTTTATATTTTTTGATGTTCCATTGATTTTCATTAGATCCTCTTGATGCCTTGATTTACCTTCTCTATCCTTGATTCTTCTCTTTTTTCTTAATTCTCTTTCTTCTTACCTTTGCACGAATGTTCTCCTGCCTCGTTTTGTAGTGTCTTCCCCTCTCGCCGTGGTAACGCTCCTCGGAACGGAAACGTTTATCCATCTTCTTGTAGAGGCGCTGTGTGGTTTTCGTGGTCACCGGGGAGTCGGCAAAGTCGGAAGGGGGCTTCACAATGTCTGCCTCCTGTTCGATGTAGGGTATGGACTCCACAGAGTCTCCGGCGATTTCGCTGACAGTGTTGTTGTGCTGCTTTCCCTCCATCTCCTTGCCGCAGTGCAGACAATGTCCCTGATCCGCACTGGCCGCGTTGCCATCCGCCTCGCTGTAGAAAACGGAGTCCGAGCCGGGAGAAACGGACCGCAGGGACTCAATGGACTTCGCCTTGAGCTGACCAGCTTCCGAGGCGGACTTTGTTGCAGGCAAGGAAGCGGCAACCGGCAATTTGGGTGACAAAAGGGCTGTGGGCGTGGCACAGCTGTGGGGCTTTTTGACCGTCGGAGGCGCCGCTTGTTCCTGCAACGTTACAGTTCCCGTGGACGAGGCCGATGTTGTGACTGTTGCTGTGGCGGTTGTGGCAGCTGCTGTGGCGGTGACTCTCGGTCCCACAGTGCTGTTCATGCTGGCATCGAGGAGCAGCTCGGTATCTCCACTGACGCTACTTAGGCCGTAGATGGTGGGCGTGCCACGTGCCCGTCTAGCGGCTGCTGCAGCGAGAACGTCCTCTCGGGAGCTCTTGCGCAGCTGTCGTCGAATCTTGGGACGGAATCTCTTCATCTTGCTGGGACTGCCTCCATCGATGCTAATGGATGCACTGTTTTGTTCCGGAGACTGCAACTTGACGGGTCCAGTGGGTTTCTTGACGGGACTCGTCAATGCCCGCATGTTCTCCTTTTCAATGTCCAACTTCATGCTGGTTTTCCTTCGCTTACGCTCGTCCTCCTGGCGCTGGCGACGTGCCTTGCAGATGGGTGTCACCTGCTCCTCATCGTCCTCCTCGTGCGGACTCTCGTAGTAGCCGGAGGAGGAGTAACGCACCTCGCTGCGCTCATCCTCCGATATGGATTCGGGTTTGGGCTTCTGCGGTGGCACCGTCTCCGCAGCACTCACCTTCATCTGAACGCTGGCCGCACTGCTAACCGTCTGCGGTTGACTTTCCCTGGCGGGTGACTTGATCGCCTGACCGGAGACCTGACAGCTGCCCGAGGAAGTCGTACTGCTTATCGAGTGGGAAGGGGATTTCCTCGCCAGTTCCGCTAAAGAACCAATTGGTGACTTTAGTTGATTGGCTTTCGCGGAGGGTTTCTCCTGCTTTTCCTTCTCATCGTGCTGTAAGAGCTCCTCCCGCATGGAGTACAACGAACTGGCGCTCTCGAAAGAAGAACCCGCATGGGTTTTCTCCAGCTGTGAGCTCTGCGTAGACACTGTGAAGCGAAAATAGAGATTATTAAGTGATTTTAACAGTGAACTGGAGACCAGTGGGTTAGACTAGACACTAAAGCAGAGCGGGCAAGGCGTTCGTCAAGCAACAACAACAAACACTATATAGATAGTTGGAGTGTGGATGAGCTAAAGGCGGTAGGCTAACAGACTATAGTTATAGTATAGTAAGTACTAAGGCGGTAAGCATGGTGAGAAGGCTGAGGATGAACTGTGAACCACTGACTGACCCACACCTTGGTGGTGTGGGGATTATACGTAACACGGGACACGCACACAACATTCATGGATGTAAACACACAATACTTTGAGATGGGCCCCAAACCTGGCACTTGTGTGGTCGACGATGAGCTTGTCGTTGTCGGCGGTGTCTTAATACCTGGTGTACGTTTCGAGGTATCCGTGCAGGTGGCATACTCATCTGTGTTCGTGCTGCACTCCGAGATGTCCGCGCTGCGTGCATAATCCCCTCCAGACGATGGCAAAAACGAGGCATCCGAGTGGCTAATTCAAAAGTAAAAGTGTTGTCATAAATAGGAGTTTCACAAGTCCAAAAAGGGTAACGGCTTAGACCTACCGCTGTTTGGGAGCTCCGGACACATACATCAATTGTCGAGCATCTGGCACGGAGCCTCGAGAGGCCATACTCCGTTTTGGGAGAGGAGAATAGATCATATCCGGCAGTTGATTGCTTGAGGGCGTCACAGCAATGGCGGGTGTGATGACCGGATGAAGGGGAGCTTCCTTTGGCTTCGTTGTGGTGGGGGTAGGCGTTCTGATAATCTTGGGCAGTGTTTGGAGGCCATAGGTGGGACTCTGTGTGATTGGAAAGCCCATTAATTTTAAAGGAATCTGTTGGAAATACTCTTTTAATCTCACCAGTTCCTCAAAGTCCAGAGCATCCGTGTCCACGGAGCTGCGTTGTTGATGCTGCAACAGCAGGTTCTTTCTCTTCGAAGATGGTGTTAGCAGTAAATTGGAGCTATAGGAACCGTCGGAGATGTCGCGTTGCTCGGCGGTTAGGACCGTCACCTGAGATTCGTTCCAGATGCCATCGGAGTGATCACGTGTGGTGTCATTGGCCAGCGAGTCTGAGGATGGATAAGTTGAGACATTGGCCAGCAGCAGCTCATCCCGACAAGGACTAGCCGGTGTGGAGGGTAGCCTTAAGCCAGGTGGTGGACAAACCGCTGTCATGGCGGCATAGTCGTCGTCCAGGCTAACTGAACGCTTGCGAAACTGAGCGCGTTTATCCAGAATTTGATCTGGAATAGGTTCTATCTTACAGCCACATGGGGTTATGTTCTCATAGAGGGGTTCATCGTCGTCGGGATGCTCCAGATCCATGACTGTATCATGCTGCGATTGTTGGGTCAGCTCATCTGGCTCTTCTTCCTCCTCGTCGTCCTCCTCCTCATCGTCGCTGGGCTCAAGCTCAACTTTTCTAGCCTCATGCTCAACTGGCTGTTGCTTCAGCTTCGGCAGTGTTAAGGCAGCCGCCTGGGCCAATCTCTGTTGCTGCATCTTTCGCATGGCAATCTCCGCTTTGTGCTGCTTGCGATGCTTCAGCTGTTGCTTAGGACTCGGCTTAGGCGAGGCATGCGGCTTGAAGTCTATGAAGATCTCCTGCTCATCCCTTGGCGATGGCTCGTCCGCGAAGCAACTGACTTTGTCTCGCCGCCGAAACGAAGTTCGTGGCCCAAAGCCATCGATGAGCTTCTCCGTCTGCCCGTAGACGGGCATGGACTGACGTCTTAGGTCATCCCGTCGGAAGGGAGAATCATCCAGGGGCAACATAGACATCCGACGACTTTGAGCCGCCGCTGCCACCGCCTGCTCCATGCACACCTCGGAACTGTAGCTCTCAGTCTCATGTGCCCTCACATCCTCCTCCTCGTCGTCGTCGTAGTATTCTTCGACCACTTCGTCGTCGTTCTTGCAGTACTCACTTGGCGGCGGAAGCAGATGTGGCCGCGTGAAGTCCAGGGGAACACTGTCCGTCATCAGCTCGGCGCACTCCGTGATGTGCTTGCAGACATCGTGATTGTGCAGAGCCTCCGGACGTCGGGGTAAGCTGTTGGAGTAGTAATCCGTCTCGGTGCGGGCATGCGAGGTGCACGCTCGACGCGGCAAGCTGTTGCTCTCGTAGTCGAAGCTCTCATTCAATGCCATGGCCGCGGCATTCACATTCACATACTCCACATTCTGCTCAGCTCGACCGCGATTCAAATGCTCCATGCCTAGACCGTAGCTGTGGGCGTCCAGCAGAGGGGGAGGCGGCTTGTAGTACATGATGTTGTTCTGGGCATCAGAGATGGTTTGCAGTGGGGTTACGTCCTGGGATTGGGTGCGATAGATCAGATCATGCGGATAGTCCGAGCTGGAAGAGAGAAATAATTATGAATCCCCTGGGAAATCTCTTGAATATCATTGCCTTACCCCTGTTGATAATGCTGATGCTTCAGCTCCTTGCCATTGGGTATTTCCGATAGACTCTTTGTCAGCTTTTTTCCATTCTGCAAACCATTCGTTTGAGCTCCCTGCGACATCACCTTGATGCGATGTGGAGCCCGTGGACTGAGGGCCAACATCTGGGAATTGGAGAGACCCTCGCGACGAGCTGCCACATCCGTTTGGGTGGCCTGCGTCTTCATCGCATTGCGGAACTTCTTCTCCACAATGAGCACCTCCGGACTGGGAGGTGGCAAGGCCAATGGCAGCGGTTGTGGTATGATCAAGCCCAACATGTTGTCTGCAAATTGGGCCTTTAAAGCTTGGTCTGAGGTGAAGATACTTGTAATTAGTTTACCTGGCAACTGTTGATGCAGATGTATCGGATGATGCTGACATGCCTGGATCTGCACTGGAGCTGGCAAGGCCCATGTCTTGGGCAGCGTTGAGCTCTGATGTGGTTGTTGTTGTTGCTGCTGTGCGTGTTGATGTGGCAGAATTGGCTGCAGCGTCTCATACATGGAGCCCGTGGCAATGATGGGCTTCTTGCCACCAATCAAACGCTCCTGACTGCCTGCGCTCTTCAAGCGACCCGATGATCGGAAGCCTGCATTGACTGTGTCGAAGCTGGTGAGTGTGTGTGATCTGGCAAAGCTGACGTGCTTGGTTCTGTAAGGGGAAGAGATGGGAGAGGTTGATGTATTAGGGAGGAAAAACGACTGGAGGACGATAACTTTATCTTCTAGATGGGTGGGTTAACTTGGAAAGCAGTGACCTCGAACTCTTTTGTCGGGTTGATTATCTTAAGGGTATCTAAATCGCGGTAAATAATCTAGTAATAATGACCTATTCCTTACATGTAGTAAATATTAATTTAATCACAAATTTCAATAGTTATTTGAGACTAAGTTAATACCCAAAATAATGCATAGATTGATTACATTTCCTAATATTTGTTTTAGACACTTTATTAGACTCACCTGGGGTTACCAGCCTGATGTTGTTGCTGCTGCTGCGTGGTTGGCATTGTGGCATAAGTGGGGCAGTGGTACGAGCTGGGAAACAGAACAGAAGCCGAGACTATTAACAATCGATACTTGACTGTTTTCTTGCATCATCTTCTGACTATAACTATAACATTGCTTTCTGTTGTTGAGTCACGTGCAGACACATAGCATTAAAAATTAAATATTTTATATAAATATAGACATATTTATATGTATCTTGTATTAGCGCACTTTTAAAAAAATCTCTAAATTTATTATATATTCTTTTTTTTAAATATTAATTAAAGATTTAGTTTAAGCTATAAGTTTAATTTAAAGTTTTAAGTTTAAGGTATTCGTTTATAATCACTTTACATACCAAACATTTACATTAGCGATTTGATTGGTGTGTGATGTTGGTGGTGTAGGATGTGGTGGAGCGCAAAGCTCGACATAATAATTCCGTAGCAATATATCCTGGTAAAAGGATTCAAGTGGTGCTGTACAACAAGTTGCCCTTTTTTACACATTTCATTTGTTCATGTTCATTTTCATTTTTGGATTAATTGGATTTGGTTTCAATTGTTTAATTTGTTTTGATTTTTAGTCGATTTACAGAGAGAGAGAGACGTGGGGGAAGGTGAATGAATAACGAAAAGTATAGGAAAATATTTATACAGCATTCTTTTCTTTACTTTTTATGTGATAGTTGGGATTTTGGAATACTTGATTTTTTTTTTTTTTGCAGTGTATTTTACAGAGAAGCGAAAGACTGTTGAAAGCAAAAAGCGTTTTTATTTTTATTTTTTAGGCATAATGCTAATGTGATACTGTAGTAGCTGTTGTTGTTGTTGTTGCATGGAATAGTTAAAGTGGCAAGCATTGCAAGCGTTTAAAGTACGAGAGTGTAGAGTTAGAGAGAGAGCGAGCGAGAGAGGTGGAGAGTGACAGAGACAGACTACGGATAGTGCGACAGTTAAGTTTAAGCATGATTTCTAGCATTTTTGTTGTTTATACAATTGAATGGGGTTTGTTAACGGTTCGAAGTGAACTACGATTGTCAGTCTCATACCTCGATTCCGTTTGATAATCGCTGCTGTTGCTGTTGTTATTCGCCTGTGACTGCGCCTGCGCCTGCTGACCTGTCCAGGTGTAACGACCACCCAAATCCGGCTCACTTGACTTGCCGGTGCTTAGGATCGATGCCGGTTGTCGGCGAAAATAGGAACTATCCAATTCGTGTGTGTCCGTGTAGCTATTCTGATAGCTAAAAGGCAGTTTAAGAAATGTTAGCAATATAATATAAATTCAGTGTTCATTTTATGCCCACCGTGGATACTTTTCGAAGGGCGCGTAGGCTGCGAGATTCTCGTCGGAGGGCACTCGACGTCCCACACAGCCGCCCAGAAAGCTGCTCGTCTGCGTTTGACCTCGACGTGAGAGACAACCAAAGAAACGCTCTCGACGTGGACGCTGCTCGATGCTGTGCAGCTGACGATCTGTAAGGCAGTACTGGATAGGGAGAAGAATCCTTAAAAGCCATCTTATATAGATATATTTGATATCCAACTCACCTGTTCCCTTATATCGCCACGCGAGTAGACGGAGGTGCGAGGCTGCAGTTCGGTGGAGAGCGTTTGACGCAGACGTCTTCGACCCGTGTGCTCATCTTCAGAGTCGTAGCTGCGATCCATGTGGCTGGAATAGGTGGCCTAATAAGGATTAAAAACGGTTCAAACAAGGGTCTCAAAATCAGATGAAAAACTTGTAAGAACTTGTTAAATTTCAAACGAGTTTATTCTAATGAATGTAGGCATTCGTATAAAGTATACGACAATTGCATTATAAACTGTGTATAAATTGAATCGGATCGTGGTAAATAAATAACAAAGTGAAACATTTTACATCAGATGATTTATTTTAATTAATTTCATTAGAAATTTTTAATTGTGTTTCTTTGACCGCACTTAATTGACATTAAATGAATATGTATGCGTATTAAGTATACGACACAAAGGGTTACTGTTGAGAGTGCTGATATAAAGTATACGCCGCGTGGGCTGTACAAATAAATGTACAAAATCATTGAATCCTTTTGATTGTCTTTAATTTAATGAGCTTTGCGATGGTCACAACGGGGCGTATGCTTAACTTTTTATGTACCTGAAGGACGTGTGTTACAAGTAAGAAAACTAATAGTTTTTAATAAAAAAAATATAATATGAATAAATAGAATATAATAAGAATATAATTGAAATTGAAATGATAATTAAATGTAGTATATTAAGGGAAATAATAATGAATGTACTGCTTTCCAAAAAAGCGAACCGGAAGATTGCATAATTAGTCATTGTAATGAAAGTAATTAATTTTAGTTAGCCAATTGCATAGTTAGGTAGAGAAATTTGCTCATTAATCTTAAGTAATGTCAGGCGGAAATTGGGAAATTGTGAATTTGCTGCCGTACTAACCTTCGTGGAGACCTGAATGTTGCCCAATGAGACGGCATGATGAAGACCTGTAAATGAATTGTTTAGTTGTTTCTTTAGTTGTAGGCAAATGATTTACAAGACACAAGTAATCAACTGTACACATGACTGTTGTGTTGTTTGTGTGTGTTGTAGTCTGTCTTTGAACTGTCGTGTTTTGTGACAGGGCAACACTGACAGACACAGTTAACAATACAGTCAGTTCAGTGACTCTCAAGGACTCACCAGAGCCTGTTCCAGTTGCTGATGCCGATGCTGATGGTCTTGTTGTTGTTGTGCCACGCAAAGCGATATCCATTTTGGCCCAAAAATAAACTAACACACACTAACAGGCAGGCACACACACACACTCGCACACACACCTTTGCTCACGAAATCTGCTGAGACTATATATAAACTTCCTTCGTCGTTGTCGCTGTCAATTGTTTGAAATTCACTTTGTGTTTGTTTGAAGCTGCAACGTCATCATCATCATCTCCACATCATCATCCTCTGTGTTGTGCTGGTTCAATATGTATAATTAAAACTTAATTTCTACAAGTTGCCCTTCGTTGTTCTTGTGCATTTCTTTCTGCTTCCGACTCCTTCCACCTTTCTGCTTTCCTCAATGCTTTTTTTATTGCTCCAACTGCGTTTGGTATACCAATCTCTGGACGACTTATGCAAGGCACACAGCAATCGATATTCGCACTGCCCAAAAAAAAAAAAGCAGAACGGAAACGAGAAATGAAAACGCACTGTGAAAATTTCAATTGTCGGGTTTTTGTTGAATATTTCGAGGGCTACAAAGTTGAATTTGATAATGGCTTTAATGCGTTTTTAATTGCATTTCGAAATTTAGCAAAGTTGTGGGCCGAAAATTACTTGGAACTTTATAGCCTGGCTTGGTCTGGCTTTGGCTCTGTTTCTATTCTGCCTCTGTTTCTGCTCCGTGTGTGTGTGCGTTGCTTGCTGCGTGTCTCCGAGTTTGCGAGTTGCAAGTTGCGAACACGCTCCGTGCGCCGTGGCGTTGATGCTGGAACTGAATCTGTGTTGAAATGGCAGCCACATAACGACGCATCTTATGATGAAAGCGTTGCCAGGATGCTGAGAGAGAGACAGACAAGAGAGATAGCGAGAGTGAGAGTGTGAACTGAGTGCGCAACGCGTAAAGCGCGTCTAAAGAGCACGTTTCAACTGGAAGCAAAAGGCAAACATAAAACAGATGTTTTTTGGCCGCACACTGAGGAGGCGAAACAAGAAGGGGGAGTGGCAGTGAAAAGCGCAACAATGCTGTGGCAACTTGAAAGGCGCCTGGAAGTAGGCAACAGAGCGTGCGTATGCGCATGGCAACGCAGCAGAGGACGCGGCGCCGCTGCCACTGCCTCTGCCGCCGGTTGCTGTCACACTCTCTGCCTCTGCCTCTGTCACTGCTACTGTGTCAACAAAGCACACGCACAGAGAGGGAGACTCAGTTGGCCAGCATACACGACTCGAGCCTGCAGCCTCCAGGCTGCTACTGATGAGTGCGAACACCTTCTCCTCCCCTACTCCACTCCGCTCTCCTCTCCTCTCCTTCTTGCAGCAGCCAAATTTAACGACAATGCGGCGCGAAGTTGACTTTGCCATGCGGCTGTTTTCACGCGGCCTCTGTTGGGGACTCTGACTTTAGTTTAGGAGCAACCCCCGAACGTCGAATTGGACCAAACTTGATTTCACAACAACGTTTTATGCTCTTTCCCCAGGCATTTTATTAACAAGTTTTTATCTTATTAAAAACACAATTTAAAGCACAAATGTGTACAGGAAATTATTATTGCATACTTTTGGGCGGCAGCTAAAAAAGAGCAACAGTTTTGTTTTTCATTAAATGTTTCATTTGTTATCTAATTAAAAATAAAATTAATGCTTACCAAAACTTTATAAATTCATTAATTAAATATTAATATTAAAGACAATTTAAATTAATTTTTTTTTAATATTTAATAATAATATTTTATTATTATTATATTTTAAAAATTTATAAAAATCTTAATATGGCAAAGAGATTTCATAAAATAAATTGAAGTATAAACTGTTTGAGATTTGATACATCTACAAACCCATCCATAGTGACAAACTTTGACGTCTTTGATGAACATATTCAAAGTTCAAAGATGTCAAATGTCACCATTGGCATGACCTATTCCGAGTACCCGAGATGCCTTAAATGCTCACACAATTTATGTATGTACACAACAATAGTAGTCACTGTTGGATCTGTTTGCTTAGTTGCCACACTCACACCTACACCTACACCTACAAACATATATAGTTATTTGTATATATGTATGAATAAATTGGATATATATATAGTCGTTGACTGTATTTAGTATAGTCGTAAGACATTTATATAGACTTTGGCAGGCAGCACAAATTGTCTTATGCATTTTAGGCTGGCTTTAGGGCTTCTCTCTCACACTCTGTGTGATTGTTGGCTTGTGTTTGTGTGCTGCTTAGAGGGCAAATATTCGAAGGCTTAACTGTGCTTTGTGCCCGAGTCAATATCTGGCAAATATTAAGCATACGCACAGTAGTGCGCCAGCATAATGCATGAAAAATTGAGCATGTCATTCACGCCGATGTTATTCGTATGTACACACTGTTACTGTGGTTGTTACTCTTTCTGTTGTTGTTGTTGTAATTCTCTGCTCTTTGTTGAACATGGCTAGCTTGCAGTCTAGGCACGTTCCATAATGACGCCCCGGGCTCTCTGTTTATATTATAAACTTCACTCTGATGTCGCATCGAAAGCAATGTAAAGTTTTTAATAGTTTTAAACCGGCATTAGGATGTCCTCTGTGTGTATGAATTTTATCACAAATTGACGGTTTATGTTAATGCCATTAATTAATAAAGGAAATGTGACATTTTTGGTCTTAAATGCTCAACTTTTGGCCAAAGGATTATTAGTTTTTAGCACGTAATAGATGACAGTTTATTGCGGTCTATTGAGGTCCCACCGATTATCGTCCCAAAAATCTGTCACCATCGTGTGGTTAACCCTTAAACATTTTAGAGAAAGGATTTCAATTACAATTTAGCTGCGTTGTTTATTTAAATTTTTCCATTTTATTAACATTTATCACTAAACTACTAATGATAGGGAATTACAAATTTATATTAAAGTATTTGAGTTTATGAGTTGTTGCTACTTCAAAATTGTCCATATCTAATACATCATTTATCTCAACTCATCTCTTCAAATTTATTTAGCTACAATTGTATCTTAATATAAATAGTTCTGACAAATTCAAATAGTATTTTCCATTCATATTCTTTTTTTAAAGGTATTATATTGGGGTATTTAGATATGCATGATTTGTTTCTGTGTGAGAGTGAGAATGTGTGTGAGTGTGTGTGATTTTATGTTATGTGTGTTGTGCGTAAGTCTAACACGAATTATGTTTAATTTTTTCAAAACTTTTCACTGAACTGCGAAAATTGGTGCATTTATTGAAATTGTTTCAGTTTTTTGTGAAGCAGTAGACCAAGAATTTATGAGTAATTAGATTTTATGAGCTGAGCTGTGTTTTCGAGTTTCGTTTATTTGATGTTTATGATTTGATGGCTATGTTTATGAGCTTCTCATAGTTAATTTTGTAATTTTATTACAAATTATGGCAGTTAGTTGCTCCAGGCAATTTTATCCTCTATCTCTCATCCTCTCGTAATTTGTATATTCCCCAGTAACTTGCAGAGTTTATAACTGATAACCACAATTCCTTTTTAATGAGCTGGTTGCGAATTTTATAATTTCCATAACAAATTAATCTATTTTGCAAGCGGACGACTCGTATTACAAAATTCGGAATTTTGACTAAGGAAATAGGTTTATCAATTGTAATATTCGTAATTCTTCATTTTTTTTTTTTGTTAAATATTTTGATTTTTTTTTTTAGCTGCTGGGGTTTTGAAATGTCGGCTTGCCGAATTATGGTAATAGAAATTCTAAAAATGTTTTAGGTATTCATTAATTTAATGAATCGAATTTGATAATTTATTTAAGTATAATTGAAATTGATGCCATGTTTATTTGTTGAATTTGCAATTCATTAATTTTGTGGTTATTAATATTATATCGTATCGTAAAGATATTTGCACATATGTCCCATAATTCTCGTGTAATTAAAACATTTTTCTCATTCCATTTATTATTATGTTTTAATATTACTTATTTATGCACTTTGTTCAATTGTGGTTAATTGATGCCCAAATGCCCTTTTGTAAATATGATCCAGAAAATTGTATTTGTGTTAGTGCCAATGGCAGTTAATATACGCATTGAATACATTCGATTAGTAAACGATTATCATTATAGAAATGATAATTGTTTTGCTTTTAAAATAAGGCTCAATCCCACAACGAATGGTACACACATATACATATTGGCAAAAGTGTTTTTTCCAATTACTTTGTTCTTATTTTTCAGTTGTACGTATACGTATTTAATTTAAAAATAAAGTACATACAATGAAGACAGCGCAAATTGTGCCGTCGGCCGTTTAATTGCCTCGATCTGAGCACAAGTTGTCGAGTTTATCGAGTATATATCGTATTGGTATCGGTGGATAAATTGTGTATGTGTACGTTTTTTTAAAATGGACCATTTAATATGTATTCATATTGAACCCCCCCTCTGTCGTCAGCATCCCCCTCTCTGCCGTTTCCATTTCCCCCATTATTTGTTTGTTTATTCAATCGCATAATAATATTTTGTGCGTTTTATTGTGGCGCTTTCTTTTGTTATATTTTGTAAACGCTGCCATTGGTAGCAAAGTTAATTGGAATACTTTTGTTTCGAGACAATGATAAAGCTTTTCGTTTGCCCCTCGCTAACTGTGTCTGTCTGTTTGTGTGTGAGTGTGTGACTTATGGGTAAAGTTAAGATTTTTTTAATAGGTTTATAGTTTGTTAAAAATTCATCGAGTTGCTTTCAATTTGTGTGATTTTAGTTACAGTTTTTGACACTTCCTCAGCTTCTTCTTCTTCTTTAACTATTCGTTCAACTTGAGTTGGGACTTGGACTTCTTTACGTGCTACTAACTACGACAAAAGACTAGAAAAGATTTGACAATTTGAATTCGATTCACGTAACTTGGAGGACTACTACAAAATATGCTACTATGCTATACCCGTCTCTCTCTCTATTTCTCTCTCTCTCTCTCTCTTTATTTCTACACGGAGGTTGTGATTTGCTCAACAAAATGCACGGGTCGACTGAGCGATTGCGAGCGTTTTAGCCGGCATTGTGGATTACTTCTGGATGCCTGACAACCTCCTCCTCCTGCTCCAGTTGCTCCTCCAGTTCCTGCCGTGCTGGACGATATATGACGATTCTGTCGATGCGGCGTTCGCTGCAATGATGCGTAGGCGTGTGGCACGTAGATAAACTCACGGGAGGGCGCCGCATTTGAGGTTGCCCCATGACGGCAGTTACACTGCTCCGACATGGTCGATAGCCCCTCCGGAACACTCCGACTGCGTGCCGAGCTGCCAGCTCCATATGTGGTTGCGTTGGGGCTGCATGTACAGATGAGTGGCTGCCTGTCCTGAGATCTGTGAAATAAACACGTGCCGCACAGCAACAGCTGCATGAATAAGGGCGGTAAAAGGGGGGCAAGGGGGAAATTGAAAGGGACTCGAGATGCTTATGCTCGTACGTACATAGTGCAAGTGCAACTGCAACTGCAACGATTGTTATTGACGTTGACGTTAACAGGAAGCCGAACAACTCTCAATTGGATTTGTACTGCTTCATGTCGAACAAAACCCACGGATCTGATAATTGTACGTCAGCTTTTAGGGGCCAATCATCTCATCATCGTGTCAATACATAAGCTGAAAGCTTACCCATGTGCAAGACATGAGCTCGATTTCATCAAAACTATTGAGCTGAAGTGCAACCAGCAAACAGGCACTTAAATTACAACTCAACTCCATTGTTATGAAACATTTGCAATATGCAACAGCAGGAGAAATATTTAGCTAATAATGTGAAGAGCTTAACAATTGAATATTCCATCACCTGCCGAGCTGTTGGAGCATCGAGTTATTATCGGATTATTAGAATTTCTAAGTTCATTTAAGTTTAGTTTGAACACAAGTTTGGGTAAATATTTTATTCTCTCAATATATAGTGGAAGCACTTCGAATAGAGAAAATAGTTGGAAAAACGCAGCTATTAAGATCTGCTGAACTAAAAAAAAAAGAAATTCTCAAAACCGGATAACTAAAATCATAAATACATTTAACTAAACTAAATTTGCACAGCACAAAAATTGCCAGCGATTTGAGGAAATGGTGCGTTATGCAATAAAAACATGTCAGGAAACGTCGAATTGAATCAGCCACTTCTCTCCTGTGGTAACGCTTCCTGTTCTTCTCTTTCTTCGCAATGCCATAATTCAGATTTGGTGGCTGACAACTTACTTGGGAGACTTGCGGCAGCCGAGCTCGTAGGTGCTGTGGAAGCTGCAATACATCTGGCCATCGCAGCAGTTGTGCTGCTGGATGAAGGAGAGACTCCGCTGGAGTCGCTTGCCCATTTTGGCCCCGATGCTGCCCTGGCCCAGTTGGTAGGGCGGACGTGTCTGCTGCATGTCCAGGTTGTGGCAGGTAAGCTGCTGTGGAGGCAGATGATGGTGTTGCTGCGAGAGATGTGGCTGGTTATGATTATGAGAATGAGAATGCGGATGTGGATGTGCATGTGGATACGAATGCTGCTCATGATGATGCATATGATGTTGACAGTAATGATGGGAGTTATTGGCCTGCTGAAGGTAAGGCTCCATTTGATTCAGACTCATGCAGCTGCGACTGAGCAAATCGGGAGCTGGATACTCGCCATAGCCGTAGTCCAGATGGAGATTGGGACGATGGTGGCGCGCCGAAGAATGTCGCATCAACATTGGAGTGGGCAGATGTCCGTTGAGATGATGACCTCGTTGCTGCTGCTGCTGATGCTGTTGTGGTTGCTCCTGTGGCTCGCTAATGAAGAAGATGATGATGCCAGAGATGGCAGCGGCAGCTGAGCAAATGTAATATCCGGCACGTCCGTATTTCAGGGAGTAATCGTTGAGGAACGAGGTGAGGGGCACACTGATAAGCACAGGAACCGACTGAACGCCGCGTATGAAACCTGGAATTAAAGGAGAAAGTATAAGATGACAGTAAGTAGAAAAAAGATAGCAAGTACCCACAAATTTCAAATTTTCTAGAGAATCAAATAAATAAGTATATTACAAAAAGTGTTAAAAACAATTTAAAAAGAAAATCTATTTCATAAAATCCGTCATGAAAATTTGAGGACAGATTGCTACTACTAGTAATATTATAAGTGACGAAATTCAAGAAGATTGCATAAAAATTGCTCTCCTCTTGTGTTTTTTTTTCAATATCATTTCTGTGATCCTAACGCTCGTGACCAAAGGAAAAGACAGATTTGGCTCCTTCGACTCAGCTGCTGACACCACTAAATATAAACAAACTTTGTTATCTATTTCATATATTGCCACACTTCATTTGGGTATTAGATATTTGATAAATCGTTTTAAAATCGACACAACTTACCCCAAGCCTTGGAGAAGTGTTTAAGTTTGATGCGTTCCAGGGCCAAAATCTTCAACGAATATTGAAAGCCGCCCAATCCGATGCCATACAGCCAACTAAGGACGCAGAGTCCCTTGTAGCCCATGACAAAGGACAGAAAGAGGATGGCCAAGGCCACAATGGCTATAAAGAGCTGCAAGGGAAAAAACAATGCATGAGAATCACTTAGAGTGGTGTAAAGTGTGTTGATTGGACTCACCTGAGTAACGATTTTGGTATTGATCACAAAGTGTTTGATGACAAAACTGCGACGGAGCAGAGCACCAGCTAAAACGACACCCAGTGCCATGGAGATGCCCAGGAATGTTTGTAGCAGCACCAATTCCTGGACATCGGATCCCTCTTTGGCGGCATTTAGGGCCTGCAACGAGGCCATCGATTTTAGCCATAAATTCTGAGTAGCTTTTAGCTGCGAACTTACCATAAGGAACATGGGCGTATAAATGCCGAACGCAGCGACGCTTGAGGTCATTAAAAGGATTTTAACTGTTACGGATTTGAGCGATGATATGTCCAAAAATAAATAACGAGTTGGCGACTCCACTTCCAGACTGAGCTTTGGTTTCTTTTCCCTTAACTAGATAAACAAGAGTAAAATACAATTTGTTAGAGTTGAGATTTGTCCGATTGTTGTGATTTACCTTTTTGCGTTGATTCTTCAAGTGTTGAATGGCCCGACGTTGGGGATGGTAGAGGGATGCGGGTCGATACATGAGGCCAATGAAAAAGCTGAGCGCCGTCAGAGCGGCCACAATCTGTAGGCCAAGGCGCCAGCCGGCCTTGCCAACGCCCTCCTTTAATATCACGGAGAATAGCGCGATGCCGACTCCCTCGCCGGACATGGCCACCATTTCGACGAATTGCCGGCGACGCTTAAAGTAATTGCCCAGCATCACCGTGGAGGCTTCACGCACCATGGAAACCCCAATGCCAAATACGACGCCTGTACATACATACATATAAAACATATCAAATGGTTGCCAACTTCCGTTCTGCACACTTAAATATATATTACGTATACGCACCATAACTAAACACAACCTGACCGAATTCCGTGGCAAATGACGTAAAGAGAATGCCCAACGGCATCACGAGTCCACCCACAATGGAGAGCAGTCGAATGGAACGCTTGCGACACAGCGACACCACAAACGGAATGGCCAACATTGAAATGGACCAGCTTAAAGCGCCCAAGAGCTCTGCAAAGTGTATAGAACATTTTCAAAAATTATATAATTTTGGCAGAGAGCACAGAGCCTCTTGACACTTGAGCTTCTTCCTTGCAGAATATAAAGAGAATACATAAATAGAATTGAAGTAGAAGACATAAGCTCAGAATGGCAAGTTATTGTTTTGGCAAAGACCAAAATTCTCGCATTTGTTTTCACTTTTATTAAAAATTGTCAAACGCATTGTCAATCCTATTATTCCGTTTATTAACTTGTTCTAAATTCCATACGGAAAAAAGAAGAGAAGAAGTTTAAAGCTAAATAAAATGGAAATTTCGGAAATATAAAACATGCGTATTTTTGGCATGCTGGCCAGCTGAATTTGTTCTGATTTAATTAATTTAGCCTAAATAGTAAAGATTTTTCAAATATTTTATGATAAATATGAGCTCGACTTGTTTTCGGTATTCATCTGAGAAAATGAAAAATCCTATAAACTGAATAGTCAACATAAGAGATTCATACAAAAGCTCTTCAACCATTTTACCTTCGAACAAAAGGAAAGACAGAAAGAAGTTGAAGGTATTTTTCAATATATCGAAATGGAATTTAGTATGATTTCGTTTTCAGTTACACACTGTTCAAAAGTTTACTCATAGTCACTCTCAAACTGTGTTGGGTTTTAAATTAGCTTGCAATTTGGCATCCATTGAAATCCCTTTATAAACTAACGCCTGCAAACGCTTTGCATGAGCTGATAAGGATTAGGCGCACAATCCCGGCTAAGGACTCGAATCCAATTTGGAAGCTGGCTAAACAGTTGAATGCACTTACCAATGCCACCTGTGTTATGCAAATGTTGCACGGCGTAGAACAACAGCAGACCATAGCTCAGTTGCAGGCCCGTGGTCAGAATGTGGACCAGAAAGGACACGCCGCAGATGATCCAGCCCCAACCGCCATCGGGATAGAAATACTGCAAGCGAGAATTGAAAACGTGACAGTTTAAGATGCATTGCAGTTTTACTTTAAGATTTAAGATAGTACATTTTCAAATATTTTTTAATCTTTTGTTTTAAATGTATTTTTTTAGTTTAAAGATTCTATTAAAACTAAATAATTGATAAATAAAAAAAGAATTAATTAAATCCAATAAAGGTCAACATTTACATTTGCCAAGCATTAAAGTTTTGCAAGCACTGTAGTTAGGCAAGACATAAAAATTGTCAGACCAAAAAGTATCGGGAAACCTAAAGTTTTGCAAGAACTGGGCTCACCTGTCGTATGCGCGTAGTGTCGACACCTGTGCGTCGCAGCGCCGGAATATTGCGATGCAGCAAATGAAACTCGCGATCAGCGAGAGCTGGAAATGCCGAATCCTCCTCTTCCGCAATATGGCTGGGATGATGAGCATCGAATCCTGCGGAAGCGAAACAATTGAATTGTTGATTAAATTGGAAACGCGCCGCCAGGACAAAGCTCATTACTCACCCAAGTAGCAGCCGCCATTGGGCATAAGTGGCTTTGGTGGTGCAGGGATGCTCCTCTGTGGTTGTTGTTGCTGCAGTTGGTGGTGTTGCTGTTGCTGGTGATACCAATTATCGCAGAGACAGAGCTGAGGGGCGTAGTGTGTGGGCGTTGGATTGTACAGGTAACAGCAGGGATTCGGATTGGGATTGGGAATGGCAGTGGCATTGGCATTGCTTGGTGCATACCAGCGTGCTGCTGGCGGTGGTGGCAGGGCTGCTGCTGCCACAGTTGCAGCTGCATTGCAATGGCGAATACAGGGCGTATGATGAACTTGCTGCTCAATGGTGGGCAATGTGGCATAGCTGCCAAAATTGTCACAATGCTGTCGCTGCTGTGGAAAACGAACTGACGGATTTGGATTGAGATTCAAATTGGGGCCATGGCAGTGGCGATTCGACATCGGTGGCATCTGTGTTTGTTGTTGTTGTGGTTGTTGTTGCTGCTGTTGCATCGTTGTTGCTGTCGTTGTCATTTGAGACTGTTGCTGTTGCTCAGCTGCTGGCAGATAGGAGAGACGCGGACACGAGACCCACCAGGCCAGCGGTTGATTGTTAAAGCGGCACTCGGGGCACAAATAACGTGGTGTGCTCAACGTGCTGCCACCAACAGTTGCCGCTGCCTCTTGTCTCAGCTTTAAGCTGTTGTTGTCTGTTGTTGCAGTTGCCGTTGCTGCCGTTGTTGTTGCTGCTGTTGTTGTTGCCGTGGCTGCTGTTGATGTTGATGTTGCAGTTGCTGTTGCTTTGTTGTGGCCTGGTTGTGATTGTGGATGTTGTGGATGGTCACAGCTTAGGTTGTATCTTCGTCACAGCGCACATTTGTTGCACAGCACGGAGCTTCTGTGCTTCTGTGGCCGCACCAGACTCGAATATTGCCTCAGCTGCTCCTCCTCCTCCTGCTCCTGCCTCTGTTTCTGAATATGACTCTGGCTTAGACTGTGGCAAGTCTGTTGGGGCAGTTGGGGGCAGCTGCCGTAGAGCACTGATGAGGTATTCGATAGCCGGCGATAGTATGGAAACTGATGCTCCATATCATTGCCACCATTTAGGGGCGTGGGCGTGGCAAGTCGCGTTCGCAACGCAAATCGCGGCAAACAGAAGCTGCGGGCTGTGTCTCTATCACTGCAGTTGCAATCGCATGTGCACTGGATGACCATTGTTCAGTTTACAGCCTTGGTTGGTTAGTGTTGTGTAGTGCAGTGTGTGTTGTGGTGTGTAGTGTAGTGTTAGTTTCCACTTCAATGCAGGCAGCTCATGTTTTTGGAGGTTGAGGTTTCTAGAGCAGCGTCAACCAACTGAAACCCGTCGAGGCCATCTCGGCCATTTTGGTCCACATGTGTCGCTTCCACGCGTTTCCTATTTTAGGATTTTCCGTTTTTACTCTCGACTATTTTTTAGCTGCGCTTCTTTTGGCACTGCAAAAATTGGGAACATGCACACATTGCACCAATAAATAAATAAATCAAAATCAATTTGTTTGCTTCACGCACACAGGCAAACAACTAAGCACATATTCACACACAGACCCAAAACACACAAATTCACACACACACACACACACTGTCACAGTGTCACACAAACCAAATGATATGCATAATTTAATTTGCTGTTCAATTGCGTGTATTTGAATTTGACTCCGAGTCATGCGGAACTTGAAATCTACAACAGATAAAAAAATGTACATAAATAAATTTAGGATGTGGTTACAGTTGTAGAGCTATTGGATTGGAGTACTTTAAAGGTTTGGTTGTCAACGAATTGGATTTAAAGCTCGGAGAAACTTTCGTAGGGGGTTGAATTGAAGTTTAAGAGATTTGAAAAGTTTATGCAAATGGAAGCCATATTTATGTTTATATTTTTATCTTATTACTGAGGAGCTTTGCATACTTATAGATGCCATGAAATGTGAAATAAGGCAGTCGGGTTTGAAAAGTGAATTTTCCTAGTACATGTTATAGAAGAAAATCAGGTATACTTTAGAAAAATAAATAAACATAAAAATAAGTATGAATAAATAAATTAATAACAACGCGCTTTCCCAACAGCAACTGAAGCCGCCTGACAGTCGGATGCTGTATTTATGGTCCCAGCACTGTGGGCTCTGATTTGTCCACAGTGGATGCTAACTCTAGAAATCCCTCCTAATTGATCACACATACACATAGCAGCGTTCTCCCTCATGTAATTGCAACTGCTTGCACCAACACACATGTGCATGCACTCTAACTGCCGCTTGCTCTCCTAACAGATCACACACACTCACTCACACAAGCGAAAGCTTCGCTGTCTGCAATCACTGCAGCATTCTCCCCTTGGGACCGCTCATCTGCTCTCACAAACATCCGCATTTGCATTAAAGCTAAAATTAGAGTGGTCACAGCTCAGACACACATAAGTTCCACAGTGGATGCTAACTTCAGTGGGCTGCAGTACTCTCTCTCCCTCACTCAATCGGATTTGATTAGAGCTTAATTTAAATAAATATTTATCTAAGTGCTAATGAGTAACACTCTTCTGAAATGAATTTTAACGCTTTGAGACTTTTGACAAATTGCATATGTACATATTCTACTCCTGTAATTCTTAAGCAAAAAAATATTTCGAAGCAACTTTCTCTGCATAATCAACAAGCATTTCGCCCCCTATCCAATCACATTTTTGTTGACTAATATTCGATTATTATTCCAAAAATTAAGTGTGAGCGTGTTAAATGAAGCAAATAATACAACGTTTATTCACCTGGTGAAAAGACACTCATTCAACTCTGTTGACTAAGGAATCAAACATCAATCATCACTTATCGGTAATCAGTGGCCCACATATACACACTCACACACACACACACACACACGCAAAGAGCACAACAAACTTTATCCTCGGCATAAGCACGAAACGGCAGCTGATTCTTCATCTTACAGACTAAACTAAAAATAAAACGCCACTGTCAAATGAAGCACATCATTCAATTTACGCCATAACCGTTTGGGAATTACAAGTGCTGAATTGATTAGAGTCAGCGGTTGCCCCCTAGGCCAACAGCGTGGGAAAGACTTGCAAAAGGAGGTAATCAATAACTATTGCTTTAATTGAATAACTAAACGACTGTGGGATACCCTGCAGACTGCTCATAATAAAAGGTTAAATTATATTCGAAAAATCAATGTCTTGTTTAAATTAAACTAATAGGAAAATCAACTTGTAAAATAAGAAATACTATTTAAAAGGACTAGGTAAGTTTATACACCCTCAAAGACTAAATTTAAGTGAACGAGCTTCCGTTTTACTCTGCTCGAAGCAACAACCAATATTTACAGAACTCAATTAAAGAGCAATCAACCCATGAACCCATTCTATGAATTCAGGATCCAACATTTAGTTATAGAAAATGCCCGTAATGGCTTTAATTAAAATATTAAATAAATTTCAACTGCGGCGCAAACAACTTTTGAAGCTTGAGATGAAAATTGGAATTTAATCATTATCCGACCGAGTTTTGACTTTGCGAAATTGACCCACCAATTGTTGTAGACAGTTTGGCACTTTAGTTGGGCAACTTTAGTGGCAATGTGAATGCATTCACAAATTAAAAATTAAGTGAATAAAATTCTACTTCAATGTTACAATGAATTCGGGTCAGAAATCGCAATGTCAATTACTTAGACATCTATAGGGATGGCCATAAAAAAAGGAATTGCTTATCATGACAATTTGAAGAAGAAGCCCCCAATGAAATTGTATCTATTTTTTTCTGCCCATTGAAGTTGAATGTGTTGTCTCGAAACATGATTGATGTGTATTCTTATTTATGGCTGGTCAGAGAATACACATTCTTATCGTTTCGATTAGCTCAGTGTCCTTGGAACAGACTATGAATTTGACAAATGATTTCGTGTTGCTGGGCTATAAAAAACTTGCATCCTTCTGCATCGGAATGTTGGAAAGTGCAACAGCGTTTCCTAATAACAGAAGAAGTATACATACCAATGCATTATCCTGTGCCCCACTATTCCACTTTTATGGTTTCACATAACGATTTAGCCGACAACAGCAAAAGGAACTTTTTACAATGCACAACTTTTAAATTGATTGTAAGCACGAGCAGAAGCAGAAGCATGAGAAAAACAGGAAGCATTCAAGGAACTGGCAACATCAATCAAAACGCATTGTGCCGAAGCGCCAGGGTTAAGGATCCAGCGGGGAGAACACCACAACACACGTCAGGGAGGAGGCCAGCTTAAAACGAGGGAAAGCTAGCTCACAGTCCAATACACCCCACTACCTGTGGAAGCATTAAATTTAAGAATAGTCGAAGGAACCATTCTCGAGGTGCTTGCTGTGTGCAGCACCTACAACCAATACATAAAGACATCCTCTTCTAGCCGAAACGCTTCCTTTCCCAAGCAAAGTGTTTATATGTATGTGTCTCTGTGTGAGTGTGTGTGCACATGAGCATATTGCCTTCCCATGACGATGAAATACCCGAACTCGGTTCATAAACATAAAGCTAGAGATGTGCTCTTAAGAAAAGCAGAAGCTGAAGATGCCACAAATAATAATATTTCAAGCAATAGTTTACTCCATAAAGGATAAAATATTGTAATAGTTTGTACTAATGATGCAAGTGCAAACTTTGAATCGAGTTAACATCGAAATTTAAATGTGAACAGTATCGTTAAAATTAAATTTTTCTAATGAACAAAAGTTTTATACAGAATCAATTTAACTAAACAATGAAAAATTTGATTCCGCAATGAAATTGGTTAAGTTTAAACAAAGTTATGAGAGTTCAAATTTTTTTTACACAAATTTAAGTTTAAAAAATGATGTTGAAAAAAATGCAATGTTCCAAACGAGCCAAAATTTGATGCAGATTCCATTTTGAGCCCAAGCAATGAAAAAATTGGCATTCCGCAATGAAATCGGTTAAATTTTGACAAAGTTATGAGAGTTTAAAGTTGTTCAAGAATAAACACATAGTTATACAACTCCAAACTGTGAATCGTGTTTAATGAAAATCATTCCTGTAATTAAAGACACATAAACACGCAGTTCTCTTAAAATATTGATAAACTGGCTCATACCCTGTTGCTGAACAACTGGTACGGGTATAAAAAATATTTTACGAATATATTTGTTGACTCTCTTCTCTTTTTTTTGCAACATTTTTCATATTATACTTTTTGTTTGGCAGTCGAGTGTAAAAACGTTCACAGCTCGAGGTTGCCTTTGGGTTTCGCTGGCTGTTACTGTCCGCAGGCAAAGCTTAATGTCAGATGAACATTTCAATAATAATATCCTAGATATGCTTGTGGTCCGTGTCATATTTTGGCTTTCCTTCGTCGGTCAGGTCAGGGGCTTTATGTCCTTTTAAAATGTTATATTAAAATGTAAGCGTTGTGCAAATTCAAATAACTCAGAACACAACGCCCACTCCAATCGAGGTCCGGGTCCAGGGGGTTGACTTAACTGGTCATTGACTTTACCAACTTTATGATGCACTCAAATTAAATATACAACGTGCCATATAAATATCGTACATGAACCAACGTGTCTGGGCATGTGTGTGCTTGTCTGAGCTTGTTTCCAGCACATAAAAAGGACAACTTTTATTTGCCACACTCTCGGCAAGGCGCAGGCAGGCTCCGACAGGAGCCACAGCCGAGAGTTGGTCCTTTTTGCGGTGGCCCAGGCAGCTCCTGGTCCTTTGGTTAGTTTTCTGGCTTGCTCTGCTGATTAAACATATTGCCCAAAAAATAAAAGTGAGAAAAACCAAAACACACACGACAAACTTTAAGCCACTAAATTTAATTCACACCCAGAATTTACTTTAGTTTTTTTTATTTTTCTCCTTTCGAGCTGTGTTTTTTCGTGTTTAAATCCCTTTTTTTCATGAGCTTCGGGTGAATTGTCGCCCTGTTGCCAGCTTCCAGGCGGGTAGATAATGTATAATATGTTGCCGCCGGGTTTACATTTTAGTTTTACACTTGGCGTTGAAATAAACATACGACAATACCCCGAAATGCCCTCAAGAAAATAGCATAAAATGTCTGTGTATTCCCGAATACGATTTCGGCACAATTTCGCCAGAGCTCAAAGTCAGCTAATGTATAAATGCTTAGTCTGTAAAGTCGAAAAGTGACCAAATAACTTCTTGCTTAACTCAACCCATTAACATAATTTGCTTCCTATTTAAGCTTAAAGATTGAAAAGCTCATTTATAAAGATGTTCTGAATTCAGCACTTTTCCAACTGCTGGCGAAAATGTTTGCTGGAACATTAAATTATTTCTATAAGTTGACTTTTTATTTCGCTCCCTGCTTAAAAGGGTACGAGCTTTGATATGCAAGTTTTTATATGTGTGTGTGTATGTTTATGTTAAATTGTTTCGCATTCCCTTAGGGAAAAATAATTTCCAGAGAAACTGGCAACAGAACATATTAATACTTTTTCATTTACATTTGGGAGAGGTTGAAAAACTTGGGAACGATTTCGGGATTTGCTGTAAACTTTAGCAGTTGAAAAAGTTGGAAAAAAAAAATGGAAAACTGTGATGAAGAAATTTATTTGCGTTTTGTCCCCGAAGTTTCTGCATATTTTATCTGCAGACTTCGGAGTTAACTGCGACTAATGGACTTATGTTTCCCCAATTTACAAATTGAGATTTAGATGAACTTAAAATGTGTTTCTAATAAGCTTCCCTCTCAATTTAAATCCTCAAATAATCAGGTTAAGTCCCGAGGTTATTTGCTTAAATGCCACCCAAAATGTATGCAACAATATTTTGTACAACGATTTGAAGATTACTTCAAATACCCTTTGGATTTTTATTTTATTTCTCCAGGTTTTTTTTTTTTTTTTTGCTTATCGGGCAGCCAAAGTGCTGTTAACCTTACTCAAAAATCCTATCAGGAGCATAATTAGGTTGCCGGCTGAGCAGACAACGAAGCGAGCAGCTTGAACCACCAGCACCACCTGCCCCAGCAGATTCACCAGGCGGATTCAGGCACCGCTCATCCTTAATATTAATATTATTATAAATAAATTTAAAACGTAAACTTGCTTAGACCTCAAATTTCCAGCATCCATACACAATTCTTTAAACTGTCAGCTTTCAAAATGCTGGTGCGGGTGGAGCGGGTGGTGCTGGTGGTGCGGTTGCTTTGCGGCGGGCGTGAACCACATTATAAAGCGTAGGCTAAGCCCTTCTCGGCTCTGAAAACTGAAAAATGACACTTCCGCAAAAAGGCGACGAGCGGAAACCCAACGCAACCATCAAGGAAGGGCCTAAAACATCGAAAATTACATGGAACTCATATTATAGATTGGAACAGCAGCGTTGATGCCCTAACTAATATTACTCCAAGAGAGACAGTGTATAGATGAAGGAATTTATCGGTGTGGTAACCTAACCCAGCCTAAGACTACTTAAATATATTTCTTTGGACTTTGATCCTATAAATATCTAAAAACAAATAAGATGTTCAAAAGAACTCTTTCTCATTGTAAAAATATTATTCAATATATTTATTGAAGAAAAGACAAGTTAAAAAAAATGTTTCTCACTGTGGAAATGAATCAAAAGTGACCTTTAAAATGTAGGAACCGGGTATACAAAATTTCAAGAACTTTCTTAAACATAAGAGATGGTTCTGCGCGATTTAAATCTAAAAAAATCACATAAATTCAAGAACTTGATTATTCACAGCAATCTATGGACTAATTCTTCTGCTTTTCCACATTTAAATCTTCACTTTAAGTGTTTCCCAATTATTATGCCCAATCAGTTGCACATTGTCTGACAAAATGCTTATGCCCCAGGCAAGTGTACATACAACAAGCTAAGCAACTGGACGCAACTAAATTGGGCTTGTTTAAGGGTTTGAGTTTTTTGCTCTTGGGTTTGAATTTGATTTCCTGACTTGCTGTGTGTTGTCTGCTGCCTGAGGTTGGCTGCTTTATCAACATCGAAGAAGGCTGCTCTGGAAATCGACACAAGCTACTTTAATATTGGCTTGTGCTTTCCCCAAAAACGACTTAGGTAGCAACAGTAGCTGGTTCCCAGTATCTCTCACCCTCCTCGTCCATCACTCGTGCCTCCCCCGCGGCAACATCTTATCCTCTTTGTTTGGGATGACTCCGTGAATCGAATTAGCATGCAAAATCTTTTGTTTGACTAACAATGTGTCAAAGTGTGTGACGAGAGCGCGTTAGTCTTTGTCAAGCTTCGGCTTTGGCTTCGGCTACTGCTTCTGCTTCTGCCGCCGCACTTCGACTGACAGCCTCTCTGGAGCCCTCGGGCCATTAGAATGATAGAGTCACAGCTTCACCTTCAGTTCCAGCTCCAGCTCGACAGTCCCCAACTGTGGACACTGCTGCTTAACTAAATTGAAACCTCAAATGAATTATTGTTATGGCCAATTAAATACTTTCAATTCGGCACAAAGCTCTAGCTATTCACTTAACGGTTTAGGTTAACCGCAGAATACAATTAAAATAATAAATTTTGTTTTATGCACAACATAAATGTATAGAAATATCAGCTCTTTAAAGGAAAACACTCAAATGTATCTCAGAGAAGTTAAAGAAAACTCGAACTATCCTAATAAACATCAATTACACGTTTCAATTATCTTAAACAAACTGAGAATCTGCTTGTAGATAACTTACTTTTACTTTATTTCATGCATTTTAATTATGAAATCATCAAATCATGTTTTAATCCGTTTTTAATATCAATTTTATTCTGTAGGGAGTATCTCAATAAAGTTCTCAGTTGAGAAATATCTTTGTTTTGTAATGTATTTCTTTCACTTCATTAAAATATACATATTTTTAAGACTAAGGCGAATTAAGTCTGAATGGGGAAACTTAACAGCGCTCTTTAACTCATGAATTTAAAAAGAAAAGAGAGCTAGAAATCGACAGAACTTATTTGGCCATGATTAATGGCATTCATATATCTATGGTGGCATCAGATTAGGGTTCATTTTTCAAAAAATGTATTAGGAATTTCATTAAAGCAGCATTAAATTGCAAATGTGTCCTATTCCCTTTCCCCATAGCCACATCGCATTTCAGCTAATTATTTATTCCTGCGGTCAGTTTTGTGTTTGCCAACTCTATTCAATTGGGTCGCATTGTAAATGGAATGAGAATGAGTATTGTGCTGGGATGAGATGGGCCTTGGGAATGTTGTTCATCTTACGATATTGTTTGTCATCTATTCTAGCCAAAGTGAGGCTGCTTAATTAATGTTCGTTTGCTTTGATGATGTTGCTGCTGTCGATGTTCTGGTTTCTGTTGTGGTTGTTGTTGCTGTGGCTCGTTCATTGTGTTGACCTTTTAGCAAATGCAACTTGAACCACTGTAAAGGAAGGGGGACGCCAAGTAAGTAGTCCAACAGCTTGTGCTAAATTAGCAAACGACATAGTCAACATGGCCAACATAGCAGCATGCCCCATGCCCCATGCCCCATGTCGAATGCCACACAGCAAGGCCTGCTAACCCACAAAAGAACGTGCAATGCCGACACCATTTACAGCTGCTTCCCCTCAACTCTCTCTCCTCGCTCTCTCTGTCTTCTACTCGCACCATCTCCATCTACATTCCTGACGCCTTTTGCGCTGACACAAAACATAATGCCGACGGGCAATGCTCTTTTAAGCACGCAGCCCTCTGAATGGGCCACTGGGTGGTGCACAGACTGTTTGCGGTGACTGTCTAGCGAAAGTGCCTCAAATGCGCGTAACAATGATGATTATATTGTATATACTCGTACTCGCACTCACGCTCACACTCACACTATAAAAAGGCAAGAGAGCTTCTCTCATCAGGATTGTCACTTAACTAAAAAACGACAACAAACAAAGAGATAAACAAAAAACAACTCTCTCTGACAGAGACGTTGACTTTAACGCGGCTTTCATTAGTCGTAGGTACAGTCAAGCCACCCACTGAAACCACCTAGAAGGGTCCATAAACGTCCCGCTGATAGCTTCTTTATGATAGTAGCTTCTTGGGTCCAACGACAGCTGACTATGACACTCGTTGAGCTCAAAATTATGCAAAGGCAGCTCGAAAAATATATTTTAAATTGAAATTCTGTTTATCGCGCTGACAAAATCGCCCATCAGACCAAACAGAAAACCCAAAGTTCGCTCTTTCCCCTTCAAAAATCTGACGACGACTCTTAGCACACATTGTGGCCTGATTGTCCCTTGGTTTGGTTTCGGCCTGACATGGCCTGGCTTTGCGTCTACTTTTCGGGGGTAATTCAATAAAGTGGAAAATGATGCTCATCGTCAACGTAATTTGCTTTCGTGGTTTGCACAAATCGTACCAAGAAGGCCAAACTGACTACTGACATGAGCACTGAATTCAGAGTGAGAGGGAGATAGAGAGCAGAAGTAAGGGAAAGAGAGAAAGAATGTGGCACTTCAATGCAGTTAATCGGTTCTTCATATCACATCAAACAGACGCCGAAATCGCCGAAAGTTGTCATCATCATCAGCGGTAACATCCTCATCCTTTGTGGGTAACAGCTGTTTCTAGAGATGGACATTTCTCCCCTGCTAAAATATTTCGTGCTTGACATGGCGCCCAACGTGTGTTTGTTAATTTTGGAATATTCTTAATCCCTCTGCGAGGAGATCATGTATTTTTTCCATTCAGGACAATTCATGCAATCTCGGCCCCAACGTGTGTAGAAATTTTTTAGTCGCCAATAAAAAGCAGCTGTGACTTTTACGCGGCGCCCAACGAATGCCTAATTTTTTCTGCTTTTGTAATGTGTATACTTTTTTCAATTTGATCAGAAATGTTTTTTTTCGAATTTGTATACCTATGACTTTTTAGCATGTGTGGTTAAAGATGCGTTTGTTTTTTTTTTAGTGGCGCCCAACGTGTGTCGCCTTTTTCACAACTTTTAGTCTGCTTAAAACAATTACAATATTTCCAATTCGCATTAAAAGAAGAATTGTAACTACTTTGTTTTTGGATTTAGAACACATCGCCAGCTTGGCAAGGCGATTACTAGTGGCATTAACAGTTACTAGACGCGTGCTCATCAAGTGGCATCAAGTGATGAGGCTCGAATAACTAACTATATAGGATATGATGAGCCCATGTCAAAGAAACCAGGCAACAAAACCCGAGCCGAAAACACAAAAACCCAAACCAAACTCAAACTCAAACCAAATCCAAACGAACTCAACCGAACTGAAGGCAACTCACACAAAAGGCAACTGAGTGGCTGTGATGCTGCTGATGATGAGGTGTGTGTGTGAGTGTGTGTATGTGTGTGTGTGTGTGTGTGTGAGACGACCCCATTACGTGCCAAAGCACTAAAAACAAGCGCAGCACCAACAGCCACCACAGGGTATTTCACGCTGTGTATGTTTGCGCTCGTAAATTTTTGTCATATTTTCTCGTCTTTCACGTTCAAACTTTTTTCCATGATTTTCATCTTGTTCTTGTTGTTGCTCTTCTTGTTAATGCGTCCGACTTTGTTAAGTTTGGTATTCTTGTTTTTCTTTTTGTTGTGTTTTTCCTCCTTTTTTTTGTTTTTATATTTTGTATTTTAGCAGCCCATTAAAAAATGCGGCCACACGCACAGTTTGACATGCACTTTTAATCGATTACAAAGGAGAACGAGCAGCAGCAACAATAACAACAACATGGTGCTGACATTTTCTTGGCACACGATTTTCATATTTGCAAAAAAGAAAAAATACATATTTTTTTTTATATTTTAACTTTTTTTGCTTGGCACACATTTGAAATAAGTGTCTGTGTGTGTGTTGTGTTAAGGTGTGTTGCCTTCGGGGGCCTTGTTAATATTGTTATTGTTGTTGTTGTTGCTTAACTGCCACTGTCGCTGCCGCTGCTGATGTGTGCGGTGCGATTAAAATTTATTTTTGCAGCTTTAATTGAATAATAAATTAAGCGAATGTCGTGCGGTCTGTCTCCATCCACGTCCACGTCCTCGTCCCGACACAAAAAGGCTCAAGACAGTGAGTGAATGTATCGAGCTATCGAGAAAGTAACGGTAACTGCCAAAAGCAACGAGCCCGAGACACATGTAAGTACAAAACACTAGACCATAACGGGCTCAACAACTGTAGTTAGGAAGATTAGGTGTCTATGGAACATACAAGTGTCTTTTCCTCTGTGTCGCTGTGTATGTGTATGTGTGTGTGTGTATTTGTGCCAGGTCGTTAGAGCCAAGTATAAATGCACTAGCTCGTAATTAACAAACAAATTTCGTTACAGTTTAAATGGGATTTTGTGGGAGAATACATGAGAGAGTTCTCTAATTGGTATTCTGGATGCATACAGGTTTATTCTAACCACTCTTAACTAAGGAATACAAAAGCAAGAGACTCAAAAGAGATTTAAAAGTGGAGAATAGTAGTTTTTAAGTTTCTACCTTTGCACCGACCAGTTAAATAATTTACCTTTTTAAGAGATGTCCGGACTTTAAGCTTTTGTAATCCTAATAATCCTTATTATCTCCATTAAAAATAGTACCATATTTCTTCTTACATACTAAAGTCACAAGTTACATAAATAATTTAGTTAAAACCTCAACAGCTCATAATGAAAAAACTTTTTTCAAGTGTCTAAGCCTTATTTTCAACTTTGTATTTTTAAAACATTTTTATTTCCTTTTTTCTCTTATTTATTCATATTCAATTCATGTAGCAAATTTGCTGTAGAAATTTACGGAAAATTGTAATTCAACCTTTGGGAATAGAAATTTTTACCGCTGTCTAGAATGGATTGCTATCACATGTGATGCAAATAATCAAAATATATATATAATCATAACAATAATAATAATAATAATACGGAGCTTGTGTGGAAGCTTGTTTTATTCCCTGTATTCGTTTGCATATTTTAACACGCTTTGTTACCTCCAAAAAAATGCGAGAAAAAGCAAATGGAATATGTCGAAGCCAGAGATGGAATAACAGGTAACTGATAAGCTCCAGCGGGCAATGCATGCAATCAACAAAAAGTGTACACAAGCTGTAAAATAACAACAAGATTAATGAAGAAAAGCAAAACTTTAAGCGAGGGAATGATTAAAAGAGAAGCGCAAATTTCTCAAAGGCCAAAAATAATTGCAAAGCATTTAACGTAACGAACCAAGGAGGAGGGAATGTTAAAGAAAAGTTGAGAAGCAAATGAAAAGGCATTAGAAAAATATGAAATTAAATTTGTTCTGTTCGTCATTTTTTTGTTTGTCCTGGCCAAAACAATTTTGTTCCGAATGGAAACGTTTTAAGAGCATCCGTATGAATTAGGGTAGAAATCGGCGCTGGTTGGTTGACAGATGGGGAGAACAAGGGGGATAAGGAGAGGGAGGAGACTGCTTAGTGCTGCATATTTACCAGATAACAGATACCCAGATAGACAGACAAGGCTATGACCATGGCCAGAATCTATATGTATATACAAAATGCATAAGCTGCTCAGAAGTTAAATCGGTTTATGCGACAGCTGAAAGTTATCGGGGAGTTACTATGAAGACTACAAAGTGGGTGGTGGGAGGTGGGAGGGGTTATGGCGACAATGAAACGCACTAAATCATAAAGGAAACGATGCCATAAACTGCTCCTGTTGCTCTTTTAGGAATACCAAGTGAAGCAGGAGCAGCAAGTGGCTGTCAATGCATTTTGGGTAGTGCTTAAGATAAAATGCGGGTCTTTAGGTCTTTGCCATGGAAGCCAGAGTCAGTTAACTGCCGCAACTTTCTAGGGATTACGCACACAAAGAAAGAGAGAGAAAGAAAGAAAGCCAGATAGAAAGAGGGAATATGAAATGAAATTCAAACCAAATTTGTGGCATTTTGAAAGCTATTTGCTTATTTTTCTCTACAATAGTTTATGACATTCCCAATACCGCAGAATTGAGGCTACAAACGATAAGCCTAACATTAAACTTTAATTAAATTTTAATACGTGCTAAACCTCAAAAATCCAGTCACAATTTGAATACTTTGGCAGTTTAACCAACTGAAACTAACCCAATTTTGCTCTAATTTACATTTATATGATTTTGGTAACTGTGTATTTTCAAATGAATGCCAATATCAATTTGAGCTGGGTCCCATCAATAATTCCTTCACTTTTCTCCCGGATCCCAGCATCGAAAGGGTTTTTCCTTTGCTTCACTTTTCAAATTAAAGTCCACAACTTGTTGACAACAGAACTACTACAGAAACGATGCCAAGTTATTTTTCTGTGAGTCTTTCGACACACACACACACACACTAAACAGAATTCTTTTCTTCATTCAAATATTCCACATATTTGAGACGTGTTTCCCCAATCTCCACCCTCAGGCAAATATAATCGAAGGGGAGTTTCAATTCAGCCCTCGCAATGTTAAAATGAACTTGTCACTGAAATTGTCTGGAAATTTTAGCAATCAAATTGGCAGGAGTGAACTAATTTGAATGAGTATGATAGACTCAAGAATACCCTGTACTCTTTAAAGCATAATGAATGTTTGAGACAATCTTATTCCTTTCTTAAACATATCCACAGATTTTTCAAAACCAACTTCAATAAAATTTACAAAAGAGGTAATAGGATAATCTACATTCCTTAGACAATTATGAATAATAATATCGATTAGTTAATTTATTGCTATTTCCTTATCTATTTCTTAGCTACCCACAAGAAACAATCTTATATTGATTTGATGTTAATGTAAAAAAAGTAGACTTAATTCCCCAAGTTAAATTTAAGTTACTTCTTTCAAATGTTACACAGCCACCCGTTAGCCGCATATACCCCACATTGGTTCATTCTAACGCAAGTTATTTAAAATTGCCATATTCCGTTCTCGTATGCGTGTAAACAGGTGAGTTCACTGCTGACTCTTGGCCAATAAGGGTAACCAATATAACGTATACGATCTGTGGGCCAAAAAAAGATGGAAATATTGTCAGACTGAAAACAGAAAACTGGTTAAAGGGGAGATAACGTGAGGTGGAATTGAACACTCGATTGATTTTTTGAAAAGCTCCCTCAAAATTCTGATTCAGTTTTTGCACTGTTTGCCCAGCTGTCGATTGTCAACAGTGAAAAACAGTGAAAGCCACAAACAAAATCAAGCAGTGCTATGCAAATTTTCATATCCCCCATTTCAGAAACCTCAAAACGAAGACAAATAAAACAAAATCAACAAACGAAACGTTAATCAAAAGTGAGCGAATAATTCTTGTCACTTTGTTTTTTAATTTGTTGATCTGTCAACGTGTCACAATGAATGTAAATTTCATAAATGAAGTACTGAAATTACACACACATACACTCAATCAATACCATCAATAATAAAATGCAATTACAATTGCGAATGAAATTGAACAAACATGGGCAATAGGTGAACACAGGAGAGAAACACACACATCACAAAAAAAGGTCACACAAAATTCATAGCTCAGCAGAGCGCATTGAATTACATTTGCAAATTGCCGTTTAACTTGCAAATGCAATTTGCAGTTAAAGATACAGATACATTTATACACTTCAAGAGACAATTTCGAATGGAAATAGAAGATGAATATCAAGATGTATTTCGAGTTACACTAATTGTAGATGTATTCACATTTACTGCATTGCGTATTCTGCAAAGAGATTTATTACCCATTCCTGGCTTATGATGATTTTTATTTAAATATAAATCCCTTTAAACACATTTGATTTAAACAATAGTCAAAGATTACACAAAGATTAAAATTCAAAGCAATAATTTACTAACGTTAGACGATTCAGTTCAATAATGCTGTAAATCAAGAGTTGATTAAAATGTTAAGATATTTTAATAACATATTTATTTGCAGAGGAATTCATTTTTATTTTATTGAATAATTTCGATAGAAATGAATTCACTTTCAAAGAATTTACTCTACTTTAATATTTAATAAATGTATTTTATAAATTCATATAAATGCAATAAATGATTTACAATTAGTTAAGATGCAAAGATTCACTAAAGTTATGTTATACATATTTAAGTAGATAACTTTGACTGTTTTTACTTTCAAATGATTTATAGGCTCTGACTGATAAGCTAATAAATCTTAAACTTCAAAATAATTATCTGAACTCTTATGTATTTATTAAAAGTTCTTTTATATTCATTTTTCTTGTTTTAAATTCTTCAGTCTTTGCAATTAAAAATTCCCAAAATTTATTGTTAAATTCTAAAGAAATGTTTGCTAAACTTGCTTTGCTTTAACTACTTGCGTTCAACTAATCCCTAAAGTGCACTTAATATGATATCGTTGACTCTTACTATTTACATCTGTAATTATCTAAATCTTAAGTTGAGCAGAAACTCAACTCTCAATGTCCGTTGTGTGCAATTAAAGGTCAATTAAAGATGGATAATTAATACATCACTCGTCTTATGAATTTGGAATTGACTAAGATCTTAGAGTTAAAGCCACAAAATGTCAGTTGTCTTTAAGGCCCCTTTCTTTAATTTAACATGCATCTGATGAGAATTAAATTAAATGTGATAAGAATCCAATTTCAGTTAACAGAATTGTAAATCATATTTTATGCCAACTCAGTCGACAGTCTGTTACAGGCTGTCAATCACAGTCTATCCTCAAGTTTTTGAGATACTTGCAACTCTTGGTGGCACATTTATAATGCAGCAGGTGTTGTGCCCCGTTTCACAGTGCCTCAAATTGATCCCGATGGGGAGACCATTTAAGTTGAGACTTGGGCAAACATTGCAGCCAGATTTATTTATTTATTTATTAATTTTATTACGCGGATTGCGGCAATTAAAATTTCAGACGCAATATTTGTCATAAAGCTTTATAAATTCATGTGGTCATAATAAAGATTCAAAATTTAAAAAGTAGAAACGCTTTAATCTAGTTGAGACGTGTCCCTCTCTCCGTCTCTCTCTAGTTGCCACTTGGTACTTGCTACTTGCCACTCGCTGAGTCTCGCAGAGACATTCAGTGGCGCTTATGTTTAATGCATGCCACAGTCAGCGTGGCAGTTGTAGCATAAACTTAACCAGGCAACAACTGCCGACTGCCGACTGTGGACTGGTCTTAATCGCCGAGCCAAGAGTTGAGACCAAGAGACCAGCAGACGTCTCCAAATGAAGGAGCAGCCGAAGGGGGCGGGAGGGTAACGCCCCTGTGGCTACAGAAACTGTCATCCTCGCACTTGGCTTTAATATTCAAATGGCAACCAACCCAAAGCAATTGTAGCAAACGCAACGAAAAACAAAAAAATAATCGAATTGGAACCAAAAAAAAAAAAAAACAAAACAAAAAAGTGCGACGAGCAACAGACGAGATGGAAATGAAGATGAAGTTGAAGATGGAGTTGTTGTAGCTGTTGTTATGTTGTAGTTGTAGTTGTAGTTAGAGATGGTACGTTGACAGCTGGAGCACGACGCGACACACACAAATACACACATATACAGATACAAATTCACATACTATACACAGACTCTCGACACGCACAGAGCTGAAAAGACGTTGTCCCGGGTTGTTGTCCCAGAGCGACGACGACGACGACGGTGGAGACTACAACGTCGCACAGCCGAAATTACACTGAAAACGTTTGTGAATCTGAACTCCAGACGAGGCAGCAATGCCGAGCAGAGCCAAAACAGACCGCCGAGGAGACAGACAGACAGACCGACCGACCGACAACGGGATCATATTAAACGAGCGCCTTCAATTGAGAAATATATCTCTATGGTAAACGAACGACAAATCCACGAGCAACTATAGGCCAAAGGGGGAGGGAGGAAGGCAGCTGCTTGAGGGGAAACACAATTGTCCATGCAAAATAGCCAAATAGCCAGAGAAATGTATTTTGGGCCAACAGAGCGCCAGAGAGCGCAAGCTTCATTCACAAACTGAAGGAGAGAGAGTGCCAGTTCACTAATGACAGAGAGAGAGAGAGAGAGAGAGAGAGAGCGTGAGCTTTTTCCAGGCAACTCTCACTGCGCATAGACCAAAAAAAAAAAATTTTAAAAAAACAACTGCAAACGACAAACTGGAAAACTGTTAATGTAAAATGCCTTTCAACTCTCACGCAATGTCGGCAAGTCTTTGCCATGTTTTTGCTTTCTTTCTAACCATCTATCTATCTCTTTCACCTGCTCCCACAACATTCCAGCAAACTGAACTGAGAGCAACAACAACAACAACTGACTGTAATGCTTATGACGCTCACAGATTTGCTGGCTTAGCTACAAACTGTAGTACAACTCACAGATACATAGATACATGCGTACTCATAGATACACAGATACATATAGCCATAGAGTGCTTGACTCTGGACTTATGATTTTCTGACTCGTAATTGAAATTGCATGCATTATTAGTTTTGGGCTTCGCACTAGAAAGACACAAGCTATTCTTCTAGAATCCCTACACTTTATCCCACCCCCACCACTATTTTCAAGCCCCCCCTCTAAGCTCCATCAAAGTCGACCAGCAGCCAACTGTTGATTGAGTATTTGAAATGCCTGTGGGAAAAGTCGTTGCCTTAGATACTCATACACTCAAGCATTTCCTTTATCAGTTGTGGTTGAATTTCAATTTCGTGTTGCGTTGGATTTTGGACCTTTGTTTGTGGGTCATGGGCCATGTAGCTGCTTAATGAAGCGCTTTACTGGTCAATAGCCGCAGGCACCTGGCCGAAAACGCTCTCCACTTAACGGCTAAGGCCAAGACCGCTGGGGCAAACGTTTTTGGCCTTAAGATTCGAAACGTTAACGCTTCAAGTAATGCAATTGCTTTCACAATTGAACAATGAAATTGAAGCACTTGAATCTCTGCTTAGTTTCTTTATGTTTGTAAATCAAAAATGTAAGTCTTGCACTCTTTTAAAATAAACAACTTAAATTTAAAAATATGTAAACACAGATTAATGTTTTTTAGAATTTTTGGATCCCGACAATCAGTTATAAATTTTGAGGAAAAATATAAGTTTCTCAAAGGTTTCAAGATAACTCATTATATACTACATATAAACTTTTCTTGCTTAAAACCAAATATTTGATCTGACCCGACTTTAAATTAACATAGCTTGGGCAAAATTAATCTCTTTGAAAGGTATTAAACATATTCAAAATTTATTCGAATCATCAATTTCTAAAATTTAAAAGACCATGAGCTGAAATTTGCCAAACAGAGAGAGATTCTTTTGCTATTAAAATGCAATTGTAAAACAATAGCTAGATTTGTTGGTGTTCAATAGAGTTGTTTATTGCATCAGTTTTGAGTTTCGTATATTTATGTAATTAAATTTATTTTTGTTCATTAATTATTGAGAGAACAGTTTCGCTTCGTTTTCTTTTTTAATAGTTTAAATAGTATACAATTCTCTTAACTATACAATTTAAAATCAGCTATAAATATATGAAAAGAATATAACTATATTAAATAGGGAAATCAAACATAAACAAAACCAATGCTTCACGCTTCGCATATAAATATTTAAATATATATCTATATAGTAAGTATGTTATGTATGTATGCGTGTTTTGTATGCATGTATATATTAATATTAATAATAATTTTCATTCTCATGAACCTTCATTGTAAAAACTTAACAAATGTTTTGCAAACTTTATCATTATTCCATTTGTTTATGTTTATGGATAAATTTTGTTGTATTTATTGCAAAGCGTTAGATCATTTTGTATTTTCTTTTTATTTTGTATTATGTGTGTTGATCTTAGAAATAATCGTAAGTTGTAATTTATTTATAGATACAATATATGTATTAGTTAATTATGAAATGTTTATTATGTATAATGCTTGCTGAGAGATATTCAAAATATACAAGAGGCATTACCTTTTATGATATACAGAAGAAAACACCGTTCATATGTCTCATTAATATGTATGTATGTGTGTACACTGACCCCTTCCCTTCAATTCCCTTTCCTTCCCTAGTCAACCCCCTTTTCCACTCCTTTTTCCCCTTTAAGAAGTTAACAACTGTTTACCATAACCGTGAGGAAAAGAAAATCATTTTCAAAAGTGCCTGACTTTTAACTGGTTTTATGCTCAAGCTAAAAGGAAAATGTTTACCAGAGATTTTCTATGCAAATTTAACTTGCTGTCTGCTGCCTATATTTCCCACCTCCCTTCTAGCACGTTGTCGATTTCAGGTTGAAAATAATTAAAGCAACGCTGAGTTTCCTTTGCTTAAGGTATATGTTATTTGTAAGTTATCCACTTTACCAGCAAATGATTGAAATTAAAAAAAGAAGTAGTGGAAAGAAGCATCAGACAGCAGGCATCTGTTGGGAAATTTCCTTTGTTTTTGATAAGTTGAAAGTTAAAGTTTACACAATGTTTTTCGGTTCGTGGCATCGTACCTATTAGCTGAAAATTTAACACGTGCCCTTAACAAGCGATTTGGCAGCGTTTGCTTGAATGAATTTTAAACAGTTGCCAACTTTTTATTAAGTATACGTAACTGGACAGTCTAAAACACAAAGAGTCTTCTCTCTGAAGTGTGGGGCTCTCCTAATTAGGCAATTACAAAGCTTATAAGTAAAAATAAATTTAAAAACAGGAACCGTTTGCGCAGCACGCACCAAAGTCGAGTGACTTGAGTTCGTTTTTATGGTATGGGGGCGTTAAGAGATAATTCTTAAATGGGAAATGCTAAAGGAATTGAAAAATTCTTAGGAAAATAAATAGCTAAAGGGAAAGCGGTTGCATTTTCTAAATGCATATAAGGTTAATGCAATACAATTTTCCGCACAGGCAGAAATAGGTAAGGAACCTTGACTTTAAAGTGTTGATATTATTCAAGGTATTATATACATTTCTCTGCCTATTTTGTAAAATGGATCGATAAATTTCTTAAATCAATTATAAAATTTTTGTTGTGCCGATGCATTATTAACTTTAATAATACTAAATATAGCTCTAGGTAATATGTATGTCATGATATGGCCAAATAATGGGTAGTCTACATGTATTAGATATTGCGTGTCATAAGCCCCTTGCCACCACAAAAAAGAGTTATTTTTCTCGATTTTTTACAAATTTTTTTTACATTTTTAAGAAGGTTAATTTGTTGGAAATTGATATGACAACAGCACAAAATTATTATTAATGGAAAAAAACGGGTAAGCTCTGAGAAAGAATTATATTTTTTGCGGTGGCTAGAGGGTGTTATAGTTATAGCTTCAATTAGTTATGAGTACTCATACTCATATTCATACGTATGCGAAGATAGGTTTCTAAATATTGCTTAGATGGGTTTTTTTTGTTTTTTTTTTGGGTTGGTTTGAGAATCGTTTTAAAGAAACGCCTTCTTGGTGGCCTCCAGAGTGGTGCTGGTGGTGGTTGTGGTGCCGGTGCCGGTGCTGTCCTTGCCCAGACTGGCGGTGGTTGACACCGCTATGCTGGGCACCACCGCTGGCAGTGTTCCCGATGTGGCCGCTGCCGTCGCCGTTGCTGTTGCCGTTGCCATCGCAGTTGCAGCTGCCGCCAATGTTACCGGTATTGTGGTGGGCATGGTGGTGTTGATGGTGTTGTTGATGTTGGTGATATTGCTGGCTGCTAACTGTGTTGGGAAACGTGGCTGAAAGGTGGGCTTACCCATGGCCAGTGCCGGATTCAGATCCAACATGGTGCGTGGACTCATCGCAACGATGCTGGCACCCAATGGACCTGTGAAGAGTTGAGCAACTGTTTGGTTTTAGCGCAGTTTGTAGGGGACACAGAGAATGTACAATGTAGTACAGTAGATAGAGAGAGAGAGACAGAGAAGGAGAGACAGCGGAAAGAGAAAGAGAGAGAGAAAGATTGGAAAGAGAATAAAAACATATTATTATTTCATATTTAGTTAAATTTAAAAAAAAAAATCAAAACCAATGTCAATAAACTTGTTTCAAAATTCATAGGATAGACGCAACGCTATTAGTGTTGGTTAATACTGGGTGCACTTGATGCTACTACTCATTACAGGTTGTGGGGGGAAGACAAACAACACACTAACACACATACAAACACACACACGCTGACACACAGAGGGAGTTTGACAGGCAGCTTGGCACATGGATAGTTTAGATATTATACATACAGAGAAACTTAAAGTTATTAACAACTAACTAGTTTTAATGACACTCCAGTGTTGGTTAAGTGGTTCACACACATGCAGCATGCAGCACTGAAAACCATAAGCTACTTTTGGATACTTTTAAATACTTTGGAGAGGGTTGCTTTTCAAGTTCGGCAAAACTTTTCGAATCAACGCTGGATAGTTTAAGGTGTGAAGGTTGCGGTTGCGGTTACGGTTACGGTTGCGGTTACGGTTACGGTTTTTGGTTACGAATCGGTTTTTGAAGGTTACTACAAACTAGATTTAGTTGAAATTTAATTATTTTTGTTAGGGGGGTTGGTTGCCAGCGCACCTACTCTACATAGAAATGCTTAGATATCGTTTAAGGATTAAAGTAGAGTTCAAGTACAGTTAGAGTTAGATAGATATAGAAAAATAGTGGTTAACCAACACACCCGCCCAGCTTAATCCGTTACATTTTATTGCATGGCCTGAGAGAGCATGAGAGATGAGCGTTTAACGATAACGATAGCGATTACGATTGCGATTCAAGTTTTACATTTTTCATGTCCTTCATATTTTTTTGATTTTATCTTTATATTTTGATTGATTTGTATTTTGAATTTACTCTGTTGAGTTTCTTTTTTTTTGTCTTTTTGGTGCTTGCATTTGAACTGTGTTTTCTGTTTCGGTACTTTGCTTGGAATACAAATTACAAAATATGAACTGGTTAGTCGAAACTGAAGGCCATATCTGAAATACAAAAGTTCGAGATAATACAAAGGTTCGTCTAAATATGCTTGTTTTGTTTTTGTTGTTGTTGTTGTTATTGCGAACTAAAATATATATAAAAATTTAAATACATAATCAAGTACATATAGCTAATTATATGAATATTCTGAAAATATTCCGATAGGATTATAATTAAAATACATAAAAGTATATAATATACACACACACACAGACATCACACTCACACACAAAAGATACACATCAAAAGTCTTAGAAGAGAGAATAGAGATAATGACGTATATTTGTAGAGTAGATGTAAATATATGTATGTATGTATGTATGTATGTATGTATAGATACTTTGGAACGAACGAACGAGCGAGCCAAAACTGTCGAACAACACGTAAGTTTACGATGCGCAATATCAATATATCAATATATTATATAGAAGAGAAAACACGTAGAAAATTACAGATATGTATATATGTATATAGTATTGTAGTTATACGATCATATATAGTATATATACGATAGATAGTAGTAGTAGGTGTTGGTAGTAGAGTAGCAGACGCCGCCGAGTTTGGCACGTGTATTGTATCATAACATATCATATTATGGACTCCAAGTGGGCCAACGTACCACGATTAGGATCTCAATCCAGACCGGTTCCATTAACAAAGGGTCTTTCAACTTATTTGTCAGATTAATTATAAACTTGTACTTTCATTTAAATGATAATGCATCCAGTTTCAGCTCCATTTATGGGTTCTTCAGTTTGCTTATTTGCAAAATTTTGTTTTAATAGGGTTCTTCTTGGGGAAGGGGTTCTCTCTGATCTCTCATTCGTTGGTTCTGGTGCAGAGTTTTTCTTTTTGCTTTTTTTGTAGTTCGTGTTGCTCTTTTCTGTTTCTTGGCTTAGAGCAGCCTGCTCTTTTTGCCATCTCGGGGTTTGCCAATCATTGTTGTATATTCATCTAAGTATTTACATAAGATTTTGGATTTTGGTTGGGTTTTTATCAAAAATTATAAAAGTATTTGGAGCAAAAGTATATTTTTAAAATAAGTTCGAAAAAGGCTTATAATTAATATCACAATATGAATAAATACATAGAATATGTTTGAAAAATAAGCCCCAAAGAGCCATAACTTAGGGGCAATGACTTTAATATACAATTATGGACTTATATTCTTGAACTCTGTATCAAGAACTCAACTAAAAGCGTTTGATAAAAAAAAGCTACTGATGGATATAATGAGTGTTGACTGGAGATCTGTAAGCTCGGGGAGCCTTATTTCAGCAGCTTTGAAAGCTCTGGGAGTATCTCCAATCCACAAATGTATGGCGAAAAGCTCTGAAATTGAGCAGCGTTAAACGAAAGCTAAGCTTGAACGTGGATCGATAATGAGCTTTTAAATGATTTGTGAAATTATGAATGCATTCGTTGTAATTACATAGAATACATATATACACGTACATTTCTGCTTGCAAGGTTTTCAAATATTATCTTAATTTAATATAATTAGTCAAACTTATTGAGAGAGCATTTGAACTTTTTTTGTGCAAGCTGTTGCAATAATTTTGGAGCATTTGTTTCGAATAGATAACGCCTAGAAGGCCAGGGACAGGACAGACAGCACAACAACTGCTAGATGATTGAGTTTAAGAGCAGAACTCAACAAATAAAACTTCATTGAGTAATATGTGCAGCAGTGCAAGCTTTGAGCTTTCGTGAATGGCTTACAAACTGACAACATATCAGTTGTCTTCAAACTGGTCTTTGAATACTACATAGAAGCGTACGTTAGGTGTTTCCAGGTGTTCCCCTGGGAAGGGGGTGCTGAAGCGCAGCTCAGTTGTAAATTTGGTGCTGATGGACGTGAATCGACGACGCAACCAAACACTCACCTGACTTGGGACTGACCAGATCCTTGGTCTTATTGTTCATGCGGCGTGGTCCGGTGCCGCCAGAGCCCATTGGACCGGAGTGTGGACCAGAGCCTGGAGTGCCGCAACCACTGACACCACCGGGAGCACCTATTAAAATAGATAACGTCATTAAATTCAATTAAAATCAGGTAACTACAATTGCATCTATAATAAAATAAATCTAAGAACATGCTAGCATCTCATAAGCTTTTATATTCAATTATTTTAGACAGTGAAATAATCTATCATAATCATTAAAAGTAGTCGAATGTCAAACACATTTCACACACCTGAATTATTTTTAAAATAACTATAGTGAAAGTAAGAGAATATTTTTATCTTGGCTACACTCTTTAATTGATCCAACTGAAAAGTAGTGTTGCTTTGCTGAGCTCTCAAGTGAGCTTTTTTCAAATTAAGCAATCATATTTCACGAAATTATACCCGTATATGCACTATGCCAGATTGTGCATTTTATATTTAAATATATATGTACAGATTTATATGAATATACTAGAAATATAAGAAAGAAATGTGTGGAATCTTAGCTATAGTTCTGGGAATATTATGTATATTTATGTGTTATAGGTGAACTGCCGTCCACAATGATAGCGATAACCCTAGAACTTTTTCTCCTGATGAAATATAAGAAAGAAATGTGTGGAATCTTAGCTAGAGTTCTGGGAATATCATGTATATTTATGTGTTATAGGTGAACTGCCGTCCACAATGATAGCGATAACCCTAGAACTTTTTCTCCTGATAAGCGTCTCCAGTTGCCCCTATATAATAGGTCCCTGGCGCGAATCGGGCTCAGTTGCAAAAGGCACTTCTATCCTAAACATGAAATATTTCGCTTTTTTAATTCTGTTTATCATTGTGCTCAGCACCACTTTGGCGTGTGATACTCTAAGTAAGTCTAGGAACATTTTCCTCATTTCCGAATAATAAAAGAAATCGCTTTTTTAATTCAGGACCATGTTGTAGAAGGGACCGGATTACAGGCCGTTGTATCTCCTTGCTTAAGCTCGAATCATCGAATCGTCTGTAGATGCGCAATATACTAACTGACTTTTTTATAAACATAAAATGGTTTTCTTTGACATGTCGAAAATTGGATACCGCAGCAGAAAATATTCTAAAAATATATTTCGAAATTTGAAAAAGCGTCACACTTTTTTTAAGTGGGACTAACTGATAAGGAGCGTTTTTTTCTCTGGTTCATTCATTTCACTTTATAGTCTCTGACCTCTAATGAGCTTTGCTCAAATTAAACAGATTTTACAATTAAGTATATGTATATGCACACTGGCAGATTATGTATATATTATATTAACTGACAAGTTTTGATATCTTAAATAAACTAATTATATAAAAACGTTTTTCATAACATTCCGAAGATGGGATTTCCTTGCAAATACCTAAAGACTTTTGAAAAAGTAATGTTAATCTTACAAAAAAGTTTTGTTGATAAAGAATCTTAAATAAAGCGAAATTTTGTTCATACAAAATAGTTTTTTAAAAATAGTTCCTGTGGCAGCACCAAATTTGGTCTAAACATACTATATACATATATTGATGTGATATTAATAAAGATCAGAGTTTTTTTTTCCAAAGTTGATTTTTCACCGAGAGTTTCTATGGTTCCTGAATAACCAGATTCCTTATATGTTTTTCTTTATAGTTTATCTTATTGAATATAAATAGATATACTTTGGAGTACGCTTTACACGTTAAAACAGCATTGAAACAAAAAACTTTAAATATAATTGTTAAAACACAAAATATTGTAATTGTAACTTTGATGAAAATAATACTAATAAATAATGTAAGACACAATGTAATTTGAGCTGGACTTACGTTGCGGCTGTCGGGGCTGTTCGACGGGAAGCACTCGTCTACGCTTCTTTGGCAGTTTGGCCCGAGCCTGCGTATGTGAATAGTACATGGCGAAGTTGCTGACGATGACGGGCACTGGCAGTGCAATGGTAAGCACGCCGGCAAGGGCACAGAGGGCGCCCACGAACATGCCAATGTAGGTCTTGGGCGCCATGTCGCCGTAGCCGACAGTGGTCATGGTGACCAATGCCCACCAGAGGCCCAGCGGTATGCTATTGAAGTCATTGTGCGGATTGGGCTGTATACGCTCGGCGTAATAAACGAGGCTGGCAAAGATCACAATGCCCAGCACGAGGAAGAATACCAGCAGCGTCAATTCCTTAGCCGACGCCCGGAACGTCTGTATGAGGATCTTCAATCCGGACGAATGTCGCGTCAATTTGAACAGACGCATAATGCGGATGATCGAGAAGAACTCGAGGATGTCAGCGTTCTCCAGATGCGATGCGAATCGCTGAAGCACTAGATCGATATAAAAGCTAAGCGTTGCTATATAATCTATGATGTTAACAGATGACTTTAAGAATTCACACTTGTTCGGTGACGAGATAAAACGGACCTGTAAAGAAACATTTCATTAATTACACCGATATTTAATTGTTTCAATTAGTTTATCTTCTATTTATTTGTTATATTCATATTAAATATATTTATATTTATAAAAGTTATTAGCGATTTATTTGTCTACTTATCGTTATTTAGTCTTCAAACTGAAGTCACTTTTTTAAGCCTTTCGGAATAATTAACCCTTCTTTGAATAATTAAGCAATTTAAAGTGGTTTGTAAACTGTTTTGTCTACTAGATTTTCTTATACTGATTTCACTTTTCTTACTATAATAAATTTCTTACAATTTATCCATAACTTAGCTTCTTCTTTCCCTCTATCTACTGAATGTAACTTTCGAGATTCTCTTACTTACAAATGGACTATCTCATTACTTCTTTAGTTTGTTTACACCTTAATATATATTTTTTTTTACCAACTATTGAATTTTTCCTAAAATTTTATCTAGCTGACTTTAACATATGAAACATTTTTTTACAATTTCTCCTCCTCTTAGCTCCTTCAAACAAGTCTCAAGTAAAATCTGTCTATACCTACCTATCTTCAATCTCTTTCCTGTCGAAACTCACCAGTATCTCAAATGTAAACCAGGCATTGCAGACGCACTCTATATAGAAGAAGGCAATGTGCGCATTGGTCATTGACTTGTCCAGAAACCAAGCGGCGCTTCCATTGGCCGTTCTCACGGTCACATTGTGCACAATGGGAACTCGCATATCCGGATGGGTTTTCAGGCAGAAGGACAATATCGAGATGCATATGAAGAATACCGAAACAACGCCAATGGTCTGCAAATGAAGAAGAGTCTTAAGATTTGTCCTACGTTGAAGATAGAACTCACCTTGGCGGCATTGGAACTGTAAGGCTCATCGAATAGCGACCAAATGCGCGGTTTCATTTCCTGCCACCAGGTTATGGTGCCTTTATAATAATCCTCCTCAAAGCCAAATTTACGCGCCAGTTCCTCTTCGGACGGTTTTTCCGTATCCAGATCCAAACGATCGAGTACGGCGAGGGTTTCCTGTGTGTCACGATGCTGGGAAAGGAATGAATGGAATATGTAAGTATTATATAGTAAATAGATTATATAGTAGGGATACTCACCTGTGTATAGGTCATCCAGCAACAGGGCTCCACTTGATTGGAGTCTAGACCCCAAAATTCCAATTCCTCCTCGAACAGCGGACCGCACACATCTGTGGGATAATGCAACTTGCCGGTTCTGCAATAGATTAACGTGAATTGAATACTATATATGTAGGGAAGTGTGTTGTGTTATTGAATATTACCTGTAATAGTTGAGCACTTGTGCGAATACACCCGGATGCCGATCGAAGAAGTATTCATTGAGTATGGGATCGTAGTTGGCCAGCGCCTCGGTGAGTCGTGAGAGGCGCGTCGCCGGGATCTTCTTCAATGTGGCCTTGTATGTCTCATGCCTAATGCCGCCCACATTGAGGACGACTCGGTTTTCCGAGTCCATGTTGATTAGATTCATGGCTGCATGCGTATAGTGTTGCATTCTTTTAGGTATGTATGTCATGATCACAGCAGAGAAAATTGGGTATTAAAATGAATATCTAAACTGATCTACGATCAGTGTCTAATGTGCTGTTGTTCTAGTTGTTGTTGTTGTTGTCGTGGTGCACAGTATTTGTTGTATCTTTGACTTGATTGTGACGTGTGAGTGTGTCAAATGGATTTGTGTGTGTCAGCCACAAACCTGAATGTTTATCGTATTCCTTGCCCACAATTAATTTGGTAGTTTTCGCGTGTCCCGCTCGAAGGGTCACACACACACACGCACAGGCACACACTCATACACACAATCACACACACGCACGCACCGTCCTTCCGTCTCCAGTTGTAGGGCAACTGGTCACGCCCACTGATGTCACCCACTCTCTCTCACTGTGACTCCTCCACTTCCACTTCCACTTCGGCTGCGTCTTCGACTTCCACTCACTTGGACGTGCTTAGCGCGTATGCACTTGAAATTTATCTAGATGTTAGCACGACCAAAGCATTTTGGGTGCTTTCGTGCGGCATTGAGGTACTCACTAGGTTGGGTTTTGGTTGGGCAACATTGCGCTGAAAGTAAAATCGAAATTTAAGATGAAAACAATTATGAGTGTATTCTTGAGTGTATTCATGAGTGTATTCGTGAATACTTGGAATATATTTATGAACATAATGAGTATTTTCGTACAACACTTGTGTACACTCGTGAGTGTATTCATGAATACAATGAGTGTATTCATGATCCTAAACTTCAAAATTAAAGAAATATGTATTTTTGTGCTATTCACTAGTACAATCGATCATCTGATCAACACCATACACACATATGTACATATATTCGAAACATAATTAAGTGCATTCACAACCTTGATCTAGAACAATTTGAAAGTTGAATAATAGCACAAATACATTATTATATCTTTAATCAACATTTATTCTTTTGGTTTGTATACAATATTGAATAGCATATTCATATTTTATATCAGTTCAAATGAATCTCACACTTTCACACATCCTCAATTTATTAGGGGAAACAAATGGATTATTGAACGATTTGTTTTGAATACAAATATCTCATGTGGGGCATACATACAAATAAATACCCGGCTCCAAAATCCCAGATGATTCACTACAATGTGAATTCAATAGAAATCTACATCTTTGATAGATGCTTCCTATTTCCCGATGATTCGATTACGATTCCAGGTGATTTTCCTCTGGTATACATACATAAACATACATTAAAAAAAAGGTAATGTAGAAGAACCACAACGAATACAAATAGAAATGTGAGTACCCATAAGCATACACACATACACTTAAGTAGCAATAATATTAGGTTCAACTGAAATGACCCATTAGCAGCTCGTGAAAAGCATCCCACGAATTTTTGTTTTGTTTTGCCTTTCTAAATGACTAAATATAATCGCAGCTAAATACGAGTTGTAGCTACTGATGGGTACATAGGGTATACTGTTGTATGTGTGTATACTATAAATAGGGGAATGAATATCATCGATAGCGTCATTAATTTGCCTTGGGGCCTCAACTGAAGCGGCCGCGAATAAAATCGCTGATTCGTGATTTGCACAAAAGCCAAATATTTGTTCTTAAACAATATTTAGTTTTAACGCTGCATTGTTTACACGCCACGCACACAAACACAGGTATCGACACAGACACAGTCGCACGCACGCATTCGCCTACTATTCGCACAAATACACTCAAACTCATACTCACACCCACACCCAACAGGCGGCAAACGAATAACAAGCAACAGCCGCTGTCTATCTGTCTGTCCTTCTGTCCATCTGTCTGTCTGTCTGTCTGACTGGCTTTCTGTCTGTCTGGACTCTCTTTTGTCTTTCGATTGCCGGCTGTCGAACCGTCTTTCTCTTGACTGCCGATATTCAATGTTTATTTGCAGCCGGACAGACCAACAGAAAAATGAAAAACATGAGCTTTATAAACAAAACAAACAAACGCAACACACGCCGAGAGCAGCCCCCAAAATGTACGATGTATGTAGCACGTATGCTGGAGAGTGAGTGGCAAGTGTAAGGTTGTGGTTGAATACTTGCAATTAATGCTGCCACACAGATTCACACTCAACTAGTCTAATCAAAGATTCATGCGCAGTGCTTCTCAAACTGCGCTCAACTGTCTCCTCTTATTCGATTATTTATAAGCCTGTTCGGACTGTGCGTAGAACACTTTACTAGCTTATTAATGAGACTGTATATGTGCATAAGCTATGTTTTCATAATTTATGCACTTTTAATGAGCATAGAAAACTTCAAACAGCTCCACACTCCCACACACACTCACTTTTACCCAAACATATTTTAAATGAGTTTTCTGTTTTTCTGGCGTTCTGTTTGCTTTTTATACCAAATTTCCTTCCTTGACACACACACACGCCCACCACATCCTGTGGCACACACACACAGATACGCACAGAGGTGAGGCGGGGACAAGCAGTAGGTCAGGAGTGTTGTATGTTACGAGTAAAGTAGCATGTAGTAAGTGCGGCATGCCTCTAAACGTTGCTACTTTTTTTTCTCCTTCCTCTGCTTCTCCATTTCAGTTTTCTCCCTTTTTTTGCTCCGTTTTCGCTTTTTTTGTTGTGGTATGAAGTCGTTGCTGCCTTCTGTTCACTTGGAGTACACACACATATTAGGAGTGTATGTGTGTGAGTGTGTGTGTGGAAACAGGCGCACGCATCGATTTTTCCGTTTGGTGTAACACAAAAACTTCCTGATTGTTTTGTTTGCCCCTCTTGACTTTAAAATGAACTGACTTTTCATGCCGTCTTGACATAGATCAACACATTACACATTCTTCACTTGCTTGTCGATACTACGCACACATACACACATATACACACACTCGTTGTGGGGTCATTTCATTCTCACCTAATTATTTGTTGGATTTTTGGATTTTGTGCGCGCTGCCAATAAACATAATCGCTGTATTTGTATTGTGACCAAACCAAAGAGGATTGCAAACCGAAGGAGCAATAAATCAAGACAATAACTTAAAAAGGGAAAAACGAAATGAAAAGCCTAGAACTACACTACACTTTTGTGCCGTTAATGTGCCCCGTCTCGACGTTGCTTCACGTTTTCGCTCGGCTCTCGATTAAGTTCTTTTTTTTCTTTCCAATATTTTTTGGGCTGAGCGCGTTCCGAACGGTCCGATGCGATTCAACAAACTGAAGAAACTCTCACACAAAACTGATTACATTTTTCTTTACCATTTCCTCACCTTGTTTGTGCTCTTTGTGTGCCTCTGTGACGCATGCGCCTTGTGCGATTTATCCACATTTCTCTTTTCCGCTGACATTCCGTTTTTGGCGTTTGACCTTTGGCGCCCAAATGCAACACTGCGTATACGTGTTTAATTTAATTTTAAATTGTATATCGAAATTCATTTCTTTTTCATTTACTTTCAAATTTAAAATTTTAATCTGCTTAATTAATTTAATAAATTATTTTTGAATATTAAATGAAATTTGTAGTCGAACAAATTGTGAAAAATTCACGGTTTGGAAATCATTGCGGACGATGCGTATACGTGTTTATTAGTGATGTAAATCCAAACAGAGAATCGAGCTTTTTATCAAAATGCAAAAATCGAAAGAAAAAAATTTAACTGTCGATATATCTCCAAATTTAATTTCTTTAATTTAATTGTTGCCTCCTTTGAGAAAACTTACGTATACTTGATCTTTATTTAAAACTTAGAGTGGCTTTAAGGGATTTGTTCGACAGTTTGAGAGACATTGGAAACAAAACGTTTGAAAGGTTGCTTATAAAACGTGTTATAAGTCTATTCCTAGATTCCCAAGTCACCCAACAATAATAACAACAGTTTTCATTCAGGTATGCAATTTTGGTCTTTGTTTAAGCACATTTATTTTGCAATAAAATTAATTAAAAACTTTTTTTCATATTTTAATAGATTCAAGACATTCCTCTTAAGAACTGTCATTCAAATCTTCAAAATTCCAATCTAGTCCAATCTTTACCAAGCAAGCACAGTTTTACAATCATAGTTTAGCAAGCACTGTATAAACGAATCGTTCATAGAACAAATTAAAAATGCTTTTTTTCAATATATTTAGCAATTGCAATAATAACAGAAAAATAGGTATCCAATCTTTTCCAATCAAGCACAGTTTTACATGCATAGTTTGACAAGCACTGTATAACCGTATCGTTCGAAGAACAAATTAAAAACGATTTTATTAAATATCTTAAGCAATTGCATAATTACAGAAACTTAGGAATTGAAGTACAGAGTGCAAAAAAAAAACAATTTGATAAAAATTAATGACATTGAATGGATGCAATAAAATTCGAACCGAATAATGCAAATGAAATTGGCTAGGTGAGAAAATGAACTAATCGGAGAATGAGAACAGTTTAGACAGTTTGGATATTTTTAAGGCCTGTCTCGAATTTATGGTTTATGCAGAGATAAAACTAAAGCTAATCAAAGTTTAGGCCTGTTGCTCCTCGTTGCCGGAGTCGGTGGTGTGCCAGACGTGTCCTGTTTCGAGAGCTTGCAACTTAAGCATCTCCTTTTGACTGTCCTTGGCCTGCAGCAGGAATACACTTTGCTGCAACGGGGGGATAAGAATGAAGAGTGATGAGCAAATAAAAATACTAATGGGTGTACAGTAAGTTAATTAATTGTTTATAACAAAGAACAAATGCTCACATATGTATTTCTTTGTTTGTAAATAAAAATAAAACCAATGGAAAAATAATACAAAACCAAGAAGTTTTCTTAGTCAAAACAATTACTTGATGTAATGTAGCTGCAGTTACTCACTTTGACCTCCTTGCTGGTAAGAACGTCCATTTTGTCATAGATAATGGCATGGAGACCCAAATCCTTAAGCAGCTTGATGGTGTCTTTGGAATTGTTGTCATCGCCCCAGCAGAAAAGGACGAGACCACGTTCCTTAGCCAGATTCACCTAGAACGTCCGTTTAGGTGAAAGTCCACAACGCTAGTTGTTCAGTTTACCTGGCTGGGATCACGCAGCAAATCCTCCGTATGGGCCACAATTCCCAGCAGTTGCATGGCCACCGCATGCCACACGGCCGTCTCCATTGAATTGCCTCGCGGATCCATGTACTTCTGATACTTTGAGCTGCTGCCAATGGTTAAGAACATGACCGGATAACGATTCTGTTTATAGCGCAGCATGGTGCAGATATCGGGATCAAAGCAGCTGAAAACAACACGACGATTGCCCGCTTTTCTAAGCACCACATCGAGAATACAATCAATATAAAGATTACGATCGACAACATGCTCAAACTCCTCCTCCATGCTGCCATCCTGCAGACGCTGTGACCACTTGATCTCAATATTAAAACCAATATGCACATCGAGGGCGTCTAGGACATCGGCCAGTTGCGGGAACGGTTGATGCTCCAGCAAATCATCGTTGTGAAAGGAGCGCGTCTCCCTCGACAGCCCCTCGGCCGTGTGATACACTTTCAATTTCTTCAGCTGCTCCAGCGTCAATTCACGCACGGGCAGTGCCAGAAAATCATGCTCCTGCATGCTGCACTTGCTCTTCAGCGAGACATATATCATGAAATCATGATATACCACAGGCACAAGATCCTTGCTGAGCTGAACATCAAACTCAACCATATCAGCGCCGTGGTCTGCGGCATACTTAAGCGAGGTAATTGTGTTCTCCCGTATAACAGCATCCTTGGCCTTAAAAAGAAAGCACATATAAAAGGTGAGCGAATAATTATAATTATTCAATTCGAATGCAATCGAATGCTTACACAAATGATTAAATAAATTATAAAGTTCTATTTTATGCTAAATATCAGACAACCTATGATTTCACTGGCAAAAAAAACTGATCTATAAGTCACCTTTTGTCATCTTCCTCACCTCACCTCCTCAATCTTGAAAACTCAATTAAATAATCTGTTCAAATATACCTTTCGTTCATCATACACGTATATAGCTTCAGATTGTTACAAACGGACTATAATTGTGAGATCTGCGCCTGAATATCTATAATATTTTTTAATGTTTGGAAGAATTGATAGAAGTTTTATCGACATTAATAACTTTCTTGACAACTTTTGAATTCTTTCCACTACAAAGCTTATATTATTTTTATCTGCGCTTTTCTAATTAATTGTTGTTGTAAAAATCGTGACAGTGAAAATAAGGAATATAAAAAGAGGCAAATTTTTAATTTTGTCAAAGCAATTACTTTCTATGTCAAAACAATTACTTGAAATACTGTGCATTTATTGCCTGTACAATTCCCAATAAATAATGGAAAAAAAATATTAAAAAGTGCAGAAAAAAGCAGATAAACTTTGTGGATGGAAAGATGGTGGTTTAGAGAAACGAACCTTGAAGCTGGTGCCGGATCCGCGATGGCCCACGTCGAGGCCCGTCCACTTATTGTTCCAGTAGCGTGCGTAACTCACACGCATGTCCATGTGGGCACTGAGGGAGGACGGTTTCACTATTAAATAGCCAAGTCGCATCATGCCCAGCGGTCGATGACCCTTGGCACAGGTAATTGCCAGCTCCAGGTTGCCCTCGGAGCGCTTGAAGAGATTGGGCAGCACATAGTGATACCCCAAATGCAATGGAGGACCATCCTCCCTGGCTACCTTGGAACTATAACTGTATAGGTCCACCAGATAAGCTGTGTTGTCCAAATCCGCGACGGTCAGATGAAAGATAACCAAATCGCTGGAACTGCAGGCCGTGCCGAACTGTTCCTGGGCACGCACCTCGCACTCATTGGCGCTCAAGGTAACCACCTCGCTGAAGGCAAAGGCAGATCCCTCTCCGCCATTCTCACGCGTGTCGTGAGTGTCATTCGATAGGGAATCCTCGAGCGGGGAAAGGGGCGTGATCTCAGCAGCCCCATTGCTGGGTATAGTTAGATTCATGGGCGTCACCTTGACGTGCACCAAGCGACGCTTCATGCGCTGCTTAAAGGTGAAGGGCGCATGGAAGAACTTCAACTGCACGAGGTTCTCTTGGGTCAACCAACCACGATCCACTTTCTCCTTGCCATTGACATACCCAAATGTGTCGTCGCATTGCCCGGTAGGCTCATCCAACTCGGCAATGCGACGTGGCTGCAGCTGCACCTCCCAGCGCCGCACCAACAGATGCTCCGAGGCAGCATCCACACCACAGACCAGATAACGGTACTCGGTGGCACACTGTCGTGGTATATAAACCTGCGCTATCCACACGTTGTCTGAACCATCTGCTGCACTCTGTTTCATGACAGCGGCCCCACCGTGCTGCCAATTACCCAGCGCCTCGCAGCTGCCAACAATCGCCAGTTGCTCGTTGGCTGCCAAGTCTTCGTTCATTAGCACACGAAACGTCCACAGACGATTGGCGGTAATGTCGCCGTAGGTGCACTGCGCAGCGGGCGTTGCTGGGCAGATTGAGGGCGCGCCCATGGCAGCGTCCTCGCATTCGTGTGCAGTTAGCCAGCGTTCCATAGTCAATGATTTACTTGATAATTTGTAATAAACTTTCACTTTGTTGCTGTTGCAAGGACGGAGCAAAGTTCTCGCTGCCCTTGTTGCTCTCGTTGTTGTTGTTGGCGTGTGTCAAAGTTGTATGCACATTTCGATTTGTAATTTAAGAACTTGCGGGAAGCGACTCAGACAAAGAAAAAAAACGGCAAACTAAGCAAACAACGAAGTCGAAGGCTTCGCAGATTATCCAGTATCAAGTTGACACACAAGTTGTCGTCGTTCTTTTTGTTATTATTATTGCTGACTTCTGGCTGCCGTCTGCTAACAACGAGCAGCTGTTATTGTAATTGTATTATGAGCACATGACGCTATATCCGCTGGTGTTTGCAATGCTCCACTTTTTATTTATTAATAATTTACACACTTTATGTATTAACTTTATTACAAATAAGCGTTGTTAACGCTCAAATTGATACTGCAAGTTTGCATTCCAATAAAAAAACAGATATGGACACACATGGTGAAATGAAATGATAGGTTGCACTTGCATAAGCGCTGACTTGCTTAATACAAGAATACTCGTAAATGAGTAACACTTTTAAAAATAGAAAAGCATGTACAAATATAAAAAAAAAAAAATTATGTATTAATTAGAAATTAGTGGAATAGAACAACGTATTAGTAGTTTTTACACAAATCTGATTAATGATTTTTTGTGACGTCACAGCGGTTTTGATTTCGTGTGACCTTGTTTATGCTGCGACTCGTGAGCTGCCAATGTGAGCAGCGTTGCCACACTGCGATTATTTGTACGTAGCTAGCAGCTTCTGCACGTATGCTTAGTTTTTTTGGCGGGATTTCTCTTCTCAGTTGTTTTGCTATTTTCGCTGATTTGCTGAACTCGATCTGGAAATGGATCAATATCCCGATGAGAATGAAGAGTTCGAGCTACAGTATCAGGATGAGTTGGAACTGCTGGAGGATATGCCGCACGAGTTCGATGCGGTCGACGACGGGCCAAGCACATCCCGTCAAGCGGCAGCTGCACTCCAGAAGCAGCAACAACAAGCTGGAGCCATCAAGGATGTCTCACGTTTGTCGAACTCGACGCTGAGCTCCCCGCAGCTGTCGCAGATCACATTCGGTGCCAGTCAAATTGAACCAGGCGGAGGAGCAGCCGTAAATCGGCGACTCTTCGGCACTCCCAAGGGGGCGACAGTGGGACGCAGCTGCTCCACTCCGCTGCAGCGAATGCCGGTGATACCGGAGGTGGCAGGAGACATGGGTGCCAATGCAGCGCCTTTGCTGACTGCTGCCGCCGAGCAGCTGCAGGAACTGGGTTTGCGTGGCACCAGCAAACGCCGCCTGGAACGGGATCTCTTTGGTGACATTGATGACCTGTACCATGAAAGCTATGAGGATCCCATGGTGAAGAAGGCGCGCACCGAGGAGCAGCGCGACAACGAAGCCATCGAACGCATTCTGGAGCTGAGGAGAAAGCTGCGGGAATCGAGCAAGACCGTGCGACATGATGAAGTGTCCCGGCTGAAGGCGTTGCACGATTTCAAGATGAAGAATCTTTCGTATGAGCTGCCCTCGTGGCCATTTCTCGCCTTGCAACGCAGCGATCTCGAGCGCCTCTATGTGCGCTATCATTCCGAGGACTATGAGCGACGGCAGCTGGAGCAGCTCAGTGCACGGGGGAATCAAATGGGAAGCCTGTTGGGCGAGGCCAAGCAAAAGGTGTGGCAGGAAGCCAATGAACTGGTAAGTGATCAGAGAACTTTTTGCTGTCAAATCTTAAATAATACCTGTTTACAGGTGCTGCGCCGCTTGGCGCCTGCCACCCAGCCGGTGAATCCCCCGCCTGCCACGCCCAGTCCGGAGACAGGACGCCTTTGGGTGGACAAATACAAGCCACGTAAATACATTGATTTGCTGTCGGACGAGATGACCAACCGCAGTCTGCTCTACTGGCTCAAGATGTGGGACAAAGTGGTCTTTGGCAAAGCATTTCACAGCAAGCAGGAGCAGCAGGCTCTGGCCACTGGAGCAGCTGGCTCCTCTGGCAACCAGCAACTCAATAGCTTCAACAAGCGCACAGGAAAGTTCGAATCCAATGGAGGTTGGCGCCAGCGCAAGGCGCGTCAAGCCCTGAACACCAATGTGGATGAGCTGGGTAGACCCATGCAAAAGGTGGCATTGCTCTGTGGTCCACCCGGTCTGGGCAAGACAACGTTGGCGCATACGATTGCCCGTCATGCGGGCTACAATGTCCGGGAGATTAATGCCTCCGATGATCGCAGTCCGGAGGCCTTTAAGCTGGCCCTCGAGAATGGCACGCAAATGTCATCGGTGCTGAATCAGGACAAGCGCCCCAATTGCATTGTCCTCGGTAAGTGGAGTCTGCAGTCCAAGCTAACGAAATAACCAGTCATTTACCTGTTTCAGATGAAATCGATGGCGCACCACGTCAATCCATTGAGTATCTGGTCAAGTTTGTCAGCGATGGCATTTACAGCAAGGTCAAGGCCAAGGGCGCTAAGGCGGAGCACAATGTGCTGCGTCGTCCCATCATCTGTATCTGCAATGACATCTATGATCCCGCTCTGCGTCCACTGCGTCAAATTGCCTTTGTGGTAAACTTTCCGCCCATTGATGCAGCGCGTCTGGCCGAGCGGTGAGCAGCCAAGATCCTATACACTTAATCTTTAAATAATCTTCATTTATTATCCCTTCCAGGCTGCTGCAAATATCGCGCAAGGAGCACTTAAAGACAGACTTTGGATCGCTTATTGCCTTGGCCGAGAAGTCGGGCAACGATGTCCGCAGTTGCATCTCATCCATGCAGTTCTTCAAGTGAGCTCTTGATTAATTGATTCATCAGCTTCTCTTTAAACTCTTGTGTTTGTACAGCGTCCAGAAGCACAGCATGACTCTCCAGGATGTTCTGAACAATAATCTTGGTCAAAAGGATCGCCATCAGGGCCTATTTGATGTCTGGGGTGCTGTTTTTAGAGTAAGTACATTTTCATTCAGATACAGATAGAAAGATACAATTAGAAATGAAGTAAATACCGATACAGTCGCTGCCAGCATATTTGACTCACTAATTTAGTAGAGTGTAAATTCAAAATGTAAATCGAGTTTAAAATCTAGATGTAGGGATCACCAAAAAAGAATCCACTTGTCGATCAATCGGTAAAAAATTCAAATATATCAAGCTATCGCAATTTTTAAAATAGATTTAAAAACTTTATTGTAATTACAAAATACCCGCAATTGTAAAATTACTATTTTCAATGGCCACAGGGTATAAAAATTAATTTTCCAAAAACAAAATTATAATTTTTAAGCACAATCAAATAAGAGACCAAACAATGCTGAAGTCGATATTCCGCGAGAAAATCGGTTAAGCTTAGACAGTGTTGAAGTTTTTAAAAAAGTATAGTATTGGGTGAGTTTGTTGATCACTTCTTTATCCGCTATTAATATGTTTAATTATTTAATTTATATATTCCGAAAATAATAAATAATATGTTTGTTATAATCAGTTCGCAGAGTACTTGAGTAGAATTTTGATTCAGATTTAGATATAAATATATACATATATGTATTACAGGTTCTTACATTATTGTGCTCTTTTCTATTTTCCTTTAGATCCAGCGTCCCAAGAAACAGCTGCAGCAAAGTAGCTCCGGCAATGGAGAGGAGACCACTCAAGTGACCATGACGAATATGTCGGTGGGCACGCGAGTGCGCAATGTGCTCGATGTGGTGCACTCCAGTGGCGACTACGAGCGGTAAGTGATTATATTTAATTTAATCTTTAATCATACGTATCTAATCATATATATTCCCCCTTTTTAGCCTCGCTCAGGGAGTATTCGAGAACTACTTGCAGCAGAGAATGCCAGATCCGAATTTCACGGGCATATGTGAGGCGATGCAATGGTTCTGTTTCTCGGACATGTTGCAACATCAGATCTCAAGGCAGCAAAACTATAGTGTTTATCCATATTTGCAGTATGGCTTTGTGATATGGCACTTGCTCTTTGCCACATTGGCCTGGCCGAAAATTGCATTTCCCACGCGTGGCTTTGAGGTAAGGACAAATGACAGATGAGAGATGTCAACGAGGACGGGGTTGGGAATGGGGATGGTGAAGGCCCCGGGTCGCATCATTTCCTTTCATTTAGCATGTGTAAGCATGCAGATTTCTTTGAGGCAAGCTCATGTATTATGCAGTCCTCATTAGCTGGGGCAAACAGACCTGGCGACCTGGCGAGGGCCACAGAAAAGTGCATAATCAACACAATCAAGCCATGTAATTTCTTGTGCATTATGTGCCTCAAATGCAATCACAAGATTAATGAGAGTTCTCCATAGATTTCACACTGTTTACACTAACCCTTGGCTTACAAACCACCACCCTATGCTTCTCTCCCTCTTGCTGTTACACCTCTTCTCTCTTTCTCTTGCAGTTCAGTCAGAAGTGCACGAACCAGCGCAACATTTTCCTGTCACTGCGCAAAGGTGTCACCACATCGGCACAGGGCGTCGGTCAGGGCAACAATCTGCTGCTGGACACGGTGCCGCTGCTGAAACGCATTCTATCGCCACAGTTGCGTTCAGTTGCCGTGCAACTGTTATCACAAAAGTGAGTGCATTCTAAATGAATTGAAGGAGCATCGTGAGACATGAATAAAACTTGCTAACAGCACTCTCAAGAAGCCAAAGAGACTAAAGATATTAAGCAGTACTAACTAATTTATAAATATTCTGTTATCGCTCTCTGATCTCAGTCTGCAAGAAATCTCAATAATTTATGAGTAATTTCGAAAGCTTTCCAAGCAACAGATTGAGATATATCATCTTCTTATTGAAGTCATATTTTATATTAATTCTATTAATTCTTAGACAATGACAATTATTAATTTAAGCGAAGTTTTAGAATTAATAAAGCTTGCTCCCTTTTCCAGGGAACAATATGATCTGCGACATACGATACAAGTGATGGTCGATTTGGGTGTGACTTTTGTGCAGGTCAAATCGGCGGAAGGACATTATGTTTTTCAAACAGAACCCGATTTGGATACGCTTTGTGCATTTCCAGGTAAAGTCACAAATTTCTGCAATAATTGAATTAAATAATCCATAAGTTCTCTTTAGGATTTGCTGGTCTTACGTTGCCCTATTTCAGTCGCCAGTTAATCGCACGTGAGGTGGATCTGGAGCGGATTCGACGAGCGGCGCCCAAAGGTAGCGAAGTGGATGCAGCCAAGAAAACCGCAGCAGCAGCAACAACAGCTGGAGATGCCACAAAGAAGAAGGCAGCGTCACCGCGACTGCCGAATCATTTGCAAACATTGAAGCCAAAGCAAATTACGGACTTCAATGGACGCAGTGCACCCAAACAGCAGGTGCGTCCGTTGAGCATTCTCCATAATTCTGGCAATTTGCATGCCTTGCATTTACTTAGCAGCAATTTTGTTGCAAATTTCTGCTGTGGCGGCAGCTTATTGAAATTTCACTTTGCCACAATTTTGGGCATACGCTCGAAGTTAGCTTGCCACATTCTACATGCCACCTGCCACAAGGAACGAACTTGTGTGCTCTGTGTGCAAATCCTGTAAGAGCTAATAACCCATAAGGGGATTCATTGGGGTCGTAATGTGGGATCAAGCCAAACGAACATTTATTGCCGCTCTCAAACGAATGCGACAGCAAAAAAAGGACGACAGCAATGTCCTTTACCCTGGGGTTGCTTCGCAGGTCCTGACACTTTATATAAAGCTTTATTATTATTATTCGGCATTTGTTTATTTTATTTCATTGTATATTAGAGAGTTAAGTCATCTGATTTCTTTGTCCTTTTCACACAGCTCACCAAGGACTTTTTTGGTCGCGTCACCCACAAAACAACAGCCACATCTTCCATGGAAGAGGGTAAGTAATTTGTTTAAGTTCTTCTGAATTTGTTTTTTATATATATATACTTTTTTGCTTGCAGCTAAATCGGATGCAATTGTTAAAAGTCCTATATGGTATCGCTATAAGGAAGGTTACAACAACGCCGTACGCAAGGATGTGCATCTAAATGAGCTGCTTTAAAAATTGATTAAGCAAGCTTTTGTTATTATTTAAACTAAGTTTATATTTATTTTTTACATAAAATTTGCGAGTGTCCGAATTTGCGTATTTTCGAACATGTTTTAATCTTTTAAATATTTTTACTATTTTATTTAATATGCCGATTATCTGGAATCTGTACTTGAAGAATCAGCTGCATGAGCTGCATTCCATCTATTATTCTCTGGGCGAATCTGAGATCTTTCGCATCCATTGTAGAGACACTGAATCACATCTTATGAACTTGTGTCCCTCAAGCCCGCAAGTCTCTAGCTTAAAAGCTGACACATGGGTCTGCTTATCGCATCCGTTGGGCTATCGGCAGCTGTGGGTGTTGTTGTCGTTATTGTTCTGGTTGTTGTCGTCTTTGGGATTGATATTGATGGTTGCTCGGCACTCGACTCACTTACTCAGTTGCCGTGGCGTGGGTTGTTGTGTTGTTGAGTGTGTCAAATGTCATCGCTGAAGTCTTTGTTGGGTTTCTTGTTGCTGCTGCTCAGCTGGTTGGCTGGCAGCCGCATCGAGGCACGCTACGTGCCACAGATTCCACGTGAGTTGCAGCACGTTAATTGCAATGCCACTTGCCACATCTACAGTACATAATTGTACCTCTTTTCAGATATTTGCCAGTTGCCACCGCCACATTCCGATGGCATTTGCACCATTGAGATCGAGGGCTTCTACTACGATCCTGCCACATTGGACTGCCAGATGTACACTATTGGGGCATGCCACGTGACTCCTGGCCAGAGTTTTGGCAGCCAAAACGACTGCATTGACACGTGCATCCGCGACCAGCGTCGTCATCCGGATTACTATAGGAATGAATGAACCTGAATCCGATTTCCATGCGATGATCGAATAAACAAACAAATATAAAAACAGTTTACAGTTGTGCGTCTACTATAAATTAAACTGCGTCTAATCAAATTCATATTCTTGGTTGTGTCAATGCCAATCATTGACCTGACCGACCTGTGACGTAACTCCCTCTTTCCACATGAGATTGATATGCAGATTAGGATCGAGATGAGACTTCTTGAGTGTCGGACATGGGGAAACGCGTTTGACTTTGTCTGTGTGTGGCATGTTCCAAGTCGCAGCTTAATAAGTTTACTTTGTTGAACGTTGAGCAGCGTTTGCGTCAGCTATTAATACCCTTCCCCATTGCGGGTAATATGACGTGATCGATTAACTTGGACGGAGGGGTACAGGAATCGATTAGAGTCTATTAAAATTCATATAAGAAGGGAAATAATATTAGAGTTCTGTCAGAACTGAAATATTTTATGTCTTTTTAATTTTATTCAAAAAAAGAATTAAGTAATTCGAAAAATTTAAACGAATTAATTCTAATTTTATTTGTAGTGAAAATTTATTCTTAGGATAGGCAAGGATCTGTTTTATGAGGTACAGATGATTTTATTATATACAAATTTTAAAAGAAGATTGGGAATTGCACAGTCTTGTTATAGCAGAAAAATAATATATTTTTTGTTTTGTTATGGAATTGCCAGATAAGATTTATTTTCTAAAAACAACTGAATCAAAGTTATTGCTAAATATTAAAATATTCTTAAATTTTAGAAAGTTTCAAAAAGTTTTATATATGGACACGTATTTGGAATACAACGAATACATTATTAACAACAGTTTTTAATTTGTACCAACTTTGCAAATGTAACAGAATCTTATTCCTTACAATTTAAATTGAAGAATAGTTCAGGTCAGAGTAATAGTTAGTTACCTGAAGGATATTTCAGTATATTGACGGCACTGATTAACAGTACGGCCTTCAGTAACAGGCGTACGCCGGTTTTCGCCGGAATCGGAGCGAATGTTTTCCCAGGAGATTGTTTAATGCACTCACATTACATATTATCATGTCATGGGGCAGCGTGAGTGAGTGTGTATGTGTGTGTGTGTGCGTGTAAGTGTGTGTGTTATCAGTGAACAGCAACATCAGCGTCAGCGTTGACAGCGGCTATCGGCAGAGCTTAGCCTGATTACGAGTGTGTGTTTGGCTTTTGTTCGAGGTTTCGAGTCGAGTTTGCGACAGCTCAAAAAGCAGAGCAACAACTTAGCCAGTGACCAAAAGTGGCGCAACATTCATAAAATCCGATCCAACTTTTGAAATTACGGTTTCATATTATATATTTGATTTGGGTCCGGAACCCGTCTCGTCCACAATAAAAATTGACAATTAATCTACAAGTGTGCCAAAAAGTTCTTGTCTCGTCGCATTGTGGAATTTTTGGGGACTGGTCTGCGTACTTTGCTGAACTTTTGTCGAGTATAAAGAACTCATAAATTGAAACAGAGGCAGAATCAGAATAGGTATAGCAGACAGTATCAACAGATTGGAATACTAAATACATATATAGGCAGCATTAATCCGCCTCGTTTATAAGTGCATATATATGGCAAGAAGCTGCGCATTTTCACACAACTTCGTCGCAGCAATTGTTGACAGTGATTCTATGGAAATACAGGCGATATCTGTGACAGCCACAGTACAAAGCTGAATATCGTCTCGAGCAGTCAATACAAGACAAAGGATCAATTACTCGATCAATCACTCGATCATTCACTCGATCAATCAAACTTCCTTTTAGCCAGATAGTATTTGTTTTGCAACAATGAGTCGAAAAATTCAAATCTCAATGATGTGGTTGCTCACGCTGATGATTTTGTGTGCGGAGTGGAACATGATTGCGGCCAAGACACGTAAGTTTCCAGTATTATTAATTTGATATATATTTTGCTCAATGTACATCCTCTACAGGTGATCTTTGCCAGGTGCAACCCAGCACGAGCAGCCTGTGTGTGCCGACGACAGTTGGGATCTACTATGATGCGGAGACACAGCATTGCCACTTCATGGGCTGCAGCACCAAGCGACTCTTTGCTTCCCTCGAGGATTGCGAGAAGATTTGCAATAATAAGCGACACGTGAATAGGCGCAACAATTTGTCCAACAAGGCGAATCAAACAACGAATTGAATATATATAATCTGAATTGAATTAATTTTAGTTGTTAGTTTTTTTTGTTATTAATCGATTATAGTCATTATTTATCATCTATCATTTAACACTTATTGGCTTAAATATCACGACAGCTGTACTCGCACTCGGCCTTGCTGTCGAAACGATTCTGGTTGCCGCCGCAACCGCCGTAGATGAAGGCCTCGCAACGACGCTGGAGGGGATTGTAGGCATAGCTCTCGACCTGGCCAAAACACCTGCCACTGATCATCGGCTGCAGGCACATTTTAACTGCAACAATGCAACACATATACGTACATTGTATATAATTAATTTGGTTGCAGTCGCTTTTTAACTTACCACGTTTGGAGGCACCATTTCCTTCCCCGACCACTAGAAGTAGGAGACACAGCCATTGCCAAGGCATTTTATTTTATTTGTTTGTTGATGAACCGCCGCGTTCTTTGGCCAACAACTCACTGAACAAACTGTCAATTGTTATTTGTTATTTTTCAAATGTTTCTCTTGCCGCTCTTGCCAAGATTCAGCATTGACCAAGTTAACTACATAGTGCCCAAAACTAGCGGCCTTAACGACTGTCATCTCACCTCACTCTCGCACTCGCACTGTACTTTCTTTTGTTGTTCTAGGCATTCAGATCATCAATTAATTTTATAAAGTTAATTAAGCGTAGATTAGATTTGTAAATGCTGATTCTGCTTATTTAATGTATATGTACATTGTACAGTTATTAAATACTTAATTCAAAGGCTAAAGTACATTTGGTTTTGGGTGTATGTATGTGATGGTACTTAGTGAGCATCAAAGAAGAAAAACGTTTTAAATAAAGTTTTAATGTAATTTCTAAATGAAAAATATTTTTCATCAATTATTTTTTTAATAGGTTAAATTTTATTCTAACTTTTAATTTCTTTCAGTGTGTATTTGTTTGGGTTTTCCCTTCACATTCATAAGCTAATCAATTATAAGCATTTAACACAATATTAAAAAAATTCTAAATTCTAATTGTTACTTTTTTATAGCATTAATTAAATATAAAGTCGCACCAACAGCTGATTTTAATGTGCTTTAATTTATTCCCATGGCGAATTCTTAAGTTAAGTTAAGTTTGGGAAAACTTTTTGACTTGTAAGGCATCTGATTATTCAAATGCTAGCTACACTGAGTTCCGAATACCGTACAAAAAAAATCTTAAGAAAAGATATGCCGTATTCTTCTGTTGAGACCTAAACTTAAATAAGTATAAGTTTTATTAGCATGATTTAAATATTTCTTCGAAATACACACATTATTTCTTTAAATTTAATATGACTTAAAATTCCCTTAATACCCTACAGTCAAATTGAGAATAATTACAAAATTCTATGCTAAACATTAATATTTTAATGAGATATATTTGCAGAAAATATGCATTTTATTGAACTCCTACTTGTGTAGTATCAATATGCCTGAAATTCCCACTGATACCCTACACGCAGAGTGTTCATAACAAACGGCGTCGGTCGGCATCGACATCGGTGTTCCCAGGAATGACGTAAAAACTTTGCAGTGGCAACAAAAACATGTTCCGCATATCAATGACAACAACAGCAACATCGACAACAACAACAACGTGAATAACAACACCAGCTTCACAGACAACAAATTGAAGTTGATTTTGCTGAGGGTATTTCCAATACAAGTGCGAGAAAAAAGATCTAAATGTTGTTATTGTTGTTGCTGGAGCTCAAATGAGCGAGCTTTCGATTTCAACTGAAGTTGTTTGCAAACCTTGCATATGATAATCAAGATACAGATACATTTGCGGTTGTAGATACAAAGATAGATTTTGGAACTTTTGGCTAAGTTTTGCATATTATAAGCGCTCGGGGAATCTTTCCAGTTAATTGAATGAACTAATAAATGTTGAGTATATTCACTACAGTTTAGGGTATTCATTTGCCCAACTGGGGACTAGGCCTAATTTTGTAATTAAACACACAGTTTTCGAAGGACAGACAGACAGACAGAAGGGGCAGCAACAATTAACGTGTCTCGCCTGGGCAGCATTTCAATTATTTCAAGCAAATTAAACAGTTAACTGAATTGTCACCACACGCACTTCACACACACACACACAACATACACGCACGCTTACTCCCTCTTGGCATTTTGGGCATTCAATCAGCCAAATTTGCGAACCTCCCATTCACACTGGGGGAATTGTATGTGAATGTTGGGATAATGAATAAATAGCACGACTGTTGGGTTGTACTCATAGTACGACTAATCATCTTCATCATCTTCGTTAAGTGATAATTCAATTTGACCTGTGCATTAACACCTGCTAACGGGGTTGCCCAGTCTTGGCCACGTCTTTCGGGCCCTTATAATGTTCGTCTAATTATGACTTGACCTCCATCATCCTGTGATTTGACTACGCTTACCAATTTCTAATGCAATTTTAATGAGTCTGCCAAGTGCAATACATGTCCAAGTATGAGTACTCATACTTATTCATACCTTTATACTTAGTATTATGTGTAATAGTCTCATTTATTATGCAAATCGTTACAAGGAGATTCAGTTCCAAATGCGGACAAATTACTAACATTGCTTATTTTATCTGCAATGAGAAAACTCAATAAATAATCGAATATTTGCATAAATAAATACGCAAAATTTAGAAATTAAGTTAAACAACTAGTTAAATGTCCCGCTCAATGTTATAAATGTTGCAACTAAATGAATGAAAACCAATTTGGTTGCCTAGATACAATTTTTATTAAATTAATATAAGCTCTTGAGAAGCTATGTGCATACCCTGTAATACTGTAACAAGAATCCGTTAATACAATTAGAAAGAATTTTGTAAAAATAGTTTGTAAATATTTAAACCAAAATTCGAATAATAAATTTGATAGTTCTTAGCAAAAAAGAGAAGTGTTTATATTTAATAAATGAATAAATAATTAAAATTAAATCACTTTAATCACACTTTATGGTATTTGTATAGATGAAAAATATTTATTGTTATATTTAATTCAAAATAAATCTATAAAGCTTAAGTCAAAATGCTCGTTAGTAATTAACATGCCTGAGTGCAGGGTATACGGAAAATCACCTTGCCAATGATAGCAAAGCTCGCTTTGAAGAGCTGATTGTTTTTACAATTCATATATACAGCAGTTTATACTTATATATATGTATATTTATGAGCAGATCTGATAATTAAGCTCGCTCGCGCTCAACGCGTCGTATGCGCAATTTGCGTTAAACGCCTCGCTTAACAGCAAATACACACATATATACACACACACACTCACTCACACACTCTGTATTAATTTGTCTCTTTTTTCAGTAAAGCTCGCTAGGCAGCTCAGACAAAAAACATAGAAAGATTCAGTTGTTGTTTGCTGTTAATAACGCGCAGTTATCAGCGATCACGTTGAGAATGAAGCAGATGACCCAAATACGAATAATGTGGCATGCCGCAATTCTTTTGCTCTGCCTCGCACAGCTGACGCAGGCGTTGACCACGCCCACGTCCAAGCCCAGGCCCCTAGTACAGCCAACACTAGTGACAAGCACCACAAGAGGCAGCACCACCACGGCCAAGCCCCAACCACAACAGAAGCAAGGTAGAGTTTTAATTGTATTTCTATATTCGTGTTTTAGTTGCAATTTGTGTCTCTTCTTTATAGATGCCAAATGCCTGCAGCCCTTGGAAACTGGACCCTGTCGCATGAGCCTGGATCGTTATTATTACAATAAGGATAAGAATATCTGCGAATCATTCAAATACGGTGGCTGCAAAGGCAACGACAATCGCTGGGGCTTCAAGCAGACCTGCGAGGAGGCATGCCTCATCAAAAAGTAACTCAAGTTTCAATTGAATCGATCCAGCCACTTCGTAGAATTATTTTTGATATATGCGACTTATTTTAAGTTAAAAATCAACAAAAACCAAGAGGAGCTACAATACATGTTTGTGTACGTGACTCAAACGCACACCTCAATTTGTTTACATATTTTGATTCATTTGAATATTTTTAAATAAATATTTGTGTATTGATTTTCGCTTATTCCCACTAAATTGGACAGACAAATTAGTTAATAAAGCAGAAATTTAATAAATTAAGTAAAGACTTATAATTGTCGAGATGATCTTCGTCATAACATACTTATTATCTGTTTTCTTTTATTTACATTTATGGTAAAAATCATTTGAAATGTAGTCAAGTTGTTTCATCTATTTGACACATTATAAACAATTACTACTGCAAAAATAAAATTGTTCAACTATAAACTAAACTACTGAAATTATTTAGTGCTTAGTCTGAAACAGTTTGTATTGTTTAAACAAAATTGTCTAACTATAAACAAATGTAATTAAATTATTTAGAAAATAGTTCAGCCTGACAACCTGACCAAATATACCTTCATAAATAAATGTTGCAAAAATGTACAGTTTAAAAAGTAAATCTACTTTTTAGGGGCTTTCCAACTATTGTCTATAGTAAACACTCAACAACAATGTAAATTACGGAAATCATTACCTTAAATTACTTCCAGTTAAAAGATACTGATCGTCATGTCTACATTTCGTGATAGTTTTTCGTAATACCAAAAAGTACTAGATCGAATCGTATTTGGGAAGTATTTGCAGCTGTACGGAAATGATTGAGTGTATGATTTGGCCGGCTTAAGCTATATCTACTTATCATAATGCATAGCGTTATTAATGGGGATCGTTGAACTGATACTGAGGCATTGGACGTCATAGAGTGTCAACGAGGCGCCGCTGTGATTTACAAGCGCTGGCGAATGAGTCGAGCAAATACAAACTGACAGAAATGATAAAAAATAACAAAGAAAAACATAAAATAAAAACATTTATGAAACTATGGATACGTGAGGTGTGAGGCCTGTTGACTCATTTGTGGGACATTTGTTTGAGATATTTAAGTCTGGCTAAGAGCCAGAGCTGAAATCATTCGCATCGCAGAAACTGAAACGAAATGAGCTACAAATCTTGCTTGATTGCCCTCAGTGCGCTGAGCTGTGTCCTGGCCGTGCTTGGAGCTGCTGTGGATCAATCTGAGCTCCCCTCCAAGTCGGAATTGGTGGTGGAGAAACAGGAGGACGGTCCGCTGCCTGTGCTGCCGATCGACGTGAATGCCGTGCCGGAGCAATGTCATCAGCCCAAGGAGACGGGTCGCTGCTTTGCCCTATTCTATCGCTTCGCATACAATCTGGACACCCAAGCCTGCGAGGAGTTCGTCTATGGCGGCTGTGCCGGCAACAGCAACAACTTTGATAGCAAAGAACAGTGCGAACAGATCTGTCTGGGCAAATCATCGCCATCAACAGCAGCAGCACCCACCGAGTCCGCACCTGAGTCCGCGACTGAGCAAGCCACCGAACTGACTACGGAACAACAGAAGCCACAATCCACAGGCAGCACCACTCAGTCCACATTGGCTTAGTGGAAAGTACCGCCTTTCTAGTATATAAGTGTATAAGTATAAAAACAAACTCACGTTATTATGAAGTGTTTATACTTCCACTACATTATATGTTTACCTATGTACATTACTATGCCTGTACTTAGCGTCAGGGGCGGATTGAAAATGATGCAGCTAAAATAAGTAAGGCCTTATTGTTGTAAAAATAAATTTGTCAGCTGAAAAAATAAACTTTTTTTTTAAAATTTATCTTCAACGTTAATCTTCTTTAAATAAATAACTCGTAGTTCCAGACTAAAATATATTTTAAAATTTCCAGTTGTGATGTTTGGCTGCTTAAAATAATTCTTGAATTAATTTTGTTTCAGTATTGCATTTTTGAAATACATTTGATTTGATTTCCTACATTTTTGGTAAGAATATAATTAAAGAGTTTTGTTTTCTAAGCGCCCAAAAAACAAAGTCATGTCAAATCCGCACCTGTTCATTCCTGTATATTTATGGAATAAAATAGATTTCGCATACATTTGTTAATGAACTTTAACTTGAATTTGACACACGTACACACACATCTAAACACACACACTGATAACTCAGCTAAATACGTGTAGCTCGAGAATGGTATAAAGCATCGTGTTCCATAGTCTGATCAAGCTAGTCTCTCTTTGCAGCGGCCGTAAAATAAAGTTTAAATTTATTAAAAATGAAATTTGCTGCAGTGATCATTCTGTTCTGCGCATTGTTTGGCCTTTCCCTGGGTCTTAAAGATGGTGAGCAAAAGGATAACAACTAAAACAGTGTTTGAATCTCCTATAAATATAATCTCATCCTCAGAGTCCTGTGGTCTTCCCCCTGCTATCGATGGTAATGGACTGGTGAAGTGCCTCGCCTCCAGGACCTCTTTCAGCTATTATCCTGCCGAGAATGCCTGCAAGAGCTTCGAATATGGAGGATGTGGTGGCAATAACAATCGCTTTGACTCTGAGCAGGATTGCTTGGCCAAATGCAAGGAATAGATTACAATGTACTCCCTCTTTGATCTGAATAAAGTAATTGAATATAATGATTCTGACATGCTCTCGATTTGTTGGGTGCTTTTAGAGGGTGAAGCGAGGGGAGGGCGGGCAACAGTCGAGACCTAAAGAAATTATCAGTTTGAAAAGCTTATGAAGCGAAACTTGTTTGCTAGCAATTATTTTGCAACTGTGACTAGACTATGAGCTATACAATCATATTTTGATAGCCTGTGATCTGCATAAAGCATCTCACGGCTAAATTTAATTTTTATTGTTAATAATTTTTTATATTATTATGAAGATCTACGAATTTTTAACATGGTTAAAAAACAAATTAAGATTTTTTAGTTTATGCCAAATATATAGGGAAAAATATTTAAATACATAGAGGCAAATTTACAAATTTACAACTAGATTATCACCCCTACACTTATAGACAATTATTGTTTATTTATATTGCCAGTTAGTTGCAGTTCTTATTTGCGGATTCACTAAAATATATGTACCCAAATTTCAAAAACAATTTATTTTAACATATTACTTAAACAAATAATATAATTTGAGATGTACCTAAAAGTTTTGTCTACTTCCAGATGTAATAAATTGACTGGGACACAATCATAAATCTGACAAAATATCTAATTGAAATGTTACTATAGTATTGCTGTCTACTTGACTTGTATTTACAAATTTTCTATTTTTCCCTTTTCAATATGAAATATAGTCATTAAGTTACAAGCAGTAGATATGAAGTATTTAAACTTAAATTTGAGCTTGTTTAAACTTAGTGAACATTTAAAATTGGTAGCTTCAAGTTCTCTTTTTAATTCACAGAAAATATAAAACTAAAAATTAACCTACAATGAAATTGTATTTGTTATTTGTTCTGCTTACTACATTCTTTGCCAGTTCCTTGGCACTTAAAAATGGTATAATCGTATATCAATACTCTGAAGAACTACGTACCTCAACTAATTCCATAACTTTAATCTGCAGAGATTTGCGGCCAACAACTTGCTTACATAGGCGTTGCAAGGGCCTATATCGCACGCTGGTCCTACGACGTGAGTACCAATCAATGCATCCTGTTTGGATTTTCAGCAGTCACGGGATTAAATAATATCTTTGATTCTAAAGAAGATTGTATCGACGCATGCGTGGAGCATATTGATACTAAAACTTAATTCAATTATTTTTACGAATAATTCGCCGTCGTGTATAGTCCCTAATAGCATTTCTTTTTATAGTCTACAAACCTTATCTAGAACCAGCTGAATTGAAATGGACGGCTCTTTCTAAAAAGAAATTGGATAGTTTGAAAATCTAATGCATTTTAATTTTTTATACAAATACACTCGACCTATATTTAAAATTATTTCCCGATAAAGATACATATTTAATAGTAGGTGTAAACAAATGCTTTTCATTATACACTATTTAAAATGAGCTGAAAAATAATCCGAATAAACAGAACTTTTCTATAATTCTTTCTTTGAATAGTAACTTAATTTATTGTATACTTTTACTTCAAAGAAATACTATCTGATCTTTATAAAAAAAACCACGAGTCCAGATTTTCCAGATGTGATGCCTAACCATTTCGTTTACTTAAAAGGTTATTACTTAATATTACTAAAAATATTTACCAATACTATATGCGATTAAAGCTTTCGAAATTTGTTATTGGTGGAAATGTTTTGAGGGTTTCGAAATGTGATAAGAGAGTCAAACAAAGCTCTAAAAATATTTAAACGCCCGAACTTGTTCTAGGAAAATCAGTTTATATTTGACACTGCTCGACTTAACTTCTCACAGTGAGAGTGAATAACTAATTAAAAAAGCCATTCAGAAAATAAACACAATTAATATGAAGTTATTTTTGTTGTTTCTGACGCTTGTTGCCTGCGTTGTCAGTTCATTTGCACTCAAAAATGGTTTGTAATTAATTTCAAAGAACAATTCAAAGATCTGTTAGTGACTCTATAATGTGTGCCCTTAGATGTGTGCGGATTGCCAAATTCCCTTAACGGCGATGGACGTGTTGCCTGTGAGGCATACATACCCAGCTGGAGTTACAATCCAGTTGACAAGAAATGCGTGAAGTTCATCTTTGGAGGCTGTGGAGGTAATGCCAATCGCTTTGGTACCAAAGAGATTTGCGAAGAAAAATGCTTGGAATGAATATAATTTAAAGTTTACAAAAGAAATATAAATAAAAAAAAAGCAATAAAGTAAAAATTGCAATGAGTGTCTAGTCTCAAACTCATTTAAAAAAAAAAAATTAATATTTGCGGTAATTAATTTGAATATAATTCCTATGTAGGATAGTCAAATGTAGGATAGACAAAGTCCTACTCAACTCTTACCTAGAACCAATAGATTTCATAAGCTCAATTACGGTTGTCATGGAAATAATTTGAAACCTCTTCCTAAATAGACAAAGAAATCTGATCATAATAAACCTAAAAATATAAGAAATAATTGAAATTATTAAATGATAATTAGCTTGATTCTCAAGTAAACAGTAATATATTATTCTGTATTATAAACTAGTTTGATGCTGAAGTCATTATCTTAGGGTTTTATATAATCTATTCTTTAAGAAAGCTGTTATCTCTATGGACTTTCTATTGTGACCTATTGCAACTTGGACCCAAACTATCGCCTGGTCGAGCTGCTGGATCACAGATAAGCACTGATTACTAAGTTTTCTTGGACTATATGTAGAGGGCTTTAAATAGCGTCGAGCTCTCGAGTTAAAGTTGCAGATGCAGTTGCAAATATGTGGTGCAAGTATCTGTTGATTGTGGCAGTTGGCCTTTTGCTGTGCCGCTCTAGCAGCCAAGCCAAGCCAGGTGAGTTTTGATTGTCTGATTGATTGATTGACTGTTGGACTGATCGATCGACTTCTGATTGCACTATTGATGACTGATTTATTTATAAGATGATTGATTATTTGACTGATTGATTGTTTGCTTGACTGATTGACTATACGATGATTTTCATATCGAATGATTGATTTAAATGATTACTTTATTAAATGACTGAATAATTGTCTGATTGATTGATTGTTTGACAAAACAATTTATTGACTGATTGGTTGACCAAATGTTTAATAGTCTGATTGGTTGACTGATTGAAGGATTCATTTATTAAGTTTTTGACCGACTGATTATCACATTGGTTGACAAATTGATTGATTGACTGATCTATTGAGTGATTGATTGATTAATTTGATGTCTTGCCATAGCAAAGTGCAGTGAGAAACCCTCGATGGCAGGCATGCCACAGGACTCAGCCGCCTGCATGGCCTTCATGCCCAGCTGGAGCTACGATGCCGCTAAGGATACTTGTGTGGAGTTCGTTTTCGGCGGCTGCGGTGGCAATGAAAATCAATTTGGCAGTCGCGACGAATGTGAGAAGGCCTGCAAGGACTAAGTGGGACAAGGGAACCACTTCAAACCGGCTTCAAAAGTGTTGGCAATACCCAAAAGCACAAAAGCAAACGCAAATAATCATATTTATTTAATAACAAACAGCCGGCAAGCTTGTTTAAAAAAAAAATACAAATTTCACTATAATTTCAAGGTTTGTTGTTATTGCAAAGAGCGCTCGTCTTGACCCTGGTCAGCTGGGTCCAGATAAGGCACAGCCGGTTTCTGCCTATAAAATGGGCACAGCGAGCACGCAACAATATCAGTTGCAATAATCGCAGTGTCCAGATCAGACTTGAATATTTTTTTGAAGACAGTTTTACCAAATTTTCGAGATGAAATACTTTGCTGTTTTATTGCTGCTTTGCACGCTGTTGAGCGCTACACTTGCCGCGCTCAAGAACCGTAAGTTATCGAACACACCTCGCAGTCGAAGCATCTCCTAATGTCTGCTCTCTCCAAATTTAGCCGCTTGTGGTGAGGAATTTGGCGTTATTGGTCACTGTCGCGCTCAGCAAAAAATGTGGACCTATCGCCGGGACACCAATGAGTGCATCAATTTTACCTACGGCGGTTGCGCCGGCAACAACAATCTCTTCGATTCGAAGAATCACTGTGAAACTACTTGCAAAATCTAAGCGATTGTCATAATAGTGTAAATAAAATAACTCTCAGTTTAATTTCGTAATATGATCATTTATTGTTTTTAATTAACTTGTTAAACTTTTATTAACTGTTTTTATTAGATATTCATCTTGGCTTGGCTTAATTTATGTGTGTGTTAGATACATTCGATCTGTTCATGAGTTCAAGATCATGATAATCTTCTGTTAATATTTCTGTTGTGTATGTGAGATAATCTACTTAGCTCATAATATTGGTTTATGTTTATTAGTGATAACATTCTCCTATGCTCTTCATTGTTTTGTTAGCTAACTGAGCTTCTATTCATTTATGATCTATATACTACAATTTTTTCTTTCCTTATCTTTTTTTTCTTGTTTTTTTATTTACGCATTAGCACATTAATTAAATATATGTATATGTTATAATAATCATTTGAAATTTCGCTGTCAGCTGAAATCTCACCACTAATTGAATAATTTATTTGTCCAGTTCTGTTTTCTAATCAGTGATTGTTTTGAGCGCATTTTTATGCGATGAAACTTATTGTGATTTGTACAACTAACTTAAGTATACATCAAAATATAGCCAAAAGGTTATTAAGGTTGATTATTTTTGAAGTGATAAAAATGATTTTAATAAAATGTGAAGAAATTGCAATTATCAGTAAATTCATTGTATAAACATTATGGTTATTGTATTAGCTCATGATTTGAGTACAAGCTTATGAAATGTAACATTTTTGTAATCTTCACTTCACACTCGTCTCTTTCTACACTCCACTACCAACATCTGCTCTCTCCAATCCCCTATCTCTGCTCACATCTCTTATCGCTCACTATTTCTCTCTGAGAGGATTTCCCTCAGTGTTGTCGATTATCAGCTGACCCTCTGTCTAACTAGGTATAATCTATGAATTATTTAAGCTGTGAGTTTTATTGTGTGTGTGGCCCTTTATTTTGGATGCCTAAAACTAATGTTAATATTTATATTATATATGGTTTATGTATATGCAGTATTTTCATGATCTAAGATTAATAAAATTGTATATGTTGTTAAACGAATTGCACATGTTGTGTCCCCCAAAATTACTCGCTCTTTGTGGGCACTGCATTGCCATTCAGCGTTGCCGTTGCAGGCGGCGAGTCCTGTTGTTGTTGCTGCTGTTGTTGTTGAGTGGGCGTGGTCGGTGGCGACAATGTAGCAAGATGTTGCTGTTGTTGTTGTTGCTGCTGTTGCTGCTGCTGCTGTTGCTGCTGCTGATGATGATGATATGCTGCCGCAGACTCGGCCAAATCGAGCAGAGCTGCCGAAGTGGAGCTTGTGGCAGGCAGCGAGGCAGCTCCCAGGCCATTCATAGTGCTGGCCGTCATATCCTGAGCCTCGTGCTTCAGGCGCAGTGCATTATTGTTACTGTTGTGGTTGTTGTTGTTGTTGTGATTCACAGCATGGCCCAGAGCCGGATGATGTGCGAACGAGAGCGGCGGCAGGTGCAGACCGGGAAATGCCAAACCTGCCGCAGCCGCTGCATGCAACGACTGCAACAGCGCTGCCGAATGTTCCTGCGCCTTGCGCCGCAACTCGGCCACCGAATTGGAGCGTGGATCATGTGCACCACCAGCAGCACCGCCGCCACCTCCAGACTTGGGTGACTCCGGCGAGCTGGCTGCCGAGCTGCTGCTCACGGGAACACTCAAAGGAGCCATCACCGAGGCCGAAGACACTGGCGGCATTTGCGGCGGCTTCAGGGAGCAGCATGAGCAGAGACTCTGGAAGGGCGACACACCTGCAAAAGGCAAAAAGCGAATTTTAATAAAAATTTGTTATCGATTTTAAACTTGATTTTTGATTTTGATGCATCATCTCAGCTTGGCGCAGCTGCCAAGGATAATTTAATAAGCAATTGCTTTTGATTTTTCATAGCCCTGATTGACAGGCCATCTACAGAGATTATGCCATTAGTCCCCCACTTCATCACAGTCCCACTCACCTTTCAGTCCTGGGAAAAGCGGCTGGTGCGAGAACTGTGCCGCCAGATGAGGAGGCAGGAAAAGCGGTGGATGATTGGCGCTGCGTTGAGCCGCCGCTGCGGCCGCTGCTGCTGCCACCGCGCTCTGTTCGCTCAGCACGGGTCGAAAGCCGCAATTGCTGCAATGACAAAGAAGCAGAATAAAAATGTTAGGTAAATATTTAATCAAATATAAAGAAGATGTAGAGATGCCACAGCTGATGGAAAAGCATTTTTTTTTTAATCAATAATATAATGTATTTGAATATTAGTGTTCTTATAACCAATATATTTTTTTCTTCCAAGTTTAGTTTTTGGCAAATTTTTTAGGCGAAAGATTTAAAATATAAGAAGTTCATCCAAAATATGCATTAAGAAGTTAAGCTAAGGTAAGGTTAGAAAAGAACTATCTCTCTTTAGCTCTATCTTTTTAATCAGATACAGATATCCATTTATAATATCATACCATGTCTTTATCTCTCTCCCTCTCTATCACATTTGCACTCTCTTATCTCCTCCTAAGATCACTTGGTTTCATCTCCCTTTACTTTCACGAGTTTCGTTCCCCAATAAATTCCATTCTCAGCATGAATCATGTCATTAGGGTGACCATGCCGGCAATGGGAAAGTAGTGACCGCTTTGGCCTTTTCCTTTCTCATACTTCTACATGCAAAATCCACACAGATGAATGATGATGAAACCATATCACAAACACCCAACGCAAAACAAACAAACAACAACCAAATAGAGTTTTAATTAACGCTTAATTGAAATAAATTAAAACATTTTTATGCGTAATTGCATTATTATTAATAAACCTAAATATGTTGTATATGATGCGACTGTTGTTGTTGTTGTTGTCGTTGTTTTTGTCTAGGCTCGTTCCCATTTTAATTGAATGAAATATAACGCTTAGGTCGCATTCCAGCTCCAACCCTCGTCTCCTCTTGGCTCACCAGTTAATGCAATTTAAAAATGTTAATTGATAAGCGAGCTAAATAACAACAAACGAATGATATAGATAAATTATTTGCCTCACATAATCCATTAATAAAATTATTATCATTTTTATTAGTCATAATTGTTGGCATTATTTTTTATCCCTCTCATCATTGCAGCTCTCGAGTTGTTTGAATATAAAAAATTCAATTTCCATTTGTTCCCATTTGCGTTAAGCTTTTTAGCGTTTTGGCCCCCCTCTCGATGACAGGCTTTTGGGCCAGGATGCAAATGTGTCCAAAATTTAATAATTCTTAGTGCGGCCTAACTCGACATGCAACAACGGGCAGGGCAGTGAAGGAATGAGGAGGCACACAAATCTCTGAATGCTAATCGAGTTGCGTTGTGGCCAAAACGAGGGCCAGAACGGAATGTCGCGACCACAGCCATTTGGGCCACAGTCGTCGCGGCTGACGCTTTTAATTCTTTTCACTTTTTTCTCTCTCCCGGTTTTTTCCCCGTCTAAACTTGACGTTTTTGGCTTTATGTCCTCCCTCTCCCACCGTTACCCTCTTGTCCTGCTTCTGTGCCTGCTCTGATTTTTGAGATTTTGGCCGCTTTTCGCGTATCTGCAGGGGGCAGGAATGAGAGTTGAGAGTGTCACTGTTTTGGACGCTTGAAACAGAATTTTGTATGCGACGAATGCGTAATTTTTCTGTTTTTTCTCAGTTTTTCCATTCTTTTTTCTTTATCTATTTGGTTATAAAGTTGATGAATTTTTCAAGAATTTGTAAGCTGTTTTTTCGCAGTGATTGAAAGGGCATTAGATAAGTATAAGGAATAGATTCTTATATTTTTGTATGCCTTCTTTACCTGAAATTCTTATTTTATATCAAAATACTCATTGAAATCGAACATTCAAAAATATATAATAAATATTCCTTACATCTTCGATATTTCATAATAAATTGAGGATAATCTTAATGAAACTGGAAAACATATGAACTATATGTACATTAATATGAAATTAAAGTTACATAAAGCTAAAATTTCTTTTGAAAATTAATGAAATACAGAGAAATATTTTAGATTGTTTTCCAACATATATACATATTATGCAAAGATGAAAATGAGATATATTTAAAATGTGTGCACGTAAATTTTTGTAAATTAGTAAAATAAATTTTCCTTCTAGCATAAAAAATTACCCTTATATAATAGCTGTGTCTATTCGAAAACAGAAATTATATTTTCCTCTCTGTTTGTGGATTAGTTTCGTATGCAGACATTGTAGCCAATTAGGCTGAAAGCAAAAAGCAAAAGTCCAAGCTTAGCAGAGAGTGAGAGAGGAAGAGAGGTGAAAAGAGGGGGAGAGAGAGAGAGAGAGAGAGTGTAAATATGTACAGTCTGCAGTAGTTCCATTCGCTGTCTCAGTCGTCCTGCCAACTCGTTGCGAAAAAAATGCAGGCAAACTTAAATGTTTGCGTATAATTAAGCACTCATCCTTTGGTCTTAATTAAATTTTGCATGTGCACATCCAACAGTTGCTCTGTGTGTGTGTGTAGGTATGTGTGTGTGATTTGTGTGTGTGTGTGTGTGTATGCAATGTCTGAGACTGGCAAAAATTTGCAAGAACGTCGTCTGGCCGCAGGGTCTGTCCATGTTGTTTGACAGAACCGCCTCCTCTCCTCTCCTCTTCTCTCCTCTCTCCTCCTTTCGCCGTGCCCCGCCCACTTGTCTGTCGCCGCCTTAATTGCAACACTCAACAAACGTGCCCAGTCAGAGACTCGCTGCTCTCGCACTCCTAATTAAGACATTCAGATGCTCGAGTGTTGTCGTTGAGCTCGTTAGTTAGTACATAACTTTTGCTCTGGGCCAAAAGTGGCAGGACAAAAAGGGGGGAAAAGGAACAAGGAGCAGTGATAACTGTGGCACGTTTGTCAATGTCAGACTCACCTTAGCGGCACGAAAAAGTTTTCTTTAAATTTTTGCACTTTTCACAGATTGCCGTTTGCCAAGGATAAAGTTTTTCCAACTTGGCTTAATGAATTTTTACACACGTTGCCTTGGCTTCTTCCCTTTCGCCGGCGCTTTGAGGGTGGCAGCAGCAGCTTCGCATAATTTTTCTGGCAAACATTTTAATGCTTTACGCAATTCTAACAAATTAAACTCGAGCAATCAACACCTCAATGGCTTAGCTCCTCCCAGTCTAAAAGTCTCCCAGGGTCCCAACCTCTCAACCTCTCTCTACACACATCCGAGTCAAACCCAATTTCCGCAAATGTTTGCACTGGCAAAAGTTTAATTTTTGTCGTATACCCTGTGTACATGACAGAAAGGGTAGTTTGAAGTTTATGCAAATAAGCATAAACTTTGAGTTAATCAGTGTTAAAGTTACAAAATATCGAAGATAGAAATCTTTTTATTGACACACTTGTTATTCTAAAAACTTCATAACGATCAGAGAGAAACGGCAGCTCTGAGTGTTACTTAAATTACCTAAATTTTAAATAAGCAATAGGAATGCAATTCGAGGTATAGGGTATTTTTTTGGTCAAGCACTTTTAATAAGCTCATTTTGCTTATTTTAGGAGCTACCTTTGGCTAAAATTATTTTCAACTTCCGACCCAAGCAGACCAAATCAACAGCGCGAGAGCAAACATTATGAACATTATATGCTTATTATATTAGGCAGTCCAAAGTTGTTGTTGTTGTTGTTGTTGTTGCTGTTGTTGGGGTGGAGTGAATCCCCCGCACTTCCCCCTTCGGTGTAGTTGCTGTTGAGCGCGAGGAAGCGGCTTATTTTAATTGCATGATGAATATTAAAATATTTGCCTAATTTATTATTCAAGCAAACATCAACGAGTCGACGAGTCGAGTATAGGTAAATAGCCATACTACTATAAGTATATACATGATTATATATACTAAGTATATACTAATAAATTAGTATGTGCATATGTGTATATAAGTTGGGTACATCATTTGGTTTTTGGCCTCTGTTGAGGCATGCGGCTGTTTACATGTTTAAGCAGCTCATAATAATGTTGCATGCCTCCTCATCCTCCTCATCTTCCACACGTGCTCCTAATTACGTATTTAGGTATTTGTGCATCAAATATTTGGGCAAGTTTCGGCTAACACTTTCGGGCTAAGTAGCTTGCAATGCACTGGCATTTAATTAACCTAATTTCCTGTATCCAAACATCCGAACACATTTCAACTTTGGGCTCTTCTATCAATTTACTTAACTCTAAAAATACCAGAGATACTTTCGTCAGAGACATCAATTTTTGAATTAATTCCATTAATGAAAAGATTCGGTAGCTTTTCTACTTATTAGAAAAGTTAAGAGAACTGTTCTATCGCCTAAGTGCAGTATTAACTTATTGACTTTGTGTAGGTATATAAATACAAATAAATATTTAAATATTTAAAAATAAATATAAATTAAACCAAGGTAAGTACTTTGAGTATCTTTAGCCCTCACTTAATTTACTTTAAACAAACTCAAGTTCAAAAAGCAATGAAATACGAAAATTATTTAACCTGTTTAGTGCTATCTCATGTTAATTGTTTATGCAAATTCTCGATGCAAATTTTATTGCTCGTAACATGCTCCACACACTCGATAAGAAAGACAATGCAAAAATGTATAAGTGAAATGTTTGAATTTCTACAGCTGCCAGGTGAAGTTTTAAATTGTATTATTTATAGAGTCAGTGTAGGTCATTATAACTGACATATATATTCTGTGTTTTATAGAACTTGCATAATAACAATATTAAAACAACAATTAATGGGTATCAAGAAAAATTAATAATAATTCATTCATAAACTGATTCATTGAATCAATGTTTGTATTTATCAACCTCACCTCATTCTTGGTAAAATATTAATACATTTTATTATCTAAGTATCTCGGACTTTCATAAGAATTTTTATCTGAATATTTAGGGCTTTATAAATAGTTGATTATTTGTGTCAAACTGACGTCAGCATCGACATACGTTGAGTTCCAGGCAAATGATTGAACCGTGAGTTTTTGCATAAAATATACAAGAGTTGTGAAAAGAATTCTGCAGAATTGGATAAATGAATATATTTGAAGATAGCTTTTCTGAGTGCATGTCTAATGCGATGATAAATGCTTGCGATGAAACGCTCGAATTGAGATGTTAGAGATAGAACAAGGAAGACGATGGAAGCAAACACAAAGAGGATATCCGGCCAAAGGCATTTGAATGACAATGAGAAAAGCTATCAAACGATATCAAAGTGCTGAGTGCATACTCATATTAGGGCCATCAGCAATTGGCATTAGCATATAGAAATAGTCAGAATTGATTTGGTCAACCGTTACAACACCAACAACAACAACAACTATAGAGAGAACACGACAATAAAAAGTGGGCAATGATTCAGCTGAAATCAGTTGTCCTACTGCCCAGTGGGTTGTCCTTTCTCCCTCCAACCACTTGGCTTCTCAGCTACTGCCATTGCTACTGCTGCTGTGCTATTATATCCTGATCCACTTCCTGATCCTTGTTGTTGTTTTTTGTTGTGTTTTTTATTGTGGTGTGACGCTTTGTTGTTGTCTGGGCGCGTTGACATGTGAGGAGCTAACAATATCGAGGCCAAGTTTGAGTTTTTGGCCGCCCGTCGCCTTTTTGCTGGCTGATGAGACCGCCCACTGACAAACGGCACACTCCAACCTCCACCCCACACCTCTGACCCCGCACCCATCTCTTCGCACAACGTGTTGGCGAAAAAAAAAGAAAAAAAACTGTGGTAGCTGCCGCCTTTTGTCGGCTGTGGCATATGGTTACATTGCCATCACAACAAAACACGAAACACCCTCATTTACGCCCAATTACATTTTCAAGTTGCTTTCTATGAACTTCGCCTAAGTATTTTCAATTTGCAATGTTTGTACAACATTTGAATTAAGGAGATTTATAACATTTATATGATAATGATTTAAACCAAGTTATTAATAACTTTCATACGCATGTTTTAGATATTTTGGAGCCGAGAGTTTTAAGACTTTTCTTTGAAAAATATTACAATCTTTGAATTTAAAAATTTGTTATGAACGTAAGTTAATAATGTTTAAAAGAAAACGGTTAATATGCTTATCCCAAATAAGAAACTATTCTTAAATTTTGATTAGAAGAATTAAGACTTTAAGTTTTGTATTTTGTAAAAATAATTGATGTAAAAATGTAAAAATCGACAACAAAAGAATCGAGCTGTCGATCAACCGGTATATTGAGTTTTCCTAAATTTTTTTTTAAATTAAAAAAAATTATTTGGTCCTACAAAATCTCAACTGTGAAACTGAATTACATAATAGTTTCCATACCTTTTCCACATATTATAATATAAGCTCCACATCGATTATCCAGCTGATTTATTTACCGACTTTAGATAATTTAAAGATTTGTTGGAAGCTAAAGACAATGTTGGAGTTATTCAAGCGCTGTTCCGCTGGTGATTAGACGCTGGGAGTCGTTAGCACGTGTCGGTCATATCGACAACAGCATCATTAGGAATCGCGAATGGGGACTGAATGAATGGGGGGCACTCTTAATGTTTCCGCTGGCGCACACGACATCCGCTGACCGGATGTGCGCCAATGGAATTTAAACGTTTTTATCCAAAACATTAACTGAATCGTCTTCCGCTGCGCACGCCTGCTCAATAGCCCGTGCCCGGGCACCACAGGAGTTGCCAGACTTGCCACATCCATTTATCCACCCAAACCCATCTAATAACATTACTGCTCTCATTGTGGTCATTACAACTGCCTCATTTACCTTCTTCCCCTTCCTTGCTGCCTTATTTCTTTCGTTCTTGCTTTCTTTCTCTCATAATCAATTGCTAATTTAGTCATCGTCGCCAAATTCTTTAAGGGTTGACAATTGCCCTGCTCGGAATACCCTTCCCCCACCTTATTTTCGCATTCCTCCCCCTCCTGCTGGTGCTCAGATTTGTAAATATTTGTTTGGAAAATTGTTTTCTGGGGGTGGCTATTGCTATATTATGTTTTCGCTTCATTCTATTCGTTCTTTTTTTCCTGACAGTTGTTTTTCTTTTTCCATTCGCATTGTTGTTGTCAAATTGACGACAAAATGCGACACTTGCCATAAATGTATTCTTTGTTGTTGCCTAATGCCATTGTAAGTGGAGGCTTAATGACACGCACACAATTAGCAGATCATTCACGTTTAATCGCTCTCGTTTTGAACAAACACTCACTTGGTGGGAAAGACAATTACGGGGGTTGTGACATGTAAACATTTGGGAGTGTGCCGATTGCAATGGATATTACTCTCAATGTAAGCGATAATAACTAGAGGACACCAAAAACAAATTACCTTTTTGCGGAACTTTATATTTTTCTCGTTTATTTTTTAATAAATCCAGAAATCTTTAAGTTTTAGGATTTCTTTATAAAATTAATTCTAATTCGAAAATGAAGATATTCTGTTTGTTTTAATGCATTTTTGAGAAACTCAACATCCCTAAATTTGTTAAATGTAAATATCTATAAGCTCTCATTTCTCTGAATAATAAGTTTTGTATCGATATATTTAGCAATATCCCAGTTCAATAGAACGATAATGAACAAAATTTTCAATATTAGAAGTTTCTATAATCGAGATAAAATAATGTATCTATAAATCAATTAAACTATTGAGAGTTGATTAAATTTGAAACTCATTTTATTATCTAAAAAATTCTAGTCTCTGCCAATATTTTCGGAATCAATGCAGTTCTTAATTTATTTTCAAACATTTTTTAATGCTCTACTCAATATAAATAGTTTTAAATATTTCAAGAATTTGTACTTACGTATCGTTGGCAACACTGCCAGCACCAAAGCTGCCAAAGATGTGGCTACCAAAGGCCGCTGCAGCTGCCGAATGGGGCAGCTGGGCAGCGTGTGGTGTTGTTGGTGTCGGGGTGGACGAGGCCGAGTTGTTGGATGAGGCTGCCATGCGGGAGCCCGTGGTCAGCGATATGGGGCCGCCCACCTCAATGGGCGAGTCCGTGTTGCGTGAGTTGGAGGGGCTGCTGGGTCCCAGACCACCGGCCAGGGGCGTGTGCTCGCGCATGCCCGGCGAGGGGGAACCGGCGCTGATGGAGCCCAGGGATTGGGAGGCGGAGTGCGGTGTGGCAGTCAACTGAGTGGAGGACAGTGGTCGCTCATTATCGCTGGAATCCAGATGATGGCCACCCTGGGGGCTGCGTGAATGCTGCTGCTCCATGGGGCCATTCGTTAGGGGACTGTGCGAACGCTGTCGTGCCGGCAGCTCGTCCATATCATCGTCGATCTCGCCGGTAATGTCTGGCGAGGACTCGCGTGAGTCATGCAGCTGTCCGCGCAAATAGAAGACATAAATGTAATTTTTAACTTTAACAAATAAATAAATATTTGGAATATTTAAATTCAATCTATTTTATTATTATTTGGTACTTTTTATTTATTTATAAAAGACATCAAAAACTTTTATCATTATAAAAATAAAATTGTAATCATAAAAAACTGTTTTTGCAGAGTAAATAAATATAAATCACAAGTAATTGTTATATTTTAATACATAAAAAAAAAATTATTGTGATTAAAGCAAACATTTTTCAGAGCAGAGGGCTTTTTAATTTTTGAAATATTTCTTTCTCGAAATTTTAATTGCTGTTTATTTTAGGTATTACATAAAAATTAGATACAAATTATTATCACTGAGGTAAATGTTTTTGAAAAAATGTTGCTTGATGATTTTCGGTGTTTAAGTAAATGTATTAATACACTTGAAAAAACGATGTACTAATTTTTAAAATTGAAATTTTCTTTCTAAAATTCATTTATGATCTCTGATATTTATTTATCTGAAGAATTTCTCCTTTCTCACCTTATCCAATGAGCTGCTGCTTTCGCCATTTTCCCGCTTGCGTTGCTCGTCCTTAAGACGCTCCGCCTTGCGCCACTTGGCGCGTCTATTCTGGAACCAGACCTGCCAAAAGAAGAAGGCGTGAGAGAGAGAAGAAGAAGCAGAGTTATAAAGTTAGAAAATCGCCCGAGTACTGTTATTTATGCAGTCTTGACTTTGGCTGCCAGCCAATTGAAAATTGAAAAACTTTCTATACACACACACACACACACATGCGCTTGGGGGGTAGAGCAAAAACAATAAACGAAATTTTCCACCTCAGAAACTTTAACAATTTGCTGTCCTGCCTCTTTGCTTTTCCCCGTCTCTTTCTTTCTCGCTCTCTCCTTGTACTTATTGTGACATCTTAGACATAAACAAACAAAATCTGATTTTCAATTTTGCGCAGGCACACAAAACAAATTTGGCCTGTAATCAGCGCCTAAATTGGTAAGGGGGTGTTGATGATGCGGGGATTGAGGAGACAGACACACATGTCATTTTTCGGAGATAGAGAGAGAGAGCGAAAGCATCTTCACTAATGAGCTTCAATCAAGACATTGCCCAGGCATCCTTCGCATCTTCAACTTCGCATCCTTTTGTTGCCTGTTTGCTTATGCGCGCGTGTTTCCTTTTTGGCTGCTTTTGCTCATTGTTTGTTGCTTTTAGTTCCGGTTACGCTGATTCCATGCTTAGAGCGCCCCCTAATGGGATTTTCCAAAATGGGGGCGCCATCTTGAATCTTTCTCTTTCATACTGTCGTATGTGTGTGTGTGTGTGTAAGTAAATTTCCTAATCAAAATTCAAATTAGACATTGTGCAAAAGTTCGCATTGTTGTAATCATAACGCAACATAAAACAATTTCAACATTTTGCGCCTCGAGGCGACATCCACCATTCCCTCCCTCCCCTTCCCTTCTTCGAACTCCCTCTTATGCTGCCTTAGCCGCCATGTTGGCAACATCCAGACACAATGCTCAACCCCCAACTTAACCAAACACTAACCGTATTCCGCTCCAGCTTTCTGAACAATAAATTGCGCACAATCCAACCCCCAAATGGCAACCCAACCACCCCGCTACCCCCGCTACCCCCTCTCCGCCTACCCCTGCTCAGACATGGGCGTCTCTAACCCCCAAAAAAAAGAAAAGTTGTTGTTGGATATTTTTTGGTGGTGACGCCCACCAGTTACTTAATACAATATTTATGCCATAAGCACATTACCAATAAAATATGGCTGGGTAAACTTTTTTCCAAGTGCAGCGACCTCCCTCTAGCCCCCCAGGGGGCGACAGAGACAGGTATAGCCGCAGAGGAAGCGAGACAGACAGTGTAGCTCTCAGTTGTTGGCGTTGCTCGTCTCTCGTTATTATTATGACAAAAATTGAATAATGAAAAACAATTGTGTGCGTCTGCCTTGACTTTTCCAACCAATTTTCCCCCTACACACACAAATACAAGTACAAATATATACACATATATATGTGTGTTTTTCTTCAATGATAATTTCGTGCACAATTTTGCTTTGTTTTATTGCAGCTATCAGAGCTTTCTACCCACCTCACCGCCTCATTCCCTTGACTTGTAACGTGTTTCTTTATTTATTCAATTCGCTTGGTTTAGTTTCTTGATTGCTTGTCGAATCTCATCTGAAGAAACTGAGGGAAGTCAAGCGCTATAAGGGGTTGAGAGGGAGGGATTTTGAGTTTCTGGCATTTGGCAAATTTATTTACAACGTTGATAATTCATTTCGTCTTTGCATATTTAATTGACGTTCGAAGAACATTTTTTTTAATTGTTCTTATTTCTATTTCACTTTTGTATTTTCTGTAAATTTCAATTTGTTGTTTTGCCAAAATCAATGCATACTTTTAGGAGCTGCGCCTAAATTGTTAGTTTAACTGACATTTATTTAGATCGATAGGATTACTTAAGATTATTGTGTTCTGTCAGTTATTTCATTAAATATATAAGTTTGCTTTACGAAGAATTTTCTTGACTGCTAGTCATCTCTTTACTTAAATGTATTCCACAGACTTTAAATTCTTTTAAATTTGCACATTTAAAGTCAATAATAATAAGTAATTTAACTAAGGCTTCAACTGTATATAGATTTTAATTTTTGTTTTTTTATGCAGTATGTTTAGAAAAAATATACAACAATCAAAAAAACCTAAAAAAAAGATATTTGCCAATTTGACACAACATTGTTAAAATTTATTAAATATCTGATAATGCTCGAAATGCTCGAAATTTTTTAAAACATTGATTTTTTTTTTGGGAGCCGTGAGTATCATACTGTGCTCAAAAGAGCAGGAGAAAAATAAATTACAAACATCTCCTAGGAATATATATAATTCGGGCTTTTTATCAAACCGATAACCCCCAATAAAAATTATAGGGTATAAATTTATATGAAATATAAAATAATTGCCAGCTTGGGAGATGGCTCTACACAAAATTGCCTCATTCGCTTCAACTCACATGTCGCAATATATTTATAAGTAAAACAATTTGAGAGCACCTCTCCCTATCGGGGACATTGCCTCTCAGGAGTCCTACTTCATGTAATTTATTTACCGTTGTCAAAGAGCAAAAGTGGAATGGGGAATGCGAAAAGAAACGCCTCAAGGCGGCAAAAGTGCTCATAATTTCAAGTAACAATGGGATTTGGGCATAAGGTAAACATTGCGAGGACATGGTACTGTTATCCTGATTTCAGTACAGCTATACTCTCATCAAAATTTGCGGTTACAAGTTACAGAAAGCGATTGGCGATTCATTGTAAAGAAAAGCAAACAAGCAAACAGCGGTAAATAAAACAAAGTTGCAACACAATGTGGCAAACAATGCACACAGAGAAGGGAAAAGGTAAACACCACCCAGCAGGACGAATCGCGGATTGCGGCTGCGGATGCGGATGAGGTCGGCCGGGTAATTACGGCAAGTGCGCACCATTAGCTTCCGCAAACAGTGGCACTCCGGGAGGACTATAAGGACGAGAGCGATGATGACGCAGCTCAAGTGGAATGAATGAACAGATGTGTTAATATCAAACGCATTTCGTGAACCCTTTGCAACAACACAGCCGCAGTCGAACAATAATTGGGCTACCGCAACAGCAACACCCTCTGGTACTGCCCCCTCTTCACCCTTCTTCTACATCCTTCTCCCTTCAGCCGTTATCCTTACGCGTTCATTGCCGGCGGGCAAGCATATGCAGCATACGAGTCCTGGGCCATCAACTTGGATCAGCATTAAAGGATTATTGAAGCAAATGCAATTATTTGACAGGCACCGCCAACCCCTTTGGCCACCGTCTTGAGAAGCGGTTTCAGGGGTTGGGTTGTTGGGTGGTTCAACTCGAGTGCCCGACTAGTTTCTCATTCTCCCCAATTCCCATGCTCTGTGATTATAATAAATTATCAATTATTGCTATTATATGTGCTCGGTTTTTCTCTCCATTTCGAGGGGCTGTTGTCGCCCCTTCTTGTGGGCGTTGTGGGTGTGGCCATGGACAGAGCAGCATTGTCATGCTGCAGACATATTTCTAAACGAATTATATGTGAAATACTTCTGTAATGCGAAACGGGGTAATCGCTATGTGACGAGAAATCCCCGAGCAGGTTCATAAATATTTTGTTACGAATGAATATTAATGTTTTTATTATGATTTATAATTGAGATTGAATATGAGAGGACTAGTTGTTAAGGGTGAGAACTATAATTATAGTTTCTGAATTAAACTTAATCTTTGCTGAGGTATTTGGTAATGATGTGACTTTATTTGATTATGTCTTAATAGAAGAGTAAAGAATTCTTAACTAATATTAAATCAAAAGTATATTTTTATTTTAAAAGAGACAAAATTTTTTTATTTATTGAGATTCTGAATGTTAGCTAATCCTTGTAAAGGTATTTTTGTTAAGAGTTTAAAAATGTTTTAGAGATATTCTTAACGTTGAGTATCTATGAATAACTCTTTTCAATTTAATAATTAGTAATTAAAAAATATAATTTTAATTTTCATGGAAATATTAATTTGACTAAGAATGCTTAAAAATTATTAAATTGGATAGAGTGGCAGCTTATAAAAAATAATAAACTGATGTATGGGTTCCAAATAATTTGTATAACTATTTATGTAAATTAGTAATAAATAAATCTAATAAATTATTGTAGATTCATCTTCCTTCATACTCAACTTGTTACACTCTCTTTCAACAACTTATTTGACACATTCGCATTTATTCACAATTTCCTTTGGCTTGATTACACGATAATTATAGGCAGTTGGCACTTGGCATTGTCAAATTGTGGTTGCACATTCAAATTTATGGACTTTTCACAAATTTCTGGTTCCGTTTGGCAACCTGAGCATGCAAATTGAGTCAAAGATAGAGAAAGAGAGAAATCTTTGTGAAAATTGCAGTTGTTTGTGGAAATTGTAATCATTAGCAATGACAATTTGTGACACTGTGCGGGGGCAGCCTGGCAATTAGCGGATCTACTTCCACACTTGGAGAAGCACAGCTGAGAACTGAGAACTGAGAAGTGGAAGGAGACTCTCTCTCTCTCTCTCTGTCGCTCTTTCTTAAGATGTGGGTGGCTGGCACTCGAGCACGTTGCCCACGCGACAAGCTGAGAGATTGAGATTGAGACTGAGCAAATTATGTGACAGAGTAAACTTAATGAGGATGCAACGCTAACTAGACACGTTGCCACTGAGCCACCGACCCACACAGGTGGCTATTAAAAACACTTTGGTGGCGTTAGGCGATGACAATGACGCACTCAGTTATTTCCGGCACAATTAGCGTCCCACACACACATACACACACACACACACAACCACTTGCCACTTGCAACAACAGCATCCATCCCTGACTCTCTGAGTGGCATGTTCCCAGGCGCAACTTGATACTTTGAATTAAATTTGTACCAAATTTATATGTCAAATGTCCAACAATGGGACACTTGTCGCAAACACGTGTACTTGTCAGCCTAACCAAATTATTGTATAAGGCAACCACACAGCACCACCCAAAACCCACCCACTTCGACCCGAATCCATCCGCCTGTCAAATGTCTGACTTCTGTCCGAGTTTTGAGCCGAAACTGCTCCTTAAATACCCAACAATAAATCCACAAAAATAAGTAAAAAAATATATATTTTTAGCTGGGAAAACAATTGGACAGGCAGAGGGAAAGTGGGAGAGACGAATACAGTCGAGTTGAGTCGAGTATTTTGGACCAGGCTTAGTCTGGGATTTCGATAATGGAATGAATGCCAAATATTTTGATGAGGGTGCTTTTCCTCAGCGCATTTTCAGCATTTTCAGCGACCACATTTTGACACATTTTTATCCCAATGCGAAAAATGCGGAAATAAATTTTATAATAAAATTTATTATGTACTTCGTTTGACTCCCGACTGACGCTTCTCCCTCCCCTCATTTGCCGCTCACTTGGACCTGGATGTTGGGTTCTACTTGGTAACCTGATATGTTTTTCACTGTCAATTTTTGATGTTCGGCGTCTGTCGCGACGCATTTCATTTATTTAATGCGTATCGAAGAGAGAAAGGGAGAGAGAGAAAGAGAGAAGTTGACATATAAGCCAGGTTGAGTCTAGACTGCAAACTGATTTTTGGAAAAAAACAAAAAGTTAGCTGCTTGACAAATACAAAGTGCTTTGAAGTTGAGACTGTTGCTTATAAATGATATTGATTGATAAATTAGCTAAAAGTTCGCATCGATTTGAAAGAACAGAATTCGAATAGGTAAATCAACTGAGAAAAGTTATTATGGATTTAAGATGGATTTTGTTTGAAATAGAGAAAAAGATTCTGTGTAGAATTGTGAGAAGTGTGGGATAAATCAGGGGAAATCGGTTTAAGTCCTGTTTACATATCAGAAACCATTTTTTGTTTGGAAACGTTTATTATGCGATACAAATTGGAGCAGAAAAATTAATGTAAATAATGTACATACATATTTTTAGTATTTCCCAAACCTTCTCCACTCTTATTAAAGTTCTTAGCACAGTTTCCTTTGCATTTTCAATTTTTTTGAATGCCTTAACTGTATTTTACAACACTACCAAAATAATTCTTATATTTGTCACATCTTTCCATCAAATATATAATTTTTTTTAATATTTGTTGTAATAAAACATTTTTTTAACTATAAAATATATTTTCTATAAAATGGCCTCACATGAAAATGCTGACAAACTTAAATATTTACTTATTCAGCACACTTGAATGCGCTTTTCAACACTGAAGCATTGCCTCATAGCAGAGGCTTTTGTACAGTTCTCTTTTGTGGCATGTGGAAATGGAGTTAGAGAACAAGTTTTGTAGCTGTCTTATAAGGGCTATATGAAAACTCGCTTCTAACTGTATATTGAAAAATAAATTTGATTTATTACGAATATTGCCCCAGAAAGTACACCAACAATTTGGCCAGAAGCATCCCAAGTTGCCAGCTTTTATAAGAACTTTGCATATTTGCTTCATTCAAAATGTATATAGAATATTTTTAAAGGCAGTTATTGCATTAGGTTGTACATGACCCCAACGCGAACTCTCTCTCTCTTTCGCTCTTTCCCTGCTCACTCCCTTTCTAAGACATGCATATGCATTATTAATGGGGAGAAAGGGAGCGAGGGCTGGGGTAGCTTTGATCAGGCTGCGTGACCGGGCTAGGGTTGCCAACTCTCTTGCTATTCTTGTGAAATTTGATACAATTTATGAACAAAATTGTATTTTACTTTTAAGCTTTTTTTTTGTTGGAGGATGTGGGCGGTAGGAGCCTTCTCATATTTTGCATAATTTCGAAAGGTTGACCCCATTCAAAAAAATCACAGTTGCGAGTTAGAGAGTTACAGTCACTGCTAGCAGTCACACTCACCTGGACTCGTGCCTCGGTTAAGTTAATTTTCATGGCCAGATCCTCACGCGTAAATACATCCGGATAATGGGTCTGGGCAAATGCCGTTTCCAACTCCTCCAGCTGTTTTTCCAAAGCATTAAAAATTTACAATTATTCTCTTAGTTTTTCATCTTTATTTTTTTTAATTTTTTGTTGATTCTCTTACCTGTTGCAGTGTAAAGGTTGTGCGATTTCGCCGTTGCTTGCGCCGTACAAAAGTCTCATCGTGTATGGCAGGATGATACGAGTAGCTGGTATCTGTAGGGTAAGGGGTAGAAAGAGGAAGAGGAGACAGGTAAGTCAAGGAATTAGCTATACCAAGGTGTTTGCATTAGCTGGCATAATTAAGATAGTTGCAGTTCTATCTATCGTACCTATCTGTCTGTCCCTTTCTCTATTTCTATCTCTATTGGTGCTGGTGCATAAGCTGAGACGGCATAAGCGCCAATAAGCTGACTACAGTCTGGCTGAGAGCACAACTTTGGATAAAACTTGTTTGTAATTGCTTTAGTAAAGAGTAGAAGTAAGTATAATTTAAAGGAAATAATTAAAATTAATTTCTTAAGTGCACTCCATAAAAAAAGGTAAATAATTATAAAAAAAATATCTAACATCCACATAATACTTATTTGATCTATAGGAAAATAAATAAAGGTAGAGATGAAATTTTTAACAGAAATCATATGAAAGTAAGAATAACTTATCATTGATTTTAACACATATCTGTTACCTTCAACAAAGCCCCACCCTTAATATAAGATATTCGCCGCTTAACACACACTCCATATACATCTAGTTAATTACCAAAATGAAACAAATTTCACTTAAAATTAAATAGATTTTGACTTCTGACGCCACAATGATTCCTTAATTACAAATTTGATATATATGTATCAATGCTAGCATGTTTTCAATCTATGTATTCAGAAAGTTTCATAACTTTGCTAAAATTTTAACACTCTCTTGGTCTACTTTAAGTTCAACAACTCGTTACTTGAACTCATCAATATGCCAGTTAGATGTTGCAAAAGTGTGAGACTGACTTTGAGACTCTGGCAACCTCTGGTTGGTGGGCTGGACATGCCTTTTTGCTGAAAGCCAGCTGTTGCCAAAATTGCAAAATTGCAGGCTAATTGAATTTTGTAGCAGCAGCGCCATTTTGTATGCTACAAAATATTTTATAACTGCCTTTGAGCACAGCCAAAAACCAAAGAGAAAGACAGCCAGAGGGTGAGAAAAAGGCCGGGGTAGAGAAAGAGGGAGGGAGAGGGAGCAAGTGAGAGTTGGCTTGTGGCATGTTGACAGCCGCACTTGACCCCAGGCAAAAGTCTGAGAGAGAAAGAGAGGGAGAGAGAGAGAGCGATAGCGGGAGAAGCCCAGAAAAGGCAAAGTATGAAATGAAAGCCCTGAATCGAGGCCAAACATTTTCGGACTTTTCATTGTTGTTGTTGAGCCTTTTTGCCTTGTTGTAAAATTAATTTTCAATTTGATTTTAAATAAATAATTAGGTAGCAAATTGCAAAATTTAATTTTAATTTCTTCTTCTGCCGTCGCACTTAAGCTCGCTTTCTCTCTGCAACATCAACAGCATCAACACTCGAACCACCCCCATGCCAGCGAGGAACACCCCCATGCTCCCCAGTTACAGCTGCCGCTGCTGTGTCAACTTTTCTTGTTTCTTTCTTTTTTGGGAGGCTGCATAATCCGATTAGCTGAAAATGTTGTTAGTACCCGTCGACGCTCATTTGCACCATGTTGAAGGTCGACTGTTGTCGTTGGCCGTGGATTCCAGATGTCCCTGGTTCTCTCCCTGGGGACTAAATATAATGCGCACTAATGTTGTTTGCTCACAAGTTATCAAAGTGTCGCTATGCAGGCAGCACATTTAAGTCTCGATTAATATTTGATTACGACAATAATTAGAAATCTCCAGGTAAAGCATTAAGTTGCACTTGCCACTGCTAATGATGCCAGATCGATCTATCTGCATAGATATTGCAGTTATCCAAAAAGTGACTGGCTAATCAAATAGTCAATGAGCCGAGTACGTTTCCGTTTTCTGGCTTTTTTGGTCAACTTTGCTAATCAAATTTTTCGTTGCCAATAATTGCTTGAAATGCAAATGGACGCCTTGCAGCATGTGGCATGTGGCACACACGGCAAGGCCTGTTTCTGCCTGTTTGAGGCCAAAAAGCCAACGGCAATGGCAACGGCAATTAGCTCAATTAGGTTGCCAGTGCAAATCCCCAAAGCGTTCACCAGGCTCAGTTCTCCATCCTCCCTCCTTCCCCCTTGCCTACTCACTCTTCGCTTCCAATAAGAATTTCATGCTGAAAGCATCGACCTATGTGCTAGTCCAAACATCAAATGTCAGTCAGGCAACAACAAAATTGACAACAACAACGACAACAACTCAACTAACCGCACTTGTCAGGAAGACAGGATTAACAAATCCTTGTTGGCAAATTGATTCAAAAAGTACGCAGGGCCCGACAGAGACAGCAAACACAGACAGCCAATGAATAAGATTGAGAGAGCAAATGAACGCATGACTACTGAAATACCCTGCATGTTGTTGCAAAATGTTATTTATTTTTACAAGAAGTGTAAAAGGCAAACAATTGATAACTAATTGTGAGAAAAGTCTGTCATCTATATAATACTTGTGTATCTGATCTATATGAAAGAGAAAACGACCATGATTTTTTATAGAAATCATATGAAAATAGCCTACAGAACAACAGCCAGACAATTATTAAAACAAAGTCTATATATTTTTAAGGAATCTATTTAAGTAAGAAATATATGGAGAATAAATGTTAGAAGATCTTCTTATTTTTTTTAAACAAAAGCCGAGATCTTTATAGTTAATATTATTAAAGTCAAACTTGTGATTACATTTTTTAGCGATTTCAAAAATTATACGACTGCTTCATTATTGCCTATATCATAACATTTCTTATCTCATCAATTACTATGTATTATATTAAATCACTATTTTTTTTATTATCAGTAATTTCATATCCTATCATCTTATTATATAAACAATTTCTTTTCAATAATTGTTGAACCTTAATATTGATACACATTTGAAAAGTTACCGAAAAATTATGCAATTATAATTAATCTCAAGCTTACAAACTCATTTACACGAAACTCAAAGTATTCATTTTCCTTTGTCGTTTACAGGGCATAACAAGACCTCTCCATGTCTATGTTCTTCTTACCCTTACTCACAGACCGCTCTCTCTCACACTCTCTGTTTCTCTGTCTCTCTCTCTCCAATTCCGTCTCCGTCTGCCGCCCCGCTCGTTAGCTGCGCCGGTAATGGGAGATAATTCAATTTTTAAACATTTGGCATAACAAGCGAAACCATCATTAAGGGATTTTTGGTCCTGACTGTTGAGTCCTTGCAATCAGCTACCCCACTGTCCCTCTGTATCTTTGTATCTCCACGTAGTTGTGGCAGACTCTCTAGTTATATATATGTATCTCAAACTGTTGTTGTATCTGTAAGATACTTGTCTGCAACTTTTGTCTGTGTCTGTAAATTGATTGGCATGCAGCTTGACTTGACTTTGGCTGCGTCTCTTGTATCTGTGAGATACACACACACATACACCCACACACATGCACATGGTGAAAATCAATTTTCATTCGATTCATTCTACTTGCGTAATCTCAGACAAATTAACATTTACTATAGTTTTTGGCTGCAAATGAGTTTTGGCCCAGTTTTTGTTTCTCAACCTTGCAAATTGCTTGCGACACTTTTCATCTGACTTATCCGACAAATTTTTCCTTGATTTCCCCAATTCCCATTGCATAAGACTGCCGCACAGCCCTTTTGAGATTCCTTTTTACCCCCCCTGAATTATCATGGTTTCAATTTCAGTTTCAGTTCTCCATTCTCCGCTCCCATTTCTCAGCTCTCTGTTCTCAGTGACATCGCACGCGCTCGAAATTTTAAATTAGTTTAGCAATTGAGAAGCGTTCCTCGGTGTCGAGTGGTGGAATCACGAGAAGCACGAATTACGAATCACGAAACGAAACTAAATTGAATTAGGAATGCAAATTTTTGAGCTTTTTGATTTGTGTAAAGTGTCGCAGTTGATACCTCAGCTATTTGATATACTTATATACTATACATAAACTCGGCTATAGATAGAACTTGACGTAAGTTGATTTGAGGTTCCTTTTGCTGTAACTTGGGAATAGGTTATTCTCGGTAAACCCACTTTTTGATTTGTTAAAATATTCTCTTTTGTCGACTGTCTATAGTTGACGTTAACTAAATTGAATTAAATGAGGAAATTACAATCTAAAGTTAAGTTTAGGAAATGAAATCTAGAAGAAATATAATAAATTCCAAAAGTATTTAAAAGTCATATATAGTTATCGTTAAATAAATTGAATAAATTGATAAAATTACATACCAAAGTTTAGTTTATGTAAAGAAGTTTCTAAGATGTTCCCTTCATTCAATTTTGAAAGAAAGAATAATCAGATTAATCAAAAAACTAAAGAATTTATTTATAATATATAATTTTTATTTTAAATAAATTCTTTAGTTTTTTTAACTTTCCAAAAGGTCTATTTCCGATTCCAAAAGGTATATGTGCAGGGCTCAGAGCTCTTCAAATCATACTTAATAAAACTATTATCATTAGTAATTTGCCAGATATTTGAGCTCTCAGCTCATTAGAAGTGCTCGTCATAGACTTAAGGTGTTGTATTAGCCAAAGTATCTCATAAATTGCATTAGTGACACCTTAGTTCAACTCAAGCCGAGCTGTCCTTGCCTAACTGATATCAAAAGCGACAGTTGAATTTGTTAGCTAATAAGCCACAAATATGCGTTGCTTGTTGCCTCATCATGAGCATAAGTTCCAAAGCAACATAAATGTATCTATGTATCTATATCTCTAACTGTATCTGTAACTGTCTGTCTTGTCTTGTCTTGTCATATTGAATAAGTCAACGTCGTGTTTTGGCAAATGGAATTTGCACCTTCTGGGCAGCTGATTAGGGGCAGGACGTGAGGCAAATTCAGTACGTGCAGGCTGCTCATGCATTATAGATACAAGTATATGTATCCTTCCTGCTTCCTCCCATCTACTACATATTTATTTCCTTCTCCTTTCCCCTCTTGATGTTTGCGTAATGCGTTTGTAAGTCTTGGGCTAATCCCATTACACTCTGTAGCTTCGCTCAGGCATCCAAAAACTAAACTCGACTTAAATGCACTGCAATTTTCTGCTCTTGTCGGCGCCTTTAAAGTTTTATTGCCAACCCCCAAAAAAGAAGAAAAATAAATGAATATAGATTATAAACGATAAGTGCTTTTTCGGCGGCAGGTGGCACCTTTGATTTCGATAAATGCAGCAGCTGACGAAATCGGTTATCGATGGTTATTAAGTCGAATCCCGCGACACTTTCGCACATTCCAAACGCGAGCTACGAAATTTGCATGCCAAAGCAATAATTGCATGATCCGAAATCCAAACCAAACCAAACCCAACAAATTCCCCCTCTACCCCCTTACTATGCTGCCCTCGCCACCCACTTCTTGGGCTCTTTGCGGAGTCGCCACTCCTTTGACTCTGGCTCTGAATATCGATTGAGTTGCCGCCTCGCTTATTTTTTTTCGGTTTTTTTTTTTTGTTTTCTTTTTTTTTATTCAATTATAGTTATACGGCAACGATGGGTAGCTCCTCTCTCAACGCTCTGTCTGTATCTGCTCGCAAAGGCAAAGTTTATTATCGCGGTCTCTGAGGAAGGGAAATAGGAAATCGAATTGCTCTGTGGTTTTCTTTCGACATTTCGACGAATGGCGTTTAATGGAATTTTTATGCGTTTGCCATACCGCGAATTTTCAGTAAGTGAGTGTCCTAACTGACTGAATGACAGACTGACAGACTGAATGATTGACTAAGTGACTCACTAACTGTTAGAGCACTGAGAGTTATGACAAAAATTATTTGAAGTACTCTCAGAGAGTGCAATCAATGCCTGGAGGGCAACTCAAGTGCATAACTGAATTGCGCTAGTGTTCAACCAGTCCATTCCACTCGTTCCAAACTCATAACTCAGCATGTAAAGTGTGTAGGACGATAAAAAATTCAAATTTAGATTATTTGGAGTCCAAAATTTCGATTAAATGAAATCTATTCATTTACTTGACCATCTTTATTAATTTAATGTGTTTCATTTCATTTGGTCCAACTAAAAAAGTGCTTATAAAGTTTATATATTAAGCATACAGGTAAGAATATAATATTTTTTAATATTTTAGGCTCATTTGCTCTACAAAATGAGTTAAATAAAATTAACTAAGCATAATAATCATAATAATATTCTTTAATTTTTTCGATGTAATCAGTTCTATTGAATTCATTGCATTCCATTTCATTCCATTCGTTCCAATATAATATTATTACGGCTTTGAACGCTGAAACCATTTTGAAATATCTTTTTCTATAACTTTTGAGTTTATCTATAAGTTTAACTTTCAATTACTGTTGTTAGACATATCTCGTATTATTAAGAGATATTATTAATGTTGTTATGCTTACAAGATACTTTAACTCAAGACTTGTTCTTATATTCTCAGACTAATCGATTTCACCAGTTAATTCATTGAACTTCCGAATATTTAATTAGAGCCGAAAGTGATTCTCACCAGACACACACTCCCTTCAGTTACTATAATTCTCACTCTCAAGCTCCTTCACTCTCTCTGGCTCTGCCCCACCAGCTATCTCTCTCTATAGCTATGTGTCTCTGTCTTTCTGCTGTGCCATTGGCACTTGTGCACACATTTACCCTCTGACCGACTCGGCACAAAACTTCTGCGCATAATTCATGCAACAAACCCTCGACATGTGCGTCCATGTAATCCGATATGCGACAGAATTTCATTACCTCCCTCCCTCCCCCTTGTGTTGCAAGTATAGCGTGCCGCTAATAGAATAATTCGTTAATGTAACTACAAGATACAAAGTGCGAGTACAATATAATCCGTTGTCGACGATTATCATTGGCTTTTTATCTAAAATTTAATTCCGTGCCTATTGAGAGTTGCGAACTGCACTTTTGTCAGCCAACGAAAAGGAGCATCTGTTTAGTCGTGAGCTCTGTTATCAGCATGCATCTTGTAGATACATTAGTACATCTGTATTTCATACTCACATGGATGCGTGGCGGCAAACGGATAGTCCAGTGTGGGCAGGCGAGGGGGATGCGGTCCGCAGGGATGCAGGGCGGGCGGGCATTGATAGCAAAACATTCCTCTGCCCGCAGCTGCAGGACCGAGCTGCAATAAGATACAAGATACAATGTTACAGATACATTTATTTCGAAAATTGGTTAAAGATTGTCAGTAATTTTGATTAATTTACTTGCCAATCACGTACGAGTATTGAGGCTTGGGGCCCACTTGTAATTTAAATGCAATTCAATTGACGATGACTGCGACGCCGACTGCAGCAGCGACTGCACCGCAATGCGGGCCGTCTTTGCGTCGCCTTTAATGTTGTCATATGCACCTCAAACTCAATTCGATTCAATTAAAGACAATTACAGCCTTATGACAAATAATCTACAATCGATTTGTGTTTCATTTGTGTTGCCCAACCCTTCTCTCTTTTTTCTCCTCTCTCGCACCCACTTTCCCTATCTCTGTCGTTTCTCTTTTGCATTGCTCAGTGCAGTTCGCTGTCTGCATACAATTAAATTGTCCTCAAACGAATCAATTGATTTAAATTAATTGCATTTGCCGCAAAAGAGTCGCAGCATTCACTCACTCACTTACTCATTCAGTTCGTCAGTTTGTCAGTCAGTCAGTTTGTCATTTTGTTAGTTTGCTTGACGAACTGACATCAGTTATGAGTGCAATTGCCGCCCAGTTGGCGCCTTTGCATGTTTAGCTCTTAATTAGACTAAGAATTTCTCAACTCTTGGAAAAACCTCACTCTCAAGAAAGTCAAAGTTCAAGGGGAAAATGTCGAGACAAAGCAGTCGACCAAAAGAAATTTGAAATAAGTATGGGAAAGTTGAGAGATTCCTTTACACAAATTGTAAATGATACTTGTGAGAACTATTCGCTGAAGATCGTTTTGAAAGGCTTGTTGATAACCTCAAGATTGTTACAGGAATAGGTTTTGAGAAAATAATTCATAAAGGAAGAATAACTAAGTATTACAATTGATATCTATCGCCTTTGAATGTATTTTAATAAAAATACAAGTGGGAAAGGCTATAGTCGAGCTACCGACTATAGGATACCCGTTACTTACCTAAATAAATTTAACTTTTTTTAATTGCATGATTTTAGGCACTTTTATTGCTTAAAAGCTTTAATCAGCCAGTACCACCTTTCTGTTTGTCCGATCTTGTTGGGATTTAGTAGAATGGTAGGTAAAAATAATAGCTAACGTTCACCGTTTAAAAAAACCTAATATCTTAAAAACTGTGCGTGTGGTGGATTTTCGCGATTTACGGAGGCGGAAAGGGGCGTGGCAAAATTTTGAAACAAACTTGACCTGCGTGGGGTTTATAGAAATCTGTGTGCCAAATTTGGTTGCTCTAGCTCTTATAGTCTCTGAGATCTAGGCGCTCACACGGACGGACAGACGGACGGACGGACGGACGGACAGACGGACATGGCTATATCGACTCGGCTGTTGATGCTGATCAAGAATATATATACTTTATAGGGTCGGAGATGCTTCCTTCTCCCTGTTACATACATTGCAACGAATACAATATCCCCTTTTACTTATTTTTAATAAGTAACGGGTATAATAACAAAAGGGATAATCTTTATTTTCTTAATAAAAATTCTTTTTAAAGAACTGTTTAATTTTTTAATCTAAAGAGAGCTGGAAAAAATTTTTAATAAAAAAATATCCTATAATTTCTAAAAAAGGATAATTAATTTAATTTAAGTTTGTGTTTATTTGCTGTGCAAAGAAGTGTCTTTTGTATCTAATTTTATAAATTTCAATACTATTTCAACTTTATCAACCTTATTCTGAAATATATTTCCTAAATATTCGAATAATTCCATAGCTAAAATTCTCTCATAAACATTTTTGTTTCAATTCTCTTTTCAAATATGATAGATCACAGCAAATCTTACAAAATATTTAAAATTAAGTTCGCATTCCCAAAGCTCTTCCTCTGTACAAATAGCGCTATATGTCGGCCCCATTAAAATTTCAAAAATCAATTTCAGAAATAGCATTTTGATTTGATTTACATTTAACACCCCGGGGTCAGTCCACAAATTCCTGCATGTGGATGCGTGCATATTAATATATTGTATAAACCAGGTAGTACGTATGACTGGGAGTCTTTGGGCCACACCATTAAGCCCGAAATGTTTGTCGGATGTGAGTTTCAGCCCGGCAACAGTGCCCGCAAAATGTGCATGGACCGTTGTACGGCTATTTAATACGCCCAAATAATTCAGCATAAATTATTCAGTGGAAATTAATTCACTAACAACAGTGTATAACAGTTACGGCGTAACGGTAACGGTAACAGCTAACGGCAAACGGGCAAACGGCACCTACCATTCCCATCGCTAGGGGGCGCCACTAAAACTTTACAGTGCTGGGTGCCAGGCTGAGGCTGCCGCAGAGGCAGAGGCCGCATGTGCAACATTAGACACGAAATGGCAATTTTCCATTTGGCAAATGAGTTTTGCGGCCGACGGACTCCAAATATAACAATTATGCAAAATTACAAATTCTCACAATTCTAATGGAATGCTCTGGTCAGGTTGCTAGGTGAGATGGGAGCTGGGATTCTGATCCTGGCCGTGGGCTGCAGATGATGTCATGGCTGACTAAATGGAAATTTATTGGCGCTGCTCGGGGACGCAGCTGGCAGCACTGGAGCAGAGGAGGGAGGATGAAGGCGGCAGGATGACGGCATCCTCCTGATGCCGTTAAATTATTTTGCGTGTGTAAATTTGGCGGAAATAGTCTGTAACATGATATGCTAACACTTGTGGTCTACAACGGGGCAGCAGCGTGTGGCAGGTGGCAGGTGGCATGCCACAAACAGGCAGAGTGAAAGAGAGAGAGAGAAATAGAGAGCGTCGTGTGCTGGCCATAAATAAAATTCATAAAGTTTTTTAACAAATTTACTCAAATAAATTAAAATGGCGCAAGGTAGCGGCAAACAAAATGTTGTTGTATTCATGAGCTTTGAATGGATTCGTTGGTTGAGCACCCTGAATGCCTGTGAATATCTATGTGTGTGTGAGTGTGTGTGCTTGGCCTACCATCAGCTGTAATGTGTCATGTAGAAGTATGCACACAATTAATTTTAATTGCAATTGAAATTGAAATATAACTAGAAATGCGAGCACAGGAAATTGCGAGTCCAACGAGTCTAATGCGAAAAAGCAAACATTTTGTAATTCTATTTCCAAATGTTTTTAGCAAACTATACGAGTATATCATTAATTGATGGGAATCATATACATTTGTACTTTTATCTACATAAGTGGGCATTAAAAAAGTACGACTTTCGCAATTAGATTTACTTTTTCAAGTTGTAAAATAATAACTAAATATGAAGAATTATCTTCAAGATGCGAGGAAAAATTAAAGCAGCTCTGATTTTAATAGATTTTTACCTATAATCACTTTTCACTTCGAATTAATTTATTATTTAACATTTAACATTTAAACATTTTATAAATTTCTTCTAATTTTCTGTTTATATTTTAATGTTAAGGGTTGTATCCAAATTTCAATAAACTTAATAAAACAAATTATAAGCACCGTTGAAAATATATGGTATTACTATTTAGAAGATTATTTGTATATTGTGCTCAAAAAATATTCTAAAATTACAATTTTAAGTGATTAAAATGTCTATCTGATAATTGTATTGCTAAGTTTGTCATCATGGATATGTAAGCAATATCAGCTTACTCATATAGAATTTAGGCATAATAATATCAACTTGTCATTATGTCCTAATATGATGAAAGGGTATTTTAACTTAGCTATTCAATTTTATTTTCTATAACGAGCATCACAAATCAAGTGAAAAATCTGGTTTCTGTTTCTACATTTCAGGCATCACATTTAGTCTCTGTTTGTAATTGATTCACTTCAAGCTGAAAATCTTGTAGAGTGAAAATGAAGTTGTTGGCAATAGTTGCTATGATTCTGGGCATGTTTTATCTCAACTTGGAAGCAACACAAAGTAAGGCAAATACAATTGACTAATCTTTTCTATAATTTTCCTCTTTTTTTAAGATACAGGGGTGGTCAAAAGTATTTACACAAAACTAAAGTTAAATCTTCTCGTAATTTGAACTTACTTTATGTTAAGTTTGGCATCAATGAAAGGTCATTTAAATTCCGTTTGAATGATACAAAACTTTCCTTAACCCATTAAGTACCCATTGAAAATTTTGAGTTTAAAAAAACGTCAATTTTAAAACTTTTTTCCTCGATTTTTTTCAAAAAATTTTTTGATGCAAAAAAATTCTTTATTCAATTCTAATAGTGACTGCAAAAACAATTTTTCAAAAATCTCTTTGCTAGTATTTTTTATAATTTTTTGAAAGCTGCAAAAAACCCACTTTTTGTATAAAAATGACCGATCTTGCATATGGCAACTGAAGTGTGCGATTTAAACGCTGGAGTTATTCCGTATTGGACAATAATTGCATTTTATTAAAAGGTGGTGGATGTCAAATGACGGTCAATCAGTTCAAAACAAAGAAGGACTGCAAAAAGAAGTGTATGCACACGAAGAAAAAGATATTGGAAAAAAAAGATATCGCAGGAGGAGAAAGTCAGGAATTCGAAGATGAAGAGCAAAAATTATAATATGTCATGAACCTTTTAATAAGTAAACTCAACTAGAGAAAGGAACTGTGACGTTTTCTGTATTAAATATACAAATGCTTATACATATATCATACTTTTTTTATTTTCTGTATAAATTGGTAGCTCTAAAAATTATTTTAAAACTTATAAAAAATCTTTGGAATTTTTTCCTGTTTCTTACAATTTATAAAAATCTTTGATGATAAGTAAAAGACACAGCAACGAATTTAACTTCTTAATCTTTTGAATACCTAATAATACTGATTTTTTTAATATGATTGTGTATTTTTTGGGGATTCCACAATCCTTGCAACAAATGTTGGATCAATTATATAATTTTAATTTCATATATAATAAAATTTAATTGTTAATATTACATTCATATTTACATTCATCATTAATAAGTCTATAAAAATGCCAATAACTTTTTTCTCCCTACTTTTCTTTAAATGCAAATGAGGAAAACCAGAAAACAGTTGCCTGCTTCTGGGCTGGCTGAGTAATTAAGACACAACTGTTGTTGCAACAACAACAACACACATGCAGCACTTGCCGCAGTCGCTGACAACGGCAGTCCAAATGCAATTATCCAATTGGCTTTTAGGCCTAAATAGGACCAGACAATGCATCACGCTGCCACGCTGCCAAGCTGCCACGTTGCCACACTGCGAGTGCAACACGCGAAATTCAATTAGCTGCGCACTAAACAGCGCAACGATTTCGATCAGGCAATGTGGCAAGGGGAGGTGGAAGGAGAAGAATGGAGAAGAGTGGAGCTGCCACAGCTGGAGGTGCAACACTGGGCAAATCTGTGTGCTAAGCTCGGACTCGACATTACAATCAGACCAGCCTTTGTTGTCACTCTCTGTGCGTGTGTGTGTTTGTGTGTGTTTGTGGCTTGGAGTGTGCAGTCGGTTGCAAGTTGAGCAGCCGTCGCTAGTTTCTGCCACGAGCCGTCGCCAAAACGGGAAATTCAATCAGAGCTGTAGGATTAGCTCGATGCTGCCTCTGCCTCTGTCTCCCCGAATTGCATTAGGGCAACTGCAGTCGAGTCTCTCGTTTGTCGCTCGTTTCTCCATTGTCTGCCTCTCTCTCTCACTCAGTTGTTGTTGCTGCCACATCCGCGTGTTGCACTCCACACAGCGTTAATGGAATTATAAATTTAACAAATTTTTGTACTTTTTTTTATCATTTTTTTTTTAATATTTGTTTGTTGTGTGTGCTTTTTATGCCAATTCATTTGGAGTTGCTCCCCCTTTTATCATTCCCCATTTCTCTCTTTTTCTCACTTTTCCTCTCTCTGTCTCGCTGGGTGTCGCTACTGCTGATTGACTTGTGTTTCATTTTAATTTGGTTAATTCAAATTAATCAAGCGGACTCGACAACTTTTTATCGCTCGACGAGTGCATTTGTTTTTTATACCCGCACTCTTTTATTAAGTGTGGTATATTACAAAAATACTACATTTTAAAAATTAATATAGTTATTTATTTATTTTTTAATATTAACTAAGAGCAGTTGACCAATTGATGTAAAAATTAAAGTATAAGTTAATTAATATTCAAATTAAAGTAAATATTTATAGTTATGTTTAAATTTTATTATAAACTGAAAAGATAGAAAGTGAATTTAATAAATTAAGATTTAAAAATTAAAAATAAAAAAAAATGATTAAGAAATTTTGGAAAACTTCAGACAGATTTAGATAAATAGAGACATTTGAGCTAATTTTTTTAAAGTTGGTTATATTCTTTTTTTTTGAATAACAACGACATTAATAATATAATATTAAATGCTTTTGTGATAATTAATATATTTTTACCATTTTTTTAAATGTTGCTTTAAATTTAAGCAACTTTCCGCATTAATAAAGCAAAGGTTCTTTTTCATAAAATGTGGGAAATTTCCTAATAAGTCATGTAAGTATAATATAGGAATATATTTGTTTTTAAAAACTCCATAGATTTTATTTCAAATGATGACTATATATTTTTCTATGAATACATATATAAATCAGATATTTATACAGTTTAAGAAACCTAATTTTTTTTTAAATTGGTAGTTTCATTTAGCTGCAAACATTTTTCACCTGAACGAAGTGCAGGTATATCCAAGTTGATCATTGACCAAGTATTCTGGACAAAGTGCATTGGTCGACATGAATATGCATACTTTGTCTGCTCTCCAGTCCCAGTTTCAGTTCCAGCTGCAGTCGTGGACAACTGGACAGATGGACAGATAGACAACTGGACAGATGGACGGCATTTGTCGCAGACGCATTTCCACTTTGTTGTTTGTTCAATTAATGCAATTGCTCTTGCTGTTTTTGTTGTTGTTATTTTTGTGACATTATTAATTTATATTTATATTACTTTTACTGTTGCTGTTGCATAATGCGCATCAGACATCGTTGCTGCAAATTGCATTACATTTTGATGCCTTTTAATTAATTTTGAGTTAATTTTTATTACTTTTGTAGTATATTTTTTATATTGTTGCTTTGTTTGGCTTGTGTTTTATTTTTATTGCAGTTGCTTTTCATATGAAAGACACTCAGACAGAATCTCAAAAAATCAGCTGTTTTGTTTACAGAGACAATTTGAAATTTATGGCTTGAACTATGTTGAGAAATGTTCATTGGGATTGAAAGCCCTTAACAGCTAGTTACAATAACACCCAACCCCACCTTCACTAGCTCACAACACTTTAAAGTCCTTTGAAACAGTTTTAACAGTTTTATTATTTTATTGAACAATTTTTAGATATTATTCAGGTTTTTAGTATCCAGGGTTGTTTTTATTCTTCTTTACCTCCGAAATCATCTCTGATTAGTCTCCTGTCAGACCATTCCCCTCTTCTCTTGACGTTTATCGCACATCAGTGGGAATGGCAACTATCGCATCCATGAGAATGGTAACTAGCTTCGTTTGGAATTGGTTTAAAAATGTTTTATTTATTTCTATTAAAAACTTCTTAATTGAAAGAATAATCTATATTGTTTTATCCTCAAACTTATGGTATTAGATTCTGTATAATTTCACTTTAATTTTAATGATATCGCAGAGCTAATATTTGAATGGACTTGAAAGTTTAATCTAAAACTATCACTTAATAACTTATTAATTAATAATTAATTAAATAGATTTTTTAACTTGCTTTGGTGTTGTTTGTCTTAATTTAGGACTTTCAAACTGTGATTACTGCTGATCATCGAATACAAAAGCCACATTATCAACTAATTACTTAAATAGTATCTTCGCTAAATTTAAAATGTAAACTAACTAAAAATTAACTATGAAATAAGAACTCTTCCATCATAGAAACTTTTAGACTTGGAGTAGATGCACAAGCATTCTACATTCTGCCGTCTACAGTTGACAACTAACCCAGATTTTAATTCCCAACCTTCCCCACTCAATGCTCCACTAATGCGGCCACTCAACCACCAAGGTCATAGTCACAGACTAAACGTCGCTCCAATCCTATTTATGATGCCCTAATGGACTTATCGGGTCTACAAAATCTCAGCGAATCGCGCGCTAAACGAGCTGAAACAACAACAATGGAAAACACGTCAAATTTTACCAGCTGGCATAATTCGCATTGCAGACGGCAAACGGTCGCCGTGGAGAATCGGCAACAGAATCAGAATCAGAGAATGGAGAATGTGTATGAGAATGAGAGAATCATCATATCCATTGGCCAGAGTTGTATCCACGTGTCGAGTCGCCTCATCCCGCTGGCATTAGAGCCACTTAAACGCATTTGCGAAATTGTCTGCCACCCACACAACAACAGCAACTACAACAACAACTGCAGTGTTTTGCTTGTTTTTTATTTCAGCCTGTGCCTAAAAGCGCGATAATTTTCTAGCACTAAGAGGTGTGTGTGGGAAGTGTGTGTGTGTGTGTGTGGGAGGTGTGTGTGTGTGGGAGGTGTGTGTGTGTTGGGGAAAGGTATATCAATGGTGAAAGGGGTGGTGAGAGGGGGTGGGGGGGCTCGCATGGCACACAGTTTGTTGATGAGGTTATCACTTTGCGAAAAGTAAAGTGCATCCGTTTTTCGAATTGTCCGTCCGCATAATCAAACTAAACTGGCCCAGAGTCCATGTCCCATATGTCCGTCTGTCCATTCCTCTGTCTCCGTGTCTCCATGTCTCTAGCGTTGATTGCAGTTTTCGGCTGCGTTTTGTTTTTGCATTTTGTTGCTACTGCATTAAGCGCATTTGATTGCGTCAATTGGCTCGCGCCTGGGCTCAAACCACAAAAAAAACACGAAATAAAAACAAAAAATATAAACCAAATTGACACAATAATATACCCTGTACTTTATATAGAATATAGTCGAATTTATAGTGAATCAAGACAATTATAAATTAGTTGCAACTTAACGATTCATACGTAAAAAATACTTTGATCCTCTATCGTATGAAATGTTTACAGTATAAATAAAATGATCTTCATAAATGATGTATATTTTATATTGCCATATCTTTTATATAGAACATCTGAATAGTTAAAAAATTGTCATTTATTAATGCATAAAACTTGAGGCGGACCTAACTAATAAAATTAAATCGCAATCGATTTTGGTAAATTTTTTGTATAGTTGAATAACATTTTAAAGTAAATGTGAAAAAAATTGTTTAGTTATATTTTGAAAATTTAGATTGATTATCGACTTCATCGAATTTAACGACTTTTTTTTAAAAATGACAAAAAATTTTCAATTAGAAGAATTTTTGTGTAATTCTTTATTTTTATTATTATGATTATTTCTTTATAAGGATTCCCCGCACTACAAGCTTAAACTTATTATATAACTTATTATTTTAAAAGGGTTTCTTATCATCAAGTCTTAAAACAAATGGCCAACTGGCGATAATTTCTTAAAATGAAATAAATCTCTTGCCATGTCAGATATGACAAGAGATCAGTTATTAAGAAAGTGATACCCTATTTGTTCATAATTACAGGGTATCTAAATAAAAATCAGCACTATCTGGGGAATCTCTGGCAACGAAAATACCACTAAATTGAATTATGCGCCCGGCTCAGCAGCTGCCATTGCCAACCCCCACCCCCCGACCGCCCGCTGCAGTGGCGATGACTGCGATCCGTGTCCAAGTGTCGCCAATTGTGCAACACAAGGCGCGGGGAAGGGGGACGGCAAGAAGGGGACACTGCGGCACCAGGCAGCGGGCAACGGGTGACATTTGACGAAAGCCAACCCTTCAACTTGAATACGTCTTCGGGGCGCCCGCATACAGGAGGTCTACACATACATACACATATGTAAATATATGCATATATATTTTCATATATTTCACTCATGACAATTGCGTGTTTTGTTTTATTATAAATATTTTGATTGAATTTTCTGTTTAATTAAAGCAAATTGCTTTTTGTGTGGATTTGCCAACGGGGTAAAATTTTTTCTTTTTGTCGTTGTTGTTTCTGTCGTTATTGTTGCTGTTGTTTTTGCTACGAACCGGGGGGTCTAATAGTTGTTTAACAGACCATATGAGAGATTCTTGGGAAAATTATTCATCATAGAAAAGCAGAATAAGAGAAAAGGCAAGCAAAAGTTTCCAAATTGATAATTCTTTTAGTAAATAACTAATTCTACATAAGTTAAATGCAGCTTATTCGCTTATCGGAAAAGTTTTTTTTATTACGATTAAATAAATTAAACTCAATTAAACTATAAAATCTAGCATTAAATCAAAATGTAGAAATCGCAAGGAATTTGAATAAGTTTTGAAAAAAAAATATTAGAGAGAAATATAGAGATTTGAAAAAAAATTAAGTTCTCCAAATGAATACAAATTTAATGAATCAATTTACAGGCCAAATAATTAAAAAAATGATATTCGGCAAAGCAATCAGTTAAGTTTTCACAAAGTTATGAGAGTTCGAATTCTTTTTGAAGGTGTCAAGGTGTAAGTATGGAAAAAGTTTTGAAATGAACAAAAATTTGATGAAGAATCAATTTAAAGGCCAAACAATGAAAAAATAGATATTCCGCAAAGAAATCGGTTAAGTATTTAAACAGTTTTCAATTCTTTTTCCTGTAAATTCTGTTAAACAATTTGACCCAACTTTATTTTATCACAATTTTTCATATGTTCCTTTTTGTATCTACAGTTGACCAACCGCAGAAATTGCCCCAGTTCAAATTTAGAAAATGTTTTTGCAATTCCGATAGTCAATTCAATCAAGCAATCAATAAACATGGCAACTAACCTCCAAACTATGCCCAATAGCCATTTATACGATAATTCTATTTGCTAATTTAAAAATTCCAAATGTTATTTTATTTTTGTGCTATCTGCGCAGACAGAGAGAGAGAGAGAGAGAGACCCTTATACCAAACCAATTTCAATTTCAATTCCATTTTCAATTTCCATTCCCGATTCCCCTCAACGCAAACCTCATTCCCTAATTGAGTTGAACAAAATGAAAACGAATCGAAACCTGGCGATGACAACAAAATGAAGTGGAAACCAACTGTGAGTATTCAGCTATCCACAGCCGTTGACCCCTCTCAACTGGCACCCACTCAATTGAGGGAGCTCCATCGGAGCTGGAACTCTGAGTTGGAGCTCCATTGGAGCACATGGCGTTTGCATGGCTGCCAATTAATTTGCGGTTGATCAATTCAATTTGTAGCCCGTTTTCCCATTTTTATTTCTCCTCTTTTTGCCATCTTTTTAGTTGCGAATTGAGGTACCACCCGGGCTTTAATTTGTTGGCGCGTTTCGGATTCGTTTGGCAAATTATTGGCCATTGATTTTGTGCTCCTCCCAGCACGTGTCTGGGCTCCAAAATAAAGGATTCATCCCTTGGCGAGTTGTGGAGATTGTGTGGTTGGGAATGGGAACCGCAGTACTCGGCACTCTTTTTAATTACCATCAATTATTCAAACTGCATTTGGAGTTATCAACTTTTGAGTCTGTCCTCAATTAAGCAGAGTGTTGAACTACAATTTGTAGATCTTCGCAGACTTGTGGAATGTTCTTTCAGCCCGTCTTTGCCTTTATTCTTTCAAAATTTCTCATTCCACAAATAAAATCCTTTTTTGTCTGAAGTGTTCACAAATTTTGTGCGATTTCTCACAGGAAAGGCATCAACACAAACACTTTTGGTGTGCCTCTTCCTTGAGTGGAGGCACTTAAATTATTTACACACACACACACACACACACACACACACACACACACAAACACATTGGGAGTGTGCACTTGAAGACACTTGTACAAGATTTTTATCACATTTCAACTCATTAAGAAATTTTTAATTCAAATTAAAAGCGTCTAAATAAATTATGCGCAAAATGTTTGTGCCTTGAATTGAATTCAACTGAATTGAATTGAAATGAATTTAAATTGAAAGACATTTTCAGTTGGCAAAGCTTATTTGTATGTGGAGCTAAGGACTAAAAAGCTTTATCATCTTTTTATCTAGATTTTCTAAGATATATAAGATTGCAATTCTTTTAAAATTCTTTTTGAAGTGTTAGATCAGTGAGTTTATGAAACTTTTAAATCCGTGCTCTGAGAATATAGAAGACTCAAGACAATGCTGATTTGAAATCACAATTATAATAGCTATAGTTTCTTTATAAGCCTCTATTATCCTCTTTATGAAGTGACCTAAGTCTATAAAAGGATACAGGAAAATTTATTATTCTAATAATTTCTTGAGGTGAAAGATTTTCTTATTTAAGTCCGTCTTCCATCAACAATACACTCATTTAGGAACCCTTTACTTAATTTTAATTCAATCTTAAAATATGTAGGTACGTAAACTTTCTGATAAAATGACAATTTTACAATCATTGGAATCCTCCCTACGAAACCATATCCTTTTTCTATTTTATTCAAATTAGATGTCTCTGGATTTATATTGGTAGACCCATTTTTTGTAAACAATAGTTTTAATTCTGCCTGTTTTTCATAAGTTTTCTTTACCTTGCCCACATTATCTATTTTTTTAAGAGAAACTTAGTTAAGTTTACAATTACAGGACATTCCAAAATTACACTTTCCTTACTAAACCCCTAAAATTTTGACTCATTTTCTTTAGCTAGTAGTTTCTTCTTCTTTAAACTTACCTTATTACCGTCCGTGAAAATTTTGGCAGTAATTCTTCAAGCGTGGCGAAGAAAGAAAATCCTTACGTGAGCTTTGTTGTGAGACTGTTTCTCGAAAAAAAACTTCTTGAAAGCCGGCAACAAAGAAAAACTTTTGATTCGAGTCTAAAGAGCGTTTCAAATCACTTGACACGCAAGTTGAAAGAGTTTGAGGAGGTTCTGTTATTTGGCAGGTGTGAACTTTAACGGTACAACTAGGCAAACTTTCGAGTCACACTCAATCAAAGCACTAATTTAGCACAAAAGTTTCCAGTTGAAAACACCGACACACACACATACACATTTGTACACACGTGACTTGATTGCGATGCGCTGCGTTGCGGTTTTTATTGTGTGTGGATATTGTTGTGGATCTTAATGGAGTTTATTTGCAAGTGTCTCCTTCACTCACACACTTTCTTGCTCTCACGACACAGACCGCAGCCACAATTGCAATTTGTTTATTGTCGCCTGTAATCGTCACGTAGAATTGCATTGGCTGTTATACTGTTATATTGTTATACCACTGTTGCTCTACTATTGGAATTGCTCTGTACCGAACGCGTGCAACGGTTGTTTGCGAATGATCTAACTGCCGACGCAGAGGCTGCGACGTTGTTTCTGTTTCTGTTACTGTTACCGCTGCCACTGTCGTTGTCGCTGCCACAGCCACTGTCGACGTCGCTGCCTTTGGCGACGCGTCGTCTAAAGATGGCCGCAACGGGGGTTGGGTTTACTTCGTTTTTAGCTCGTGCCTCGCCTCGTATTGTGGTGCCCCCTAAGCGCCGCCTTTGCTGCGTTTTATGCATATTTCCCACTATTTATTTTGCGCACGCGCTGCGCATCGCCGTCAGCTGTCAGCCAGCCAAAGCAGCGCTGCTATTGTTGTTCTGCTCGCACATCTGTGCCCTCGCTTGCGCAAACGTAAGACAATTTTCTCATTTTTCGCAGGCCAGCAAGTTTTCTTGTACGCGCATTTTCATTGTGAAATTGAATTTTCGGCATGGGAACGTAACGTCCAGGACGTCAACGTTGAAGGCGACGGGAACGGCGACGGCGACTGCGGCAGCTGACTTCTAATTTCTCCACAAGGCGAGGAGGCTACTTTATTTTATTACACTGTGTTTCTCTGCGAACAAGAGTGAGAACGAGACAGCAATAGGTGTTTTGTTTCACTCAGTGAGGCAGCCTTAAATTGGATTTTCATCGTTATGCTTGCTTGTTAAGTGAGCGCCGGAAGAGAGTGTGGAAGAGTGAGCGAGCGAGAGAGAGAGTGGGAGTGGAAGTGAGCGAAGGAGCGTGTGAGTGAGGGAGCTTTTATGCATTGTGCTTTGGGTGGTCCGTTATTCTTGTTGTTCTCATCGTTGATGTTGTTGTTGTTGTTGTTCTTGCTTTGGCCTGGCTAAAAGCGATTACTCACCGTTGGAATTTATTTGGCATATCATTTTTGACAACTCAATTTATTTTTATTAATTTGCAGCTGAGCAGCGACGCCGCTGTGCGCTGACGTCGAAGCCGACGCTAGCAGCGCTTCTTCATTCTCAAACTCTCTCACCCACTCTCTTTCTCGCTCTCTCTTTCAGTTGCAAATCCCGTGCAGAATTTAAGTGAATTTCAGTTAATTTATTATCATGCATTATTGCCTTTATTGTGTTCTCACTCTCGCCCACACCCACTACCACTCTCTTTTGTTCTTTCTCTCTCTCTCTTTCTGTAGGCAATTCCCTGGCCGCCATGTTGGCTTGGCCTGATCCATTTATTATTGTTTGCGATTGGGTCGTTGGCCACAATTACGAAATGAATTTGCTGCCTGAGCTGCTCCCCCCTCCCTCCCTCTCACTCTCCCTCTCCCCCTCTCGCACTTCTCTGTCTCCCTCTTGAGTTTTGGGCGTTTTGCTTATCAGAAACTATTTTCGTTTGCTTTCTCTTTCTCCCGCCACATGAGCTTTGACTCCCTTGACTTATTCTTATTCTTCTCGCCTCTTCCTCCTCCTGTTCTGCTTCTTCCTCTTTGGGGGCCGCCTGTCAGCCTCACAAATTGGCGCGCTGATTTATGAGTTTGTCTATTGTAAGTTTCCTTCACATTTTCCAACGCTTTTCCTTTTCCCATTTTCTGCCATTAGTTTGAGTTTTAGTTCTATTAGTATTTCATTTCATTTCGGCTTTGTTTTACTTTATTTCATTTCATATCGTTTTATTGCCAGCTTCATTTTTCTTCAGCTTCTTGTCTTGGTTTTAGTGGAATTACCTGCTTAATAATAAATGTGCTTGCTTCTTTTTCCCTTTCTTCGCTCTCTCTCTCTCTTTTCTTCTTATATGCCTTCTCTTTCTTTTCTAGACTGCCTCGTGAAATAGCAGTTGCATTTATTGGCTAAGATGGCAAGGGGAAGGGGGATCTTGACACTTGCTTTTTGGGCTAAGAGATTTTCTTGGTAGTGTCAAAAAAAAAACAAAATGTTGTCTGCAACTTGCATATTAATACAGTTGCGAATATGTGCATTCCAATTGGAATTGCTTAACTTTGCAACACTGGCTGCAAAAGATTTAACCAGCATTGAATTTTTTATTACATCAGTTACTTTTTAAAAATAAGTAAATTTTAAATGAATTAACTGTTCACAAAATGTAAACTGATTAACTATATTTATTTTTACCTATAATAATTATAATTAATCTAATTTATATTTTAAATCAACCCCTGTATGAAAATTTTCCTATTTTTAACAGCATACAACTGTTTCAAGGCTTTGGTCATAGATTTTGTAATTTTTAATTTTTTGTTCTAATATTATATTTTATCTTTCAATTTCATTCCAGTCTTTTCAGCGATTTTTGAATTCAATATTTTTCATTTCGTTCTATTCAATTAAATTTTAAAAGCAACCCTTATTACTTAGATTTTTATATATTATTTCATTCCATTCCTTACCATATTTTATTGCTTCCTTTACCAACATTTTCTTTTTTTTCTTCCAACATAAAACTTGGCTCAAAAGTAAAAAAGAAAATCCGCCAAAAGAGAGAAATAAAATTGTCACCATTTCCGTTTCGTTCCCCCGTGTAATTTGCAGCTGGGGGACGAAACGGAATTGAAACACTACGCAGCCGGCAAGAATCGTTTATTAAGCGCAAAATGTGAATGATGTTGGCTAGAAAGGAGAATGAGAGAAAGAGAGAATAAGGACGCGCCTCTTAGCACTCGGTTTGCTTCATTTTCCATTTTCCATTTCCACTTGCACTTTGTGCGGAACTCTGGGTGAAATTTATGTAATTTATATGGGCACTTGACTGTCTAAATTGCCTGCGGAGAGAAGCTTGCCACATGCCTCGTGCCCCAGCAGCTACCAAGTTTTGCTGCCACTTTTTATATCATCTACTTAGCCTTAATGGCAAATAATTAATTTCGTGCTTCCGCGTTTCGTGTCGCAGTCCAGTAGTGGGGAGAAGGGGCAGGTTGGGAAGCGGAGGGGCAGCAAAAGGAGGGGGTAAAGCACGTGACTTACCACGCCCAGTTGCCCATTGACCAGCAACGCCCCCAACGACCATTTTCAATTTACAAATTGCTTATTTTTCGAAAACCAAATTGCGAGTGCCTTGGACTTGGCCCAGAGCAGGCAGCGACGCCGGCAGAGGGACAGGCAGAGGCAAAGAAGAAGCAAGTTTCGCCGGGGGTAATGTCTCAGTAAATCAAAATAAATAAAACTAAAAAAACACACAAAAAAGTTCTGCAAACAAGAAAAAAAAAGAAATAAAAAAAACAAGAAAAAAACCAATTTCTAAAAAAAATTCCATAACATTATTAGATTAATAAATTTGGTAATTAAGGGATTTCCATAAGCCTCATATATTTTAAAAAAATGTTGTATAAACCACAAAGTAAGTTTAAAATGCACAAATAATATTACCCGAATAATAAATTAATTAATCAATAATCCATTCAATTAATCCAAATTCGAAAATAAAATTCCATGGCAATATAAGATTAATAAATTTTAAAATTAAGGAATTTCGAAATTAATCATTTTATTAAAATTTTAGCATAAACCACAAAATGAATTTAAAAGTTCACAAAAAGATATTATTCTGAATAATTAATTAATCAATTAATTAAATTAAAACGAATAAATATTTTGTAAAGAACCAAGACTGATAGCAATAAAAATAATAATACAATTTTTGGTGGAAGTGCCCCCCTTAGTACCCCGCTTTGGCACGTCCCTGGCTGCAGTTGTGGCAAGTGGCAAGCAACTGGCAGTTAATGCATTTTACGTGCCGCCCTGGCCAAGACTGGCTAATATCAGGGCTGAGACTAAGGACGCTTCTCTTTCTTCTCCTTCTCTCTCACGTTCTCCTCCTGCGAAACCTTCTCAATTACGGTTATAAATTTTGCCCAAGCCAAAATGGCGCAACTGAAAATGAATAGCCTGCCTGCAAGAGCTTTTCTTACCCTCCCCCTCTTTTATTTCTCACCCCGTCCCCCTCCCCCCTCCCTCTCTTCAATTCGCTCTGCGCAAAATGTTATTAACTTCTTTTAGCCAAGTTGAGCCAAATTACATTGCGGTTGCCACTCAGCAGTCACTTTTATTGAGCCTGTCATTAGGCCAGCCCCGCCCACTTTAAGGGGTGAAGCGGGGAGGTGGCAAGGGGGGTGCAACTTTATTTATGGCGCCACATTTCAGCGGAATTCGAGGCATGAAAATAAATTTATTGGCGCCATCAAATTGTTTTTGGAGCTCCAATGATGTTTACGCCTCTATTGAGACCTGTCCCTTTCTCCCCCTTTCTTCCACCCCCTCCACAGCCCCTCTGTCACCACTGCATGGTCCATTTCCATAGCCACTTGGCCTTTTTTTATGGCCAAACGCATAATTTTGTTGAGAGCTCTTTCACTCTCTCACTCTCGCTCTTTCCGACACATTCTCCCTCTCTGTCCATGGGCCACTTACTTGCCGAGCCGCCATTTTTTTTACGTCTGAATAGCCGACGTATAAAACGCATAATAAAATAAATGACTAAACAGAATTACGATAAAGAGCCAAAGGATAAAGTGAAAGAAGTGGAAGGTGAAGTTCAGGAGGAAGTTCAGGAAGAAGTTCATGTAAAGCGGCAATTGGAGAATGCGAAACTTGATGCATTTTTGTGTTTATTTCCGAACATCAACTTATAAATTGCCAAGTTTAATAGGCCAATGAAATTTTGAGTAGATTCCATTTGAAATGGAGTTTTTAAAAGCGGGAATGCTTCAAATACTTGTAGATAAATTTCTAACGGACTAATAAAAAAATGTTCTATTATATGTTCTAGGCATCTTTTAGATTTCCCTAACATTCCGAATTGCAAATGAATTTCATATATTTTTTATTAAGTGGATGAAAATAACTCTTAATTAAAAAATAAATTTGTTAAGAATCATTAATCTTTTAATAAATGTGAGCTGTGGGCATTTCTAGAAGTTGATAACTTTTAAAAAACCCATATTTGATAAACAGAACTTTGTAAAAGACTTTATAAGTCATGTACAAAATGGAAGTAACTAAAAAATTCAAATAAATAAAGTAAAAAAAAAACTGATCCTACCATTTAAAAAAGGATATTTCCAAATTTTTAATGTCTGTAAGCAACAATTGTGACTGTTATAATAAATAAATAAAATAAATAAGTGTTTATATAATAATTTTGTCATTACATATTTTGTTAGACAATTTTCTTATAGTCCAATTAGTGTCAATTTTAGATTAATCAGTTGAAAGAGCTTTCAGCGAGTATTCCAAGCATTCTATGATCTCTATCAAATTTAAAGCGTTCCCAAGAACTGATCTCCTTTCTCTCTCCGACTCTACCTCTTTCTATCCATCTGCTTCTGCCTCATTCACTCTATCTGTCTCTTGTTTTCTCAGTTAATTTCATTTCGTTCATTTGGCCCACAAAATCAATTAAAAGCGCAATTAATTTGTTTGACAGCTAAAGAAAACAGACGCCAGAGTTTTGACTGAAAGCTTTCTGTGGGAGAGTGAAGAGAGAGGGAAGCGCGCTGGGTTTTTGGAGTGGGGACAGAGAGCGGCATTCGCTGGGCAAGCAAATTAAATGGCGCATGGATAGACAAATGAATTGCACGAACGAAAAGAGACTAAAGAGCAACAACAGCAATAACAACTACAACGACAGCAACAACAATGAGACAAAAGCTCAGCCGGCTGAGGCAGCTGAGTCGTAATAATAAAAGTAATTTAATTTTAATGAAATTGTTAATACGAAAACAATTTCATTTTGTAAAAAGTTTCACAGCAGCAGAGTGATAGAGAGAGGAACAGAGCGATAGAGAGGCAGGTGGGGGCGTGGCAGGCAGCTTAAATTGCTCGTGACAATGAGTGAGTGCAAAGGAATACAAAAAGCACACACACACACACGTACACAAAAAAGTTGCACAAACAGAAAAACAATAAACAAAATCGTGCGAAAAAGAGAAAACCAAAGCTAACGGCGGCAGCAGCAGCAAAGGAAACAGGAGAAACAAAAGCAAAAGCAAAGCTCAGCAAATGCCGTCGGTAGAGCAGCAACAACAACAAAAGAAACAACAACAGCAACTGCAAAGCAAAACGGAAGCTGGAGAAAATACGAAAAATGAAATGCTGATGCGAAGATTTAATAAATGAAATTGGTGTGTGATTAAAAACACAAAAACCAAACGAAATCCATCTAATCAACTTTTGCTGCCGCCATCGCCCTTCTCCATCTACCTCTCCCCCACCACCCTTCGTATCCCCTGTACGGCGATAACTTACAGTTGCCGAGAGCAACGGCAGCAGCAGCAGCGCTTACAAGCAGAGCAGCGCAGCTGCAGAGGCAGCATAGTGGGTGGCAATCTCGGAACGCCTCCTTGCTTGTGCTTGGCGGGGAGCCTAAATACAGGGAAATTATAAATATAGGGAATACTTGTGAGAGAAGATCTTGTCAAGCAAGCAGAACAAATAGTTCTTAGAAAATAGTCCTTAGAAAATGTATTATACAAATAACATATAATTTTTTATTCAATTTTGTAGCTTTTTCGTTTAAATTTACTGAAATAAACAAATAATTTCATTTGTCAACTATTGATACAAATTACCCAATTGCCTTGTCCCACTTTTAAATTTCCCCTCCTTTATGTCAGACTCCTCCCCTATTTATGTGCATAAAATGGCTGTAACTCAGCGTCTCGCTTGCACTTCGTTGCTTGCTGCATGAGTGCAAAAGAGAAGCAGCGGGGAATATAAAAGGAAATTCAGTAGACAGTCAGCAATTGTCAGTGAGCAAATGCGATTGGGCAATTCGCATGGGGGAAATTTGTTAGCGCAGCTGAGAACCAAGCTTAGCGTATGCAACAACCAAAAGAGCTTTCTCAATTGGTTTGTGAAAGTGCTGGAAAAACTGATATTGCTTGTTAAAAGCTCATCGGTTTTCTAACCAGTGTTTAAGTAATTAAATAAATTAACTGTTTAATAACATTACAATTTCTAGTTAACACAAGCGCGTAATATAATCATAGAGCTGCTGTCTATGTCCGTGGACGTTTAATTAAATGTTTTTACAGTTTTCCCGCAATAGTGTGATTTGTCCGGTTATCTTTAATTTTAATCGGTATTTTTAGATTTTCTCTGGATATTTGTGGTTTAATTTAGTTCCCGCTCTTCTGCTCAGTTCTTAATTTGAACTTGACCTATTTATTTACTATGTGCATATTGTTGTGCTGATTTACACACATATGCATGTGTGTGTGAGTTTGATTCTTTTATTTGGTTTCAACTAGCATACTTGTTGCGTAGATTTAATTTAAATTACTATGCAAGATTTACTTTATTCCACTTGATTACAATCTGAAAACTCCCGCCCAGCTTCCACAAACACATGCTACCTGCCGCAGTTGCTCACACACTCTTCAATTTTAGCTCTCTTTTCACTTGCTCTTCTACGCTGCTGCAATAAAAAAACATATGTATGCGCTAAGCATCTCTTGACTTTATGCAAGGCTGGACTTGACTCGCTTATGCTGTGTTCACACTGCATCGCACTGTGACACTAAGGCCATTAACTATTTTTTACACATATTCATAAGTCAAAAGTGTTCACATTGAATAGAATTCATTCCTGTGGCACTTGATTTCTGTGACAAACTTTAGGTTGCTCACATTCTCTGTGATGTTGTGACAATGAATTGGGTAACTCTGTGACAGTGTATTTCAAGCATGAGCATAGATCACACATACACATAAATTAAAATGAGTTCACTAAATGAATTTTACTTTGGCACGCGAGAGAGCTTTCCACTCTTTCGATTTGGCAGCTCATTGCTTCTGCTTGAACGTCTTTGTGGCTTCGCTCAGTGCTCAGTTTGTTTCTCGCTTTCGCAGCGTTCGCCTCGTTAAAATAATACGGAACGGACGCAACGTCGTCGTGTGCTCGTTTTGTTGCTATTGCTTTTAGTCGTACGATCTTGTGCCGTAAGAAAAACCACTTAATTCCATATGTGCAATTATTTTACATAAACGTTAATGATAAACAAAACACACATATCAATATTATGTCAAAGCGTAACAATTAAAACTAAAATAAATCATTGAATTCTGAAAAATGCATTTGTCAGCCTCGCGATGCATGCGAACATGAGATTAAAAAGGAGCGCGAGAGGTGGATAGAGAGAGACACACGCAGAGAGAGGGAGAGCGCACGCTCATTTGACATTTTAGTTAGTCGTTCAACAAAAACAACAACGCACGTTGTTTAATTTATAGTGGAAAATTAATAAATTAAACGTTTCGGCTGCCAATGTCGTTTTTGTTCCTAGTATTGCAGCTTAGAAATTAATTAGAAAAGCGTGTTAAAAATCGCCAGCAATTTGATTTCTTCTGTCTCTTTCCGTCTGTCTCCGATTTACACATGACGCATGCGACATTTGCTTTGCATAATTTAAACCGTTTGTTGCGACTCCAACATCAATCAAAGCTTCTAAAACTACATATACATTTGTATGTGTAAACAAGTACATTTCTATCTCTGTCGCTCACACTCATTAGAATAGCTGCCCACGCAGCTGTGGACTTAAAAATTTTGCGTCGCATTTTCTTAGCAAAAGTTTTTCCATTTTAGCTCCACAGCTGCTTTTCTTCTTCTACGCGTTTTTTTTTATGTTGTGTAGTTTTCTGTGTTTGCCACACACATTTTTTTTCTTCCAATTTGTGCGCAGCTTGCTTCGTTTCTGTCTCGTTTGTTATTTCTGCTGCCCGCGCGCTTCTATTTTTAGCAACAATATTGTTGCTGCCGTTGCCTGTCAAGTTAACTACGCTACGCTGGCGTCGGCAGCACGAGCGGAAAGCAACAACAAAGCAAAAACGAATGCAGACAGAGACCAACTATGCGAGAGAACTTGGCGCTCAGGTGATAACAAAACAGACAGACCAAGAGAGCCACAGAACCAAGAGAGCGAGAGAGCAACGCGGTGTAGTAGAACACTTGTTTACGACTCTCCACATCATGTTGCTCTTTCTTTTTGTAGTTCGTGCGTTAAGTTGCTAAGCTTAATTTAATACACGTACACCAAACTGCAAGTTAATAAGAAGAAGAACCAAACGCAGCAACAGAAACAAGAGAAATATTCATAGCATTGTGACAAAGTTCCAAGTGCAGCGACGTTGGCGTTGCGTCGCCTGCATGTGTGTCTTAATTTTGTGTTTCCTGTGGAGAGCAGACAACAACAAGCAACAGCAATAAAATATAAAAGCAACAAGTGGAAGCAGCATCAGCAGCACAGCACCAAAAACAACAACAGCTTTCTTTAAAAGCCGGCTGCGCAGTGTAAAGAAGAGCGTCGCAAAGTACTGAAACGGAGAGAGCGAGGCAAAGAGAGGGACCAACAAAAACAAGGAATTTGCTTGGTGTCTTTGGATTTTTCAACAGCTTGTCAAAATGTGAGTATTAATATGCAATTATTGTTTACTGCTGCATGATTTATTATTTTACAAGTACACATGTATGAACAAGCACACGTACACGTACTGATGTACAATTTATGCGTACATACATATGTATACAAGTGTGTAAATATAAGATTTTATTTATGGACTACGCCTACGATTTGTGATTGCACAATCAAGTGGAAAGTTGACAAGGCTATCGCCATTTTGAGCGCCCTTAAGCCGCGCCGCTCTTTGTTAGTGTGTATGTGTGTGCGTGTGTGTTTGCCCTTGTGCCTGCATTGAATAATTGATGAAGAAGCTCAGCCTCAAAGCTCAGAAGCTCATGGCTTGAGCCCTTGCTACTCTTGTTGTTGTTTTTGTTGCTGTTGCATTACTTGCATATTCATTTATTTCGTACTTCACAGACAAAGACAGCGCCTGTTGCCGTTCTTGTTGTTTGCCATTTATTTTTAGACTTTTGTCATAAAGTTTAGCAAACAACAACTGCGGAAAAAAAAAATAGCTGACAATTTGTGCCATAAAAATATTCGAGTATTTTGCGACGCGTCGCGACGTCGTCGTTGGCGTCGTTTTACAACTGCGCAGCTTTTTTACTAGCAACAACAACCAAAAAGAAACTGAAGAAGAAGCACAGCTGGGAATAACAACTGTAACTGTAAGCAATCGAATGCTTTGTCAAATGAAAACAAGAATGCAAAGCAAGAGTGAAAGAGAAAGAGATAAACATATGAAGCTGATCAAATACACTGTCTGGAAAGTTTTCCCTTGGACTCTTGAAAGTTTCCCGAATAACCAACCTTATAAAAAAACCCCTTTATGAGGTAAAAGTCTAGTGACTAAAACATTTTTATGCCCCAACATTTCTGATTTCCAATTTTGTGACGAATAATATTAAGTTTCACATATACAATATTTTAAAAAAATGTTTGACCCTCGGCACATTGCGCGAAATTCTTCATACCTAATAAATATTACTTTTTTGCGCAGTGCCGAGTAAGAATTTTTTTTTTTAAATTTATACCTTTCGGTTGCTATATAACTCGACCTGATCGGATAGTCATAGAAAATTTTCCATTCTTCCTGTATATATTGCTAGTCGCCTTTCGCACCCTTCGGGCTGCTTTCGTCACTAGCGCGGACTGCCGTCCGCAGTGATAAAAGATCTTCCTTGACTTCCAACTGACACAACTTGGTCAAATCGAATCGATTTGTATGCGGCTTGAATGCTTTTAGTTTATTGTCCCTCAGATTGATTTGTAATTTGAATTAATTGTATTATCATGTGACAATAATATTTATGTATACCCTGTACCTATAGAAAACTGATTGAGTGCGAATGTTTGTGAGAGACAAAAGAGTAAAGTATTTTAAAGTAAAAATATTTGTTTCTCAGTTATTAAAATAGGTAGAGATTACTACTCAGGGTATCTTCTAGTCGAGAACTTACGCATAGAACACTCTTCTTCTTCCAAGCTATATTTAAACATTTGCATAGAGGTAAGATAAGCTAATTGCCCCGAATACCGAAAGAAACATAGAAGCATTAAAAGCCTAAATAGTTTTATGTTTTCAATAACAAATTACAAAACTAATCTAAATATTATAATTAGAGCCGTAACTTGTTATTCGACGTGACTTTTCTGGCCATAAGACATGGGCCATATCGAAATTAAGATAATGAATATTTTCCGAGCAGGTTTCCAGTTTCTATGCCTCATAGTTAAGCGTTTTACGAGGCTAGTTTCGGAGGCCTCTGCCAATTGGAGTTTTGTTGGCCAAGACGCGCCCCTCTTTTTGCTATTGCTAAATCATCTTTTCTTTCACTTCAAGTGCCTCCTTCTTTCGCCTACCTATTGACTTTAGTTGCGCTTGTATAAGCCGCATATCAAATTCATTCCGAAATGGCTACTTTTTTCTTTCTTACAATCTCGCAGTCGGCTTCGCTGTCGCTGCGCTGCCTGTTTACGTTTACAACTTGCAGATCGCCTTTCAAAATTGTTCTTCATCTGTGACACGGCTGTTCGCTCACAGAAATACACACCAAAAGAGAGAGAGAGAGAGAGAGACAGACAGACAGAGAGCGAGAGCGGGCGAATCAAAGCAGTAAACAAAATGTCAAACCTTGCGCTGTGGAATGTGGTCAGATCTTGACAGCAACCAATAACAAAAAGAGAGCGTTAAATATTTAAGAGAGCATTTTTAAGAGAGTATTTACCATGCCTTTCTCTTGGCACTTAGAAACAGCTGTTGATTTTCATGCAGGAAAATTATGTTTTTTAAAGAAATTCATGCCGTCGACCTCTGTAAATGATTCATGTCTTTAGTAGATTAATAAATTTAAATAAATATTGTTGTTTAAATTCCTAATTTAACAGCATTGTTTTGATTTAAATACAAACATTTTTTCTGATGCTTACAAAAGTTTTGCGCTCTCTTGCTTTTGCATTTGACAACGTGCCCGTCAATTTGCTCGCAGCTTTTGCTGAATAAGCTCGCGTATCTCTGAAAGTTCGTTTATCTGTGCTGACTACAAAAGCTTTTCGTCGATATTCAGCAACAGCTAACGGAAAATTGATGAGACAAAAGCTCGCAAACAAATAATAGAATTATTTATGTTCGCGATAAGGAGAATAAAAAATAAATGAACCTAGACATGTTTATTTTTAATTTTACGGATTTATATACTTATTGAATAATATAATTTATTAAATATATTTATCAGACAGCACTTGTACCAGTTTCCTTATTATCTAACTTTATGACCAAGTAATTTCTGAATGCAAAAAAAATAAAACAATAAAGGCAACATATCATGCTTTGTTGCAATTATCCTTGCCGTCGAAATAACCTTTCAATTACGTCAATTAAATAAAATATATACAGTATGTAATATAAATTACATAAACTCTGTCACTTACAAACTGACATCGGCTTATCAACGTCGCCAATGCCGTCAAATGCAAACAACCAAAAAACAGCAATGACAATGACAATAACAATAATATCGAAAATTATCAGAGTCATATCTTTCCAACCAACAACTGTATGTATGATCATCTACCCAATCTAATCTCAACTCGAGCTCAGAGTCCGGTCAAGTGTACGGCGTGTGCTTCCGATCCGTAATACTTGAAAAGCTTTGCGTGCAGTTAAATTTGCAAGTGCAAAAATGTGCAAATAAATAATGCTTTCTGATGTATTTATTGGAATCACGTCCAACGACCGCGGCAACTGTATAAGTTGATAACGTCTAAGTGCGAGGGCTGATCAAGAAATACTGAGTCTAGTAAGGCGAAGACGAAATCATGTTAATATTAAATGATGGACAAAAACTATAAACCATAAATATTAAATTATTTCTGAAAGATCTAAAAAGTCTTAAAGTCAATTATAATTTTTTTTCAATTGTCAAGAATCCGTTTTTCATAACATAAAATATATAATATCATAATATAATAAAATAAGAAAAACTGATCAATTTAATTCAATCAGATCAGATCCGTCACTATTCACTATTCCATGAACACCCCTCGTTGTTGGTAATTTCTTGATTTTTCTGCAGCTTGCTTTGTTTACATGCGCGGTAATATTGTTTATAATAAATAAATCACTTTTCCTAAATGCCAGGCACAAAAAACAAGCTTTTGTAATTATGGCACAAAACAAAAATAAAGTTAAGCAAAGCAAAAGGCAAAAGAATCGACACTCGGCGACAATTGGCCGTGACGAAATTGGCATCAGCTACAAAGTTTAGTATATTTATTGTATATATGCATATCAAATATTATACGACCATTGATATGATTTATGGGCGTGCCGATAATAAATCAGTCCATTAAATTATTGAGAATGCAATCGAAAATGTTGGTAGCTAAAATTCAAGAGTTTTTTGAGTGTGCGAAAAACTATGAAGTAAATTGCATTAAAATAATAGGAAACGTTTAGTGTTTAACGTTGCGTATGCGTAATCTGTTTAGGAACTACATAGCCATGTTTAGAAAGTAATAGTTGAGATAATTACATAATTTATAGAGTTTGCAGTGCGTATACGTGATGGCTTTACTAACAAAATTGGGATTATGATCATGTATACGCCCTGCATAAGTTAGTGTATTCCATTCCTTGCTCTTTTTAGGTTTCTTTTGTAATGTTTTCCAAGCTTTCCTCTGGGAACGCGATCTATGCGTACACACAATTAAGATATTTGCCTCACATCCTCTAAATTACTGGCATGTCAAGCGAAATGCTCTGATCCCCAAGCGACTCATAAATATGCATGGAGTAGGAAATCTCCAAAGCAGGTTGTCTTGGCTACAATGCGTGCCTGGAAGTGTATACTCGTGCCGCTAAATGCGATAGAGGGTATGCTTGATTTCGGATGGAAATTTTAAAATTTAAATTTGAAAACTTAATAAAAATGTGAAGTTTTTAATAAGTAAAGAAATTATTTTGTTCCATTATGAAACCCAAAAGTATGCTTTAAAAATGTGTGTAAAAAATTAGGAAATCTTAGAATTAATATTAAATAGATTTTTTTTTTTTAATAGGCAGCTTTATGCAGTTTAAATACATAGTTGAAGCTATTAAATTATGTAATAACTAAGTAGCAGCTGTATTTTTAATTTTCAATTTTTTTAATGTTTTTAAACGGTCAATGATACATTTTTATAGTAGGGTGCTCATTGGTGTAATATTCTGCTTTAATAAATATACATATATAAATAAGATTTCGTATCGTTTTCGATGTTATCAAATGTGTCGTTAATTGTTTAGAAGCTTCGGGGCACGGGTATCACAAAGTCAGTTGAGCTGCTGTTAGACTTCCATACCTGTTTCAATGTTGTTGTTATTGTTATAGATGTTGTAGTTTTTGTTGTTATCGTTGTTGTTGTAGCATGCAAGCGAGCAATTAGATCGCAGTTGCTGTTGTTGCAACCATTCTATTAAAACGAATCGAACTCAACGCACGAATCACAGCAAAGACGCAAAGGCGTCAACAAGTCACAAACTGTCTGTGTATTGAACTGATCGTGTGTGTGTGAGAGTGTGTGAGCATGTGTGAGTGTGTGTGCGTGCAATCAACTGGTTTCAGCCAAATTCAGAGTTTTAATTTAAACGACAACAACAACAATGATGATGGTGACGCCGACGTCGACGTCTCGGCAACGCTTCTGGGGGTTCACTTCGATAACAACTGCGTCAGCTGAGACGGCGACTGCGACGTCGAATTCAACTACTATCGATAGGCTCCACGCTACGGTCGTCGTTGTTATTCAACTCGCTCTCTCTCTCAGTTCTCGAGCGTCGCTCATTCAATGCGGTACACAAAATAAACGTCGTCGCTAAAATAAAAAAAACAACAATAAATAAAATTCAAATCATTCCGTCAGATACATTTTAAGTCGCCAAAAATTTCGGAATTCTTGTCGCGATCTCAGACGAACTCCCCGACGCGTTTCTCAATTAATTTCTTAACGGTTAAACGGTTAATTACAAGTTGTCGTTGTTCTTGTTTGTTGTTCATTAAGTGTGCAAATTGTTTGGCCAAGTCCAAGTGCAAAGAGTCTTTGGAGTCGCCATCCAAAGCCAACTGATCTGAGCATCTTCACAACGCCTCAAAGGTAAAATGCCCATATTGAGTCTACAGTTCCAGTTTTGTGTCCCAGGCGTGCAATTTTCCGCGACTTCATGTCCAAATTGGTGTTTTAATTAAATCGCGAATCCGGCTCCCGTTGGACACACAGACGATGATGGAGGCCACCAACAGAAGCCGCCAGCTGTCAACTTCTAAACGCATTCGATTCATAATCAAAATCATTAGACACGCTTCCAGTTGTGTGGTCACAAATCCAGATTCAGATACAATTCGATCTCATCCAAATCGAAGTCTGTGCTTCTGGTTCTCGTTCGGTTTCCTGCCTCGATAAATTGATAAATGTTGACGGGAAAGTGCTCTACATGCCGCTTTTGATGGCATTTTGATGGGCTGTTTAATGTCTAATGCTTATGACGGAAATGCCACATGACTATCCATGTGTGTGTGAGTGTATCTTTGTATGTGTGTGCATAACTATAAACAAATGAAATGAGTTAAAGCGTGTTAACAAGCGCTATACATAAAGTTGGAAAGTTGAAATCACTCTATTTGGCAGAGATAGAGAAAGAGCGTTAGATGGCAAGAGGGAACGGGATGGAAAACATTTTAAATTCTCGTATCCATGACGCACGTTAAATCTCGCTTCAAAGTTATCGTTTGCCTATTAAAATTACAGCTAGGGAAAGCCTTTCTAACTGCTTATCTAATTTGTATTTAAAGATTTAGTTAGTGTTGTTGCTGTTATTCAGCTTTTATCTAAAAACACCTTAAGAACTCTTTATACTGATTTTTCTTATGTTTTCACTATTTTCACTATTTCAGATTCTTCTGTCCTAAGGAAAATGATTTGTTATGAGTTAAAAATACCTGTTGTTGAATCGTTCTCATTGACATTATTCATACAACTTTTCTTTCAATGAATTCTAAATTTGTAGTTTATTTTTCTCATATTTCATTAGGATATACATATCTGTGTAATTTTTCCAGGCAGATTGTTGTTTTTTTTTTTAAGAAATCCGTATTATTAGTTTAGTTTTCCAGAACTTTTCTAACAATAATTTAACAATCTTATTAAACGATCGATATACTTATATATTTTCCATTTCTTAGATTTCGTTTTGATGTAAGCAGAATTGTTGATCATCTCAATTAAATTAATATGTTAAGCTCATTAAAAGTCTATTACTAACTTTTAATGAGCTTAACATATTTATTATATATATATTTTGCGACAAGATCTTTATTTATTTATAAATTTTTTATTTTTTTTTTTCAACAATAATTCTGATAGATGCATAGTAGCTAACTTTCAATATATTAAATAATTTAATAAGCAAACCAGGGGACCCTTGAATTATTTCATTAGTATACTATTCTGTACCTTTACTATACTATGTCTTTGATTCTCTATTCGCTTTTTTCGTATGAAAAGTATAATTCCGCTTTTCTTGCAATTCTACCTTCTCTGAAGCTCATCTTTAGCACACTTCCTACACTTGATTACTTGACCCTAGCCTTGGCATTCCATTGTCATCCATTACCTTACATACGAGTACATGAACAGAGATATATAGAAAAAGAGAGAGAGAAAGAGGAGACATAACAACCCCTTGAACCGCCTCAAACCCAACTGAATCCAATCCAATTTCGCACTCGTTTCGCTTCTCTCGATTTTGTGCTTTAACTGTTTTTACGACTTTTGCCGTTTTGTCCCGCTGTGCGAAGGTTTTAATTGATCGAACGTGAGCTTCATGCCAATTGCCAATGAGTCGATTTTTCTCCATGAAAATTCCATAGATAGATTAAGAGAGAGAGAGAGAGAGAGGGGAATTCGAAGCAAATTGAGTAAATCGAAATGAATTGAAACGACCAACTAACTAACCAACCAACTAGTTAGTACAGGCTGTCTTTAAAGCGTTATCAGTCGATCAGTTGCCTTCGCGGGCCACTGCAATCGATCGATCAGTGAACGTGTCACCGAGACTAATGAGTATTTTTGTAATACCCAACGATAAAAAATGATTTTGGCAACCGTCTTACGGCTTCGATCCGCACATAATTCCCGACTGACGACATTGAAAACACTTTTCCAAACAATTTAACATAAATCAGCTAAGGATTCAAGCGTAATTAGTCGGGGGTCAAATGAAAATTCTGCCAATAATTAACAAAATTTACGACATTCAAGTTTTCAATCTAACTACAGTTAATGAAAAAAAATAAAGAAGAAGAAGTGACGATCAATTTATGCTTTTTAATGTTAGACACACACAAAACAAGTAAAAACGCTACAGTCGAGTCGCTCGGCTGTATTGTTATATGTATTAACAACTTTCGAGTTGTTTATTTGATTCTGATGAAATTTGTAGGAAACATCGAAATTATGATGTCTGCCAAATGTCCTATCATGACTATCATGTCTGCCTAAAAGCTCTTTCTTTAAAATTGTTCGTAAGTGTTTATGTTTACATAATTTGTCACATACAAATTACTTAGTTCCTCCAATACTTTGGCTACTGACTATACAAATCCGGCTCATTCTTGTTTCCATTTAATGATTCTTCAACGGAATTGATGTGAGTACAGTTTAAGTGTATTCGAATAAATGCGTTGAGTTGAGGAAGCGCAGACTCGTTGAGTCGACAGACAGTGAGTCCGACACTTGACAATTATTGGAACCTATAATTATAGCATTCTATATTGAGTATAGCACACGAATCAAGATACACACTCCCGTTATGGTCTGGACATAACTTTCAATTGATGTCTCAATTCAATCAACTTGACGGGAAAGAGAGGGCGAGAAAGAGAGTGGGGAGAGGGCCAAGAATGAGTCTTACCCCACACACTTGATATAAAACGAGTTGACGCGGTTAACCGCTTAATTATGTTTAAATGATTCGAATGAGCTGCATTTTTGGCATGCCGCATTTGTGAATATGTTTGAGTGTGCGTTTGTATGTTGTGTGTGTGTATGTTTATCTTGTCGCCAACTTGTTGACTGACAGCTGTGGCAGTTGTGGCATACAAATCATGCATGTTGCATGCACATTCAGATGTCTTGTGGCATTTTGTTTGCTGTCTCTTTTGATTAGCAAATGATGATGATTGCAATCAGGAAGCTAAAATATGTCAATTGGGAAGTGGAAAGTGTAAAGACGAAGAGAGGGAGTTGAATTTTAGGCTAATTCAAAATTGATCATTAGTTTGCCTTATAAAGAGTAGAATAATGAATCGAAAGAATGCTATAAAATTAGCTTAGGCAATTGTCATATGTTGATCAATTCAGGAAATGTGCGTGCAAAATTTTAATGAAATGTGTTGCTACAAAGAAAGAATGATATATTATTTGCTTTATTTCTTAAGTAAATATTTTTCTATTTATTTTCTGCTTTTTTTATCAGTAGAGTTTATATCTTTATTATAAAACATATGGTCATTTCTTTTTTTTGTTGATATATCCTGCATTTCTTGGCAAGATATGTTGTTTTTTTTCCTTGAATAATGCTTTCAAAATATCATACATATTCACTTAATTTTTGAAATATTTTGAAGATACTTAAGTATATTTTATTTACTTCTCATTTTTTCCTTGATAATATAAAAAACAGATTTACATATATTCTTTGGTATTTTATTGCCCAATACTTTGTTCCATCGTATGTCCTCCAAGCTTATTTAAATCACCGTGAACATTGTAATCTTTTGTGATCTTTTCACGTAGTAACAAACTATTACTAAATACTTAGTTCCTCGTTTACAATTTTTAAGTTTATTTCCTCAGTTAATCGATTTGTTTAGACACTCAACAAGAGGCTGATCGCCTATGAATCATCCGCAACAATCGTCTAAATCTCAAATGGTTACTCATTAAACAAATGCGATCGGTTAATTTTCCTCAATATTTGTTTATTTAGATTAAATTTAATTAGGTGGCAATACGCACTGAAAGATCAGATAGCAATGCGAACTATATGATCAGTTAAAGAAACAGTGTTACGACAGAAACACTTGCAGGAACGGAGAACTTATCAGTATCTTCTTCAATGACAACGAATATTCAAATTTCCTATCATAACGATCACGATCACGATCCCAGCAGGTTGTTCAATTTGTAGACATTGCTAATCTCGGCACGCCTGAATAAACTACCCAATTTGGTTGTGACATACAGGTCAGCAATATATACATATATTTCTATATATATAGTATAACTGAAAACGATGGTTTTGGGTCTCTCCGCTGTTGTGTTTATTTGTGTGCTTATCAGTGGCATGAATGAACTCACGATCGATTGATGTTAATACCCTCGATTGGGTAGCGTTGACATTCCAAGGCGCCTTCCATACTTTATTGACGGCAGAGGGGAATAAAAAGGGGAGAAGAATTATATACATATTTATTTTTGTCGTTATAAATGTTTTCATAATACTAATTAAAGTTAAGAACCTGTTTCGATGTCGTCCATGGCGTCCATAACGTACCCAGAGTTGCCACACACTCGCATCATTTAAATGACAATATAAAAGTATAAAATCATTTAAAATATTACGTATACGCCAGCCGGGTCCGCGTTTATTATTTATGTGCTCGAGATGAAAACAAATTGCACGCGTAATTGTGCTTAAGTGGCCCAAAGCCACTCTTCCCTGCCTCTGCCCCTGTCGTTGCCACACTGCCAGAACAGATCACGAGCACATATTGGGCATATTTATTGAAAAGCCATGCCAACTGTCGGGACGGACGTTTCCAATATTTTTGAGTGGACTGTCAATTGTTCTATAAATAAAGTAGCAATATCTACGCTTTTGTGTCAATTGTTTTAATTTGTTATTTCTTCTCGTCGATTGTTTTTTGTTTATTTTTTACTTTTTCCGACTCATATGTATCGTAGACCTATCCAAAAAGTTCTCTCGTGTTTTTTTTGCGCCCAATTACGCGATGTAATTGCCCGTATTCTGGGAGAAGGGGGCATCCCCAATGCCATTTGCCATTGTTGCTTTGTTTTGTGTATTGTTTATGGAGTGTGTTTGCGTGCGAAAGTGTGTGTTTAAATAGCTTGGCATACAAATCGACCATTAATTCGATGTGCGATCATAAAAATGCTAATTAACATTTAATACGATCGTTTTGCAAAGTTGAACGATCATTTCTTTTGCATACATTTCATATAAAGTAGATAATTGTTGAATTAATATATGTCAATTGACTGAAGATCAACACTGATCGTTAGAGATCGCTTTAACTTAATTCTCACACTCACAAATCAAACTGACTAACAATCTTTTTGCATAGATAACTCTGTTTATTTTCTAATAGTCATCAGTACGATCGTTGATCGTCGGTAATGACTTGTATTTATTTATGATCACCATACATCTTAAGATCACAGTATTCAACCCGTTGACAAGTCGAAATCATTGCTATAATTTATACTACATAGATGATCTTATGTTTTTGCTAGCTGCACTTCAAGTTTCCAACTGATCTTAAGCTTGTCAAGTGGCAAGTTTCAATGTTTCTACACCTACGTATGAAAAACCTACAGCCTACACCATGAACAAAGTCTAATTTAAATCAAGAGTCTAAGTTATAATAATATCTCAACAGTGTTTGCTTAGCGATCCGCAAGACTAGACTAGACTCCAGGTGTTCTCAGATTGCTCTTCACTTTGCCACTTGTGGATCATAACAATTTTGCGTGTTGTCTGCTGAAGCTTCTTCTTCTTCCTTTTCTTCGACACTCTTAGTCTGATCAACCCCTTCCTCCCGCTGGTTTCTGTTATGATCATCACCACGTTTCCTATTTGCCAGCCCACTCGGGATTTTTTCGGCGTCTTCAGTCGTAAAACCTGATTGCTAATCGTTTATACGTTTATGCAGTGTTTACTTTTTGGTATATTTTTAGCTTTTCATTTCATTTGAATTGAATTATTGTCTAAACGTAGCCAAAAACAACAGCAAAAAATAAACAACAGCCACAGAAATATGTCAAGAGTTGTCTGTGCCAGTTTCTCCGGTGCGTTCTTGGCATTTGGACTCTTTATATTCATATTAACAAAAATAACATACGTAAAACGAGAATGTAGATAAAAAAAAATTAAATGAAAAAAATAAATAAAAATAATGGAAATAAAATAGCTCGCACTGTTATCGTTGGGGAATTAAGGCGTAGCCGTCGTTGAGGGGCGATAGACGAGCGGCTCCTCAGGCAATAGATACATTCAAAAAGCCGCTAAGTCATGTAATATTTGTTTGTCTTTTATTTCCCTGTAGACGACAGATAAAATGGGGTATTTTTAAACATTTTGTAGTTACATATGTGAAAGCACTGTGAATCATTTGTTTTGGTTTTCCAATTTTGTTTTTAGGAGGTTTTAATATTTGTTTTTCCTTTACGCCCTTCAGTTAACATAAAAATTAGATAAATTAAATTTATCAATTTTATTTATCATTATCAATTTTATCAATTCATTAACAGTTGAGCAAATTAACTTCTAGGGTATCTTCAACTTATAGTCCATTAAATTATATCAAATAAAAGAAAAATACTATTTCATTTCAAGTCATTTACTTGTTTCATTTCCTTATTAACATGAAAATGTGTAAGTTGATAAAAGTGTAGGGTATTTCTTACTTAAATCCATTTAGGCCCGTTTCTTCAATGTCTAAATAAGGGGTTTGATAACTATTGAAAATATATTTTGACGTAAAATGTATAGAAATTACTGTCAAATTTTAATTTATATCTTAGATCCAGTTTATAAGTACATTGAAAAAACGGCCCTTAGACATTTAAGGACAGCTGAGTAAGAATATATTATTCTTGATTAAACCTATTAACCAAAGGGTATCAGTTAGTCTATACAAAAAGCTTAATAGGACATTACCTTTTTGTACACCCTAAAAAACAGCGCCTGACGATAAGTAAACTTTATTTTTTTGGGGGGCTAGCTAGAGACGGTTGCTAATTTATGTGGGACGGCATTTAGCATGTCTAAAGCGTCGGCGATTGTCTTGAATTTGGGTTGGGTTCAGGTGAGTTTAACGGTAAAGAGAAGGAAATGGAGGGGAGGAAGTATGTGTCAATAGCAGAAGCAAAACAAGTCAATTGAATGGAAAGCAATTGAAAAGCATTGCGAGACATTGATTGAAGGCAACTCAATTAACAAGTCTTAAATGCCGTAAATCCAAAAAAAAAAAATACTTAAGATGATTAACAGCTGATAAGGATAAAAACTTGTTACTGTTATGAGGAATTAGTAAATAAGTCACTTTTAAGATTTACTTTGGGACTTTTAATGTGTGCATCATAGAGAAAGTGAGAGGTTATTTGTATTAATATTTACTATTATTGATTTTTATTATATTTATCAACAATATTAAAAACAGCTGACTATTAATAAATTTGAGTCTAATTTTTGTTGTTGTTTTTTGCATTTCTAGGGCTTTTTTAAGTCAACTGAGTGAATTCCGCGTGGCGGCAGTTCTGAAAGAAAGCCGCCTGGATGCGTTTTTGCTTTGATAGGCTGTGTTTCGCCACCAAGCGACCAGCCAACAATCCACAAAGCACAAATGAGCCGTGTAGCAGCAACAGCAACAATAGCAACAGCAGCACCACAGTAACCACAAATGCACCCACCGCAAGCACAAGTGCACCACAACCGCCACACGTTACAGTCTATGCCGAATATCAAAAGTTGCAGCCAGCGATAATCAGACGCGACGACACTGAGGCCAAGCCACCAGACATAATTCAAACAGAGAGCAAGCGAGAGCAGACAGAGACGGAGAGAGAGATAGAATCGCACTCGAAATCGGAATCGGAACAAAGGCAACAACAGAAACAAGAAGGAGAAGAAGAGAAAGAGCATCCCCAACCCCCATCTCATTTCCATTTCCATTGCCAGCCGTTGCCTTTGGCCGTATTGCGACGATTTCGTCGTCACAGCAGCGCCGAAGATCGACAGCGAACGTATTCGAATTCGAATTCGAAATTAAATACGTACACGAATTGGCGAAAAGCGATCAGCATGCAGCAGGAACCGAATGCCAACTATCAGTTTCAGCCCGACCTCGGTCTGGTGAACATCGTCAATAACAACAACAATCATAATTTTGGATACAACAACAGTAGCAACAGCAACGGCAACAACAATAACAATAACGGTGGCTTTGTAACGCTGCCGGCAGCCAATTCAATTGGACTGCTTGGATTGGAGCACACGTCAGCGGGTTTGCGATTGATTCCCGCCCAGGCGCCTCCTTGTCACTCGGATGTGTTGACGCACACGTTGATCTACGGCACACCGCCATCGGGAACACCGCAGCAGCTGCACACGGATCCGCGTAGTTTGTTGCATCAACAGGAGCTGCAGCTGCAGCAGCGTTATCAGCAATTGCAACAGTTGCAGGCACAAACACAGGGTGTCTATACGGCATCGGGGAGTCCCGTTCCCGTGTTGTATCAACCTGCACAGCTTAGTCAACCGGTGGCCATACCTGGCGCCTGTCATTCACCCACCACGCAGCAACAGTTTCTACTGCCACCACAACATCAACAACAACAGCCGCCGAATTCATTGGCCTTATCACAACAAATGCAGGGATTACGCATTTCAAGCTGCACGGGGCAGCCGGGCGGTAACTCGGCCACGTCCTCGCCGGTGGGCATGGTCGATCCGACGCTAATGATGAGCAACAATACTTATGTGGCGGCAACGCAGCAGGAGGAGCGCTTCATTCAAATCATTCAGGCCAAGGAGCTCAAGATACAGGAAATGCAGCGCGCTCTTCAATTCAAGGATAATGAAATTGCCGAGCTGCGGTCACATTTGGATAAATTTCAGAGCGTTTTTCCCTTCAGTCGGAGCAGTGCGGCAGGTTCCGGTTCCGCTTCCACATGCACCGGAAATGGTGCTGCCGGAGGTCCGAATAGTGCAACAGGTGCCACTCGCAAATCCGGACAGACGTTTCAACGGCAACGTGCCCAGGGCATCTCCGCTGAACCTCAAAACGAATCCTCGGTGCTGCTCGAGAATGTTAGCTTCTCCAAATACGAAAAGGATGAACGGTGAGTCGCATTTACAATTTATGTTATGAATTTCCATTGATTTTGTGATGGTTTAAAGTTCGATTTCATTCCAAATGAGTCTTTTTTGTGGTACAAAGTGGAATGAAACTAGCAGTTTATATTTAAAATTTATAGAATATCTTGTCAAAATCATTTTATTTATTTATATTAAAACAAATTTAAAAATTTTTCGAAAGTCTTATCATATTCAATAAAAGTTCTGTACAAAATTTTTAATTTTTATGTAGCTTTAGATTCCCAACCTAAATTTTTACCAGTATTCGTATACAACGTAAATTGAAAAGTAATGAAATTATGAAGCACTTCCCTACATCAATGTAATCGTTTCATTTCACTCATTTTAAGTTTTAAGAAAAGTTAGTGTATTCATTAGTCGTACTTAAAGTGATAGTCAAATTTGGAACATTGCTGATTACGGCGAGCGAAAGATCAGCTCTCAGAATTGGCTGTAGATAAGCGTCGCATTATGACTATTTATACTTATATTATATATAGCTCCCAACAATATATATGACAGTCTATATATATATTTTTATATATACAAATATAGAAATGCCGATAATGATCATCATGAGCGTCAGCGTGGCGATCTTAATCAAAATCAGCAGCGTCTTTCGAGTGTCCCGAAATGCGTTTATTTAAATTTTTGCTGACAGTTGCGGGTTCATAGTACCCCCTTTTGGGGCCCACAAATCAGATAGACGGTCGGCCTTGGGCAGTGCCATATAAAGTTCTTTATAGACAGTGCCAAAAGGCGATTTAATTGCGTCATGTGGATATATATTTTATATTTTTCGTTTTACAAAATTTGATCAAATAGTAAAGAGAAACAAAAAAAAGTGCCACCAAATGTGATCGTTAATTCGTAAATTCAGATTATAAATAATAAAGAAAGCTAGTATGAACATATTTTACACAACGAGAATTGTACAGACTTGATAATTGCCCTATAATAATATCATTAAGTAGACAAATTTTATAATTTGATTCACATTAAGGAAAGCGAGATCCCCTTTGGGTATTCACATTTTCTTCGGGCAGCAAAGTTCATTGTCTAGTGGTAATACCCTCGGCAAGGCTATATAAAAATCTGTGAAAATGCGTGGGTGTATTCGCTTTTTTTTTATCGCCGATCTGAACTGATCTGTCGGGTTTATGCTTTTCACACTTGCCGCCCGTAGGGAACTGCGAGTCTTCTGGATCTCTGCGGTCATCTGTTTAGCTATTCAGCTCTTCCTCCGTTTGTTTGCCTTCTCTTTCAGCTCTTGTTTGCTGTGGAAACATAAAAAAACATAAATATTTATTTATTCTTTGCAATGTTTCCTGCACCATCGCCAATGGCATTCATTTGGAGGCGACACGCGCGCTCAATTGGCTGCCAATGATGGGCTGTCTGCCTCGACATCGTGTATAGATCGGTGGATTACTGAATTAGTCAGCGGAAAATTGTTGAAATATTTTTTATTTAAAACGTTTGTTATGGCAGAGATTTGTTTAACGGGATTAAAGAGGATTTAGATTAAAAATGAACAAATTTGATTATCTTAGTTCCAAAGATCAGTATAAGTAATAAGTAGTTGAGCTTTTTTTTAATTAGTATTATTTGTTAATCACTAAACAATTTTGAGAATAATTAGTTAGCACACTCATATGTAATCTTGTGGAATTTTTCTTCGATTTGAAATGTTTAATCTTTAACCTTTAACATCTCCAGTAAAAGATAATTTAAATATATCGTTGAAATATTTTAATATTTCTTCAAAATGACTCAACAAGCTCAATCAGATTAACTCCCCAATTTGTCGATTGAAACTGCAATTGAATAATTCGTATTTATTAAGTGTGGAATAGTTAAATGCATTTGCATTCCTTTATTGGCAAGTATTTTTTGTGTGTGTTCTTGACAAATCTGCATATGGCATTAAATAATGCTGCAAATTTGTTAGCTCAACGCAATTTATGCGGCATTCGGCGTAGCGCAAACTGCGTTGCAAGTTGCGATCTGCATGCCGTTGACACAATCACTGAAAATCGCGGCAAATTGAAAATCCGACTGTGAATTCGTTGTCAACAATTCAGCCTTTTTAATGGTCAAAACCCGATGCAACAGGAGGGGGCGGTACAGAGAGTCCAGCACTCTATCTATGACTAAAATCTATGCCACAGCCAGCCGATGGCAACGCGTGTGTGCAACAGGACATTTTTTGACACTTGCATGGCATAAATCAAAAGTGCCGTAGGCACAAGCAGCGTTCCACATGTGGCAGACACACAGACAGACACAGACGTGCAACTCATTCGAGTGGACAAGCTGTGGCTCCACTTGAAGCTTGAACTGGAGTCTCTTTGGGGGCCATTTACACGCCGTAAATGCCGCATAGTGGCTTTCAGCTGGGCCATCTAATAAATAATGCCAGCAAATTGTGCGAAATTGTGTCGAGATCCAAGTGACAGCGGGTCGCCTGAGAACTTGCTATAAAGCATAAGTAAAAAGCCAGTTGAATGTCAGCCAAGCTAAAGTTGGCCAAGTAAACTGCATTACAAACTGAAATTAAGTCAAGTTCACTTGAATCCAAATACAATACTAGCTATGGCAATAATTTAAATTAATGTCATTTTAAATAATTCCCTTTAATTTGAGTTGCTCATCAATCAAATTAATTTTAGTTTCAGATTTCAATGTATTTTTCTCAAGCTATTTTTTTTATGGCATAATTTCAAATAATGTAAGACGTTAATGCAAAGTCTTTCTGTTATTACATTTTGTGATGAATTATATTTAATTGGGTTAAAAAGGCACATGCAATTCTTGATGTCTTAAATTAATGGGCTATTATCTTAGATTAATAGGTTTTTAATTACACCTTAGGCAATCTATAGAATTTTTAGTGAAGCACCCTGTAGGTATGTTACATTAATTTTAACTCGAATTTGGGTATGACTTTCGAAATTGAGTGTATGTAATGCATTAATCAAAATTAAATGTGCACTCCCCACAGAAATTGGTTTAAGATATCGAGGTTTGACATTATTTTTATGAAGAGCATCAACACTACTTTAGCGGCTTCTGATTAGCCTTAGGCAATATCCCTCTCTTTACTTTAACATTCCTCGTTTATCTCCTGAAAAATCTTTATTAATACAACACATCACATAGCCATAGATCAATACGTGTCTTTGACACGCTTATGGGATTTTCAGACGGCCTAAGCTGGCCAAGTACTAGTTCAGTTGGCCCAATGTTGTCACTTTGCTTTTAGCTGTCGCTAATAACCACTTTGCACTTTCAATTTCAATTGCAAAGACGCATAACGAAGTCAGAAATGCAACCGAGACCAAAAGCCAAAAGCTAAAGTCGAATAAATTTAAACGCACCCGCAATTCTCATGATCTGTGATCTTTTTGGCCCCAAAGGGGTCTTGGTTCAGTTAAATAGGTGCAGCTCGACTCGGTGGCGTCTGCAGGTTAACAGAGGCGTGGGGGGAGTTATTGGAAGGGGGAGTGGCGCCTTGGCACACATAGAATCAAATTTACGCACAAATATAGTCATATAAATGGTTATAGCTTCCGACAGACAACTGGAACGCTGCCAGGCTGCCACAGCCCCGTAGGTCTAATTGAGGCTATTAATTGTTTCGACTTGCCTGCGGTGGCATGACCAGAAAGTGGCACCCTGCCACCATGTACCACCATGCACCACCATGGCACTCAAAACGTTGCACCGTGGGCACCACAAATTACACACCACATGCGTTTAGTGCGTGGTGCAGCAGTGATAATTAACGCATAACAAATGCTGCAGTTCTAACAGGCAGTATGACTTAAAGGATACCCTGTAAAGATGATTTCTGTTGTATATGATGGAGATGAAAGTAAACACGATTATAGAAATATGGATGCGATTAAATTTGATTAGATGAAGACCTATGATCTAAATTTCAAGGGGCTTTTATACAACCTTTATTTAAATAAGAATGAAGTCGTTGATTTCATACATTTCCTAATCTATCTATAAAGAGTCGACCGTAATTCTTATGCCGCTTAGCGCTAATATACCTCTTATCTACCATCGTTCATAGACAGAGTGTAGTAAATGCAACTTGTGGCGTTGGAATAGCGCCGCGGGTGTTGCACCAACAGCAATGCCGCACACTCCACATGGAACGCTTGAAGTCGAACCCGTTTCGGGGTGCCCAAAGAGCCAACGGTTCATTCGGGGCGTTGAAATCCAATACGAATTTTTCTTTCGCAAAAAATAACCAAAAAAAATAAAAAAGAAACTTAAAATCAAACGACGCTTGTAGCATGCGAAATTAAATTGGTTGCTTCCTAGGCTTCAGTTTCTATTTCAGCTCTACCTCAGACTGCAACTCAAACTTCGTCTTTTTTATACTATTTTGACTGCAAGTGCGTATCGGGTAGCTTGTTCATGTGTTTATTAATTTTTTATTTAAAATACGAAATTTTAATTGTAGTTGTTGTGTGCTAAAAATATGCGAGTAGCTGCTAAACAGGCAACACAAGTGGTGCAGGTGGTTGGGTGACTATAACAAGTCAACTAAAGACTGACTACAGACTCATCATTGTCGTCATCTCATTGGCATAGATATTGCGCATACGCAACGTATCCAAAGTTAACAAATTGTCTGGCCACTCTTTTGGCACCCCACCGACGACAGGCGGCGTTACGCCCCGACTTGGCTTGTGGAGTTGGCTTTAATTAATCGGGCAGGTCTACAGCTACGGTTGGTCGCTTGCTTGTCAAATTCGCTGACAGATAAAGTCATTTGACATTTACAGGCATAGGCAACATGGCATGTGTTTCCTTCTCTCTCTCTCTCTCTCCCATTTATCTCTCCCTCTCGCTCTCACATTTTCAAAAAGCCAAAGCATACAATTTTCGAATTTGTATTAATTTCATATCGATGTAGCATAATAGTTTCAATTTCATTTTATTTTATTTTATTTTATTTTTTGTTGTATCTTTGGACAACGACATGTTGCATGTTGCTTGTAAGCCAAACTGGCGAGCCAGATAAAAAACGATTTATATGTGTCAGCCACAAAATTAATTGGCCTTTTGCCTTTGTCGAAGTTCTTGTTAAGTCCACAAATAATCGACTCATGGCTCATTTTAGTGCCTAGCCATTGACAGCTTGCTACCATTTTCAGTATCTGTTAAAGCCCCTTCAGACGAGCACTTTTTTACCGACACTTTTTGTCAAAAAGCTGTCCGTTTCGATCACCATCGCTCACCGATGGAATAGAACGAGTTCCATTTCCATTGGTGAGCTTCGGTTTTTCACCGGCGCTTTGAAATTTTGTGTGGTTACGCGACACGGACAGCTTTTTGACAAAAAATGACAAAAAGTGTCGGTGAAAAAGCGCTCGTCTGAAGGGGCTTTAACTAATTTGTTGTATCGCTTGCTATAAATATATCTGTCTATGTCTATATTTACTAACTTTTATGTTGTGTCTTTTGCTTGCAGCTCCCGTGAACTTATCAAATCGGCCATTTTGGATAATGATTTTATGAAGAACTTGGACTTGGCACAAATACGTGAAATAGTCGACTGCATGTACCCTGTTAAATATCCAGCCAAAAATCTAATCATCAAGGAGGGAGATGTTGGCAGCATTGTTTATGTTATGGAAGGTGAGTATTATAATTTAATATAAATTCTCTGTATAGTCGTAATATATTCCCTGGGTGCTTATTTATATTTAAGACCTGAAAGACTTCTTAAACCACTGAAGTAGTTAGTAACATATAAGTTATTTATCAACCTCATTTTTTTTTTTTTTTTTTTAATTTAAGTTTCATATATTTCCTTTTATAAACAGTCCAAACTTTTCTTCTATAACTTATGACTATTCTACTCGAATTTGCGCTGCGACTTGAATTTTAAAACAATTTATCTTGAGTTAGAAAATATGATTTTCCCTTTCAAAAATTTGGAATCATAATAAATGATCTTCCTGTAATAAAAAATTTATTTGTTCCAAAAATAATATAATTAATTGATGAAATGAAGATTTTTAAGATTAGCAAAGTTATTTTAAATTAAAAAAATCTATTTTCAAACTCGTACAATTTTTAGCTCTCCTAAGTATGCAACATTTTTTTGAACTGATCTTATTGCACTTTTGCGTTCATCCTAAAAGTATACAATAAAAATTGTTGCAACTACTTGCAATGAAGTTGCATTTCTTAGCCACTTTCCCTCCACACACACTTTTGCTCTTCGTTTATCTGCGTCTGTGTCTGCCCACGGCTAGTTGTTGCAGTTCCGTCTGCTGATTGTGGAACTCGTTGTGGCAGATTAAAAGCGCCTTCTGTTGTTGCACGTGCCCAGAGAGACTGAGCTGCGGCTTAAGCTTCCACTTCGACTTGGATTCTTTGGCTGTGCCCTCCCAGCAATGTGGTTCGGTCGTGGTCGCACCCACACAACCCGTTGAGAGGTTTGCAGCCAAATGTCAGACAGCTGCTCCCAAAACAAAGTTTTACGATTTTCCTTTCATGTTATTAGTATATTTTTTTCTGTTTCTTTGTTTCTCTCTCGGTTCGTGTTCTGGGTGTGCTAGTGTCTAATTGTTGTTTTAAATATTTGCACGACGAAGCATTTGGATTTATTTAGATGAGAATTTTAAGCTTAGCCGTAAGTTTGTTGTTGCTCTTCGTGTTAATTTAGTGGCCGACTTAATTTACATTTTAATTGCGACAGCGGCGAACTAATTGCATTATGAACTCATAGTCTCTATAATTATTATAAACTTTACCGTGAAGCTGGAATTATTAACCAGGTGAGTTGTGCGCTTCCTCATCAAGACGGACCTCGATGATGATCATGCAACCGTCGACAGTTGCTTCCTTAATCTGTGCAACCTCCGCACTTGAAAGCCGGCTGCATAAACTTTGGGTACTCGTAACCCGGTACAATGAAGTTGAGCCAAAAAAAAATAAATAAAGAAAAACAACAGATGTCATGGTGCAGCTGTTGCAGGCACCAAACCAATACATTCACACATCACACAGATACAAAGAGAGAGCGAGAGCGAAGGAGAGTTGATCTGTGCAACAGATGTGCAAAAACTGTGAGTGTCGGCCACGTGAGCATGCCACATACCCTTCGTTATACACACATGAACAAGTATGAATGAATATGAATTTGATAACCCAATGCCTAGTACTCACTATCAACTGTGACAGGGGAGCTCTATAATGATGTGATAAGGAAAGTAAGTGTACTTATACTTATACATACGTGCATACGTAAAACATTTCGATAAGGTGTTCATTTACTCAAATCAACTTTTACTGATTATAATAAAGGCCGTCACCATGTTTGTGGCTGTGTCTGTAAAGCATCAGGAATAATAACACCAAATGCTTGGTAAACACTCATAAATATTAAATATAAAAGCTCGCTTCTTGTGACCAACAACAAGTGTGTGACATGTGGTCAATCATTGTTAATATAAATATATGCATAACAAAGACTGCTACAATAATAAATTCATTATAAAATTGATTAGCTTCGAAAAGTATTTTGCTTTGGTAATACAACATCTATTTTCATAAGTCTTCTCTGACATTTACTCAATTAAATAATATTAATTCATTAAATCAAAGCAAAGTATATCGCTTAACAGACTTACTTTAGTTTCAATTTTCACAGCCGCTCTCCTATATATTATTTAAGCTGATCAACAAGTCGACCTTGTCTTGTCTAGCTAACTCACTTGATTTCGTTTACACTTTACCTGCAAACACGTGTTTTTTTTTTTTTAATTCGTGTTTATTTCACCTTTATATCTTAACTCTAGATAATTATAACTAGTTAACTTAAGAAGTAGAGCAGTCTTTCCCGGCGGAACTACTTTTAGTCAGTGCATCGCAAGGACGATGACTACATCTACCACTATCGGTTCCTCTCTCTTTCAATTCTGCGCAGCTCCTGCATGATAAGAGCAGCAAATTTGCATGTTTCCTCCCAGAATTCGGGTCGTTCCAACATAAAATCCACAAGGTTATCTGGAGATATTTCTACCCCGGCCAACGCTGAGAGTCGCTGTCTCTGACCGCTAAAACGACCGCAGCGGAATAGAATATGCTCGGCATCTTCCATTACTTCTTCATCGCACCAGGTGCACTGGGCAGATGTCTCATGGCCAAATCTGTTGAGATACTGCCTAAAGCACCCGTGGCCACTCAGCAGTTGAGTCAGATAAAAGTTGACCCTGCCATGTTTGCGTCCTGTCCATCGCCTTATGTCAGGCAGCAGGCGGTGCGTCCAGCGACCCTTGGACGACATGCTCCATCGCAGCTGCCAGCTTGACATGCTCGCCTCTCTAGCCTCAGTACGCGCCCTATTTCTTTCTTGTCCTGCTGTTGTAGCTGCCTCCACGACTTTCTCCTCGGCGGCCAGCAAGTCGATTGGTATCATGCCCGCAATGACCAGGGCGGCATCGTCAGATACCGTTTTAAAGGCACTGCATACACGTAGGGCACAAAGTCGATAGCTTGCTAGTATTCCTCTGGAGTAGCTCTTAACTTTGATTGCGTCCGCCCAGATCGGCGCAGCATACAATGTTATGGATCGGACGACACTCATCAAGAGCATCCTCCTCTCCTGCTTGGGTCCTCTGGTATTGAGCATAATTCGCGACAGTGCACGGCTCGAATTCGCTACCTTTTCCTGCACCGCTGCCATGTGCTCCCGGAAACTTAAGCGAGTGTCGATAACCACACCCAAGTATCGAATGGCCCTTTTTGAGGTCACGACGCTGTCTCCAACTCTGATGCGTGCCGTCTCCACCTTCTTCCGGCTGCTAACGAGCACAGCCTCCGTTTTGTGTGTTGCCAGTTCCAGGCCAACTGTGCGGAGCCACTGGATTACTAGCGTTGCTGCCGCGCTACAGATGCTTTCCACTTCTTCTAGCTGTTTGGCAACGACTACAAGAGCGACGTCATCCGCATATCCGACTATATGGCAGCCACCGGGTAATGCCAGACGCAAGACACCGTCATACATAGAGTTCCACAAAAGGGGCCCCAAAACTGACCCTTGAGGCACGCCTGCTGTGATTTTATATGACATTGTTCCCTCTGTGGTGGAGTATAGCAGATGCCTGTTGCCGAAGTAGCTCCTCACCAGCGCGTAGAGGTATTGCGGGATTCCAAAATTTCTGAGTGCATCAAGTATGCTTCCCCAGTCTGCAGTGTTGAACGCATTTTTTATGTCCAGGGTAGCAATGAGACAGTATTGCTTATTCCCACCTTTCCATCTGGTACCTTCTTTAGCTTTTGAGGCGATCTCCGTCACCCTCCGAATAGCGTCAATGGTGGAGAATGATTTTCTAAATCCATATTGGTGTGGCGAGAGCCCACCACTGTTGCTGATTGCCATTTCTAGTCTCGAGCAAATAATTCGCTCGAGAATCTTGCCCATGGCATCAATCAGGCAGATCGGTCTGTAGGACGCCGCTTCGTCAGACGGCTTTCCGGGCTTCGGGATCAGCACCAGCTTCTGCAGCTTCCATCTGTCTGGAAAAATGCCTTCATAAAGGCATTGCGTATACGCCTCCGCAAAAATCTCCGGTCGCAAGGAGATTGCCAGCTTCACCGCCCGATTCGGTATTGCATCTGGGCCAGGAGCCTTTCCAGGCTTCATCCTCTGGGCCGCTGCGACAACTTCGTCAACGGTGACTGGCTGGATTTCAAAAGGAGTCACTAAATAGCCGCTTCTTGTCTCCAGACTGTCCATGCGATGTGGGAAGAGCTTTTCCACGATGTCTTTAAGGCGCTGTGGGTCGCTCGGCGGTTCCAGTCTGTTGGCATAGATACGTTTGACCACAATTTTGTATGCCTTGCCCCAGGGATCGTGATCCGCAGAATCACACAGTTGAAGAAAGCACTCTCGTTTGCTGTTGCGAATCGCATTTTTTAAAGCACTCCTTGCCTCTCTGAATCGCCGTTGAAGTGCTTGCCAGTTTGCTCTATCCCTTCTTCTCGCCCGTTGGTATTGCCGTCTTGCAGATAAGCAACTCGCGCGTGCCTCTGCGATCTGATCATTCCACCAGTAAGCTGATCTGTGATGCCTTTTGTACGTCTTACTAGCCACCATGCTGGCGTCACATGCTTGCTTAAGATGTTGTGCCAGTTGATCCGTCATGTCCTTTGCTGAGCCTGAAACCAACAGATTGCTCATCACATTAGTAAAAGCTTGGCAGTTGAGTGTGTTCTCCTTGTATGCCATGCCACTGGACGCTTGATTCCGGTCTCGTCTTTCCGATGAGCCGATGGAGAACAGAATGGGCTCATGGTCGCTCGCTGAATAATGGTCGCCTACTCGCCAGTTCGATGAGGGAAACAGGCAGCTGCTGACGAAAGTAAGGTCTATGATTGACCCTGCTCCTGCACGGCTGAATGTGTGCCGGGAGCCTTGATTTAAAAGGGCTAAATCAAGAGCCGCAAATGTTTCCAGCAGACATCGTCCTCTAGCATTAGTAAGAGTACTTCCCCACTCCAGAGCCCAGGCATTAAAATCCCCAGCTATGATGACCGGACTGTTGTTCCGGGCGTCGGTCGCAATCTCATCCAGCGCGATGCTGAATTCCTCATAGCTAAGGCTCGGAGGCAGGTAGCAACTGTATACCCAGTAGTCATCTAGCCTTGTTTTGACAAAGTGAGTAGATCTCGATGCTGGTGCGAGCTGCATAGCGCGCTCACCACATATCCAGATTGCTGCCTTTCCTGATGTGCTCCAGATCCAGTTTCCACTTAGTTTGCGTCTATATGGCTCGCTTAATATAGCCACATCCACGCCTAATTCGTACACAGCCTGCGTAAGTAGGTCCTGGGCAGCCTCACAGTGGTTGAGATTAATTTGTAAGAAATTAATCATGGCGATTGTTGTGCGCTTTTCCTCCTTTGTTTGCTGCAGCTGGGCAGCGCTGGCTTCCGGCTATGTGGCTTGCCTGTTTTCCATTTGCACTGCAGAGAAAACACCTTGCCTCGTTGTTGCAGTCGCGAGCCAGGTGCCCACTGTTACCGCACTTGAGGCACCAACCACTCCTGTCGACTGGGGACTGGCACCTAGCTGCAATGTGGCCAATCTCGAGGCATCTGAAACACCTAGTTGGCATGACTCTTGACACAATCCTGCATACAGACCAAGCAATCTTTAGTTTTCCTGCTTGGAGAGCTTTTTCAGCAGCTGCTAGAGGTAGACTGATGATCGCGGTCTGGGTTCCGCCAAAAGCTGGGCGAATTCTTTTTATAGATTTTGCATTTAGCTCAATCTCGAGTTGTGACTTGAATGCAGATATTAGATCCTCTGCTAGGGTCATCTCATCCAGGTCTTTCACCTCGATCGTCGCTTCCTGCGTTAAAGCCCGAGTCTCTAAACAAACACGTGTGTGTGTGTGTGTGTGTTTGCATGTTTGTGCTCTCACGCGCACATGTTGTTTTTGTCCAGAATCATCTCTCACCCGCACACAACGAATTGATACGATGTGACGCTCAGCTGTGTTGATTTCTCTCCCACATACCAAGCTCATGCATTCGCAGTCGGGAGTCACACTAGCACGCTCTCTCTCTCGCTCGCTTGAGCTCTGTCACCGCTCAGAGGCTGTTTGAATCATAACAGAAAATCATTCGTTAAACAGGCAGCGTAGCGAGTGGACGTGAGAGGCGCATGCGCGCTTGGCCTGCAATTACAATAACAATTGTAATAACCATCGTGTTCGGTTCGTCGTGAGTCGTGCTCGTGTTTCTTTCGACTGCAGTTTTTGCATATCGTGTGTATGTATGTATGTTGTGCACGCTTCGCCGCGCGTGGAATATTGCAACAACAATAACAAGAGCAGAAGGCAAAAGTAAAAGAATAGAAATAAATACTTATGATTAATACTCACTATTGTTGTTGTGCACACTCACATACACGCTCACACCGATAATTACAATACTTTTTGCGCTATTTTAAACAAGAGAATTACATAAACACAAAAACATTTTCGTGTCTTTTGTGTGGTTGTTCGCAATCCCGCCACTTCTCGCTCTTCCCTCCTGTTCTAGTTGAAACAATAATAATAATTCCCATGTGTGTTTACAAAACCAAATCGAAACCCGGCTATAAACCTGAAATTATGTTGAAAATCCAACAACGTGCAATGCGGTTTCTTCGAATTGCTTTTGGCCCGAAGAATTCTTGAAAAAAAAACAAAAGCCAAAGACAAGAAACTACAAAAGTGAAAGTGTATTTTGTACTCGTATTTAAAAGCTTATCAAACCAAACTCCTGCCCACTTTGTGGGCGTGTCGTAGATCTCTTAAAGCGAGACAGAGTGGAACGGGAATCGAGCAAAGTTACACTACATTTGCTCGTTTTATTGTTATTGTAGTTGTTGTTGTGTCGATTGAACGAAAAGATCACTTGAAGAATTCCGGTTTCTGGTTTTCCACACAATTGTTGTTGCTGTCCTCCCCGTCTTCTCGTTCTCCTCTCGCCTTGTAATTCGCGTATTTTGTCGGTCATTGGTCCGAAAAAGTGTAGACAAAAAAAAATACTAATGAAATACTCGAATAAAGGTTTAAACCAAAAATGCCAAATGTCGAATTGAAACGAAGTCCAAGCAAAAACCCGTAACTTGACAAACAATAAAAATTGAAATGTACAATAAATATTGTGAGGCATAACAGATAATTTACCGAGTACAGTGTACTGATTATGGCCACAACCGTGCAAGAATGTAAAGAGTGTAAATCAGAGTCTGCAAAAAGAGACAATTTTGCGGAAGGTTTTAATAAAAAATGCAGAAAACGTGGGCAGCATTACTTTCAAAGAGCAAAAGCTAAAAAAAATATCAGAAAAATTAATGCCAAGCAACATTAAATTAGAAATGTAGAAATCGTGCGAAAGTCGGAGACAATCAAGCCCCAACCCAAGATAGAAGAATTCAAAAAAGAAAATGAAAAAACAAAAGACTTGATGAATAACAATAACAATGTGTGTTAATGTTGCGCATTTTGTTCCCATTTGACTTCTTCTTCAGTTCACTTGACTTCAGCCACAGCTGATTTGTCTGAAGTGATCGTTTAACTTCTGGGGGAAAGACTAGAAATCCGGTCTGCAGGGTTGCCGGGGGCACTCTCACTTTTCCAGTAGCTCACAGCCATACAAGTTCCCTCCCATATCATTAAGCTTTCTGAACTGTGACTCTGCGACATGCTAAATAAGCAAAGCTTTTCTGTTTTTCTACCGAAGCGATTAAGTAACATTTTGAACGCTTCAAGCTTCGAACAGGTTGATCGAGCAGTACGTAAATATATATTGGGGAAATGAGCTGATCATTTGGAAATGAACAGCAATTTGACTTGGGGCCATGCTGAAAATGAGTTTATGGAAATTATCATATTTCCTCCTACATGAACTCTACCTACAATTTGTGCTCAGTCCGCGTTGAATTCGATCTGCTGTGGTTTTTTTATATCATACCTGGGGAAATACCTACTACGAGGAAAAAATGCCCAAGATTATCAGTAATTCTGGGGTCTTTTTTTTTTTTTTACCAATTTACAAGTATTTAAAAAGTGCTTTTTATTAGCTCTTATGATTTTATTTTGGTATTTAAATGAGTGAATTTTCAGATAATGAAAACGAAGGTTTACTACTTTTTTTGCATACTCGTGTTGTTAATTTCAAAGAGCTGAATACAGTTGATAATTAAAGTTGAATGCTTAATAAGTTTTATAAATGGGAAGTTACATATAAAAATTTAATTGATTTTCGCTTTTAGAAAATGGAAATCACGAGCTCAATGTCAAGTGTGCTTTCAATTAGCGGCAATTTTGCGAAAGTGAAAACGGGAACAGGCAAACAATTCGATTACTCATTGGAATATCCACACCTTAAAAGTTATATGATCTCTTTTTATCAAAAATTGTATCAAGTTTACAAAATGACACTAATAAAATCATGCATACGCATGAACATGTGGAAACTATTACAAATTATAAACATTATCTAAGATACGATCGATTGTTAATGATGCCGAATACTCGTTTTTGAAAGATTTAATCTTCTTCTTCAATTCATTGTTCAAATTCGCTGATTTTATTCACAATGTTGTTGCTAATGAGCTCATGGGGATTCTGGTTTGACTACAATCTAAATTATATGCGATCGTCTATAGATCCTAAACACGTCAATCAATTTGAACTTTCTTTATTAGCATAGACAGAAGAAGAAGCAGCTATAAATATTTATTATTATAATTTACAAAGCGAACAAAATAAACAAAAAAATACCAAATAAATTGCGGTCAGGTTAAAAAGAAGTGACTAAGTCAATGGAATTTTTAATGTCAGACTGTGACATGTTTTGAATGAGAAAGAGACAGAGCGATGTGTAGAGAGGGAAATAAAAGAAGAAGCAGTAAAAATGGTATTGTATGTCATGCAAAACCAAAACCATATCCAACTAGTGAACAAATTATAAAATCTCTTGCCCTTGGCACATAAGCCAACTGCCTGTGACTAACTCCAGTTTACTTGAGACTAGCTGGGGCGACATACACCGTTACCGTTACATTTATAAATAGCCAAGGCAAGAGCAAACAGTTAAAAGCCAAATGTCGAAACGGCTTTTGCAAATTCTTGTCTCAATGCGATTGTATTCAAATCAGAGCCAAGAGCTCGAGAGTCCGAGCCGAGTCCAAGTGTGAGAGAGCGATCAGCTTAGCCAACTTGTTGACCTTGCCCAGTGATTCCATTAAAGCCAACACATTCAGCATTGCAAAATCTTTTGACCAGTTGCAGCTGTTTGTTGCTATACCCTATATAGACAGGGTGTGTTAGACTTGAGTGAACGACTTTGAGAGAACTGATGAAGCTTGATAAAACTAGGCACAGTTACGGTTCTAAATGAAAACCGATCTGTTGGTATTAGTTTCCCATAATTAAATTTATTTCAATGTTAAAAATTAGTTTCTTTTTTAGATATTTCCGTTGGGAATCAATTTTGAGCTCGCAGATCTGCCAGGGTATTAAATCTTCGTCAAATCGAACTCAGTATTTTCTTTTTCTTGCTTTTTGTTGATTCTTTTTGAAGTTGTTCAACTTTGCATGACGGATTTCCGCATTGAATCGAAGCCTAACTGAGGCCGCCAAGCTCTTTGAACTATGCACCTCGTTGTCGTTGTCGGTGTCTTTCAATTTGCCAACTTGTTTTCCCTTGTCTGGTTTTGTTTTGTTTAGTTTTTGTTTTTTTTCTGTTGTTTTTCTGCAAGTACACAAAAAATTTCCGTTGATTTGAAAGCTGTTTATAGAGGGAAATTGCCATCGGCAGCTGTCGCTTGTCTCGTTTTGTCTCCCGTTATCAGTGTAAAGCTGCGGCACGAGGTTATTCGTGTCCGACAACAACTACAACTAAAAGTAGAACCAGAATGATACCTAATTGATAAGCATGTCAAGCATTTCCATTCTCACACTCAAATCGCCAATTTATTTTGGGACATGTTACGCAAATAGCTGAACAACAATCATTTCTATTTACTGATCGTTGCTACGTTGTTGCTGTGAATGGACAGTCAATTTGTTCGATTGGAGGTTGAATGCTTAAATTGATTGTCTCAATTGTTTGTTTATTTTACAAAAGACTGGCCCAAAGTGACAACAATATTGACTTGTAGTAAAAGGTTTTTAGGCTCTTATTTGCCATCACTTTGTTAGTAAATAATCTTTAGCTTTTAAATTGTTTAAGTTATTAAAATGAATAGTTGTGAGTTTGTAGGTTATTGGCGATAAGTTTGAGTTTTGTTTACAATATTTAAAAATAAACATAATAACAATTTATTATCTGTTTTTGTTGTGCGTTTGCAATTCTGTGAATGACAATTACTACTTATATTTACGGCCCACTTTTCACACAGCTGTTTTTAATATTACGTTTTTAATATTTAACGATCAATAAATAGATCATAAATATTGTTTTATATCCGCTGAATAAATCTTATGTTGTCGTCAGTATCCTTTCAAATATCATTTAATATTTTTCTGATAGAGAAACAAGTTTTTTAAATGATCTTGAATGATGTCAAAATCAAGACATCAACATTTCCCCTATAACTTTGTTTGATCATTATTGATTTACATTTCTATAGGTTGATTATGAATTGATCTTGAATAGGCGATCATCACATAAATCTTAAAAATTGAATTGAATTTTGAATTCTTAACGACACTTCTTAATTTCATTATTATCTACATTGAAAAGTGAGCATCGTTGATTAGTTGGGTTAAACATTTTTTATGATTATCGATTGACTTCGATCATTTGCTTATCACTTGAACAATTTCTTAAATCGATCAGTGTTCAGTTGAAAAGATCGTAATTAAATGGTCAATATTTAAATAGTCTTGTATAGCAATGTTAAAGCTACTCAAGTAGGTGGATTTGCTAGTTCGATTGATCAGTCACGCTTCAATGGTCAAAGTTATGTTTTTGTCTTATTCCAACTCTATCCGGGGTGCCACAGAAATCGCAAGCGAAATAGAATTCCGCAGAAAGCAATTCCGCACGGAAATTTCCGAGGTGCCACAGAACTTCGAATGATTTAATATTTTTTAGCATTTTCACCAACCTTTTCGAGCTAGGCTGCTTAGGGTTGACGCCTTCTCAGATTAAAATACCCAAGGTTTTGCATAGCAGCTTTATTAAGTTTATAATTGCAGAACAACAGGCTTTTAATTTTTTTCTTATTTAATTAATATAATTTAATTTATTTATGTAATAATTGAATTTGTTTAGCTGAAAAACATTTAAAAGTAATTGGCGCGAAAAAATGAAAATTACTCGACAACACTAGCAATTGTCTGTCATTAGTCTGGCAGCTCTTCGTGAAAAATGTTTTCACAAATTGCACAATAAGTTAAAGGTTTTTTTCGGTAAAACTTGATTTACCTCAAAAGACATATTTTTGTAATGCTTAATTTAAAGAAAACTGAAGTGCTTCCATATATTTTTTTTAAATACCTTACTTTGAATTCTGACTAAAAAAATGTGGCATCGCTGACCCTGACTTCGAAAATCTAAATCGGACTAGGTGGCATCATCGGACGCTAGCGATTTTAGCGCTAGTTTAATACGCGTAAATTTATTCTGCGATTTGACCTGTGGCACAGCGAAATGAAATTGAAGAGAAATTCAAGCGAAAGCGATTTCTGTGGCACCCCCGTATAATTAGTTTTTGCCTATGACTCAATGCTGACATTATGAATGATCAGCGATCAGTCGTGCTCCACATTACGATCAGCTGTTTGCCTAATAATTAGCCAAGTCACCCTATGTCATACGTCATTTAAAAAGTTTTCCTCCTCTACTCATTTTTTAACAACTTGTATTTTGAATGCTTTGCACTTGAATAGCACGATTCATTCATTCACACACTCATTCAAATTGGCAACAAAATATAATTGTTATTAATTCATTAGACTTTTGTTAATCATTGTGAAAATTATGACAGAATTCACAAAACAAATTGAGGTGTAAAAAGTGTCTGTCAAATATTTAAACAGTTGGTCGAGTTTTGGGCTTTGGTTTTGGAAGTTCGACTTGGAGTTCGAGGCTTTTACAAAAAAAATAAATAAATAAACAAAAATCGCTACGTGAGGCAAGAAAGTTTACAACATCGGCAACAGCAACAACAATAACAACAAATCGCTGTGGCAATATAAATAATAGAAAACCAAATACAATTAGGTATTGCTGTGACGGCTTCCCTCTGACTCGTCAAAATTCCACACGCGAATTTCATGGCAGGGTTATGCAAAAGACATCAACACAAAAAGCTACAACAAATGAATAAAGTAAAGACAAGCCGCCTCGACTTTTAGCCAACAAAACAAATCACGTCAACAGCGACAACAACAACAGCAACGTTTGTCATCGCTGGCCAGTGAAATCTGCAGACCAAAAGTGAAACAAAAAAAAACAGAGAAAAAACCCGAAATGAAAATTAAACATTATCCGGGCAAAGCCGTCGATGCGAGCCTCTCTCTGGAGAGCAACAACACCATGGGCGCCCTCTACGAGGCCAATTGGCTGCAGGCCCATCATCAGCATCAATCCTCGCCAGCAACAACGCCGAATTCAACACCCACTCCAACTCCCACTCAGACTCAAGTCAACAACAACAACAACAGCATCAGACTGAGTCGTCAGCCGAGCACTGTTGGGAGCAGCTTTCTCCTGGACGGCATCTCAGCCTTGAGTAAATATCAGATGACCCTGGAGAACATACGACAGTTGGAGCAGGAGCAATTAAAGGGTAAACACATTGTGAAAACCATCAAGGAGTTGAATGGCTATCGACCCTCTGCGTTGCAGCACCACAAGCAACAGTTGCACAACGGTTGGGTGGATGAGAACCAGGAGGTGGAGTTACTAGAGCAAGATCACAAACTAAACCCAACTCAAGCGGCCGTTAATCATTATGTGATGGATCCCACGGAACGTCCGCGTGTGCCTCGCCCCCGACAGCAGGTGTCGGTGAAGCCGCCCTCGTTGCGACGCTCACAGACCATGTTGCAACCACATCCGCCGCCCAGCTATGTGACCTTGCGTGGTACCAAATCCAAACCCACCACGCAGAGTAAATCCGGCCAAAGTAATCCCGGCAGCAACAGTTCCTCCGCCTACTCCACCTTCTCCTCCGCCGCCGAGGATCAGCGAAGGGATCGCGTCATTTGTCAGCAACCACAGCGTCTAATGCCACCGCCCACAGAGCCACCACCGTCGCCGCCCACAAGCAAACGCTCCTTTAAGCCACTGAGCAGATCACAGACGAGCGTTCAACGTTATGCCACAATTCGCATGCCACATCATTCCACCTCCTTTTGTCGCACCTCCACGGCACGGGAGGCGCCGTGTCCTCCCTCCGTGCGACGCCACAGTCTGGAGCAGGCTCTGCAGGGCTTGCAGCTGAAGGGGCAGCAGGAGCAGGAGATGCAACGTCATGTGTCGCCCGCTGCCAGCAGCAACGGCAGCTCAAAGGATCTCAATGGCGAGGGCTTCTGCATACCAAGGCCACGCCTCATTGTCCCGGTGCACACATATGCCAGGCGTCGCAGGACAGGGAATCTCAAGGAGCAGTCATCAACAGCGCACGAGGAAGAAGAAGTTATCAGTGGCAAGGGTAAGAAAGGGGAAAGTGGAAAGATGGAAGGAAAACCGGATAATCAATCAATGCTGTTGAAATTCTGCTTAAGTTGTTCTCTGATCTTCCAGATCTCAATTTTTAATCTATTAATTAATTGAAGAGCAGAGAGAAACAACAACTTTTATTTCGGAGAAATATTGAAAAAGATCTCTGATCTCCTATATTTGGTATGTTTTCTCTGATCTTCTATCTGATTGAAGGGCATAATAATTAAATCTCAAGCCATCAATCAAAATGCTGACGAGGGACAACTTTGATAGAAGTAGGACTGTGAAGAGAACTTCTGCTTAAACTGATCTCTGATCTCTTTGCGGATTGGATCCCTTAATAATTTGTTGTCAGGCCATCAATTAAATCAATCAATCTTATCAAAAAGGTTACTTATTCATTCATCAGAATGTTGAATATCACAATTGTTTGTCAATCAAAAAAACGTTCCATAAGTAGAATAATTTAAAATGTAAACCCAAATAGATCTACAAATTTCCATGACTTATTTAATATATTTACGTTTTCATTTTGTATAAGACTTTTCTTTATTATCAAAATTGATTGATATATATTTAATATATTTTTACATCATGTTTCAGATGGACGTGTGGAGGTTTCACGCGAAGGCAAATATCTGTCGACGCTTTCGGGAGCGAAGGTTCTTGGCGAATTGGCGATACTCTACAACTGTCAGCGCACTGCGACGATCACCGCGATCAGCGAATGCAATTTGTGGGCGATTGAACGTCAATGTTTCCAGACGATTATGATGCGAACTGGACTCATTCGACAGGCGGAATATACGGACTTCCTCAAGAGGTAAGGGGCAACGATACTGATATGTCGGATAAGGTATTTTCTTTTCTCCTCTCAACTGGTTCCTTAATGAGTTGCTTGTCATTTGCACTTAATTATATCAATTCCGACGTTGTTTCCAACATAAGTGGCAAAAATATAAATCGCTTAACTTAAGGATATTTTTTTTATTTCGTTGAGTAGAGTAGAGTTGAGTTGATTTGACTTGATTTGATTTGATTTGGAGTTTTTGTTGTTTTTTTTGTGGCACACAACTTTCTCCATCAAATGGGCAGACAGCCTCAAGACTACGATCTCGTCGTCGTCATGGTCATGGGCGTCTATCATAAGTATATACATACGTCTATTGCGCGATGACGTGCATTGCTCAGAGATGGAAAGACTTAAAGATGGACAGACTACTCTCGACTACTCGATCGATAGTGCGGCCAACGAACGCATAGAAATTTTCTTTCTTTCCATCAAATGCACAACCAGTTTATGCCATCGCATCACCAAATTGCACCACCAAACGATGCCAACCACGAGCCAACTATGAAAAACCAACCACGAACAGTTGGCGCCGTGAGTGACCGACAAATTAATCGCATTTAATTGATCGCGTACAGGGAAGCAACAGCGCCTTTAAAACTATTTTGATACTTGTAGTTTTCCCCCTCCACATTTTATGGCTATCATTAATGGAACATTATTAAAAGCACAAAATTGCGAAAAAGAAAAATGTAAAAAAATGAATTACGCTAACCGAAAATGAAAGTGTAAAAAGACTTTGAGAAGGAGTTGAGTTGAGTTGAGGTTAAGGAAGTTTGCTAGGTAAGAATATGGTGTTGAGAGGTGCTTCCAACAATTGCATGGTCATAAAATGAGTCAACGTGAATTTGAGACTATCCAAAATGCATTTAATGTTCCGTATATGGCCATTAAAAGGTTGTCCTCTTTAAAAGAGTCTTTAAACTCAACCTAAACGCGCTTTAATGGCGACAAATTTACTTTATTATCTTCAGTTTTCAGTTAAGGTCTGTAATAGGGTATTTAATTACCATTGAAAATGACATTAGCCTCTTTTTGACTTGCCTATTAAAGCGATCTCTAATTCAATTCACAACGCATTTAAAAAATAGTAGCTTAAGATAACTTATGAACTTTAGCTGCTTGCAAAATATTTGCAATGTGCATTAAAAATATTGTTTTATTTTACAAAATGCCTTCAAGAAATAAAAATATATGGTTATCCAACAATTACAATGTGGAGATATGTAAATATTACTATGCTGCACAAATTTTCAGCTTTGTGTTCTTTTGTTATCATAAAGATTAAAAATCAAGTCATAAAATTGCCTCTTTAATTTGTCAGCCAGATGAGAAAAAGAAAACAAATATTCCTTTCTTTCATATTCAATTGCAATGCTAATGTTTTTCCTGTTTTTCAGTGTGCCCATATTCAAGGACTTGCCAGAGGATACGCTTATCAAAATCTCCGATGTGCTGGAGGAGACGCACTATCAGCGCGGTGATTACATTGTGCGCCAAGGAGCGCGTGGCGACACCTTCTTTATCATATCCAAGGGCAAGGTGCGCGTGACGATCAAGCAACAGGACACGCAGGAGGAGAAATTCATACGCATGCTGGGCAAGGGTGACTTTTTCGGCGAGAAGGCGTTGCAGGGGTAAATTAAGATGAAGTAAAACATAATGTATCAACTAATTAATTATTTATTTGCTATTTTCAGTGATGATCTGCGTACTGCGAATATTATTTGTGAGTCTCCGGAGGGTGTTAGCTGTTTGGTCATTGATCGCGAGACATTCAATCAGCTGATCTCGAGTCTGGACGAGATCAAACATCGCTATGATGATGATGCCATGGAGCGCAGAAAGTAAGTTACAAAAGATTTTACGTTTTAGTCTCAGATTTAAATTTTTTAAATACAAATTTAAATTACAAATTATTCAAATTTTAAATTTATATTCATACAATCCGTATTTCTTTTAGAATCAACGAGGAATTCCGGGACCTCAATCTGACAGATCTACGTGTTATTGCTACATTGGGCGTGGGCGGCTTTGGGCGTGTGGAACTGGTGCAAACCAATGGAGATAGCTCACGATCCTTTGCGCTCAAGCAGATGAAGAAATCACAGATTGTGGAGACACGTCAGCAACAGCATATTATGTCCGAGAAGGAGATCATGGGCGAGGCCAATTGTCAGTTTATTGTGAAGCTATTCAAGACCTTCAAGGATAAGAAATATCTTTACATGTTGATGGAGAGTTGTTTGGGCGGTGAGCTCTGGACGATATTGCGGGATAAGGGCAACTTTGATGATGCCACCACAAGATTCTACACAGCTTGTGTTGTGGAGGCCTTTGATTATCTGCACTCGCGCAACATTATCTACAGGGATCTGAAGCCCGAGAATCTGTTGCTCGACGAGAAGGGTTATGTGAAGCTGGTGGACTTTGGATTCGCCAAGAAACTGCAATCGGGCAGAAAAACGTGGACATTCTGCGGCACGCCGGAGTATGTTGCACCCGAGGTGATATTGAATCGTGGCCATGACATAAGTGCCGATTATTGGTCTCTGGGTGTCCTCATGTTTGAGCTGCTGACAGGTAAGTGTATCCTGAACCACAACAATTTAAAGAAACCAAAAAAAAGGATACCAAATAAAGAAAGTCTCAACTAGAAATTGTAGTTAGGAAAAACATTCATTTATTTTGAAATCGCACGATTTTCTTATAAAGCATATTTAATTTCGAATTCTCCTCATTTTTGCCTTCTCAATATTTTCCCCTTATTTTTATTTCCTAACTACAAATTTCTTAGATTTGTGTTCTTAGTTTTATTCAGTCAATTTTCGGACTCTTAGTACTTTAGATAATTCCTTAAGACTCCTTAATTTATCATAGATATATTTATTAATAGCCTTTTGTTTTTGCAGGCACACCTCCGTTCACGGGCTCGGATCCCATGCGTACCTATAATATAATACTTAAGGGCATCGATGCCATCGAATTTCCCCGTAATATAACACGTAATGCCAGCAATTTGATCAAGAAACTCTGTCGCGATAATCCCGCCGAGCGTTTGGGCTATCAACGTGGCGGCATTAGCGAAATACAAAAGCACAAGTGAGTCCACACTTAACATACATAAATTGTTTTAGTATCCACTAATATTTTTCAATTATTATCCAGATGGTTCGATGGATTCTACTGGTGGGGCCTGCAGAATCGCTCGTTGGAACCGCCAATAAAACCGACGGTGAAGAGCGTTGTGGATACGGCAAACTTTGATGATTATCCACCAGATCCGGAGGGACCGCCACCAGATGATGTCAGCGGCTGGGATAAGGATTTTTAGTGTAGAATTATGGAAAAAGATTTGACACTGCTCTCTAGCTACAACATGAATGGAAGATGATGATGATGGTTTCGAGGATCCTTAACGATCGTCAACTAGTGCGCCATTTGTACGCCAAAGCAATAGTCAGGGTCTGGCTTAAGAATTGTAGTCGAAGCTGTAGATGATGACCCCCCGCAATGTAGCAGTCGCAATAAAGGGAAACGAAAGAAACAGCTCAAGAATGCAGCTCATTGTCTCAGATCTGATCATCATGATGATAACATGTGCAACATTATGAATTTATTAACGAGTTTATGTTTATATTTACAACCTATAACTGTAACTATATTACTATTATTATGTAAAGTTTGAGAAATACTTTCTAATTGATTGGAAAATTGATATAAATTGTAAGTAGGTTCGTCTGACAATGAGGCAAAGCCGTTGCAGCTCTGTTTCCTTCCATGTGTAAATTGTTTTCTACAATAACTTTGTAATATTAATTGTTAGTGTACCAAGTGCAAACACACACACACACACACACCACACACACACCACACACACACACCACACACACACCCCTCACAAACACCACACACACACACACACACAAATCGGGTTGCCTTATAGTCTTTAAGCTGATTTTTATGCATGTCCATAACATTTCTTCTCCCTCCCCTTCTTTTTTGTAATCTATCATGATGTTAATGTTGATTTACTATATTTATCCCTCTGTCATTAGCATTAGCCATCATTTTCTATATTATCTCTATATGTATATGAATAAACACGCCTTTTTAATTGTCTATTTTAAGTAAACTGAGCTAGAAATTAAATAAATAACAAATTTATGAGCCTTAAAAATAATGATTTTTTAATTAAATGAAAATTGCTGGCTCATTTTCATAGGGTGGCTGATGACTTCACGCGACACATTCGCAAGCTCGTTTGCTTGGGGCTGCGACATTGAGTAAACGATCAGAAATACCAGGCACGCAGAAACTGCAGAAAGCTCTCTCGATCGATTGCCCACAGCATGCAGAACTGAGCTGCTGCTACTCGCACACATGCTCACTTGGAAGCTTTCGTCGCAGCAAAGTGCATTGCGCACGTGCACCGCTTTGTCACTCTCTCTCTCTCTCTCTGCCTCTTGCTCTCTATGCTGATCAGAGCTTCCATTCTAATTGAGCGCCCGCTTACATTTTCTCTTGCAGTGAATTCTGTTTGCCTGGTATTTCAGATGGCAGAAATGAAGAAATTGGGGCTCCAGCAGTTTATTATGATTGCGTCATTGTTGTTGTTGGAGCATTTACAAATATTTCGACAACGCGTCTTTGCTCTTTTTGTTTAATATTAGAGAACCCTTAACATTTTTCAAGTCAATAATTTTTTTTTAATTTTAATTTTACTAAGCAAAACATTTTTAAGTTTTGTCTTCTGTATATTTTATTTAATTTAGATCTGTTTACAGAGTGCCATTTAGTCTAGCATGCCCGAGAGCAGTGACAGCCGCTCAACTCAGCTCTGCGCTTCCGGCATTGGAAAACTCAAACCCTGTACCAAAAACTTGGCCAAAACACACGTTTTGACTCAATTGAATGCAGCTCGTCAAAAAGAAGAAACGAAATTAAATAAAATGAAATAAAAGTAAAGAAATTGGCAAAATTCAGAATAGAATTAAAAACAAAACTCGGTTACGTGCGCAACGAGACTTTAACAAAAATCCGAAAAAGGCAGAGAAAGCCGAGAAATCTCTGTCAAAGTGGTGCGGTTCACTTTATAGAGAGCACTCAATGTGGTTACTTCAAACCCGTCTGTTGAAATAGAAATATAAAAGTTGTTCAACTTAAAAAATAATAATAGAGTGAATTAAGTTGAGAAACCGTTAAGAAAATAAAGCAACAAAATATATTTTTTAATGAACCGATTTGAGGAATATTGAATTAAATTCGAATCATGCTTAGCTGGAGTTTGCTGTGGCTGCTGCTGGCACTAGGCATTACCTTAGGTTTTGGACTGCGCCTGGAGAATCAAACTCAAGAGCAACTGAAGCAGGTGATCGGTGAGTTAACAGATTGGATCTTAAAAAAATTGATCTTTAAGTTTATTTAATATCATATGATAGCTTGCAAGCAGCCCAAGGCGCCGGGTTTATGCCGGGGAAAGCAATTGCGTTACGCTTACAACAAGGAGACGGGCAACTGCGAGAGTTTCTACTACACGGGTTGTGCCTCAACGGATAACAATTTTCTGACCTACGAGGAATGCCGACGCGATTGCATGCAACGTGGACGCTACTAACTTAGTTTAAGGCTTAACAATTTCTTCCAACTTTGTATGTTAATGGCGCTTAAAATAAATTTTAATATATTGTAATATGCCTAAGACTTGCGAGACTTGCGCCTGCTTGGTTGCGATTGCTGCTGTGCCTTGCCTCGAGATTGGAACAGAGCTCGCCAGCTGACAATGAGCAACAGCAGCACAACAAGCAACACAGCCAAAGTGTCCAGTGAATGGTAAATAAACCAGTTGAGTTCTATGCCCGGCGATTGCAGCAGCTCGGCAGCAAAGAGTCCATGTTGCACCACATGCTCCACACTCCAAATGGCCGTCTCCAAAGGCGAACGCTCCCGACTATTAAAGACCTGCGATATCTTTGATGCGCGTTCAGCAAAGCTGCAATAACAATAAAATTTAATTAGGAATTCTTCAATAACACAAGGTGACTGCTAGATTGAAAGTATAAGATCTTTTCTATAGTGAGACATAAAAAATTAATATTTTTTTAGCTCTAATATTTTTATTTAGCTTTTCTTCGAGAAGAGCTTGCGCTTTTGATCTTGTAACAACCGATTTTAAAGCTTTATATTTTCCTATATTAACGAATAAGTTTGTTAATCATTCATGCAAAGTTTTCAATTGAAGTGAATTGCTTACGAGATATATTGTTTCGAAATATGTTACTTTGACTTTAAAATTCTAGGAATATTCAAAAAAAAAAATGAAATTTGGTACTCCTTTCGGTATTTACATAATTGCATTAATTGACAGCTATACGATATTTTGATCGAACATTTTGACTGCTATAATTGTGTAGGGGACTCACCTGGGAGCGCTGAGCTGCCGCAGCTTTTCCTGCACCGTATCCACACTGATCTGATCATACTCCAGTTTCAAGCCAATGCCACGTCCCTGAGCCGCAATTGCGTTGAGAAACTGGTCACCATATAGAGGCGTCATCAGCAGAGGCTTGCCACAGTGCAACGCCTCGGTGAGGCCCAGTAGTCCAGCGTGTGCCCAGAACACCTTGACCTGAGGTTGACCTAGAAGTTGACGAGGAGTCATATGAAAATGGGTTTCTCAACTTGAATGAATGCACACTTACAGAGCAATGCCAGCTGTGGTGCCCACTTGACAAATAGAAACTTACTGGCATCCACATGAGGAACTTCATCCGATTCCCATTTCCAAATGACATTCAGTGGCTGCTGTTTTAGCACGGTTAACATGGCCTGCATTTTGTCCACATCCATGCTGGAGGCACGCACCATGGATCCCCAGCTAATGAAGATGACGCCCTGCTTGGATCGCTGCAGAAACTCCACAATCTTTGGCGGCATCTGCGTCTTGGCATCGCTAGTGATGTGCATGCCGCCCACCTCGAGAAATTGTGGTGTAATCGGACGACTGCCCAGGTGGGAATAGTGCTGGTTGCCAAGTATAAAGGCGGTTTGGGTACGAGCCACTTCATCCACATCGATATCAATGCCCAGGTGATGCTTAATCAACGCTTGATCCGCACGATTCGTGTGCACTTTGAACAACAACTTCAGCAGCTTGGCCTGCACAAAGTTTAGAAGACGTTCGTCCCACCTCAAGGGATGCTCAAAGCCCACAAACTCCGATTGGATATAGGCGGGCGTATCCGGCAGATCGATGCGATCGTAGAAATAGGGCATCAGGGCACAGGTGCTCACACCAATGATGGGCAGACGGAGCAGCTTGGCAATGGCCAGCTGACAGTCAGTGCTAAAGTACTCGGTCAGCAGGAGATCATAGGGCTGTTCCTGGTGTCGCTTAAGCACAGTCTGGACATGTCCAGAGGCGTACAGAGTTCCACACGTGGTCTGTCCCTCGTTGAACAGACTGACGTATTCCTGCAGCAGGGCAATCAACGATCTCGTTGGCGTGCGCTCCGACAGTGGCACCACATTGATGGTGCTGTTCGTCTGATCCTCGGCTGCGTCGGCGGTCAGGAGTTCCTCATAGTTGGCCAACTGCGCACCAAGTGGATTTTTCACATAGGAAATCACGGTGACGTGGTGACCCCGTTGTGCCAGTTCACTGAGCAGCGGCTGTACCACCTTGAAGTGACTGAACCCAAAGTGAGGGAACACGGCCAGAATATTGCCAGCGGATGCGACGCCAATTAACACCGCCAAACAAAGGCCAATTAATGTCGCCCGATATTGCGTCGTCATCGCTTAACGTTTCTCGAACGAATGTGAATTTGTTCATCAATTCCATGATGATTACTTAACGCCTCGCTTGATAAGAGTATCGGCGATCGTTAACTTGTTTGTGGCTTGTTTGCTCTGTTGCCCAGTCACAGTGCCCAGCGCCCGTCCCACCGTCTGTGATTATGATTAAATTACAATGTGTTGTGGTCGGCGCTAAACTATCGATACTATAGGTCAGATAGGCACCAGCTGTTACCAGCGCCACCTATTGGCAGCAAGCACAACTGGTAGACGACGCGGTTTGCAGCGTCGATCAGAACTTTCAAACAAAACTTCTAAAAACAAGACAGAAAAACAGACCAAATGTTTTTTCCAACTTGTTTTTATTTAATTAAGAAGTAGAAGCATTTTGATGTTACATTTGCAGTATTTGCCAAATTCTTTGTTGATGTCCGATTCTTCACGACAAAACCAGTTTTTTAAATATGTCTGATGCAGCCAATAATCGCGATATATTTTTTTGTAAACTTCTTAGATTTTTTTTGAATTTCTTACTTGGTGGTAATTTGTTCAACTAAATTCTTTTTAATAATTTTTTCTTGAGGTGTCCCGCATAGATAAGATAATTACTCTTTATTATTTTGGAAAATTTTATTTTTATTGAATTATTATTGATTTTAACAAATAATTAATTAATGGAGTGCTATTGATCAGAAATTTATAATCATTGCATACATTAAGGCGCTGAATTTTAGGTTAGGTGGCAGCACTGTTAAATAACAAATGTGCAAGCCATCGACTTAATCTGAAGGGCTGTCAATTATTCTAAAGCATACTTTTAAGCGCTGTATTTTTGAGCTGTGTAACATAGATGGCGCTGGTAAATACGTTGAATTTTGAAATAACCTAAAATATTTTTAAAACTAATATCAAAATGTTGTTTTTATAAAAACAAATAATAAAAAAGTGATGTAAAATTAGTAATGTAAATTCAGTAAATACGGTGATTCGAGTTTAATATCGTATTCTAAAATCGACAAGAAAAATGAATTAAGTTGTCGTTATATCACCAAAATTATAAGAAAACGTAAATGTAAATACAAAATACAAGCGAAAATTTTGGTTTCTAAGTTGCTAGGTCAAAAATGATCTGATTTTCCAGCGGAATGTGATTTTGATCATGCCATTTTTAGTCTCTAAATTCTGTCTACATTGATTATTGATTAATTCATTAAAATGATTGATTGCCTCAAGATAACGATTTCGGTACGAACTTTTGCATATGAGCTACGATGAACAAACTTCAGTGATTTGTCAGTTTTTCATGAAAATCGTTTTAGCTAACTCGATTTAAAGTAAAATCGTTTCTGCAAAAATAGATTTGTGGTTTTTTCGATGTAAATAAATTTCAAATTTATTGCAGTATTGCGAAGAAAAAAGAATATTTTATAAAATAATAAAATAACACTACGCAAATATATTTTAAAAGCTTTAAAAAAAAATCATAGCTGCGTCACAGAATTATTGATTAGTCCCCAATTTACTCTAGTGACTTAATTGCTCCAAGTTATTGTGCAACACTCAACAAAGCAATAGCCTTGAGATTATTGAATACACACAATTGAAATCGGAATACGCCCCGAAAACAAGACACATACAATAATGGACAGTAGTAAGCGTTAATTGAACCTCAAGCGATGAGCCGATGATAATAATTGTAATTGACTATCAAAATGCATCTACAGCTGCCCCCTAAAATGGACAAGTGCACTTTGCATTTGAGACAGAGGGGGAGGACAGAGGGAGGAGAGCAGAGAATCTGCCTGGTTGAGCAAAAGATAAAAGATGAAGTGGCCCATTTGGAAACCAATTCCAAAGATGACAACTCTTTGGACTTACAAGTGGACAAGAGGGAACAAGGGGGAAATTGGGAGTGTGTACTCGTAGTTGTGATTGTGGGCGTTGTCAACGACCCACTTCCCAGGGCGACGCCGATTGGGCCACAACACACAACAACATACACGATAAGAGCACCAAACAACTGTTAACCACACTCCTAAGTGTTTTTCAACGATAAAAAAAAGTGTTTGTTTGTGAGTGTGTAAAATTGTATTTAAGCAAACAGAGCAATTAAAAGTGAACAGGCCCAGGCCCAGGCCACAGTCTCTGAGTGCTCCATGTCGATAAGTTCTTCTTTTTTTTTTTGTGGCCCATGGGAAAAATTATTCCAACTGCTGTTGACTTCTGCCTGTTGGCTGGTACTCGGTAGTGTTCCTGACGCCCCCTATAAACACACTCTTAGATTCTAATCACCGAAATCACAAAACGAAATTAAATAGAAACATTTCAAATGCACATACACCCTTTATTTTACTTCTCACATCTGGAATTCAATTAATGGTTTTTGTGTACAAGCATTTGATACGAGGCTCAAGGCCTTTTTGACAGACTTCAACTGATTAACTAAGAACTTTTAGTATATTCTCATATTAAGTACTTTTGACTTCCTTGACCGTTGATTAAGCTAAAAAGTAGGAGCTAAAATAAATTTTACATTTAATTTATGGATATTAAGAAGATTCTTACTATACTAAACTCTTTATTCAATACAAAGAGTAGTGACTTTAATATTTAAACAATTTTGGTAATGATTTGGTAATGAATGATTTCCTGAAAAAAAATAACTCTAAGTGCTTATTTATAGAGAAAATTGCTCATTGCGTTGAGATATAAATATTACATTAAAGTAAGTTGGAGTTTTCTGAAATTCAAAGTAATTTTTAATTATCATTAATAGGGGATTATTGCTTTAGGGCTTTTAAATTTTTGTAAAATGCTGCAATAAAGGAACATATGGAGTTGAAAAAAAAGAAGTAATGGAACTAAGCTCTCAGGGTTTCAAAATTAATTTTAATACGCAATAAACGAGAATTGATTTCTAAATGAATGTCTCTGACGTCAATAGTCAAGTAATTCAAGTATGAAGCCGTTAGAAATTTACAAATTACTTCAACGATAGAAAAATGTTTGAGCCGTTGACGTCATTTGAATTGACTGTTTTTCAGATTGCAATATTTTTTATATATTATGTCCGTAAGATATTTTCCAATTCGTGGCTACGTTGATTTTCTCGCTTGAACTTTTTTCAAATCTTTATTTCTTCCTTCGCTGACGTCATAAAAGGACAATAGCTCGGAGTTTGTTCAGTATCAGCAGTTTTAATGGATTCACATTTGATGGGTGCTTGGTCAGTTGTTGTTCTAATGATTTTTGGGCTCATCGTTGTCCTTGTTTAATGTGTCGCCTCGCTGCAGGACTTAATTAGTGCGCTGTTTGTGCAGATTTCGACATTTTGCAGTTATGATCCAATTTGCTGGGTTTAAGGACACATACGCAGCTCATTTGTTTGCTCATTTGTCTGGCTGTTTGCATTGATTGTCGCCTGTTGGTTGCTCCACAAACGCCCAAACACATCGATGGCCAGGATTAGCAGGCCATAAAGGACACAGGACACACTATGGATAACATGTGTGCGCAGCAGGCAGACAGCTGACTTGGCAGAGAGGGACAACAGGGGGAAGCTAGACAGCCTGTGATCTAATTAAAATCTGGACAAAGCCAAGTCCCCCCCTGGTGACTATCGAACTCGTGCCGTTGGACAATGGGGATTGACGGGTAGCCAACCCAGTTGCTGAGTGGACGAGTGTCAAAAGATAACTGCACAATTTCTCGAGTGGATTGGCTGCAGTTCAGCACTCGTCTTCTTCTTCTGTTCTATTCAGTTGGAGCTGCAGTTTCCTGCTTGTCCACTCCACTTGGCTTTCTCAAGAGCTACACACGCTACTTGAATTGGTTTCACCTGCGTCTGCCTCCCGGTTGCAGTTGCTAATCATAATAATGACAATGTCTTCGGCTCCAACGATGCCACTTCAGTTGCAACACTTGGCGGCTGTTCATAGCCATGGATTTATATAGTTCTATATTATATATTTGGAATATATGCTGATAGCTTATCAAGTACCTGACACACCTGTAATAGTCTCAACAAGAGCTTGAATATACACCATAATGCGCTTACAGATAGCCTACTGATAGTCTCGATGTGACAAACATTTACCTGAGACCTATCAAACTACTTATTGTGGCACTTTTGATGTCTCGTCTAGCTCTACTTCAAATACGGGAAGTCGGGGATTATTCAAAAATTGATAATTTCGGTTTCGAGTGCTAAATTTAATTCTGTTGAAGCTTATAAACTGGGACTCAAAATCGGTGATGTTGAGAGACTAGTTTAGGAAGGGCCATGAATTGACAACAAAGAATCGAATTTAATACTTATTCAAAATATTATTATTTAGTTTTTAAAGATTCTTTTAGGTTGGCCTTATTCAATTGTTATACAAAATTAGATTCACTTTAAAATATTTCTTATTTAGTCAGTACGATGATCAAATTTAAGCAATTGTAGGAAACATCCCAAATGACTGTTAGAGAATTATTAGAAACAAGTATATGTGTAATTTTAGTAGGAATAACTTAGTTTCTACTTTCTCTAATTTAAGTGATCTTTACACGGAATGGTATAAAAAAACTTATGATATGTATCTATTGTTTTGCAATAAAACTAAGAATTAAAACATTATCACCTGCTTCCCTACTCTTGAACTCCCGAGCTCCCTGTAGTAGTGTATCCAGCAGGAAAGCATTCCCTTCGCCTGCCAAGGTCTTTTGCACCTTTGACTGAATGTTTGTGAGATGAAGGAAGTTGATTCGTTGATTCGTGCGCCTGAAATTCAAGGGAATCGACAATGGTTCAACAGTTGTGTAGTGTTGAGTTGTGTACAGAGGGCATGACTTGATATTGCTTTTGTGAGGCGCGTGCTGCTTGGAGGACGCTCAACGGATCGAGGATGGGCTCAATGTAAACACTGTAAAAACTGGGCAAAAAGGAATCGCGGGACACGCGCAGAGGCCAAAGCCAAAACTTGAGGTATGTTTTACACGTGAATTTTCGATGACAAAAAGGCCAATAAACGGGCAAAGGGAATGGAAAATGGGAATGGGAATGGAAAATGGAATTGGGAATGGGCAAAGTGAAGGTGAAGCGTATAAAAATTGGCATAAAGAGAACATGGCACATGGAAATGGGCTAAGAAGTCGTTGTCTTGCTCAGGGTTGTAGCTATAGTTGAAGATGTATCTGTATCTGTATCTTTAGCTGTAGATGTTGTCCTTCCTCTTCCACGCGACGTGGTTTATGATCGTTGCGGATTCGTGGAAAACATTCAATTGATACCAAATTGCTGCAATATAAATGCATTGCTGCCGATCGAGACGAGATGAGACGAGGAGTTGTGGGAGTGTGAGGAGGAAGAGGAGAAGGGCAGGTCTCTCGACTCATAAATGTGGCAATAAAACGATTTCTCTCTCTATCTCTCTCTGCTTTTCTCTATAAATGGCAGCCAGGGATACGCGTGTTAGTTGTGTGCAACAACAGAAGTGGCAGCAAAGAGCAATTTGTTTGCAGCATTGTTATTGAGACAAAGTCACTGATTTTCAGTGCGAGGCAGTGCAGATAATACGCTGCTCTCTCCTCTCACCAACTGAGAACTCGGTGCGAAGGCATCGCTCATCGCGCACAATGATGTTGCAATTATTGAACCTTCTGTATTTTCAAATTTCCATCATTAATAACACAGGCGGAGGCCAAGGTGAAGGCGAACATGAGCATGACAACGACATCGACAACGATTATGTTGAGTTCCCTATATATGAAGCCGAAGATGAAGCTGAAGATGATGTTGGCAGTCGGAGGACGCTGTGACCATTAGCGAGTTTCGGCGGAATACGCGTGAATTCGTTTTGTCTAACAATGCGACGACTCACTGAGCGCATCAATTGAAGGGAAACGCAGAGGGAATTTTCAGGAATGCCAAAACGCCGCAGGTAACACTCTATAGATCTCTCTCTCTTTCCCCTCTCTCGTTCTCGCTCTCTCTCTCTCGCTCGCATAAGGTACGCACACCCATTAACGGTCCCAGCAAGGAGCCGGGCCTTAACATAAAGATCAGCTATAATTATTCATCTTGGGTGGGGATGCGACGCGTACAGCGGAGAACTCTCCTTACCATATCCATAAGAAAGTCCAAGGCAATGATCTCGCCTTGGGACCGCTCACTGTGTTTGTCAACGCAGATGCTAATCACAACATTAGACCCGTGCAGATTCCACTTCAGATTCTCGTACCGCCTTGGAGAACCAGAGAATTCAAAACTCACAACTGGCAACTGAGACTCGAGAATTCGTTGCGCTCGCCTGGCGAAAAACCCATCGATTCTGGCTGCTTGGGCTAACCTCGTGCCCCCTCTGGCGTATCCGTAACTCAAGGATATCCGTAATTGCAATTGGATAAACGCTTAAGTATCTGACTGTCCTTTACTTCAGTTTCCGGCTCGAATGAAGCTGTCCAGCTATTTGCCAAATAGATAATTATTTGTAACTATTTAGCAGCAGGTTATCCATCCAGCTGGAGAATTATTATAGGGACTCCACAGCTCGATGTCCGACTGAGCACCTGAAGGTGACGAGCGTCAAATCTTGGGTTAACCAACTAACGAAGTTCGATTAGTTGCACATTAAACAAGATGGATCGATTAGCTCAAGTACTTAAACTGAAGGATGTGGAAGGAGTGTTCTTTTAATGAAGAAATTAGTTTTAATTTTGTATATAATTAGTCATCTAATAGTATAAATAAATAATATATTGTATATACTTACTACTATACCTAACTATGTTGTGCAAAAGTAAATAAATTAATTTTTAAACAAATTGTCTATTTATTTTCGTGAAAGTCCTTTTTCAATTGAATTTTAAATTGAATGTACAACTGAACTTTCATAACTCGAACTTCTATAGCTTCTAAAACTAAATCGAGTAGCTGTAGAGTATACTAAACTTAAAAAAAGAATTCCATAAGTCGAAATCTCCTTAATTCGAGCTTTTTTTATGGATAATGGTGATTCGAGTTAGGGAAGTTCAACTGTATTTCACAGGGACCGTACCGATTATTATTTTTAAAATATAAAGTATTAAATAAAAGTTTTTTGTGGATTTTTATCAAAAAAATGAAAAGAAAACTCTTATTTTTCCAAATAAAAATATTATAAAATAATAATTGAATTTCCATTTTAATTTAAAAATTATAATTTAACTCTTATTTCAAATTTGTATTTTACCAATTGAAAATAAAAGTTATTTTTCAATTTTTATTATAAAACTTGAAAATAAAAATTATTCTTAAATTTTTATTATTAAAGTTGAAAAATAAAGATATAGTACTTATTTATTCAGAAAATTAATCCATTTTAGATCGATAGATTTTCAACTAGAAAATTAATAAAAATATATTATTTATTTATGGAAATTAAAAAAAAATATACTTGAGGGAATTCAGTAAAGTTATCAGAGAAGATCATCGGTACATCGATTATTTGGAATTTCTTTAGATTTTAAAACCAAAACTCAGCTCCTAGGGGAACTTATCAGCACTTGTGCTGCAGTTAAAGTGTCCCCAATGTTTTCAGTATTTCTGAAACCCAAATCCTGGTACGTTTACGAGTGCTTGGCCAAAGTGTTGTTGTCAAAACGAAACCAAACAATCTTCAAATGACATGAGAGTGCGGTTCAGTAGGAAATCAACGGGAAACCACTCGAGTATCAGAGCCAAAGGCAACTACTGTTTAAATGCAATCGAAAATAGTTCCTCGAAACTGGACATTAGCTCTAAGTATGAGTGTGAGTATGAGTATAAGTGCGAGTCTGACTTTGAGTAGATTCAGGAAAGTGCAACTGCAAAAAGTAACTAGAAGTGGCATGCAACACACTTGAAGTGCAAATGCAACGGGAAACTGCTGCAAAGACCACCCAAGTGCAGTTGAAATAAATAGTTCAAAGTTCAGTTTCGATTGCAATAAATATCCAATGATTTTCCCAGCAAAAAGCAGCAGACTCACTGTTGCATGCCACTTGTGGCAAGGAGGAGCAGCTCCAAGTAGAGGAAAATTCGACTGCGACAATTAGTCGGTATGAAGGCGTATGTATGTAAACAAAGTGCAACAGAGTTTTCAGAGAATTGTTATCGACAAAGGATTTGGCATCGGGTTACAACGCTTATAGGAGAGCAAAGGGAATGGGGCAGGAGAAGGAGCTGCAAGGAGTAGGAGTTGCTTTTAGTGGAACATTACATAATTTATGGATAGCGCCGCACTGTAAACATACCAAATGACCGAATCAGAATCATTGTAATCGGAGCAAACGAAGACGACGCGTCGGTCAAAACTAAGTACTTGACACTACAGTGACAGTGTCACTGTTCACTGTTCACTGCGGTACAGTGTTCACTGTAAAGTGGCGCTGAAGGATCTGGTGGGTCGCACATGTTTGCAGTCATAAATCAGTGAATGTTATGGCTGACTTGGCTTGTCTCTCATGTCATTTGAACAAACGCATTTTCACACTTTTCGTCGCCCCGTAATTTGAATACTTTACAAGCCTTCACTGGAAACGGAGCTGACTTCAAATTTGAGTTGAGTTGAGGATTATTAATTACACACTTGGATTGGATTTCTAGCTGTGAGCACTCGCTGATTAGAGCTGTAAACGATATGCCCTCGGGGTTCCAATAATATTTGTGCATAGATATATGTAGATAGGTCCAAGAGTATGACAACAATCAATGGGTGGGCGGTATCATTAATAGCGCTTTAATTAGACAGCTCCAAGTTCAATAGATCGACAGCTCAACGGGTGTCAATACATGTGTTTTTTTTTGAGCAAATTGAAAAATTCAATGAGACGCAGAGTTGAAATCAATTAGGCCTCCAATTCAATCCGAATCAAAAAATTCATTAATCACAGCGTCGTTTTTTGATTGGACAACTCTTTGTGTCCGCCATTTGCCGCCCTCGGGCCATCGACGCCGCCATATTGCTAAATCACAAAATCAAATAAAACATAAAAAAACAGAAATAATAAAAAACCAAACTGTTAAGAAAATATGAAAATCAACAGCCGGCAAAATATGAAAGCAACGCGACTTTATGACAAACGCGGCGGCTAAAATCAAAGTCACTGAAATCATAAAGGTGTTTGTTGCTTTTGTTGGTGTTGCTGTTGTTGCTGCTTTTTTCCCTGCGAGTTCTCTTTTTTTTATTAGATTTGGTTTCAACGCGAATTTGCGACATTTCTGTAGCAGTTGCTGTTGTTGTTGCCAGTGCTTATCAGCTTGACTCGATTTTATGGCCCACACAAAATGATACACGATCAAACAACGTGAGCGAAAGAGAGTAAGAAAGTGAGAGAGCGAGAGAGGTAAGCTGGCGCGGGGGCGGTCGGAGAGGAGCGCTAATGTGACCAGTAATTGTTGCTGCTCAGCCGAGGATCAATCTAATTATTTTGGCAAATAAATACAACCCTTTTTCGCCCGGTCCAAACTAAACCCTTTCTTAATTCGCCACAGCAAGCTACAAGTTACAATGTCTAGAGAAGCAAAACAAACGCACACAGCGTTAGAGAGAGACACAAGCACAGTGAGAGAGTGAGTGAGATGGACAGAGAGCAGTCGCGTCTCGCTTAATCCCAGCTCGCGACTCCTCTTGGCCATTTTCCAGGTATCCTTCGAGTAGGCAAGGAGTAAAAGTGCGTCGCGCCCACCACAAAACGCAAACAATGAGAGCGATATCTATCGCATTTTAGGGTTAGGCCGAAAAGGCCAACCCGACCCTCTTTCGGCTACCTGACAACCCTGTTTAATTACCAGTGTAAAGGGTACACCCCTTTTATTTTTCAGGCCCATCTCACGCTCAGTTTTTGTCTGTTTGGCAATATTTTGGTTTCTTGGTCGTCACAACTTATGGCCATTGCCCAATGTCCTTGGTCACTTTTACGATCCTTTGCCGATATTTTGATATTATTGCCGTATAGTCCGTATGCAAGTCGCGGGCGTGACGCGTTTATGGTGTGTTTAGATACTTTTCGCAAGCAATGCAAATCAAAACAATGCCCAAAATGCACCCGTCTAACCTTGACTTTTAGTTTTGCACATCCCTTTACAATAATATTTACCATTTACCATATAGCGCATATTTACCTAATTATAAAAGTGCATTTTGTCTCGCGTCTCAAGGCCTGAAACAATTTTCTGCACTTTGATTTTTGCAACTTTTTGTGCAGTTTACAGTTTTCATGGCAATATATTCCGCGTACTTCCCTTAATTTTTTGTTTTTGGAAAATCACTTTTGCCTTGAAAATTAGCTGAAAAGTCTTGAAAATGTACTTAAAGTAATTTCAATTTCCTTTGATTTGATAAAATTAAATATTTACTTGCTTTTGAGGATTTGAAATGAAAGGAAGGAATTTAACTTCTATCGCTAGTCTAACTAAAATTAAACATAAATATATCTTCAAGCCAAATTCTTTCCCAACAAGATCCAATATTTAAATCTAATCATAAAATACAAGCATTCAAAATTCAAGGAACCATTTGAAGGTCACTCCTTAAAAATGTATCACATCCTAGAGCCAAAGTTGGGCACCAAATTGGTGCAATTGACGTACAATAAAGATGTTTTAATGAGAAAAAATACCGTTCTGTAAAAAGTCAAAGTTCAGAACAAAAAATTTTCCTGCATTAGCATTTCTGGGCCGTGAAATCTATGTAGGCAAGACAATGTGACTTTGCACTAAAAAATCTAATTTTTTTCGACGAAATGTAAAAAAACAAAGTCGTCGAGGAATGAAATCATAAACAAGGCACAAAAAAATTTGTCAAAAATTGCTAAAAACCAGGTCAGGCCTGGGCCAAGGGACGGTCTACTTACTTCTGCGAAGTGCAAACAAATTTTTATGGTTCAAAAAATGAAAAAAAAAAACATTGAAGACAAAAAATTGAGAAAGAAGAAGAGATGCAGCCAAGTCTAGTTAGCTGTTCATATTTTGGTTTTATGATGATTTTGTTTTTTGCTGCTCTCGTTGTTATATTTTTTACGCTCCAAATTTGCGCGGAACAAAAGGAAGTCGAGGCGAGGCAGGCAGGCCGAGCTACTAATGTCGAGCAGGACACGGAGATCTTGACGGTTTTTATGGTTTTATGGCCTAATTGAATGTGCAGCAATGACTTCTTTATTGGTGCAGCAGTTAGCACTTATCCTTGGCCAGGTTCAGGTTCAGGATGAGGCTCGCTTTTTATGATGCACAGACTGTTTCCGTTTCCGCATGCATCTCCTCTCTTTCTAGTTCGCTCTCTCTTTTTGTGTGTATGCAAATACATGTGTGTTTGTCAAGTTAATCCTTTATGCATGTGTCGACTGTTAGAATAGCAGGAAGTTGACAGTTGCCGTCATATATCATATGTTGGGAAATATTCGGTCTGTGTCTTTCATGTGTCGCACTCTCACTCTGACTCATCTGTCTGTCCGTCAGTCTGTTTGTGTTTTTATCTATTTATTTATTTATTTGTTTTTGTACACTTATGACATGATGTTAATTACTGCGCGTGGATTTGAAATGGGAACGGGAATGGGCAGCGGAAAGGCAACAATGGGAAACACTTTGAAATGGAAAAGTTCGCCGACTGTTTGCCAAGTGTCAACACGTCGATCTTGTTGCCAGTTGCCAAACCGGCCAAGAAAGCTGCCAGACACAGAAAACAGAACACTAAGTACAATAACAACAAAGAATCACACGCGTCGTGGAAATTTTCGTGGCCAGGATATTTGATTTAGCCGGTTGACTTTGCCTTTTTCCCGTTTTGGCCCGTTGTTGTTTTTGAGAATTGGGAAAATTGACGAAAAATTGTTGTGTAAATATTTTGTAATTGGCTTTCGTCGGCACGGTAGTGACTTTACCATTTAGTCCCAAGGGAAAAGTCAAAAACTCCAGAAAAGTGTGCCTTTAAGCTGGCCCAAGTCCCTGTCGCTAGTCTCGGACTTAGTCGGTACTCGGTTTTGGGTAAAACCCTGTCGCAATGGAAATGTTTAATTAATGGATATACAGTCACAAATTTAGTAATGTGCGGTAAAACCAGCCGATGTAATCCCTGTGGGAAACTTGAGAACTCAAGTTAACATATGAAATGACAAAGAAAACATTGGAAAATGGTTAAAGGAAGTTCATAAATGCCTTTTTATCCATTTCGAATAACATATTTTAAAGAATTTCAATATTAAAACATGTATTTTGTAATCCCTGCAGTTATTGTGTACGTACTTCAGTTTCAAATCAAAAGAACACGTTTCTGGGCATTGTAAATCCAAACCGTATCTGATTGAATACATATATGCATTGATATCAATATACAAGTAGTCGTATATATTTTATAGCTCAAACTATTGCACTAACTGCCTGCTGATAAACGAAAAAATTTGCTTAGCTTGCTTTCAATTCTTAGAAACAAATCTCTTTTGATAAGCAGAAAAACAGTATAGAATTTAAGTTAATTATTAGTTTTATTGCTTCAAGAATCAAAAGAGAAATATTAAAATTTGTTAGAAGAGTTTTCAAACGGTGCTCAATGATTATAAACAAATTTAATTTGTTTGTTTACTTTAATAAGTTAAATTAAATGAAACCTTTCGTTGCCCATGGAGAATTGCTAGTAATGAGTTTCCCATTTGAAATGCTTCAAACAATATGCTTAAACTATCAGTTAACCAATAATAGCAAATAGAATTGGTAGTTTATGAATTCCATACTTAGTACAAGTCGACAAAATCATTACTGTTTCAATTTTCCATCAGTTTATAGGTAAAGATTAACGATTTCATGCTAAATTATGATTATATAATGCGGAAAATTATTGCAATGCATTTGCTGTAATGCATTAATGAGCCATTGAAAATTACTGCACTGAAAAAAATTTGGGAAATTGCAATACGAATCAAAAAATTGTATTTATCAATATTGAATACTTAGGAAAATAAATTCAGATCTTCTTAAAAATATCTAAGAATAAAAATATATAAAAATATATTTATAATATGTTTTACTATTGACAATAATTATTACGAGTGGCTCAAAGACTACAAAATTGTTGGGGTACCTGCTCCTTTAAAGTTGATCAATAAAAATGATTACCATAATGTTTAATTGTTAATAACAACAAAATACATAAATCTAAGAATTCTGTCCTTAAATTTATGAAATGTATGCATATTTATTTAAGTGTAAGTGTAATATGTAAAGTTAAATTAACTGCAAAATTATAATAAATGATGGCATGCAAATTACTAAAAGGTAAATGGGAAATGTAGCACCTCATTCGCCCACCGAAAAATGAATTTTCTCAACATTTGCTTTGATGAGGCTAATTGAATTTTCCATTGAAAGTGTAAAACGGGCAACGGGAAAAGCGAAACAGGAAACGCGAAACGTGGAAGGCAGTCAAAAAAGTGATTTTCTGATTTGTATGGCAAATTAAAATTTAAATGAAAACGAATCAGGCACAAACACACATCCACATCCACTGACGAAAAGGGCAACAACAGGGACAATAGATTACAATATCCTGGGGCGAGGCAAAAAGCAGCACGAGCAACAACGGCAGCAGGAGCAGGACACACAAGCCCAGCTGGCCGGGGCATGCGCCTGGGTGGGATGCGGGTCTGCTCTAGCCTGCCAGCAGAAGCGACAGCAGCGGCAGCGGCAGAAGCATCAGCAGCAGCCACGGCAGCCGACAACGGCGTCCGACCATCAGCTCAACGGTTTCCGCTTGTTTACTGCCAGTGAGCAGCGAGCAGAGCGAGAGACGATGCCCGGCCCGAGCGAGCAACGGAGCCGAACACGCGCGCAGAGTGCAGACATCAAAAACAACAACAACAACTGAATATCAGACGAAGAAGATATAACAAAAATAACAACAACCAAATAAATACAGTATACGGCAGCCGTTGGGAGTTGGAATCAACCAATGGGAACGCTTCGCAGGGCAGCAGGTAGGCGTGTACGTATCTGCCATTTCCAAATAAATTCAACCCCGACAACAACAGCAACAGCAAGAGCTACAACAACAGCAAGAACTATGCAAAGCCAGCTGCTGTTGGTTCGCTTCAAAACCGGTCGTCGACGCCGCAGTTGCATTCAGTTATTAACGAGCGCTACTCACAGCTACAGCAACGGCAGCAGCAACAGCAGCAGCAGCCACAGCAGCAAAAGCAGCAGCAGCCACAGCAGAAGTCACTCCACTCAACACACTTACACGCACACAAAGAGCGCAAGCCGCAGAGAAAGAGAGAGAGAGGCAGTTCGTACACACACACACACACACACACACACACACACACAACCACATACGCTTGGACTCGCTTTGCATTTTCACAAGTTTGAGTCGGAGAGCACAACTCGCTAGCAGCATTCAGTTTGAGTTGAGACGTTGTCGTGGGCACGTCGCAGCAAAGAGAAGAGCGCACAATATTAACAACAGCTACAACTACAACTACAATACAGCACAAAAGACGTAAAGCTAAAAGAGACTACAAGTAAAAACGTTTAGTGCAAGTGACAGTGCAAAACTAAAACAAGTGCTAACAGAAACAAGAAGAACAAAAAAGCAGAGAATATGTCTTCTACTTCGGCCTCGCCCATCAGCAACATAACCGTGGACGACGAGCTTAACATAAGCAGAGAACAAGGTAAGCACAAAAACAACAAAAGTAGCCGACGGCAAAACAGCGAGCGGGCTTTTAGTACCGTTACTTTGGGCTGAATTTATGATATTTTAGAATGAAAACATTTAAATCAAATTAAACTAATTTTATCTATCTTTTCGATAGATTTTGCCGAGGAGGATTTTATAGTTATCAAGGAGGAGCGCGAGAGCAGCTTGTCGCCCATGTTGACGCCACCGCACACGCCCACCGAGGAGCCACTGCGTCGTGTTGGCAACACTTCCACAACAGTCGCTGATGAAACGGTGGCAACACAGTTGCATATGCGACACATGGCGCACTATCAACAGCAACAGCAGCAGCAACAGCAACAACAGCAACAGCAACAGCAGCAGCATCGCCTCTGGTTGCAGATGCCACATCAGCAACATCCACATGGCCACTATCCGGTTTATGCTGCTGCCAATGCTGATCCTGTGGCCGTGCATCAACAGGCACTGCTGATGAATCAGTGGATACGCAATGCTGCCATCTACCAGCAACAGCAGCAGCAGCAACAACAGGCGGCAGCAGCAGCAGCAGCTCAGGGACATCATCATCACCATCATCATCCACATCATCCGCACCATCCCCCGACACACGCCCATGGCCATCCCCATGTGCGTCCCTATCCCGCTGGCCTGCATAATCTTCATGCCGCCGCTCGTCACTTTGGAGTCCTGCCCAATCTGAAGCTGAGTGGTGCCGCGGGAGCGGGCGCACCTGGTGCCGCAGGTGCTACTGGCAGCACTCGCCCCAAAAAGCAGTTCATCTGCAAGTACTGCAATCGCCAGTTCACCAAGTCCTACAATCTGCTGATTCACGAACGAACTCACACCGATGAGCGTCCCTATTCCTGTGATATCTGCGGCAAGGCCTTCAGGCGTCAGGATCATTTGCGAGATCATCGCTACATTCACTCGAAGGAGAAGCCCTTCAAGTGCAACGACTGCGGCAAGGGATTCTGCCAATCGCGTACTCTGGCCGTGCACAAGGTCACCCACTTGGAGGAGGGGCCACACAAGTGCAACATCTGCCATCGCAGCTTCAATCAGCGCGCCAATCTCAAGAGTCATCTGCAGAGTCACAGCGAGTCGGCAACCACAGCAGCAGCAGCAGCATCAACAACAGCACCACTAACTCAGGCACCACCAACACAGGCACCACCTGCACAGGCACAGTTGGTCAGCCCGGTGGATCTGTCCTCATCTGGTGGTGGCTCCACCACCACGGAGAGACCCAAACGTGCCCTTGGCTTCACCATTGATGAGATCATGAGCAGATAGACCAAGAAAATGGCAAATGCAATTTATTGGTTTTATGTTCAGGATGCAATCACATCCAGAATGCTGAGCACCGCCAGGCATGGGAAGTGCCTGGCCTGGAGAAGGAATCACCTCAGCAACAGATCGATGGAGTCCACATCGAAGGGAACGCCACAATCCCCAGTGAGGGGATTCATCAAGGATTCATCAAAGATCACGGGAAAGAGTCACAAAACTAGCCCAATCGATGCTATATACCCAATCTTATATAGCTATCCGATTTGAGCTACTACTGAGAAATGAATGCCAAAGCAAATCAAAAAGAATATAACAATTAAACAAAAGTATTGCGAACAATTCCAAAATATGGCATGAAAGACGGAAAGAAAGAGACAGAAGCGAGACAGAGAGAGAGAGAGTTCTTCAGCCTATAGTTTAATCATAATTAATTATTTAATTTACTTAAAGCTAATCGTATGTACCTTATAGCTATAGATAGCCGGATTCTTCAGTTTGTAATTTGTTATTATGCGAGTACACCAATAAATACCAATATCACGACCAATACCAAGATTCCCATGTAAACCTCAGACCTATATCGGTTATACAAAGACTGTATTATTTGCAACATAATCATAATTTGTTTTATGTTAATCAATAAATATATATAAATCAATCAATCGATCGATCGATTCGTTAACTTTAGTTAAGTGTTATAAAGTTGTTCGTATTTTATATATAATTTTTATGATTATTATAAAGTACGATTTCTACACCTTTTTATATGTAGGCTGACTAAGCACAAAGACATAACGATCTCATTATCGTAGTTATGCATGTATATAGTATGTATATAGCTTATAGTATATGATAAAGAATGAAAGATATCGCAATATAATATATATAAATATAAATGAACAATTGCTAAAACTGAAACTCATTTTATTGTTCTTTCTCCTTATTTTCGGCTAAGTCATGATGAGTTGGGCAAAACTCTGCAAGTTATCGGGTTTTTTTCCAGATTGATACATATCTGAGATATTGTCTGCTGAAAAAGTAAAGTTGGCCTAAAATCGAATAGATGAATTTACAATTTTAAAACTCTATAAACATTTCAATAGCCTCAAAAGATTGATTATAATTTATACTTTTATGGTTGAAAGAAATTACTACTTTTCTTAGAAAAATGCTAAAATTTCTTCGTATAATATGAAGTTTATTTTGTATAAAGCTTAAAGTAAACATATACTCTATTAAGCGACAGAAAAGTTTCTGAATGAAACACAGGAATATTAAAGAGTTTAAAAAAATTCTTAATTTGATTGACATTGAAATGTTTTTGTTTTTTTTTTTAGATTTATTTATAGCTGACTTCCTTTTGGAACCATTATTCTTATCAAATTATATAAATTATTTCTTCAATTGCTTATTTATTAGAAAATTATCGCATTTTTCTATAAATACGAGTATTTTGTTTTATTTCTGTAGCACTTTCGTCAGCCTTATCGTCTGCCGTTAATCCGAATTCCCTAAACTCATTTCACTACATTTCCTACTTTGAAACATTTCGATAAAAGATGAAATAAATTTTGCATATGGTCAGACGTCAAAATTTTATTAGGCATATGCATAACTTAAATCGTTTCATATTTATAGATGTTTCTATTAATTTTCAAGATTCCAATTAAGCTGATCAGTTGCCCTAAAAGGCAACTCGTCCACGTTTAAAACTGTCGCAATGTTTAATTTATAGAAACTCTTGAATTCGATGTTCGCATTTTTGTTTATGTTACGAGTATTGTATTTGTTTTGTTCAGGGTGTGGTCGACTCGATGTTCTCTAGAAGTCAATGGGGGAATTGGCACAGTGGTTAGGAACGTGCCAAATGGCCAAATATGAAGACAATTGTCTATTGTTAGCACTGTGGGTTCCATTTCTGTATCAACCATTGAACTATTGGATATTTCTTAGCCATTAGCACGCGCAATACCAGGAATTGTCTTGGGATATTAAGTTCAGATTGCGATCTATTCTTTTAATTGAGGTTGAGGTTGGTCCTTTTTTGGAATAGACGCCCGCATGCCAAAATGAAGAAGGTCTCTTACTTTTTGATTGGTCCAGCTGCCAGCTCATTTGCTGCCTCAATTTTGGCAGTTGACACTGCCATTATGGCCATGTACAATTGATTTTGGGCCAACTAACTGCTCTCAACTGTCGACTGTCGATTCTCAACTGTCAACTGCTGCAAAATGGAATAGTATTGGATGTTGGCAGAGGTATTGATGTCTACATCGCTTCAGCTGTGGCGTCCTAGGTGGCAAGTAACCGGGGACGCGCCCTCCTGCCACGCCTGCCACATCCCGGATCTTGTGGATAGCCTGTGGATCTGTTTTTGGCCAGTATGGGTTTGTCAGCCAGCCTCACAGCCTTACACAGACTTATCTGCTGGTCAACCATAGGACTTGTTGCTGTGTTTGGCAACAGTTCGCCGCAGGATGCGCATTGTGGCAAGGATGCAAACTGATACAAACTGTGGCAAGGTTCATGTACGCATTCGACACACATTGTCCACAAACAGGGCCATAATTGCACGAATCCGCACTGCGTACAACCAAAATATTTTGTGAAAGTCACAGCGGGTGGCAAGGACACAGGGACAAACAGACAGATAGATAGAGACGCAGGACGCAGGACAGACAAGGATAACTCTCAGCCAGAGTCCGGAGTCCTGAGTCCTGTTTGCCAGTTTGATGGATATATTGTCGCCTTCAGTCGCACTGCCAACGGGGTTTTGTCTCTGTGTCGTTTTTAGGCCACAATTAAACGCATCGGTTCCGCAACTAGGGTGGCATCTACAAATTTATTTACTTTTTTTGCTTCTCTCTCTGCTGCTGGCACTGCCCCTTCCCCTGTTGCTGCCCCTGTCTCTGTCTCTGTCCCTGATTAAGCAGCAGGCATTGGCCAACGTCTGCCAAAAGTGAGCCATTTGTTGCACCCCTCAGCGACTGCTCAGGCAACCCCCGAGGGTTTGCTGCTTAATTTGGCCCTGGTAAGTGTAGCTGTACTACGTGCTACGATGGCTCAAACAATTGGCCACATTCCGGGGCACGTTTCGCACTCCAAGTGGCCTTGCCGGCGACCACCCAGAACTGTAATGAAGTTGCCTCTTGGCTCAATTTGTGCGGCAATTAAAACGTTGCAAATCGATTTGCCGCCATTCAATAATAAACCGACACCATTAGAAATGGATGCCATTTCTTAAAAATTTATTGCAGTGTGTTTTGTTGTTGTCCACAAGTGCTCTGAGTCAACATGATTACAATTATGAGGCAAGGGAGAAAGAGAGATGATTATGATGACAGCATTTCTCATACCATCTCAATTTCAATCTCCATCTCCATATCAACCTCAACCTCAACTTGTTGCTCAAGTGGGCCAAGCCCAAAACTTGTCTCCGGTAATTGTAGATTGTCTACGCTGTCAGTCCGTTGAGTACTCGCTATTTGATCAGCCGACCGACGCGACGTCTTTTGCAATGACAACCTCACAACAGATGCCACATGCCACTTCTCCCTTGCCAGCATCCCAAGTCATTTAACCTATTATTAATTATTATTATGTTATTATTATTATATTGAAAATCCGGAGACTTTTATTTGAATTATATAGTTTACCTAAAACTGCAAGTTTATCATTTTAAATATACGAACATTTTATTCAATTAAAATTAACTACTTTATTCACCTAAGTGAGTCTAATCTCAAAATACAGTGATTACTTGTATTGAATTTTAAAATTAAGCAACAATAAACGTACATTTTACACAGCTTAAATAATAATTAGTTTATTAGTAGAATATGTAAAAATTTTATAATCATATGTACTTTGAGTTTATTCATTTATTTTAGTCATTTGCTTCATTGTGGTAATAATAGTAGTTGAATCGTAATATAATTATACACATTGTTTTCTATTTTGATTTAATGCTAGAGAATCAATTTGTTTTTAATGAAATACCACTTAACGCTAGATCATAATTTAAATTTGAGATTATCAAAATTTGTTTTTACTTTTAGTCGAAAAATTTAATTTTAACAAGTAGTAAACTATTATTTATTTTAGTGTATTAGAAGTTCCGATTTTTTCTCATAGTGCACAATTTTCTAGGAATTTACGGCAACCCTTTAGATGCACTTTATAGATTGAAAGATTTCCACATTTCCGCACGGTAGTTGGACATGTCACAAGACGACATTGTTGTCGGTCCCTAATTGCATTACACGCGTTCTTACTTAGCAGACAAGCCCCACACACACACACACACATACATATGGACAGACAGACAGAGAGATACGTACTATGAGATACTTGTGAAAAGTATCTGCAACTCACTTTGGCTACGAAGTCTGACACAATTGCTGTTCTTGAATGTCTCGCTGGGTGTTCCAGGCTGCATTTTATTGTCTCGAAACTGAAACCGAACCCAATCCCAATTCCAATCACAGTTCCAATCCTGCTGCCTATCTACTATTTTGACACTTTTGTTTTGCCTAAAAAGGTGTTTTAAATACTTATAAATAACTTACTTGGCCAAGTGACAAACCCGGACAATACAATTCGAATTGGTCTAACAATTTAATCGCTAGACGAAGGCACCTTATCGATGGGGTTCAATCAGTGCGTCGGGGCATTAATTGACACCTTAAACCTTAAGAGATTCTCTGGACAGAGACAGGGACAGAGACAGGGACAGGGACAGGGGCAGGGGAAGACGACTCTGTCAATTAGTTGCTGAATTTATCGCTAGGCACAAATCAGCTTTTCTTTTTTGGTTTGGTTTGGTTGAAAATTTGTTACCCGAAAACGTTGCAGCTAAAAGAGCGATCAATTTTATTGTAAACTAACTAGGGAGGTCTCACTTCTCTTCTCTGCTCGTCCCCTTCATTCCCTTCTAATACTAGTCGTATCGTGTGTAAGCCAAGCACTTATTGAGAACTTAATTGAATTACCCAGTCGAGAAACGAGGGACCCGCACCTTGTCCCCAAGGCGTTCTATGTCTTTGACTGTCCGTCTGTCTATCTGTCTGTGCTTTGTTGTGGTCCGGTAAGAGACAAGAACAAGCAGCGATAAAGATGAAACGTTCCAGGTCCAGACTTAGTACCAGCCTCATCGTCCATGGTCCAAGTCGGACTTGGACTTCAACTGGAGACTGGAAGAGGGAGCGGTAGTGGTAGACGGAGAGGGAGAGGGAGGAGTCTTTCTTTAGTTTGCTGTCTTGAGGCAACAACTCTTTTGTTTGTATCGCTTTTCACTTGTGTGTGTGTATTTCTTTTATTTTCATCGCTGTTTTATTTTTATTCCCATTCCCATTCTCATTCCCATTCTCTGTTCTTTGACATTTTAATGCGCCCGTTGGCGTTGACGCCTGACGCTGATGGTGGTCACTTTTGAGCTGGGCACACTTGAAAATGGTGTGATAGCAATAATCCGATATAAATAAGACATTATAAGCGAGCGAGAATCGACAATGGAGACTTGGACAATAAACACAAAATTTATTCATTTGTTGTGTATGGATTACAAGGAACTCACAATCCATGGGCGACGACATGTGGCGCTTCTTACCAACAAAAAAAGAATAAAAAAGGAAGAGAAGCTTTGCCGAGCTTAACTCGAAAAACAAATAAGAAATCTGAACTTGGATATGATTCATTTGGGACCCACCGCAGACGCATCCTCTCATCAGTCAAACTCGGCCAAAAAAAAAGAACTCAAGAAAGATGAAAATATAAAAAAAGTGAAAACAATGGAAATGGCAATGGCAATGGCATTGGGAACTCAACTCAACTCAATTCTTCTCCTCGACGGTGTCTCTCTTTTTAGCTCTCGTGATCGATTGATTTCATCGATTATGGCCCAACAGTCCAGAGAGAGTCCAAGTCAAAGATCCATTCTCAATCGCAGCGTTTCCAGAGTGTCTGCAGTGTTGTTTGTTTGTTTGTTTGTTTGTTGTTGGCATCTCCTACACACAACACATGATCAATTACAAGCTGTGTCTCTCTCCTCATTCCCCACTTCTCCCTCCTCTCTCGACTCACTGTGTGCTGCCCACGCTCCAAGCGGTTTCATGTCTGCGGCACAGCTTCTTTCACTTATTATTAAAAGTAACAAATTATTTTCAATTGATTTACACGCTGCCTCAGCTCAGCAAGCAGTTGAAAAGCCCAACAAAAAACACCCGCGCACCCGTAACTGACCCTGGCAAAGTTACCCCCTTCCCCACCCCCCTCTTCACCTCACCTCTTCCCCTCTTGCCATTCTCAGACTGTTGATTAACCACTCACTGGGAACATTTAATGTGTAATAACGATTTGTATCTGGGCACAAAGTAGTTATGTTGAAATTCCTTGGGCCAATCCATGACGATCATTAATCATCAGAATGTGAATCTTTCTTTTCTTTCAGCTCGGCTCGCACACCTACAACAGCAACAACAACAACAGCACCCCGGCGTTCACATGGCCTCATCCGAGAGTCAGATAGAGAAAGAGCGCGTGCGAGAGAGAGAGACACCGGGTCCGGGTTCGAGTTCGAGTCCGGGTCTCAGGCCTGGGTCTTGAGGTTTGCCGAACAATGATCATGCGCTATGCCAAACGATATTTCATGCCCATAAACGGTTAGCGGTCTTTGGATGTAGTACATCAGGTTGCACTGAGAAAAATAATTGTTTGCATTAATTATTAGATGCAATTGAATATGTTGAAAATTGCATAGAATAGTTCCTTACTGTCAAAGAGATCTGAACATTATTTTTGAACTTTAGAAGATCTAATTAATGCGATATTTAAGTTTTTAAACATCTTTTTTTTAATTCATTAATGATCTAAGTAATTAATTGGGGGTCTACAAGTTTTATTATAAAAGATAAACAAGAAAAGATATATGTTCTTTAAGAAATCTGAAAATTATTGTCATACTTTACTTATCGGAAATGGCTATAGTATTTTTCAGAGTGTAACTATAGCTTGGCATCATCTTCTATGCACCGATTTAACGCCCCGACATTTACATATGTCTTTGGTGTGTGTCTCATCACCCCCACGTTCCCCCACTCCACTTCCACTGCCCCTTTCCATTTCCCGACTCCATCCCCATCCCCAGCCCAATCTCAATCCTCATTGGCGTTGGCGTTTGTTGCAGTACGTGCCTACAAATTATGTTTATTCACGTTTACAAGCCTCTGACATGCACTCTGAAGACGAATCTCGAACCTCGAACCTGGAACCGGGAACTGGGAACTGGACATGGGGTCTCTCTTTGGATTCGGCGATGGAGTTCTGGTTCTTCTCACCGGGGTGTCCCCCGGCATCAACGTCATCGTCATCAGTCGCATCGACAGCGTTTGGCATTTTGGCTTTTTGGGTGGGTGACGGTGCCGACGTCATTCCCGCTGCGACTTCTTTGGGTTCGGGATTCGGTTTTTGGGTTCGTTGCGCTTTCTACGTTAATTTGTTAACAACAATTCTGGCATTTGTCTGTGCACTTCTGTGTGTCGCCATCAATTTGAGCCTGATCATCGTCATCATCATCAAGATGCGATGTGATCATTATCATATGCTAATTATCACCGAAACACCTTGAGAATTTGGCAGAGAGCGTTGAGAATTTGCCAAATTGAGTGTTAAGTTGAGATTACAGAGAATTTTTCATTGAATTGTCGGAGAAATTAAAAGCAAATCAAAAGTCTATCAAATTAATGATTCTCATCTTACTATAGTGAGTTCCAGTTAGTTAAAGCTAAATTTTCAATTCTGTTCAGTTCAGCGATTGTTACTTATGATTTGGAAAATTTTTTTAAAAGTTTGCGTTAATTTAGTTTGTATCTTTTGTTAAATAATATGGTTTAATTTCTTGAATGAAAAGAAGTTTCTTTAAATTCAATGTCTATTGTTTTTTATTGAAAATAAATTATTATTTTTATCTTTGGTGTTAATGAGTTATAATTATGATTATGAATTAATTTTTAGTACTGCATAAAGTGTGCTTTTTACATATTATTATTGCCTCTTATACTTAATAACTACTTATACTAGTTTAAGGAAAGCTAAATCGTAACAAACATTTTTTTTTAATTTTACTGAAAAGCTTACTGCACTCTGTATATAAGGTCCTTATCAAAATTATAAGACACTTCGATTTCTTTAAATATTTTTCATGATACGCAATATAGGTAATAAAAAAACACATCAACATACTTCATAAACAAATACTAAAGTGTTTCAACACCTTTTATTTCAAAATATTAAGTGTTGTTACTTATTTTTAAAATAATAACAAAAAGTGGGATTTTCAACCATATCAAAATTATAAGACATGTATGGTTTAAAGTACTTATATGCTAAAAATATCTACTTAAGTCATTGAATTTCGATAGTTTAGCGATCTATCAAAGATCCTTGACATCTGTCAACATCAAAAATTCTCATCTTCATGGAATTTGACAGCTTTATCAATAATTTCGAGTCTATCTGACCCCATTCCCTTATGAATGATGTTTTGAGCTCATTAAAATTTTCGTATCTTTCGTTTTCCTTATATAAATGCCTTGTTAATATTTCCCAGACATTTTCAATTGGATTTAGATCCGGTGGGCATGTTGGCCAGTTCATTAAATCGACCGAACACCCCCCTAAAAACAGTGTTGTCGGGCGACTTGTGTGTATTCGGGCGTTTTCCTGAATGAAAACATAAGGATTTTTCCAATTTTCATTTAAATATGAAAGAAAGCTATTATCTAGGATCCGTATATAGTCAGAATCCTATATTCATCCTAGAGCTGGAAAATTGAAGGTTTAACGTTACGATATTGTTAAATGGTTCCCATACATCTACTGCCCAGCTACCAAAGTTTCCCTTTAAGAAATAAAGAGGTTTATTTCTCAGATCGCTTCAGTAATAACGAAAACCCTCTGGTCCATCGAGATTAAATTTTTTCTCATCAGAAAAAAGTACCTTTTTGGAAATTAGACAATATAACAAATGCAAGAGACCACTACAACATTTTCCTAACCGATCCCCGGTTAGTTTTCAAGTTCCTTTAAGCAAAATCAATCCGCGCAGCTTTGTAATGAGGGGTCAACTGAGGAATCTTTTTGTGCACACCTCGGACAATGTTTCCGGACTCATTTAAAGTGCTCCAAATAGTCATGGATAAGACTTTTTTGCTGGTAATTGCAGCAAGATGGGCACAGGATGCAGTCGAATTAATGGCTTTCTTAATAATGCGCCTTTTATATCGGTCATTTAAATTGTTTTATGACCAGTGCTTCGGTTTTCACCATAATCTTGAGGATTCTATAAAAAAATGGCGACTACGGTCCGACAGCGAGTGATTTCTTTTGATATCTTGCTCACAGTCCAGCCGGACTTTGAATAGGCAAGAATGGAGTCAATTTCATCCTTCCGCTGCAATGTGGGGCCACCCATTTTATTTAATTTTATGTAAATTACTTATGTGAGAGATAATCAACTCAAAAATTGGGAAAAATTATCTTTAAACTTCATTTAATTCAATATGTCTTATAATTTTGATACGGTTGCAAACAGTCCAAATTCTTGGAAATTTACGAAAAATTAGCTGAAGTTCTCCAGACAATGCAAAAAAAAACTGTAACGGTAAAACATCGTAGCCAATTCTATTTTCTTTCTTTCCATGTTTTTGTTTTTATCAAATTCTAAAAGACAAAGATTTTGCGAGGGGAGGAATACAAATTATTGATGTGTCTTATAATTTTGATAAGGACCTTAGTAAATTTTTTATTCTAACAACCATCTTAATTATCTATAAACTAGTAAAGCTCTCAGCTAACAAACTAAATGACTTTATGGCGAAAAAATTTCTAGAAATTAATAACAAATTCATAAAGAAATATTTCATATAGTTTACTTAAGAGATTATTATTAAATGAATTATATGTTTATCAAGTCAATCAGTAAATTGCAATAGTTTTATTATCAACCATAAAAATTTAACTAAAATTGAAGAACTTTTAGCCTATAATTGGATCCAAAAGGAGTAAAAATTCAGTTAAGTTTATGGGGTTAACTGAATAAAATAATAAAAATATTAAATGTGAACTTTCCCAGGCCCAGTGCATACTTTAGTAGAAGTACTTTCTCTCTGAACTTATCTTAGGATATCACACACAGCACTTTTTGCTGTGCTCACAGCATTCGCAAGTGTCTTGCCACAACGGCTGTTGTGTATGCCCCGCGGTTGCAAGCAGCGAGCAGCGAGCGGCAGTTAATGCATAAATTAGTTAGACACCACATCAAATCTAGGAGGGGAAACCGTAGTTCATAGAGATGCCCAGCTGCTCGGATACAACATACGAGAGTGTATGTATGTTATATGACTTGCATTTGGCTTAGAACCGTTTGCCATTTTCACATGATTATGGCAACAGCAACAAGAGAACAACAACAACAATAGCTGCAACATCAGAAAATGGCAATAAAAACTTGCAACTCACAAAACATGGCACTCCATCGCTTTGTTGCATATATGCACAACGCACACACACACACACAATATATATATACATATTCAAATACGCCCTTGCCCCTTGAAGTTGCCCCAAACTAATTCCATGTTGCATGATGCACTGCAGCATGAGGCGATTTTTATGTTAAGCACAAGGAATTCGGGCTATTAGCGCCAAAGGATTTTCTCATGGTTTAAAAATACTCAACGTGCGACAAATTTGGCCCCCGGCCATGTGCAGCACGAAAGCTGAGCACGCGGAGTTCGCCCGCCACTCCAGCCCCAGATTGGGGCATGTTGCAAGGCATGGGGCATGGGTATGTTAAAGGCGGAGACGGATGCGGGGGCGGAGACGCACGCTGACCGGCTGGACAAGCCACAATACATCTGATTGCCGGCAATTGCGGGCGGTGCGGTTGGCAGCCGGTTGTTGTTGTTGTTGCTGGACGCAGGAGGCAAGGGGCAGGGGGTCAGGGGGCAGGGGGTAGGGGTGTGCTTTATGGTCAGCAGTCTCGACCGGTCAGAGAGCTGGCATACAATTTAATATTAAAGTTGATAAACATTTTGAGCACGGCAGTTAGTAAGCAAACGTACGATCCACCTACTCGCCTTCTTTAACGGCAGCAGCAACCGTGGCAGCAACAGCAACTGTGGCAGCAACAGCAACTGTGGCAGCCACAGCAACCGCCATCATCATCATCAGCAGCCTCGGCCGCCTCAGCAGCCCCAAGTGGACGTGACCCGACCAAGTCGGTCGTTCAGTCTGGCGAAATAAATTCAGAAACTATGCCGCTCTCAGTCGCAGTCACTGCCGCTGCTGCAGTCAACTGCGCTGCCGACGTTGCAGTCGACGTTGCAGTCGCAGTTACTGTCGAAACTTGGCAACTGATTGCGCCACAGATTCGCACTTAGTCAGTGGCTCTGACTCTGGCTCTGACTGCTGTTGAGGTTGACTTGGAGAGACAGAGAGATAGAGAGAGAGGTAGGGTAGGGTAGACAGGGGGCGTAACGTTTCGGGACATAAACGGGGGCGTGTTGAGCGCGGTTTGGCAATGAGCTTTTGCTTTTTGGTAGTCAAGTCAAGTGGGGCCAAAAGCTTTGGACCGCATTGCGGCATTACGGCAGCAGCAACAGGGCCCAAACTGCACATGATGAAATACCAAGAAATTTTATTCAACAAAATTATGAAATTAATAAAGTTGAGAAGTAAATAAAACATAAAAAAGGCTGCACAAATATGATAATACTAATTTAATTAAAATCAAAATGGTGTGCAAACTTTAATGTAGTTATATTATAAAATATTTTTTACGTAAAATGTTAAAAGCAATATTTTTCAAACTCTCAGAAGTAAAAAATGAATTAAAAGTAACAATGTAAGGAAAAGGTTTTTATTATAGGTTTATTAATGTATATACCAAAAATTGGTTGATGAATATAAAAATTAAAACCATCTGGAAATAATGTAAAAAATATTCAAATACATCTGGAAATAATGTCAAAAATATCAAAAAAGTGTGTATAAAAAAAAAAAATATATATGTGTGTATTTGTGTGTATAAAAATTAATTTAAATGATGTATCAATTTGGTACATTAAAAAAGATTTTAAATATATATTTTATATTATATGTTATACTAATATAAGATACTGGAGTACTTATTACAATTCACAAACTGAGAACTATCCAGATCTTAACTTTCCGCCTCAGTGGCTGGGCATTGGCAAGGAATATTCCTGCACTTTGCACACGCCCAAAAAGCTGACTCCACCTTCGATCAGCGGTTGCAGCTGATGCAGCCCTGGCCTGATAAAAATGAGCAGCCACCTCACACACACACACACACACCAACAGAAAAATCATGTCCAAAGCGAGAGTCTCTTTACATGAAGTTGAAGTCGCTTTTGGCTTGGAAAGCCGAATGAACGAACGAGCGAACGCTTTTCGAGAAATCAACGTCCAACGCGATTGTTCCCATGCAAGTTTCTGCAAATATTTTTTTGTGAATTATTACCTTCGTATTTTTCCAGTTCGCGAGGAGTCAAATTGGTCGGCACACGCCTCGAGGGCACACGCCATTTCCCACGGAGCGAGCATTTATGGCGGGCATAGGCTTCAGATTGGAGCTGGGACTTTGGGGCAGGGGGAGCCAGAGGACCCGAGGGAACCGAGGATCTGGGGACTGCTGTCTGCTCTGCCCCAACGACCCATGGCCACGGGTCTGACTGCTGCTTGCGGTTGATCACAGATCGAGGATGAGCCCATGAACTGCGACTGGGACTGGGTACTGGAACTGAGACTGGGCACTGGCAGGTGGTAGGTAGTTCAATTAGGACCAAAGCCTGTTGATATCAATGGCCAAGTCACAAAACTGTCAACTGTGTCACGTAATGCAGCATAATTGCCAACTGCGGCAAGTGTCCAACTGTCCAGCAAATCAAATAGCAAACGCATCCTGCTGCGAATTTGATGCTCAACAAATACACACATATACATATGTATATGTATAAGCACACCTGAGCCGCAGTGCAGATACAGATACAGCCTACACCTTTTGGCTAATGGGCCAGGCTTCCATTGGGAACCCGAACCCGATCACGATGCAAGTTCAAACCCACGCAATTTTCGATGCGGTTTCTTTTCCTTTTTTCCCCTTTTAATTGGCTTGTCGCAGTAGAGGAAACAGCAGAGACAGAGAGAGAGAGAGAGAGAGTGAGAGAGGAAGGTAGAGTAGGGTGGGGGGAGAAAGAGATATGTTAAGGAGAGTCATGTAACCATGTCTCCTGGCATGGGCATGGGATTGGATGTCAACGTGGCCAAGTCCCTTTTGGCTAATAGAAGTGATGTCGATAGCACTTAAACACGATATCCGTTTCAATTTGTTTGGATTCTTCAATTTAAAAGGTGATAATTTTCTACTTTATGGCCCTCGACATGTGGGCCACCCATAAAACTGATATCGGAGTAGTGCTCACTTTTCTCTCTCTCTCACTCTGTCTCTCTCTTCACCTGGATCTTCCCTCTCTCTATCTCTCTCTCCCTCTCTGTCCATATACATTCAATACATTTCGAGACTCGACTTTGAGTTCGACTCCAAGTTGAACGTCGTATCACTCGCTTAATTTGTTATTCGCTGGTTTTCACACTTGATAATTGTGGCTGCGGTCGAAAACGGGAATGGGAACGGGAACGGGGGTAGGGATAGGGGTTGGAGTAGGGGTTCAACTTACAGCAACCAGCATCATCATCGTCATCATTACGATCCACATCATCATCATTTGCCTCTGTATCTTGCCACTTTGTGTCGTCTGTGTGGGCAGTTTCATTGCCTTGTCTGAGTTGCAGTGACTCCGGTTTATCAGCTCATTTTACGTCTACAGTCTACAGCCCCCAGTCTACAGTCTTCCGAGTGCAGAGAGTAGAGAGACAGAATGTCTAAATTTTTTTTGATTACTGAATTTCAGCGATTTTTATGCGTTTGCCTCACATAAAATAACGACGAGCTCGGAGGCGTTTTTCAATGATCAACTAAATCAACAAACAATTAATTAGACACTGAACACTGAAAATTGAGTATCTCAACGAGTTTGTATTCAAACCAATTCGATCATTCAAACGTTCGATCAGTCCTCAATTATGATGCAAATGCAAATTGCTTTTAAAATTTTTATATTTTGGGTGGTCTCCAAGCTGAATACCTGATTTGCATAACCGATCTAAGCCTTTGTTTTACCCCCAGTTAACCTGATAAGTCTGGCACTCTTTTTATTAAATGAGTGAATATATAAATGAATATACGAGTATTTTGTATCGATTTAATGATCGTGTGATACTTAATGACTGAGACAATGAAGTGAAAACGATTAATTGACAAATTTAACGCGTTTTCAAGATTAAACTGATAGGATAACGAATATGTGAAGGTCGACTCCATAAATGCATCTATTCAAAGTAAATGTCAATATATTTAATTAAATAAGTAAATAGTCGGCTTTTGTATATTTTTTTATAGTAAATGTTTCTTGGCTGGAAAAAAAGCAAATAGGTGATTCTCTGAATGATCCTTTAACATGTTATGTTTTCCCCTGTCGACAGCTTTAAACAACATAAAGTATTTCAATAAATCCGAAGAAGGTTTTTAAAAACACTTAAATCCATTTTTAAAGAATTATTCAACTATTCAAACAAACAAACTAATTTAATTAAATATACATTTACATTACAATTAATCGAGGCCCAACAAGCAAATTTTGAGAAAAGAAAACATTGATTTGGGAATAAAAATAATAGCTTGATTTTGTTAAAATTCTCTTGCAATCAAATAAGTTTTCAAAACGGTAAAAGTATTTGTGTAAATGGTAATATTTTTTAAGGTTATTTAAATCATTTTCTTATTGCCAGAACGAAAATGTTGAAGATCACACTTCTGCACTTGGTTGAAATCGCTTCGCATCGCATTGGATTGGATTGGATCATTTAAGATGGGATTGGATGGGATTGAGGGCTCAACGTTGGCGGCGTCGTCGGCGTCGGCGGCCTCCTCTGAAAGGCTGAAAAAGCTGCAAAGCACAATATGAAATCATATCACTAGACATGGCTTACAATAACAATCGCCAGACTGAGACTCCGACTCGGAGTCAGAGTCAGAGTCCAAGTATGACTGAGTGTTGTATGTTGATGTTGATGTTGTATGAGTTTTACAGTGAATGCTCTCAACAACGGCAACAGCAATGTGCCAACAATGATATTAAAAATAACAATTGTCTTCAGTGGTCTTTAACACCCGCACCGCTGATAGACAACAACAACAACAACAACAACAACAACAATAACAACAACTACCACGATTGAGTGGCATATAAAAGTCACATCGACAACTTCGATTGACTAAAGAAAATATTGTATAGTCGATGGAGTCAAGCGAGCGGAGTTCATAAAGCACCGAGAGCATTTTGAATACCTGAACAATCATAAAAATAATGACGTTGCACATTCCAGCCCACAAGCAACAGTTGGAGGCAGAGGCAGAGTCAAAGTCGGAGTCGAAGTCGAAGCAACCTCACATAATCGATATGGAGCTCAATATTGTAGTTTTATTTTTTGGCGTCTGATGTCTCTCTTTCTCTCTCTCCCTCCCTCTCTGTCTCTCTGTATTGTCCAGCAAATAAATTAGTGATATTGCATATATGTGAGGTCAAACGAGGCGTATACGCAATTTAGGGAATGCAAATTGAGAAGGCAGCGAATGCAGCGGCTTCCAAAGAAATTTACATCATGTTGTGATTAATGAAGCAACTGCCAGCGTGGATCACTGACCAGCCAATGGTTCCCATTGACAGCTTATCAGTGGAGAGTTCGTCTCTGACTCCAACTCCAAGTTCTCCTCCTATTCCCTTGCCCTTTTCCCAGTGAGGAGTCGGAGCCAATTGTTGGCTTGCGTGTTGCGCTGACTAAAGACTTCAATTCAGCTTCAATCATTTCATTTAACTGATGATGACGATGCGGCTGCCGTCGATGCTGCCGTTGCAGATGGACGTCATTTTAGAGAGTCTCTGATCCCAGTCTCAATCTTAATCCCAGACTGAATCCCAGTCTCAGTCTCTGTTTCGACACGCAACCTCCATTTCGAGCGTTTTAGCTACCAGAGACAGAGCAGGCACTTAACTACTTTATTGATACCACTGTAAGAAAAAAGCGACTCCTTCGCACACACCTGTGAAATGACAACAACAACATCAACAGCTACGATAACCATAATGCAGAAGTTCCTCAGCTTCTTTTATAGTTTAATGAGCACCACACACACATTAGAATCGTAAGGTTTATATGTCATAAGGCTCATAAACGAACGGTATTTTATGGAGGACACAACAGAAAAAAACCAAAACTGATTTCTAAACGCCACATGCATATATGTACAATACCATTTCGAGATATATCGCATTTATATCGCACCTCAACCGACCATAATAACCCATTTTAATTGACCATCAAAAAAAGCAAGGCAAGAAAAAAAACTAAAAAAAAAAATAGAGTATACAATACTAAAACCTAAATGTAGATGAGAAGATAATATCAGAGGGGTAAACAAGGGAAAGGGAAGGGGGGAGGGGCAAGTCTCATATCATTTCAACGGGTCCATGTCCATGTCGATTTCGATGTCGACGGCAAATGTCTATAACCCGGTGGGCTATAAATTTTGTATCGGCTTTTGGCCATTGTGTGGCCCGACGATAATATCGGGCGTGGAATTTATCGTGCCAGGTGGGGGAGCTATCAAAAGTGTGAAAGAGATGCCCCTACACTGCAGTGAATAAGAGAGAGAGAGAGAGAGAGAGTGAGCACACTAGGAGCAGCAATATTTCATGGCTGATGGATACGGTTGTGATATATCGTAGCACAAGCGGGTTGTGATATATAGGCTCATGTGGCGCATAAATCAATCGATGGCTCAAAACAACAACAGAAAATCCAAAAAAAAAATACGTACGATATGTTATAGTTTTTGGGAGGGCTCAGGATACAAGTGCATCACGGGAGAGACAATGAAATAACGCGAAATGGTGTGGAAAAGCCCAAAGAATAAGATTTCAGTAAGATTTGATCTACGGAGACATCAAAGAGCGGCATTTTGCCTACAAGGAATTGAGGCCTTATAACGATGATGACACAAACAATAGATAATCACGTAAGATATATTATAGTAACATTTTATAATGAGCAAAATAATTATTGAGCCTTAATTTACATCAAAATATAACAAATATTACTCTTTTTCTACACCTTTTTTAAAATAAAAGAATGCAAGCTGAACTATTCTTAAAATATTATTTGATCAGTTGGAACTTATTAAAACAGAAAACATTCAGCACGATAAAAATGATCAGTGTTTTGTAAAAGGAACAATAGTTTGGAAACATCGAACAAGAAAATCGCAAATATTGTAACTTACGCAGGGAAATGTTTTGAAGTATTGATTATAATTTATAGACAGCATCCGAATAAATAAACTAAATTAAAGGCACTATCAAATGAAAAATTAAATCATTATCATATTGATAGTGATTCAGTTCAGTTACAACTGTTTTTAAAGCTCCTGTAAATTCAAAAGATATATTAAGGTATTTCAGTTAATTAAATCCAAACTAAATTTTCTCACATTGCGACCGTTGCACGTGCATGAACTGTGACCTTTTAATGGCTGTGCAGACCATATAAATTTACAAAAGGAAAGAAAAAATAAAACGAAAGAGGAGGAGATGAGAATGAAGTATTCAAATTCACAAGCTGATGCGAATGACGAAAGAACAACAAACGATGAGGATGATAATGCCGGCAATAAAACCGAATGGCAACTGAAAAATCGCAACAGAAACTTCAACTTTAACTTAAACTTTAACTGGTAGTTGGCTGCGCTTTTAAGCCTTTTAAACTTCAATCAAATTTCTCAGGATTTGGCAGCACCATAAGCCACGCTTTGAATCGACAACAACAACAACAACAGCAACAATAATAATATTGTAATTTGAAAGAAAAGAATGCGTAAAGCGACCTTTCATTGGAGCGAGACGAGAGTTTCAGCATTTTGGGGGAGTTCTTAGAGGGAGAAGGGGAGGTGAAAAGGGATTGATCCATGTGTGTGTGTGTGTGTTTGTGGAGTGACCGACAGATGTGAGGGATGCCAACACGTAAACGTTTCACATGCAAGAGTTAACAGCACTTGGCCATGGATGATGTTGATGCTACCTTACCCAATGCCAAAATTACCAAAAAGCACCACTAAATCGAGGACCAGCAATAAGTTTATGGCTATGCGAAACACCGAAAATTCTTTGATGAAAGTAACCCCCAATACCAGAAGAGGAGACCCCTGAACAGACTCAGAGTTGAACCCCATGGACGATCGGACCGTATACAAATTGGCTTGCCATTAGTCTCGAAAGCTAAAAGTTAAACGTTTTAGTGGCTGCGCTTAAGACTTGCTAAGGTAATTTTTCACTTTGCTGCAGTTTCAGTTTATTATGGTATTATAAAAGCAGACAATCTACCTCTCTATCTCTTTTTTTTTGTTTTATTTTGCTGTCTTTGTCTTTATGTGTCTCGCCCTCACAGAGATTCCCACAATTTATGGCGATTCCGTAGAATCGTTTGCCTTCTTGGCGCGTTTATTTAGAAAACAATTCGATTAGAATTGACTTCTGTCGAGAGTGTCGGGAAATGAAAATACTTTCACATAATAAAAGAGATACTCATATCTATCGTATCTATTTGTAAAATTGAGAGCGATGCGATTACAACAATAAGCAGCATTAATTGTTTGGCATTGTGATCAGCCAGCTGCCCAACAATGATCATTGGGACAATGAGAATGCTGAGTCGGAATCTCGAAGTCTCTCCATGCGATTCCTCGACTCCTCGACTCCTACACAAGTGCCAGACTCTTTGTACTCGTATTTTCACGCACTTTGTAAAGTGGTTAGATAATCCATTGTTTATGGAATTCAAAAAATGGAAAAAAGAAAACCGAAAGGGAAAAACGTTTCGTCATTTTGCTAGGGAGAGATTCGATTCAGTTCGACTTTGTTGTAAATGAACTTACTTTGCTAGACAGTCAGGCAACAGTCGATATCATCTGAAGATGAGTATGGAACATAGAGGATGATATGCTTATGTTCTTTTTTTTTATTATTACATATTAACTGTAATAAAAGTTATTAAGAAAATTGCGTAATCATAAAGTGCTAAATAAGCTGCTGGATTGGAAAAGATCAATAAAAATTCAAACTTAACTCCATTTAAATATAATCATTAACAATTTATATTTTAGTGGGAGGAACTGCTTGAATATTTTAAAAGAACTAGAGATCAAACAATACTACAATTAACATACTGCAAGGAAATTGGTTGAGTTTTGACAAAGTTATAAAAATTTCAAGTTTTTGAAAAAAAGGTACTGTAGTAGGTAAGTGTAAGTATGGAAAAAGTGGACAGTTTTAGAAAACATTAAATACAATTGTGATACATTAATACAGAATACATATACAATTTAGAGATCAAACAATGAGAAAAATGTTATTTCGCAAGAAGATTGGTTCAGTTTAGACAAAGTTATGGGAGCTCAAAGTTATTGAAAAAAGTCAAGGGCTAAGAATGGAAAAAGTAGACAGTTTTGGAAAAAAAAGTCAAATTTTCCAAATTAATACAATTTTGATGGAGAGTAAAATTTGATGTCAGGCAATAATGAAATTGATATTCCGCAAGGAAATCGATTAGGTTTTTACAAATTTATGGGACTTTGAAGTTTTCGAAATACTGTCAAGTTTCAATTTGAAGCGCAATCAACTAAGTCTTCAAATAATAATAAAATATAAATGAAAACAGTTTAAAAATATTCCAAAATGTCTGCCAAATGGTTTCCTAGAATCTTTGCTACCATCATGAAATCATCTGACCTTTCTTAAAGAGTTCTCTATTTTCACCCCTTTTAAGAACACCCTTAATTCCAGCAATCGAAGTCATGTAAAGCAAACCCATTGAACTCCATAAAAGATGGAAACACAAATACAATTCAAGCTGAATGGAATGAATCGATAGATCAACAATTGCATTTTGAGGCGTTTTAAAGAATAACAACAATAACTAAGAAAACCCAAGCGCAACAACAACGACAACAATAATGGCAACGGCAGCAGTCGAGAAATGAAATGAAATCAAATGATGTGTATAAAAATGAAAATAATACAAAGATAAATAACAACAACAACAATCGTACACACACACAATGCTCGCTCGCACAGCACAAAAGTGGAAACAAAACCATATAATAAAAATCAAGAAAAATAACTACAAAAGCGCAAAGGAATCCATGTATCTGTCGGTGAGGTGAGTTGAGTTGAGGTGAGGGCGGGGTTGAGGGTGAGGGTGAGAGCGGGGGTGAGGGCGAGGGCGAGGTCGAATGAGTTGAGCATTGCTCTGGGTATCGCTGTTGTTGCTTATGTTGCTGGCGGCGCTGTTGCTGCTGTTGTTGTTGCTGCTGCTGCAGACAAGCGGCAACGATGGCGACAGCCATGGACAACAACATGCGAGACTCTTAACCTTTGACGCCCGAACAATGAAGTGGTTAAAAGCAAGACATTAACACACAGACTTACAGGCAGCAACAACAGCAACAACACCAATAACAGCAACAACCACAAAAGAGTGATACACTGAGGGAGGAAGGGAGCTAGGGACAGAGACATGGAGAGCTAGAGAGACTTGTAGCACTTGAGTGGAATGACAGAAATTAGTGAAATTTATTATTGATATCCACTTGAATTTATAGAGCGAGCGAACAAAAGACGTCGTTCCCCCTTCATGGTTTTATTTTCTGGTTGTGTGTGCACCTTATAAAGGTGCATCTTTGTGGCGTCTCCGTTCCACATTGTCAGCTGCTGCGGCTGAAAAAAAAATTAAACCTACCTTGCGATCTAATGCGTGTGATAAACAGGTTGAGTTTCAGCTTCAGTTTCAGTTTCAGCTACGACGAAGGTGTCGCTGCGTATAAATTATGAGGCGAAAGACAATAAAATGCTCAACAGGCAGCAGTGCTAATAGACCAGAGATAGAACTATAGTAACCGCTTTCTAACAGAGAAGGCAGAGAAAGAGACAGATAGAAAAAGACTTATCAACAAAGATTTAGGCTTTATGGTGAAGCCACCCAGAACAGTTTTAGCTGCTGCTGCTGGTGTCGATGATGATGACGACACCCGCAGCCTAGAATCTTAAGGTATCCAAGGGTTTCATCGATCGATCGATCGCATTTTTTTTTATTTTTAAATGTAAAGAGTATTTTCCAGCAGTTCCGAGAAAACTTGAGCGCCGCACAATAGAGTTATTTAGAGGCCCCAAAGTTATGGTTATTGATTTGAAATATCACACGATATAACGACGAGTGCGTTAAAATAACAGGGCCATGGCTAAAAGATCGCCTACTTCACGGACCGACTCGACAGCTGTAGGCCCAAAGACTCAAAGAGTCGAAGACTCTGTCAGGTTCTTGAGCGCACAAAAGGCCGCCGTTGCACACACACACACACACACTTTTAAATAAAGCTGGAGGCTTCAGTTTCAGTTTCAGCTACAGATACAGCTCCAGTTCCTATAGTTCTCAAGTCTTTTCAGAATTTGAAGTGTTATGGGCGAGTCGCGAGCTCTTGACAGACCCTCGTGCTCGTGCCCTGTTTCAAATGTTCAGAATTGTGGAACCTTTAATTAAACGGTGGCCTAAAATATGCAAACGAGTTGAGGCCGCCAAGCCAAGTCCAAGTCATAACTCATTTTCTCTTTAAGCACAAGGAGGATGGAGTAGGTAGGGGAATGGAGAGGGTCTGATACCGGGCAGCGGCAGGTACCACAGCGGTACTGCCGGGGTACAGCCCATGGGCCACTTTGCATACTAAACGGCACACGCCCCACTTTCAACGCATGCCGAAGAGAACGCATGCCAACTCCTCGTCCATGTCGTCGTCGTCCTTCGGGCGCTTTTTCGGCAGTCAGGTGGGAGTGACCATGGAGTTTTTTCACTTTTTTTTCGGTGCGCTACCGGTAGAGTTCTCCTCTACACATTTGCATGCGACGCTACATTTTGATTATGGCTTCGAACCCAAAAAAAAAAATCATTTAAAATCGATTTATGCAAGAATTAAGAATCAGATACTAAAAAAAATAAACTAAAAAATAAAGAAGGAGTTGCTTGCACCTTGCCCTTGTGGCATGTCCATCATGTTGGCTGCTTGCAAGTTAAGAAATTAGTAAAACTCATTTTTGCATTTTTAGCCTCCGGGCTTAAACTTAATTCGGAAGCACAGCAGGAGGTTCTAAGTAAATAAATGTGCCTGCTCCGGCCTCCGAGCTTCCATGACTCCATTCATTCCTCCGTTTAATTTGCATTTTATTGCACCGGGACTCCAATGCCGACTTCAAGCTCAACTTCAACTTCAACTCCAACACGAACTGAACTGAACTACAGCCAATTAAGCGTATATTTGCCACGCTTTACAGCTTTAGACTGAGGCTCCTCCTGCTCTTGATGCGGTGCTCTACTTTGGCCACAAAACGGCAAAAATAAAATCAAAATAAAAGCGCAGCTAAAAATGATTAAAGGCCTTCCCAGTCACAGTCCCTGTCTCCCAGCTCCAGACAGTCCTATAATATTAATTTGTGCATTCGCCTTTGTGCTCGGAGTCAAGATCGGAACATCCCTGAGAAATTGAAAGTGAATGGGCAGCAGGAAATGAGTTGCCAATAGAATAATCATAAGTCACCATAGGGGGTGGATTATGCTGGACCAGCACAATAAGGACGTAAACTTTGCAAGCTGTTCACTTAGTCTACCGATTGGTAGTTCAGGTTTTACGTAACACCCATATCCGGTGTAGGAAATTGCCAATCGACAATAGGGACTTCAAGTTGACAGAAACCGATTGAGAGTCGAGAAATTGAAAATATGGAAGCTTGGGGTTAATGCTTCGTTGATTTCAAATTTACTTATATTTTACAAAAGAGAAACTATTAATTATTCGATACTTATAGTCATATTTACCTATATTTTTCTCTCCATCCCTTTCTTTGTCTCCCTCACTTCTGATCTGCGTAATCATAAGAATTAAAGCTTTTTACACCCGCCCACTCAGACTCCCCCTTCCACTCTCTTCTGAGCTTTGAGCTAAGCAAGATTATGGATGAAGTAATAGTATTTTTTTGGGGTGAAATCAGTCTTTGAGGGAGACCAAAATTTTAATTTTAACTTGTTAATATACAGTTGACACACAAAAAATCACGTATTTGTGTTTTAAATATCAAATCACGTTATATTATTTTTGAGCAACTACTTGATTAACTGTAAGTATCCCCCTGTCTCTCCTACATATCTGCTTCTCACGGCGTCTTTCTCTATCTCCTCTCCAGCTCAGAGACTTTGGCTTGTCATCACTATCAGTGATTCTGCTTTTGAGGGTGAATTATGAGTTGAACTATTATCCTTCGTAATAATAATGTCGCCCCCTCTCTCTGGCTAAATGTTTATAGGTCTATGTATGTCATTGAGGTCAATCCCTCCTAAGTATTTAACGATATCTGTGCCCACTTGAGTTGTTCTCGTTGTTGCTCTTGTCGATGGTTGACCCAATGCCAATGCGAAATTGAAATTTATTTCTTTCTCACGTAGTCTCGCCTCAGTCATTAGCTCAATCAGAGAAACGTTAAATCGCGTGCATCAATTTGGCCATTTAGGGCTCTTGGCTAAAAAACAATGTGAGCATTTGGCCACGAATGGCGCTATATTCACCCGACTGCCGATTGCGATGCAATAACTCGGATCGGACATGTGTCCCGGTGAATGAATAAATGATTCTCATTCCGGAGAATCAACGATGCACAACGAAATGCTTCGGCTGTCAGTCAGTTGCTGAGTGTTTTGAATAAATACAGGGGGTACTCACTTCAATCATTGAGTCAGTCAGTCAATAATTCGGCAGTCGTCGTCATCGTTGTCCACTTCCTTCTACTTCTACTTCTGCCCTGACCGACAATCGCGAGAAAATTGCAACAATTTTCCGTTCGCATTGTTATTGTTGTTGTTGTTTCATTACAATTTTTTTTTCGTTTATTGCAATTAATTGACATTCGCAATCTCAGCTCAAAGTCGAACCCAAGCCCGAACCCGAATCCGAACCACACTCTCAACTTATTTGCCCATGCAAATTATATTGAACTGATTCCCACGACGCTTTTGGCCAGATGGTTTCGATTTGATTTCGCTCAGTCCTTAGTTCAATTTGTTGTTGCTCTTATTGTTGTTGTGGTTGTTGTTGTTGCTGAGGTGTAGGCATGCAAATAATTCACGGAATGTTGGTGGAGGGCGGAGGGTGCAACACATTCACACTGTTTTTTTTCTTCCTGAAGTTCGGTTGTTTGATTTTTGTTCGGCTTTTGCCTCGTTTCGCCTGATGCTTAATCACTTCGGACGTGGCCAAAACGCTTGAAAATTGGCAACTGAAATTAAAGTTACGATTTTATTTACTCAAAGCCGCCAATGTTTTTTTGCTTTTCGCTTTTCCGCTCACAAATCTGGGGAAAGAGACAGAAGAAAGTCATTAGTGTCGAAATGTTGTTAAATTTACACTGAGATGTTGGTCAAAAAAGATAATTCCCTTTTGCACTCTTAAACTTGGAATGAAAACGAATAGAAAGCCAATTTAATATTTTAAAAGTTGTAGAATAACAAATATTTAATAGTCAAAGTATATAAATGTTTCAGTTTCTCTCAGTGTTTAGTTAGTTAGTCAACAATTAGGTTCTCCCAACTTAGAATCAATCGTCTGTTCTATGCATATTTTTTGATTGAAATTGACGTACTTTTGAAATATCTCTCCCACTCCTTCCATAAATATGTAAATATGTATTTCCCTTTCTCAATCTCCTGCTCAAACACTTTGTCAATATATCTATTTGCTCAAGATCTTTGTCCATGCGCCAACTCATTTGTTGTTTGTTCATTTGCCTCAAGAACTACGTCAACAATAACAACAGCAACAACGAGAGATCTCAAGTATCCCAAGCCCAAAAAACTGATGGAACGGCAAAACATAAAAGAGCAATAACGTATATTAATATTTCCTAATCCATTGTAATTATGATTTCTCCTCCATTGTTTGTCACAAGAAAAATGTAACCTTCAAAAAAAAAGGAAAAAAGAACGACAGAAAAAGCAGCCGGCTTGGCCCGAGGTCTTTTCAATAGATCATATTACCAAGTGAATATGTCAATTCCCCGACGTTGCACACGAAAATCGATAAGAGATCTTTCTCTCTCTCGCCTCACAGCTCCCTCAAGCAATAATTGTGGCACGCACAACCACAAAATCCTACAACGAGTATTTCATAAGAAAACTGAACTGACAAAAAATAAATAAGAGAATGAGAAATAAAAATACGAAAAAATAATAATAATAAGAAGCGTAGCCAGCGCCTAATCTTGACTGGGATAGGGATTAGTTGGTCCAATCAGCGGCAACGCCTGCGGCTAATGAACAGTTGCTGCCACCGCCACCGCCGTCTGGTACCGGGAACTGAAACATTCGAAACTGTGGCAACTCGGCAAACGCCCCTGGTAATTACTCGTACCTATAAAAAGTCACGCCAAACAATGGACTGGTCTGATCCCCGACCTTAACTGGCCAGGGCCAAGATCAGTGTCGATCCTATCGCAGTCATAGATGTGTGTTATGACTTTTACTTTCCTCCAAAGGGATGTCGCTTCAAAATCAAAGCAGATTAATATTTTCTGAACATTACGATTATCAGCGATCGGCAAAGATGACAGACAGGCGGCATGAAAAATCAAACAAAATATTAAAATCAAATTAAGCGACAGCTATCAATAATTTGACACGACAAACGATTCGCAGCAATTCTATAGATCATTCCCATATTGGTAGTCTCCAAATTTCAGCTGTAATCGAGTACACATCGCGAAATCTGTCAAAATTACTGCTAAAGTGTCTTTGAATCGCTGGGAAATGATCTAGCTGGAGCATTTTTTTATATTTCATTTCTAATACAGAAGGCAAATTACTCAAAGCCATTCAAACCCGATCTGCCGCATTTCAGCGATAAATTTTTTTTTTTAAATTCTCGACTTATGCAATAAAATTGAACTAAAACTTGGATTATTTCTAAAATGTTTTTAATTTCCAATGTAATTTTCGAAATTAATTTTAGCGATTCTTTTTCCATTTGTTTATGCAGTTCCCTTACAACTTTGTGACATTTTGTTTGTAGTCATGATCTTCAATGAAGTTTTGAAGTTGTGTTGCGTTGTTGCTCTGCTCCTGTCCTTGTCCCTGTTTATGTTTCTGTTGCTGTTTCTGTTCCTGTGCCTCAGCCTGAACCTGTCTCCCCTGTGTCCCCTCTTGCGTTCATGTTGTGCGCTATGTACAACATCAAGTTTTATCGCTGATCGTGATCATGTAATTCCAGCCCACGCATGCGCGCACAGCGTTAAGGAATCAAGTTTAGCGCATTCTTATTGCCGATCTCAATGCGCGCCTTGCCCTGTGACAGATGGTGTAAGGCTGCAAGGCATTCCCGTGCCCAGACTCAAATTCAGACCCAAACCCAGAGACAGAACCAGCGTCAGAGTCAGAGTCAGATTCAGAGTCAAAGCTGTTGCTGCGACTGGTTTTTGGCTAGCGAAGCGATCTTTATGTAAACTGGTACTTGAAATTTGAAATCATGTACCATTTGCCTTGAGACGCGACGACTGGGAATCAACCTCAGCCGGAGCTAAAGCCAGATCCAGAGCCTGAACCTGCGATCGGCGCGTCGATCGTGTCCCTGACAGAAAAGCGGCACAGGAAACGCGCATTTAAAAGCGCGACTATCGAAATATAACGACATCAGAATGATAGAGAGGGAGTGAGAGAGAGTGAGGAAGTCATTTAAAGGAAGCTTGTGTCAATACGAAAAATACGAAAAATAAAAGATCCCCATGGAGTTTACCTTGGAATGCAGTCGACGATCGCTAATCTTTTGAAGGCGCCGACGCCGCAATGATCATCATAAGCGAACGTTTGGGGTGCACTAAGCGACATAATTGCTACCGTGGGATGACTACAGACATGGAGCTGGAGCTGGAGTTGGAGTTGGAACTGAAGATGAGCCTGGGTCTGGGCACTGCAATCGTCTGGTGATCTGCAGATTTCGCGATCATTACGAGACGCGCTCCTAATGCGCTCCAATCAAACACACACGAAACGAGCATATGACATGTTTGTGCATTATTAATCATGATAATATCTGTATAAATGGTAGAAAACTGTGCACAGTCTTAGTCGCAGTCGCTGCTTCAAATCCTTTCCCAAATTGCAATTTAATGCAAAAATAAATTGCAGCATCCAAGCTGGACAGCTTCAAGTTGGAGTTGAAGTTGGAGTTGAAGCTAAAGTTAAGACTGAGATTGACCAACCGGCAGCCGGAGCAGGCAGCTCCCATGATTATTGGTCATTTACTTGCGCCGTTTAGCGCATTAAAATGCAAGCAACCAAGTCTCAGTTTGTATCTGAGCATCTGAGTACCCGATCCGAGTATCTGACTCGCACAACAAAACTCTCATGCATATACAAATAATTGACAGTTGAAAACTTGCAAGTTCCAATCCGAATTCGAGTCTCAGTCGAGTCAGTGCTGTGGTTTCTAGGGGCGTTGAATTGTTCTGCAGCTGTAACTCTCTGATTCAGCAACTTCAACTGCCACAGCATCTGCATCTGCATCTGCAACTTCAACTGCAACCTCAACTCCATCTGCATCTGCATCTGTTGGGCGTGTGCTTTTTGCTATGGCGTGCGAGCTAAATTATTGCAATGAGTAGAGAAGAGAGAAAGACAGACGGGGGCGATCAGTTCGTTGGGGGTAGCGCCTTGGGCTTAAGAAATCAACGCGTTCCTTAATGGGCATCAGCTAGCAGGTAAATACACTGGGAAAAATTAAGTGGAGAAAATCGATAGAAGAGAGAGAATTGATGTCTGAAATCTAAGCAATTTTTATGAGAATTTATTGTCTGAAAACTTGATCGGTTTCTCAAAAAATAAACTAATATAAAAATAGATTTAATTATCTTCGATTTTATCAATAAGTTAGTTAAGAATGAATTGACATTTAAAATGATATTATAAATATTAATTAAATTATATAAGTACTGAGTCATAAAATTGTACGAGTAAGTTCGGTCGAGAGTAAAACTTTGCTATATAGAAAAGCTAACTTTGTACAACTTCTTCGAATTAAAGACCTGCATAATTGAGCTTATGTATTTCATAGGGAAAGCTTAATTGTGTAGAAACTAACTATTGGGAATCTCGACTGTTCAACTACAATTTCATAAGGTTTTTCCCTGAATCGTTTGTTTCTCCCGATCCTAACCCTCATACATAAAAACTTGAAATTATTCGACATTCGATTATAACTGTAAAATGTGTAATTATATAATTGCATGCCAAATGATGCCCCTCCTCTTCTCCTTCACTGCGATCACGTCAAGTGCAACGAAGCACAACAGCAATCGCCCAAGGCTATCAACGATTTGTCAGAACTTGCCAGCCAATTCTCTTATTTGGGCATAAGAAATGGGCAAAATTGCTGAAAATTACGGAAACGAGGGAAGAGATGACAATCACAAAGAAATTCGGAAAAGTGAAACTCGTAAAAAAAACTGCAGTGAAAATATAAAAAGTAAGTAAATAATCAAACAAGTAATGGCAAATTATGAGCGCCACAACAACAAATACAATACCAGCAACAACAATAACAGCAACAACAACAAGCACAATGATTGCTTCTACGGCAATTGTGAAAGAACACCCACTCAAAACTAAACGTTTGCCATATTAACAACAACAGCGAGCGCCAATAACCGGTTGCCATGACTGCATTGGTGTGTGTGTGCGTGTGTGAGGGATCGCGCTCTCTGCATATCTATACTTGAGTGTGTGTGTGTGAGAGATGGCACCACTTCAAACACAAGCACAAAACGTGTTTCGTTTGCACCTGGATTGTGCACGCGTGCTCTCGCTCTCTTTCACACTGACGCGCGCTCTCTATTTGTTGCTCTCACGGACTGCGCTCTCAGCAAGCTCTCAGCATGCATTGGAAGACGATCGTGTGGCGCTCTCGTGCTGTTGCTCCTGACTTGAGTTAAACTGCGCTTGGGCATGTGTTGGTGAGCAAGAACGAGAGAGCGTTAGTGCGTGCGTCGGTGCGCAACAAGTGAGCGCAGGTCTCAGGTCCGCGCACCGCTCGCAGAGCAATGGACTTTTAGTTATTCCGTGATCTTTTACCAATATTGTGCAGCGCACACGGCACGACGGCTGATCGCAGAGGTAGCAACAGCAGCAGCACCACCACAACCACCACAAATAATCAAATAATCGATAATTGATAGTTGATATTTATTTACGGAAGTGCCAGTGATAAAAAAACGGAAACAATAATCGTAGTTTAAAGTACCTTAAAAAAAACTAAAGTAACTGTGCTCGCTATCAACTTAAGCATTGCCAAATGTTTTTAATTTGAAACGCTTTATTTGGTTTTCCGATTTTTTGGTTTGACAATAAAGCCCACGAAACTTTGGGAAGCTTTCGGAGCTGTGCGCGTGTGCTACGTCATTTTGATCCACTGTGCACAGTGTGGTTAGTGAGCTGCCAATTGGTTTATGTTTGTTGTTGTTTGTTTTTTTCACTCCCGTTGGAGTTGTTGTTGGTCTGTTTGGAAACGTCAAATTCGATTTTTATGACTTTTGAAAGCGTGACTAAGGCGTGATTTATGATGGCGTGTGGTTTTTAATATTCATGTGCAAAGTCAAAAGCAAACGAACCACGAACCACAAACCATAACAGCACCACCACCAAGCCACCAACCTGCGTAGGTGCGCCAAACAATAAAAACTAAAGGCAGCAACAACAACCACTGACAACAGAAACAACAACAACAACAACAGCAACTGGCAGTGTTGCATCTTTGTGCCCACGGGCAAAAGTCTGAGCATCGATATCCTGCTGTGTGTGCGTGGATCGGTGGATCAGTGGCTCCAGTGTATTGGGCTTTTTATGGACGCAGCCAAGCAATTGACTGCCGCTGCTGCAGCTGGCAAGCTCAACAGCAACAACAACAACACCAACAACACTATGCTCACACTGCCACAAGCTACAACAACAGCAACAGCAGCTGCCACGCCAACAACAACTGCTGCAGAGACGTCACAAGCATTAGAAATTGCAGCGGCAACAAGCAACAGCAAAAACAACAGCAGCAACAGCAACAAAGCTCACAGCAACAAGCAGCAAAGTGTTGCATCAACAACAATGACAACAGCAACAGCAACTACAAACTTAGAACAACAATTGAAGAGCACAAGTCACATTAAGACAGAAACAACACAACAATTGTCAACTGGCAAGGCAGCAACTAATTCAACAGCAACAACGTCAGCAGCAACAGTTGCCGGTGGCACAAAATCAAGTGCAGCAGCAATGGCAGCGGCAACAGCAACAGCTGCTGCTGCCACCAATGATCTGGCAGCGGCTGCTGCTGTGGTGTTATCACTGCAAGGCACCATGGTAAGCAGCTTGCAACAGGCGGCACTGTTGCCGGCGAATTCAGCGGCAGCAGCAGCACTTAATCTGCAGGCACTGGAATCGTATTTGGCACTGCAGCGATTAACTGGAAAATCCGATGTGTTTCGATTTAGTAGCAACAGCAATAACAACAACAACAACAATGGCAGTAACAGCAACAGCAACAGTAACACAAGCAGCAGCAGCAACAACAACAGCGATACTGAGAACAACACAAATATGCCCACGCTTATTGACATTGCCAGCATTGAACTGAAGTCCAATTGCTCCTCCAGCGCCTCCAGCGTCAGCACAGCAGTTGTCAGCTCACCCAACAACAACAATAATAATAGCAGCAGCAACAATAATACGAGTAACAACAACAACAACAACAGCAACTCAAGTACTTCAAAGTGTATTCCACCTTTGCCTTCAATTGGCACCGTCAGTGCTGCTGTTGCCGCTGCTGCTGCCGCTGCCGCTGCTGCGGCCAATCAACAGGCGGCATTGGATTGTGCCACAGCCGCTGAACTTGCCGCTGAATGCGATTTACCGCTGCTCGATGCCGAGGATGCATTGTCCTTTGAGGCTGGCGATCTGGACAGCAGCTATGGCAGCTTCATCTTCAATCCATCCAACTTTAATGCCAGCGATACGGACACCTCACTCCACTCGCTGCAGGCCACCATGTACCAGGACAAGCTCAATGTCATGGCAGCAACTGCTGCTGCTGGTGCCGGTGCTTCTGCTACTGGCAGCGGCGAGGAGGCAGCCAACAGTTCAACAGCTGCTGCGGCGGCAGCTCAACGCTCCAAGAAGCAGTTCATCTGCAAGTTCTGCAATCGCCAGTTCACCAAGTCCTACAATCTACTGATTCACGAGCGAACTCACACCGATGAGCGTCCCTACTCCTGTGACATCTGTGGCAAGGCCTTCAGGCGTCAGGATCATCTGCGAGATCATAGGTAAGAGAAATTTAATGTAATAGGAAGTTATTGTTAAAACACTTGCAGAAGATAAAAAGTGATCGATACTGACGAACGGAAGTAAGAAAAGAATATCGATTAGAAAAGAAATTGGAAAAAAGCTATCGATCTATAAGACTGATTATAGCTAAAAGTAAAGAATCTATTTTAACAGATCAGAAGTAATTGTGCTTACCAATTATCGTAAGATATTTATAGAAAATCATAAGCCTATTTTTTTGAAATAGGATTCAAAAGCGGTCGATTAATAGATAGTTTAAGAATAGATTAGGAAATTATCGACATTGTTGGAAAAAAGAGGTTATTGATCTTGAATATTATCGTTAGGATAAGAAGTAATCATATATTTTAGTCTAAAGTTTATCAAAGAGACTTTATAACTTTCTGATAGATTGGAGGACACCCTCTGAAAACTACTCTATCCTTTTGAGAACTATTGAACTTACCTATTTTGTTTACTCTCTCCTTTCCACAGATACATCCACTCCAAGGAGAAGCCCTTCAAGTGTGCCGAATGTGGCAAGGGCTTCTGTCAATCACGCACTCTGGCCGTGCACAAGATACTCCATATGGAGGAGTCGCCTCACAAATGTCCCGTCTGCAATCGATCGTTCAATCAGCGCTCGAATCTCAAGACCCATCTTCTCACCCACACCGATATCAAGCCCTACAATTGTGCCTCATGTGGCAAGGTGTTTCGACGGAACTGCGATTTGAGGCGTCACAGTCTAACGCACAATCTCTCTGCCACGGGCGGAGTGGGCGGTGCTCTGGGCGATCTATTTGGCAGTACCAGTAACAGCAATGGTTCCAGCTCCGATCTGGGTCTATCGATGGTTCTGCCGAATGCCACAGTTGGTGGCACGACGACTGGAAACTCCACGCGAGACTTGGTAGCAGTCAGCGATTGAACTTCTCGACCATCTACAAACTTCTCTCAAAGAAATGGAAGCGCACTCCTAAAATCTCATTGCAGCTCTCAAGCATTCGAATCCCTCCACAATGTGTCTGATCTGTGTTGCAAGTACTCGTTGCCCCTAAGTTGCTTACGGCTTACAGCATTTAATATAGGCTAAGTTCAAGTTAAGCTAATGATATTTGTAGCTGATAATTTATTGAATATTTGATATACTTTTAAGTACGAAAAGTTTGACTTTATCTTGATATATAAAACAATATATAAACTAAGTAAATTGTGGACTTTTATTGAATAAATGATATAGTTTAATCGCTAAATAAAATATCAAATAAACACTTTTTATTTTTTTTTAAAGAAAAGAGAAGAAGGAATAGATTAATGAATTTCTGGCGAGTTTCTGCAGAGGAAGTCCATAAGCTTCACTGAATTATTTGGTAATGACAGTAGAAAATTATATCATAAATTTGTATTTCTAGTTTCAAAGTATTTCCAGTTGCTTCCCGTCACTCCCTTTGCGTACCCCCTTTGTGACAGGGTTACATGCTCTCCCTCTACAATTCTTGAACACTTTAACGAGTTGTTACATTATTTATACACTTGTTGAAAACTAAAAATCAAATATTTGTAGCGATGTTTATCACTCGAGTGCCAACAAGGGCAATTAATGTATTGTACCATTAAGGTGTTACCCGATCCCAAACAAGCCTTTGACAACACTGAGAACACGGAGAGACAAGAGACAAAGCAACTACTCGTACTTTTCCCATCATTCTCTTGTCTCTCGTCTCTAGTCGAGTCTATCGTTATCGCCTGGCCAAACATTGTAATACAAGCCAAAAACAAACTTGTGGAAAAGGCGCTATCAATACGAGCTTGTACCGCCCACCCACGTAATATCCCGTAGAATTCCCAAGCCCAGCTTCAAGCTTGAAGCCGTTAAATTCTTCGTGTTTCTGGGAGAGAAGAATCGCAGCTGTGCAACACAAAGTTAACAATTTTTTTATTATCGACTACAAAAGATGCGGACAAGTTCAAAAGCAAAACGCCGACCCCTTTTCGGTTCAGCCCCCATTTGCTGACTATTGCCATCACTTTGCACAGGTATTGCCATCTCTCTCTCTCTCTGTATTTTTTCGCTGCGTTTGTCAATCGTTAAACGGATCAATGTGAAGCCGCCAACGTTTGCGACGTTGTTGCATTTCCTGCGCCAGCTTCAAAAACACAAACCAATTACAACGATCAAACAACAATTACTGCTTACAGCTCTTGACCAGGTCCAAAACCACTTGCTCAGACTGTGTCTCTGACTGTGGCAACATTTAAACACGAACTGTGCTCTCTGCAAATATTTACGCGGATATTGTTCTACAATTCAATGGAACAAGCGTGGAACGAGACATGTCTCAGTACCGACAACGTTTTGGGGCCATTAGCCAAACGGCCAAGAGACGGCACAGGACAGACTTCACCGACACAGATGATGCTCTTCTCTTCTCCCCCTTTCAGCCTGTTTCTCCTCCCTCTTTCTTGGTTACAGTTTGAAGCAGCGTCTCTGCGAATTGCCGGCAATTTCACACTTTATGCGCGACGGCTTCATTTCCACAACACACACACATAAGGAGAGAGAGAGGGATAGAGGGAGATAGAGAGTGAGAGCCCGTTCCTCTCCAGCCTCCAACAGTGTCCAAGAGCGGATGGCGGCGCGTGCGGGCGAGCGGATGTTTAAACATTCAACACTGAGCCCGAGTCCGACTCGAAGTCGATGTCGATGTCGAAGTCTAAGTCGGAGCCTCGTATATTGATGGGAAAATTATGAAATTCATTGTTTGTGTTTGACTAATAATTATGACAGCAAACGCATTGTCGTCATAAAGCCCCAACCGACTAGCCCTCGCAGCTCCAGAGCTGTGAGCTGTGAGGAGTGAGCGCACTAAATTCGCTTTGAGGTTTCCGCAACGCCCCATTGACAATGTCAGGTCCCTTTCTCGGACGCCATATACCGAGTATACGAGTAGTATGTGCACGGGTACTCCACGGGTTTCTGCTCCGACTCTCCTCTGACTAACTCTAATAAGCACATCAGCTAACCAGCAACACTAACAACACTAACAGGGTGAAAAAAGAACAAGTTCAGTTCCGCACGGTGAACAGCGTATGCCCTTGCAGAGCTCTGTAAATATTTGATTACAATTAATAATGAGTAAAAGTAAAAAAAAAATTAAATATTAAACAAGTTTAATGTAAAAAAATTAAATACAGTATTTAACAAACTGGTCAAGAGGTGTAAAATATTAATCGATATTAAAAAAGTTATACATATTAAATTGCTTAAAATTTAAAAAGTAAACTCTTTCACACAAAGTATTTCGGAAAAGAAACTGTATGTTTTTATCGAAATAATTTTATTTTGAACAAAATGTATTAAATATTATGATTAAAAAAATTTTTTTTGGATATTTTAATATATTAATATTAATTTATTTTAAATACCTTGAAAAAAAAACGTTGTTTAGTCTCAAAACGCATTTTCAAGAGTTCATTGCATATGCAAATATTATTTTAATAGTGTAATTTTAAACAATTTTTTTCAAATTTTGGGGCAAATTTTTTTAGAAAACTTTATAGTAATAGAATTAGCTTTAATCTCATATAAATAATTGAATATTTGCAATTGTAATGGAAATTTCAGACAAATTGACCTTAGTAAGTTACACCTTTATTGACAAAATTTCAATACCCTCTGCAAAGTGTATGAAAGAAAAAACACCCAGCAGCAACAACACACTTCGATCTGCAACAACAACAATGTTGTGTCTAGTGTTGAGGCGTGGCACCTCATAGCTTTTTTTTTTGTTTTTTTTTTGTGTGGTTTGGTTTGGTTTCTTTGAAGTTGAGTTGAAAATATTTTCGTAGTGCTTGTGAAATTTTAGTTGCGTTTCCCGGAACCAACGCAAAAAGCGGAACGTTCTTGTTGTTGTGGTTGTCGTTGTCTTTGGTTTAGTTTTGGGTGAATGTGAATGTAAATGTCATGACGTCGACTATGTCTGGCCAGTTAGTTGTCGGCACCATTTGCTTTATGATTTGATGTATGTGTGTCTGTGTCAGAGCATGAGGATGGAGATGAAGGGGAGTAGAGAGGGAGTCCCCACCAACCCGACAACCCATCAAATTTAGACGGCACCTCAATAGGGAACGAATCCATGTTTGCACAACGCTGATGTACGTAGGCCTCTCGGCCTCTTGTTCTTTCGACCAAGATCAAATCCAAATCCAACTACAAGACAAAGCCAAAGTCCTACCCCCTCCACCACACTAACCCCCTCTCTCTTGCCCTACACAACGCCTCTGGCAAACGACTTCGTTTTCAACTTTGACGAGTTACTGCGCCAACGTTTGACGAAACGTAAATTATGCGGCGTTCTTGTGCCTAATTAGGTGTCGTATCGTAAACGTTTTTATATATTGGAGGCACAAACACACACATTGAGTTTCTAGGTGCAAGAGGGGGGAGTGACGGCCCAAACGATGACACTAGGAGACTTGGCAACATGTCGAGGCCACTAAAAATAAAAATGAGAACCTGGAAAATCTGTGGCCAGACAAAGGTGCCGTTTTCAACATAATGACAAGGGATTTTATGGCGTTCTATTGAGGTTGTCTGATTATACCGATAAGCGAGCGATGAAATAATTATCTTAAACGGATCAATAAGGTCTGAGAAAGTATGTCTAAAAATCTTTTTGAAATATAAATACTTACAATACCTTGTAGTGAAACTTCTGCTTTAAATCTTATGTTTTAAAATATATTTACTTAGAATTCCTTGTAGTAATACCTTGCAGTTCTGAATATTTAAGAAATGATTGCAGCTCTCTATCTCAGAGCTATAGCCGTAATAATAATCTTAAACGGATCAAAAGGTCTTCTTAAAATATATTCAATGCAATGATTTAATTGAAAATCTGAAGAAAATCTAACGCTTCATTTATGAAAATATTACAAGCAAATGAACTTACAACACTTTTTAACAGGTCTATTGACAATTCCAGGGAGCTCTTTGATTTTTGATGATATTTTTAAGGATGAAAAGAGCGCAAAACGAGCTGCCTTTAAATCGCCGCCGTCGCGCGATTATAAAGAATGGGAAGCACATTTTCTGGAAATGTGGAGTCGAATAGAGAAGAAAAGCTGCCGAAAATCGTGCAAGTGAATTGATAGAGCCATTGCCGACGGTACCTCAACAGGGCCCTGATCAAGAGGTAATTACTTAGATTTTATTGGATGGTGCGCGTTGTGCCGACGGAAAACCTGTGACAAGGGGATAGATGTATAGATATATGCGGATATATGTATGTGTATATCCCCTAAATATACCCTATAAGTGTTGCGCCTTGATGCAGCCGACTCGGTCGTTGGGTCGCATTCTTTTTTATGGCACAAATGCAAACAATATGCGACAAATGTGAGAAATGTGAGAAATGTTATATATAGACGAGTACGAGTACTATAATTGACAGGCAATGAGACTCTGCAGTTTTGGATACACTGTCTCTCAGTGTCAGTGTATGTACTCTCGTATTTGTCCAGGGCTTGTTTGACAAGTTCGCGGCACGTAGCACGGAGCAGTCGCCGCAACGAGTTGTGTACTACACACAATCATCAAACATGCCAAGAACTGAACACAACTGATCCGAACTGAACAGAAACTCAGCGGAGAGCTAACCATACTCACACATCAGATATCAGAGGAGCTTATCTCACACACACATACATATAGAGAGAGGTATCGTATGTATGTGCGTGGTTATATGACTTTTGGGTGCCCTGATAAGACACGTTGAGCTCTGAGGCTATAGTTAATTGACGGGGACGCAATGCGGTTAAATTAAAACGAAATCATTTGCAAGCAACCTTCCAACACTACTTGGTACTCAGTACTCGGTACTCGGTGCTCTACACTCAGCACCCTACAGTTCCCCCCTGAAAGTTGCCCTGAACTACCTCGGCGGCAGTCGGCATGATTAGAACCGAAAAACAATCAAACAACACACACATCAAAAGCATTTTGCCGTCAATTTGTCATTAACGTCATAATATAGTGACAAGATTGCTTTGCACGGATATCGTTGGTTAGAGCCGTATGTAGTCCCATGGTGTCGTACCCTCTACCCGTTCCCCCTCGCTAACCCCCCAATATGTATATTTGTCAACAAATATAGAGTTTAGCGTCTGTCTCTCTGGCCAAGGTGTTGTAATAGCCGTCAGTTCTCAGTCAGTTGTTGTAAATTTCCGTTTAGTTCGGTCTCTCTTTCTGTCTCCCGCTCTCTCTCTTTCTTACGCTAGTGCAATCTTCAGGTGAAAATGTGACATTTAAGAAATATTTCTTCATTTTTTTACTGTATTTTTGTTTTAGGACTGGTCTACAAACTGAACTGTGTACTTAAGGATTAGCAATGTGTGGGATTTTTGTGCGTTTTCCATGTGAATAGTCGGTTTGGTTCTTTGGTGCTAGGCGCTTATTTAGACAAGTGATTAATGGGCCATTAGTAAAATCTACGCTCTTTAACTATTTACATATACAACTCCAGCTAAAACAGAGCGGGCTGCTTTCTTTCTCCACAAGTCTTACAAAAAATTTCAAGTAAATCATTTCTAGGGATCTTCTGAAAAAGGATGTGAATGGTAACTTCGGAGTTTTTCCTGTTTAAAATCTTTTCAGCAATCAATTAGAGTCTTTAATGATGTATAATCCTAGAATACAGTGTCTAATGATCAAGAAGAGTCCTTTCAAACATTAATAACTTTATCCGAAGGATAGATTTGAAAATAAATTAAATAAAAAAAATATATATAAATAATATATATAAATTTCAGTGTATCTAAGCACATATTTTAACATTTTATAAACATTTCGCAGCCTAATTCAATAACTTAACATATTTGGCTTGAGGACAGGAATCTTAGAGTAATTTTCCAGTGTAAAGTTAGCAGTTCTTTAGTGAGATTTACATTTGAGATATGCAAAACTGTGTGTTGTTTTATTTTTGAGAGCTGTCAACGCCCACAACAGAGATCATGACAGAGTAAATGATGTTGCCAAGGGCGATGTGCGATATGCGATTAACGATAAACGATAAACGGCAATCAAAACGAACTTCAAACATTTAACGCGCTTTGCCCGCCCCAATGTTGATTTAATTATCACAGCATGGTTGCCATTTGCAAAGGGGGAAGCAACCCCCGAGAATAGAGATAGAGGGGGAGAGAGTGAGAGGCAGAGAAAGGGATAGAGAGGGTGATAGATTTACCCTCGCCCAGCAGGGCCATTTGCAGCAACTGTTTCGCAGTGTGTAATCTACACCATGCCACGCCTACCCTAACACAAAAAAAAAAACAACCACCAAAGGCTCTATAAATGATATGATATATGTATATATAATACATACATATATGGGATGGATGTGGAACTGTAAACTCTTGGACGGGTCGCAAAGTGGGCACAAATTATTAAGCTAATAAACAAGAACAGCAACGAGGCGATGAGGATAAACGACAACCAACAGAGTTGAGCAATTTGTGACCCGTTTTTGGGTATGGGATTGAAATGCTGATAAGCGTGAAATATACGAGTATCTACATACCTATATCTATGTCCTGGGCCACAACACACTCTTGAAATGGGCACTTAAAGGCCCGTTAACGGTTAACTGTCAACGGCAGCCGCCACAAGGCTGCTTAGGTACTTTTAGCCAAAGGTAGCATTGGCAGTAGCCCTGTAGCTGGTACCGGAGGTAGACGGGGACATTGCGGATATACTCGCATTGTATTGTATTGTTGTATGGTTATATGCATCGCTGATCTTCGCACTCAATGGGCTTGCATAACAGTAATTGAGTCGACAAAAAAATATAAAAAGGGTACCTTCCTCCAACTCAATGTCCAGTCACACTCTGAGGCATTATTTAATTCATTTCATTTCGTTGAGTTGAGTTGAGTGCATCTGTTGGGTTTTAAGGAACCGACAACTTCAAATGGGAATGAGACTTGGGAACTGGTAGAGATCGCAGTTTGGGCTTATCGCTCGTCTGCATCGGCTTAGCTGCGTTTTCTGAGCATTTGATTTGATGTACTGCATCTATATCTATATCTATATCTGTGTTTGTGTCTGTATCTGTGTCTGTGCTGTTGTTATTAGGTGTCGTAATCGTTGACATAGCTCAACCTAATTAGGCATAAATCGAGCGCCATAATGTCACAACTGTCAGCTTACTTATGACGCAGCTTTGAACGGCAGCAGGAATAGAGAATTGAAAAGAGATTGAGGAGTTGGGAACGGGGAGCCACATCAACTGACAAATAAGGCATGTGATGTGTCACACCCAAAAATGAAAGAGTTGCCTAAGTGATTTTGATGGGAAAAATGGAGAATGGAGACTGTCAAAGTTAAAAGAGTATTATTGAACATAAGCAAAATGTTCTTGGGAACTTAAGAATGAATGATGACGAGTAGAAATAGACAGTTAGATATATAAAATAAAATAAATAAAGAAGAGAAAATCGAGGCTTCTTTAAACTTATTCCGGATTAAGGATTTAAATAAAACTATATAATTTGGGCTATTTTCAGCAAACATATTTTGCCTTGAAAAGTTCAAGATGGAACTATAAAGAACTGCCTAAAGAAGCAACTATACTCAGACTGTTTATGTCATCAGCTACCTTAAAATAAAAAACATCCATCAGCTAAGTTGGGAAACATAATTAATTTGTTAGGCGCGAAGCGTGAAATATGTTGTATTTAGTGAGGTCCAGGTTCCATAGAGAGAGAACCTCGGTTTGTCCTCACTGATTGATGATGCAAACACGCGTCTTCTTTGTACTAATAAATTCTGAGCAAATTCATACAAAATTCAAGAGGGAAAACAAAATGAAAGAATCGAAATTCTTTGGCGATAAGAAGAGATACCACAAAAAGAAACGAAAAGAAGAAGCGTGGAAAAGAATAATCACTAATGTGTGTATGGAGTGTTCTTCCGGTTGAACAGTTGAGATCAGAAGAGAACAGGGCCATAAATAAGCAACTACAATAATAATTTTGTTGCCTTCTTCTTGTGGTTTTTATGTAAACAAATTAGAAATCAGAAAATTGACCACAGAGTGTGGCTGAGATGTGTGTGTGTGTGTGTGTTTACTTAAGCCTGATAACAATGTTGAAACAATAAACATTTTTCTCGCACCACCAAAACACACAAATCCACTTAGCCAAGCCACGCGACATTCGAAGATCGAGAAGATCGAGAAGAAAGCCAAGGCGACCACCCGAAACTGAAGATGCCAATGAAGAGAGAGAAAGAGAGAGAGGGAGAAATGAAGAGACACATCATCGAGTGCGTTGGTGGTGCTGGCGAGAACCGCAATATAAGAAACCGAGACGACGGCAATTTATTGATGAGTTTATTGCAAGCAAAGAGTGCAACACAGTCGCTGCCACTGCCGCATGCCACATGCCACATGCCCCCCGATCGTGCCACAACTTGATGATGTCGATGATGTCTATGTCGAGAGCTTCATATGAGTTGGATTCTTTGTCTTTTGCTGGAGACAATTTGTAAATTTGGTTTTATGACAACGAGCGCGCGCTCCACGTTTAAATAAAAACCGATCTGTTGTCTGTCGAAGACAGAAGAACAAGAAGAAGAAGAAGACAAGGCAGAGAGTAAAAAAAAATCAACAACCAAAAAATGCTAATTTAAAAAATTACGAGTTTCGTTCGCATTTTCGGTCACACCTTAAAAACAACTGCTCGCGACGTGGTTCAGTTTGAGTTTTTCCCCTTTGCCCCCTTTTCTTCCCCCTCGGAGAGTAAGATGGTTTTTTGGGGACTTGAGACAGAGCGTATACGGTAGGTACAAGCTCCTAACTGTAATTTATCGTTAGACAAGACAGGCGGCAAGTTGTGGAAGCTGCTGTGGAGGTAGCTCTGACTCTCATCCGTTGTGATATTTATAAAGAATATTTACGACCATCTAAAATATTGTACTCTGCTTTGTTTGACTTGGAAGAACAACGATAACAATAAGCAGAGCAACAATAAAAATAAATTTATTAAGTATACTTTATAGCTGCGGCTTGTAGGTGCGATGAGACCAAACTGAAGTCATGTTTTGAGTCTGTGTTTTGAATTGGATTTGAATCAAACGATTCAAGTTGAGTTATGAAGATGTTGCCGTTAGTTGGCATTAAATATTAGACACTATTTTATTTTATTTATCTACTTATTTATCGCTTGTCTCAGCCAGTGAAGCTTTATGTTCCGAAAATTGTTTTGAATTGCCAATGAATTTTAATCATGAAATAACAACAAAGATTATCAAGCATGAACGTCCTCGAGAATCACTGAATTTATCGCAAGTGATTGAGTGAACTTGACTCAAGTAGCTGGCAATTGTTGACAACTGTTTACCTTAAAAAGCAGTTAAAAATTTCTTAAACATATATTTAACAGAGAAAAAATGCTTTTCATTTGATTTTTTATTTTTCTTTGTATAAATCAGGGATCGAAAATAAGAGTTATGAGACACTAGAGAAACTCTTATTTTTAATTTTTTTTTAAATCACAGTATAAAAGTTATTTTTAAATTTGTATAATACAAATTTAAAATACTTTTTATTTTTAATTTTTTTAACTATAATTGAAAACGTAAATTATTTTTCAATTTTTTTTTAGCAATTGAAAATAAAAATTATTGTGCAATATTTATTGTTTAAGTTGATAAATAAAAATTGAATGTACAAGTCTTCTGGACCGGAAGGTGTATTTCATTTACAAGGGGCTGCGGGGGTGTGGAGAGGGGTGGCAGAGCAACGCCGCTCCGACTCCCCTTGGTTGTGCCTTTGTATATACATGTCACTTTTGGAAATACGCCATCCGGTTCAAAAGATATTTACATTCAATTTTTATTTTTAAACTTTTATAATAAAAATTTCAAAATAATTTTAATAATAAAAATTCGAATATAATTATTATTTTTAATTTTTATTTATGCTTTTATTTAGATTGAAAAATAAGAATTTTCATTTAATTTTTTTGATCAAAATCAACAAATGACTTTTATTTAATAAAATATATTTTAAAAATTAAAATCGTTACGGTCCCTGGTATAAATTTATTTTAGAACCCATAAAAATTGTATATCTATAAAAAAATTATTTTTTAAGATTAATATATCAACTTGTCAAAAAGCTAAGCTCATTTTCGATCTCTATTGATACGTTAAGTTTTAACCTTTCTTACCCTTTTGACTCTATTTAAATACCCGTTAAACCTGTTCTCGTTTTGGCTAGTTTCAATTCATTTTATTGTCAACCATAAAAATATTCACTTCTTAATGTCTTTTTTAAACTTGTCTTCTAATTAATGTCCCGAATCTACAACTTAGTATTCTCTTGGCTATAATAAATTAGTTGCAAAGTGTCAGATATGCCACTGTGGGAGGTTTTATTTATTTCTAATTTAGTTTAACTGGACACGGTTAAATTTAATTTATTCAAAAATTAAATAAATAAATAATTTGTCTTGTAAGGTGACTTTGATATTGACCGAAATACTCATAAACCAAAATTTATATTGACAAATTGCAACCAAAAACTGTCAAAACGATTTAAGACTAGAGTTGAGGAAAATAGTAATGGAAAGATGGATTTGTATTGGAGACTTGGGAATAACTGGGATAAAATACAGTTTTAATAGGTAGATGTTATGAAGATAATAATTATTTTTGGACTTAGGTGGGCTAGTTCGAATAAGTTTGAAAGAGTACTTGGAAGCTTTGCAGATATTGGAACTTCAAAGTTTATGATGGTGTTTCCAAATATGTATATGTACAAAATAATAGTTTATCAATTACACATTCATCAATTATACATTGTTAGTTGGAAAACCTTTTAAGGAAACGGGAATTTTTTAGAATGGATTTTCTTGAGATAAGTTCAAAGTTGAGCTTAACTTTGTCTAGAAATAAGTAAATGTCTTTCTTTAATTTGAACACTTTGCTGATCACAGCACTTAGTCTCAGAGAGTGAGGGAGGAGGTTACTCTTAGTGCTGATGCCCCATGACAGTCATCAAAATGCAGTTAATATGCAGAAGGATCCATAGGAGAACTCAGAGCAAACGTCAAACGTCACAAAAAGGTTCTAAAATATGATTTGATGTCGTTCTCAACATAGAATCGCCTCAAGTTCCGTTCCATTTTCTCTCTCTATGTGTGTGTGTGTGCGTTGTGGCACAACAATGTTGCACCATTCATGGGGAGCTAGTTGAATGGCAGGAGGGAGGGGAAGAGGGAGAAGGAGTCAGCTTACGTAGAGAGGGTACAAGTCAAGACCCCGTCGAAAAGGCGGCGCTGAGTTGGTGAGTGAGTGTTAAAGCCAAATAATTTTAACTGCAGTTCAACGTTGTCTCTTTTTTTTTTTTTCTGTTTTAGCCGAAAATATGATTTAACTAAATTATTACCTGGAGCACACCTTAAAGTAATACAAAGCCAAGCAACAACAACAACAATAAAGGAAACGCTTAATTTTGCATTGTCTTTTGGGGCCAGAAAAAAAGCTAAAAAAAAAAGGAGGCAAAGTCTTAAAAAATGAATGCATGGGGCGCTTCATGGATGCACCTTAAGCTAACTGAGGGACACAGAGTAGGGCAGAGTCACCACAACATACACTCAGATACACACACATATACAAACATATACTGGCAGTCATCATCATAGTTGGAGCTTTGGTTGAAGCTGCTCGTGGGTGGGTATCATACATTTGAGTAGAACGCCTCTATTCGACGTGCCTCATGAGTGGTGATTGGGGAAGAGGGAGAAGGGAGTATGCAGCAGTAGGGGTAGGGGTAGGATAGAGGGCGAGGGCGAGGTGGGGCACCGCTGGCTGGGTCGTCGCTGGGTCTTGGAGCGAACGCATCACCATCACAATGTGCCATCAATAAGTGGTAACAGCGTGTGTTGTTGTTGTTGTTGTTGTTGCTGTTTTGAGCCAAGTTCGTTCGTGAGCGAACGTCCATCAATGTGGGCAATGTTGTTGTTGTTGTTGTCGTTTGCGACGACGATCATAACTTGAAGTTCAATCGCAATGCCGCGGGCCATTTGCCGAGCCTTAGTGCCAAAGCCAAAGCCCAAAAGCAGCCACAGTCGGAGCCACATTCAAAGCCACATTCAGAGCCACATCGACAGCACGGCAATGGTTGTGGATGCGGCCCATGAGAGGTACGAGAGAATCAATCGCCCACGTTTATGAATTGCTGCGGCGCCGCTTCAGTCCAAGCTTGCAACTTGTAGACGTTGCCAAGTTGCCAGTTGCCAGTTGCCAAGTTGCCCGATGCCGCCGCCACCAGCAACGTGCAACATTTTAGCCAACGTCTGCCTCGCAACCACAAAACGTCGCCACTTGCGCCTCATAAAATCAAAAAAATATAAAAAAAAATTAAAAGAAATGTAAAAAAACAGAAAAAAAACTCAGCCAAAAACTAAAACCAAAAAAATAAGGGCTAGGCACACGCGCCGCCTGAAACTGAAACTGTGGTAAAGAGTTCAGTCAGAGGTTTTTCCAGCAACGTTGCCGTTGCCGTTGCCGTTTTGTGGCAAGCTCATGGGTTAAGCCCATGCCCATGCCCATGCCCCATGCCACATTTGCCCTGCGCCACCTACGCCGTTTGCCCCTTTCCCAGCCCATGCCCCTGCCCCCGCTCCACCACATTCCCTTGCCAGGTTTAGGCCACGTTAAAGCACAGCATCGTCCATTTGGCGGCGTCTTCGTTGCATGCGACAAATATTTCAACACAGTCTTCGACGATTCTAATAGACCGATTTGTCAGGGATCAGATTACATGCCTGCCAACGCCCACATCCGGTTGAGTTCTTGGACACAGTTCTTTCCACAGCAACTAAGACTGAGGGCAAACTCCCAATGAATGGCTCTAAAAATGCTGAATGAATGCTGAGGTCGAACATCGAGCTGAGATCACTGAATAAACATATTTAAAAAGTTCATTTTCGGGAACTAAAACAGATCCAACTCATTGAAACAAGTGTAGAGCTTTTCAAAGAAAAGAAAAGTTCTAAACTATCAAAAAAAAAAATTATTTTTCACACCTTTTTCTTAAATTTATCAAATTTTTTTTTTTTTTTTTTAAAGAACATATTATTTTTGCGAATCTGTAATCTTTATTTAATATTTATATTTTTCCAAACTTTTATAATTACACATATAAAAATATTTTTGCTATTTTAGTTTTGATTTTTTAGATCTTTTGACTATTTATTCTTTTAAATTTGGTCTTTTAAAATACATTATTTTGTTTATTATATTTAATATCTTAAAGTTTCAGTTTATTTTTAACTCCATTTGTGTTCCCCTTTATTTTATATTTTTTAATTTATCCATTATCTATTTCATGGATTTTTTATAGTTTTTCGAGAAATTTTCTTTAATTTCAGCACAGGTTGTATCCAATCCATTTGGCATATCAGACTACTGAAGTTTTTCGATATCGGAATCTGAGCCAAGTCTCCTTTAAACTGTTGCATCGCTATGCGCCCCGTGGACAGTGCCACTTGCCACAATTCGAAGCTTGTCGCTCTGTTGCATGCCTCTTTGTTTATGGTTAATCTTTATCAATTTAAAGAAATATCTTTGTTTCGACATTTGCACATAAACAGCGTTAAACTTTGATTTCACAGTGTCTCCCCCCGCCAACTCTTTTCAGCTCGGGAAAAAGGGGAAGAACACGCCACAGTGGCGTCTGCAACGGAAGCAAAACCACAGGGGGTGGGCGTGGCGTGGCTGGTCGACTTGAATGCGACTTGAATTCGGATTCAGATTCATATTCGGCGCCCGGACAGGGACACCTTTTTATTCCGACTGACGACAAGAAGCAGCGAAAAGCACAATTTTAATGAGAATATATTTTTTGAGGCAGGCAAATGACAGGCCAAGGGCCCCGAAAAAACCAAAAAAAAACTAAAAATAAAAGACTTGGACACACCACATTGTTCGGCAGCTGAAATAATATTCCGTGAATTATGAAATGTAGGAGGGAATCCTTAACGAAGGCCCCGCCGAAGAAAATGTCGTTCACACAGCGTGAAATAAAAGTTTCTGCAGCTGGGAATCTCAACTCAGAACTGAGAACTGAGAGCTGAGAGCAGAGAATTCCCCCCTGCTGTTCCATGATGACTACTACCAGGCAAACTACGACTACTACTCGTACTACTACTGTGTCCAAGTGACCAGTCCCCAACCCAGCTTTATTATATGGTCATCAATAAAAATAAATCAAAGGCGCATTTTTAGAAAACCAAACGAAAAACTTAAAGGTCATAACAATTTTATCTTACGATCTATAGAGTCGAAAAATGAAAGAATTCAGATGGCGAGTATATGGAAATTAAAGCCCGACAGACAACCACTTGGATCGGGATGTGGATGCGGATAAGTCTGAAGATGAGGCTTGTTATCCTTGGCGCATTTGCAAAAACAAACATTCATTCACATATGCCAAACATCGCTACCGGATTAAGGTATGAATATAATGCCAACTGTGACAGTGACTGAGACTCATCTCAGACTTGGGCTTGGACTTGGAATTGGGATTGGAATTGGACTCACACACCACTTGGCACCACTCTCGGGTGTCTTGTTAACATATCAACATCATGTCGCACTCGCACAACAACTGCCCACAGTTTGTGAGTTTTTGTGAGTTTTGGCTTTGACTTTGGGTATCTGCTTCCACACTCCACTCCACACTCCTATCGCCCCTCGTCTTGTCTCGGACACGTCGCCTTTTTTACGATTATTATTATTCTCTGGTTTTTTTTTACCGCTGTGGCATTTTAACGCCATCCAGAATCCACAAGGCGCCTGACTGTTTACTTTTCGGCATTATGGGGCCTGCAGCTAATTGGGAATTATTTTTATGCATGAATTGTGTGAAGAAATTGGTAATCATTTGTTCAAGTCCAGACAAAAACAGTCCGAACCGTTGAGCTGTTCTGGGGACTGTTCTTTTTTCTCTTTTCAGTTTACTCTCTTGCCGCCTGCTGCTGGGTTAATGCCTTTGAAATGATCATATTCATTGTAAATTAGCAACAGCTGCTCATTTTTGGTAAGAAAGAGAACAATCTGAAGATTAGACAAAATCTTAAAAAATGTCTAGTATTTATTTTTGTAAATTTACAACATATAAGGTAGGTTTCAACTTAAAGAAAAGCAAATACCTTAAGTCCCAATGTCTCTGTGATGATCTATATAAGACTTTTGCCATCTCTTACCCTTTCCAAGCCTTCTTAAGAAAATGCTCAACTTGATGAATGAAGAAAACAAATGAGCTGAAGTTAGTCAGACGTCACGACATATAGATCCATAAGATCGAAGCGTAAGTCATACCCTTGAAAGACTTAATCATTAGCCAATATCCGCTTCCGCGATCTTTAACCGCAATTCTCACACATGGAGGACGCATTGTATAATGAATGTTAAAAGCAAACCACAAGAAAATCACCGGAACTACGATCTATTCGAATTTCAATAAGCTTGCTGACATTGTTGTAAAGTACAAATTGATATTTCGCATTAACGCGCAGAGTGAGAAAAAGAGTCCCAAACAAATGAAATGACAATGAAAACGGCGACAAAGTCGAATGAGGGAACTGAAACTGGAACTGGGATCAGGGCTGTGCGTGGGATTGTTGCACCATGTGGCACGCTGGGAAGCTGAGATGCCGAGCTGCTGAGAAGCTGGGAAACTCGATTGCATTGACATCAAGGCATCAAGACAAATCGTCTTGCATTCAAAACCAAAAAGCAAAGCAAAGCAAAGCAAAGCAAATGGCAAACAAAGCAAAGCTTCATCAGCTGACAAATGAGATGGCTCAGACAATGTGTTGACACGCTTTTGGCTCAACAACAGTCGCCCCAATCTCAGTCTCAGTCTCACAGGAGATGCGACGCGTATCTTACGGATACACAGATACCAATTTGTCAGCAGAACAAATAGCGCGCGTACGTGAGAGCGTCAAGCGCGTACGTGAATTGGGTGACACCAAGCGACTAGAGATGGCAGCGTGACACGAAACCCAAGCAATTAATCAACACTGTTGGGCACTACAAATCATACATAATACAATCGATCATTGATAACAGAAAATTATACTCACACCTTCTTAATTTTAAGACGATCCTGATATATATGTTTAAATTTATATAGATTAACAATTTAATATTTCTATATACTATTTTATTATTGACGCATATTTTAGACGAATATTAGTAGTTGAAAGCAATATTTTTTATAAGTCTATTTAGTATTACTTAGTTTGTATGTTTACTTTCTTCTAGTTTGTATTAAAGCTTTGGGAAGTTATGTGATTATCTGTGCTATGCTATATTTCGGCCTCTTTCAATTCTTCTCTCATTTCCGTTTCCTGCTTTTCGAACTCTTCTATGCGTTTCTCAACAACATCCACATCCAACCATAAGATGGAAGCCTCATGCCATCTTGGCGGTGGATCGGCATTAATCTGATCCATAAGTTTCTTGAGACGCATACGATCCCTGTCTACGGATAGTCTACGTCTTTTATGCATAATGGCTTTCAGGGATCCCATCTGAGTTGACCGAGTTTCTGGCCCGAGGCGATTGACGCCAACCTTTTGAGTCTGAGTTGCCTTATTCCTAGTGTTAAGTTTATCCAACTCGGCGGAGAGAGGTTCCACCTTTTCGTCTGGCCATTTCTTCTGCTGAACTAACGTTGTCTTGGGCCTTGAAAATTTCTTAGATTGCTGCACAGTATCTAGCGAATTTATTTTGATTGCCTCCGTTTGGGTGGAAACCGTGCACATCTCTGGAATCTTTACCTTCTTGGCTATGACTCTAAAGCGATTTGGCACAGAAGCTTGTTTATGAGCCTGACGTTTGACAGGAGCCATGGCGATTGAGTTGTACTTAAATATTCACAGACTTTCTGCTAAGTATATTAATTATTTTCTTTTAGTTACTTTTTTTATAAGGCACAAAAGTGAAATAAATGTTTTAATATATATAAAATATTAGCAACATTTGTCAAGCCTACTAGAAAATTACAGCTCTTCAGTTCTTGATGTGTAGCTTAAGAAAGTCAAAGAGCCTACTTTTTAAGATAATGTTGGACTAATTACTACTTAACTGGAAAACATAAAAATATCCAATGATGCTATCACCAATTCACCAAAAAATGATTCTCAAGATTTCTCACTCTTCCTTCTCTCGTGTAAAATAGCAGAAAAATTTGTTTCGTAATTTCATAATATTTTTTATTATGTTAATTAATTAATTTGTATTAAATTATGTTATCATAATATTTTTTCCCAAGTCATGTTCGTGATTATTTTACGATAGTAAAGACGATTCTCACTCGTCTCTATGTAAAACAAAGTTGTACTGCCCATGATGATAATGAGCTCCCCTAAATGATGATCATGATGATAATAATGGGCATGAGTGGCTGCTGCTGCCGAGCTGCTGTTGTTATCAATTTATCGATCGTAGCTGCTTCTCTCACATTTGTCTAGCTGCAATCGAGGCTCGAGCTGATGCGACACATCGCTTCGATTTCAATCTTGATCTTGATATACAGTTCGGCGCCTCTTTGATGGCACTGCTAACAAATTCCTTTCTGGCCAATGAGATCTACACGACACCGGCCTAAAGCCATACCGTACTATACACCACACCACACCACGACCTCAATGTGCGCTGAATTGTGTAAACAAGCTGACTCCAAACATACCCAACATCATCAATTTCCAGCATGGTCCGAAGACTCTGTGTCTCTCTCTCTTATTGGAAATTATCATAGCAGAGCATCTGAGTTATGCCCTATGCCAACGTCGCGTCGTCTTCCACATTCACATCCACATCCACATCGTCGTCGTCTTCTTCGTTGTTGTCCTGCCGATAATCAGACGCGCTTGGTGGCTCCTGGCCAGCTTTTGGGCCAAGAGTTCCATTCCCCGCGGCGGCAACGCAGTTGGAATATTTCAAGCGAAAATCGCCCGGATTCGAATCGCGGTATCGATTGACGACAATGACGACGACGACGACGACGATGTTGGAGGACGAGGACGTTATGCTCTCTGGGTGCAAAAAAAAATAAATAAAAATAAAAATAAAGAAAAAAATATCTTTGCTGCGGCCTTTCAACAAATTGACTCGACGATAATTGAAACTGACATGTGACTAATCTGCACAGAGTTTCAGTGCTGCGACTGCTCCATCTGAGCACTGAGCATTATTCAAACTGGTCTCTGTCCCCTCTCCCCACCCCTCCTCCCTCTGTCGCCCTCTGTCACCGCCCAGCCTCCCGCCGCCCCCTTGCCTTGGGTGACAATCGGGCACTGTACTTTGCGCCATAAATTTGGACTGTTTCTCAAGTGGCCGACCGGCTACTTTGTTGTACATACATGAATATATATTACATGGGGAGTATGTACACAGAAAAAAAAATGCCATTCTAAAATCAAGTTTAAAATTCTTGATTCAAGCCTGCATTTTTTAAGTATGTTTTCAGGATTAATCTGAATCATCAAGCCTGTATCGGGATTGAAATGGGAAAATAAGCCCAAATTACTTAATTCTCTCTCGGCCTCTCTCATATCAACTGGTCCGATGGCTCAGTGGTTAGAGTCGCCGACCTGTTTGAAAAAAACATGGGTTCGATTCCACAAGTCAATTGCAGTCACAAGCATTCCCTTCCTTAAAAAAAAATGTTTAAAAAAAAACAATGAATAAAAAATGTTAAAAAAAAAAAAAATTAAAAAAAGAAAATTTAAGAAAAAAATTAAAAAAAAGTTTAAAAATTTAAAAACCATAAAAAAAGAATAAAGAAAAGATTTGAATAAAAAAAAACGACCAGAATAAAAAAAAAGTTTAAAAAAATTTTTTTTTTTTTGGTTTGTTTTAAGAATTTTTAGGATTGAATTCGGGATTGAAAAAATCAAGTATTTCATACTTGGTTTAAGTAAATCCGAGATTACCCCACTTTTGACATCGTTTCGGATTGAATCCGGGCTAAATATCCCGGATTTTTTTTTCTGTGTATGTATGTATGTACATATTGGGTTGCCTAACATGCGGGTCTGCGAGTCTGCCACTCTCAAATCGCCCCCTCTCTCTCATTCTCTCTGCCTTCTTCTCGGTTTCGATCTCTGCCTCTGTGTGGGTGGCTCAAGCGGCGTTATAGAAAATATTTTACTTTTGATTATTATTTATGCGACATGATGAAGCCCACCGATCGATGGCAATGCGTGCGTGCCCACAAATATATTGTGACAACAACAACCGATCAAAAACAACAACAACAACTACAACACGCGCACAATCTATGCCAAATGATAGAGTCATGATTACGTATAAATTCAAGATATGTGGGTGGGCTACCCAGAGAAAGTGTGAGTTAGACATCAGAGAAACGAAGAGAGAGAGAGAGAGAGAGAGAGAGAGAGAGAGCGAAAGAAGGAAATGGAGAGAAAGAGGAGAAATCTATATAATGTAAATATAAAATTTTCCAAGTCTCCAATTAATTTTCATAGTCAAAGACGATCTTAACATGGGTAAACTAAATTTGTGCTTTTTAAATACATTTAAACACATTTTGCGTTCATTAAGTATTTATAGAATTCCATACACAGAAGAATTGTTTGCGAAATTATAATGCAAAATCAAATAAGCGTTCAAAAAATTATGGAAAAATCATTTTTTTCAAAATCGGATAAGTTTTAATGAAGTTATAAAATTTAAAAAATTGTCGACAAATTTTAAAGTGAATGTAACTAAACAGATTATTATACAAGTAAAAGCCGACTCAAAATCTTTTGAAAATATATAATATTCGGAATATCCCACTCTATAGACCTTGGTAGCATAAACCATGTCTGGCCAGCCCCAACACATTCCATATTATCGGCTTATCGGACAGAACATAAAATGCGTCATTTAAAGCCAGAAATTCCGTAAAGCAATTGCGATAGCCAAAAAGCATAATAAAACAATGCGAAAATAATAAAAAAGAAAAGTGAATTAAAAAATAATAATTCCAGTAGTTTCAGCCGATAAACCGATAACGAGAACAGAGAAATTTAGATTTGATGTGGGGCAAATTTATGGCCCCGCCCACATGCCACGATTCACGATCCACAATTTATAATTCATGTACCCCCAAAAAGGCGATAAGACTGTGCGAGTATCTAATCGATATCGAGTGGCAATCGATAACACACGTCACACACCTGGCACACTTCGAGACGTCGCGTCGATTGACTTGACTTGGACAATCTCTGACCGATAATGGGAGCCTAATTAGCAACGTCTAATTGCAACTCGCATAGTCGAGGAACCACAAAAGGGGAAAAGGGATGGCTGGAAGGGAGGGAGCAAGAAGCCAGCAGTTTAATTTTTTTTTATTTTTTTATATAATTTTTTTTCCTTTTTTTTCTTTTTTTATGCCTTTTGATAGCATCGAGCGCCATAAATTCAAAACACGCTGCTTGGAGACAAATTTTCAAAATACTTTTACTTGTTGTTGTATTTTTTTTGTATTTTTTGGCAAAGGAACGCCACCATAAAGATAAACTCTAACATGCTTTATACATCATTAAACATTCCTGCACAGCCGCCAGGCTGTTTTTATTGGTTTCCCCTCCCCCTGAGTTGAACTGAGATGGCAACATTCTCATACGGAGAAGCTCCAACTGCAGTTGAAAAGAGATAGATAATGTTGTTCGGCTATGGGACGCGAGCTTTCGGTGATTTATATTTGACAGGGTTGCGGCATTTGATTCTGGTTCGGGTTCTCTTGGGCTCCTGGAAGGGGGTTTCGGGGAGGCTTTCGTGCTCATACGTTACTTTTTATATGCACCCACTTTTATCGTTAAAGTGGCGTGCCAAAGCTACACGAGACTCGATAAATGTCACTGATATTTAATTAAGTCTGGTCTGGTCCCGCATATGGGAACAGCGCTCATTTAAATGATATAGCCGGCGGGCTAGTACCCGTACTTTAAGGATTCAAAGGGTATATTCGAGCACAATTTGTAGCTTAATTAGGATGTCTATTTACACCATTGTGGTTGAGAAACTTAAGACTTTATTGGAAAAAACCATAGTATACAAAGCTGAGTAGGTTTTTGAGCGGATTGAGGCTTTTATCATGCTTGACCTCTAAATAAAGTAAAATAATTTTTTATTACAATTTACTGTGCTAAATTCTGTAAATGATCTTTGTTCATAAACAAACTTCAGTGAGTTGCAGATTTTTTCATAAAAATACCTGAAATCAAATTATTATCACATTATGGTATGGTAATGGTATAAGATAGTCCGGTCGATAGTTAAATCATACACATAGATATGTATTTAGTATATGTATAACTATGTTTCCACGCTTTGACAGACAATGTGCAATCGTAAAAATGAACACAACATGTATTTTACTACATTTTTGGCCTTTCGGGGCTGATTCGGCCCGCCAGAGGGCGCCCGACTGAACTCCATCAATTGGCAATCATTTGGCAAATATACTAAAAAGGTGGAGGGTCGCATTCCAAGGGGTGACTCAACGCCCATAAACCGAGTAATTTACAACATGTTGCAAAAGCAGCATTCACCAATGACCAGAGTTGAGAGAGAAAAAGAAGAAGAGTATCTGAAAAATCAGAGCTACCGCTGCACGCGCCATAAATATGTGTTAAGTAGGGGACGGCACATAACTTATATCGAAAACTTGTGTTCATAACAATTTAATTTTGCTTTTGTTTCAACACGGCTCAAAACGAGGCTACAACTGATCGAGGCTTATCCCCAAAAAAATAAAACAATGAAATAAAAAAAGTAAAAGATTGTCGCGTGTCCAAGACAAGGCGACTGACTTGCAGATCGAACAACGACGACAACAACGACGACAACGACAACAACGGCAACAACGACGTGGACGAAGTCGACAACATGGAGGACAGACAAGCGTCTCAGACAAGAGCACTGCTAATGGGAATACTATGTAAACGGATGTTTTAATGTCCAAAAAGTAAACTGCGAAACTTAAACACAAACACAAACTTAAAAATTGCTCCACACACGGTTCGCGACTCGAAGCGATCCAATCCGATCCGAAGCGATTCGATCGATCGGCCAACAACAAGAAAGTGTACATTATAAACACCTACGAGAATGTTTGTTGTACTGATCATGTTGTTGTTGCTGTTGTTTTTGTGGTTAGCTATACAAGTTCCCACTGAAAATGCGTACAAATTGCCCTGGAAAGTGGTGACAAGACGATCTTGCAGCTGTGAAACGATCAGCAGATGAGAAAAATGAAACAAAGTAAATGGATGAATGAAGTTTCAGTCTGAAATCATACACAAAGTGATCGTAGTGATCGATATATGAGCTACAATGTCAACACAGCGCTACATTTATCGCTAAGTTTATTAAAAAGTTTAAGAAGAAACCCAAGGGAGAACTTTATACTTGGTTTTGTTATGGACTCTCAAATTTATTTTTTAGAGATAATTCAATTAACTTTTTATAATTTTTAAGCTCCGAGAAAAAAAATTTTTTGAAATTCTTCTTATCGAACTAACTATTTGAACCAGAGGTTTAAGAGGTTTATCATCTAGAAGGATACCATTTTAATCCTCCTCAACACTAACTAATCACTTAAAAAATCTGTTAATCGAATTTGAAAAAAACTCAATCTTACCATCAAAAAATTGTAATATTTTAAGAATCTGACAATTTTAAAATCAAAAGTTTGACATTTTTATCAGTGTATCTTTCGTTTTTGCTGTGTGTAGCGCATAACCCAATCAGGCTGGTCACCTTCATCACCATTAAAGACAACAGGGGCAGCAAAATGTCGTCCTACAAATTAACAAAAATTCCAACAATTTTCTGCCTGTTCCATTCGACATGCCTCCTTAACCTTTTCGCAAAAATGTGTGTGTGTGTGTGTGTGTGTGTGTGTTTTCTGCCATATTGATTCAATCATTTTGGGCTGCTATCAAGCATACGCTATCTGTCCCTTCCTCCCTTCCTCTCTCGCTCATACGCATGTTGCCTTCCCTGTCGCACGCCCTGTGTACAAATCTTTACAGTTGAGCTGCTTTCGGCTAGAGCAACTTCTGCATGAGCTGCTGTTGAGCAACTGCAAACTACATTGCATCCTTTCTCTTTATTAGTCTTGCGCTCTTTTCTGACTTGCATCAATTACTGTGCTCGCTTAAACTGCAGCCTAATACGCAATCCACACACCAACGAAGAGAGCAAACGAAACGAGCAGCCGATCCGAAGCAAAGCCGAAGCGAAGCTGAACAGGGAAGCAAAGCTGCGCTGCATACATACACGTATGTATGCGTATGGAAGTTGGATGTCGGAAGGGGGAGGTGGATTGTGTGGGGATTGTGTGTGGATTGTTGTCTGGGCCCGCGCCCATTCATGTCATCAAGCGTGGTAAAACATGCAACGTGCCATTAGCCCGACGGACAGACGAAGGACAGTGGGACAGACGGACAGTGCGACAGAGTGACCAACTGAACGGCTGGCAAAATCGAATTCCTTGTTAGATGCATTCCGACAAGTTGTTTCCTGACACCTCTGGAAAATACACTCATAAGCGAGAGCTCTGCCTCGTTTCTAGGTGTTGCCAGCGACTTTACGACAACGACAACAAACTGAATGTGGACATCGATGTGGATGTGGATGTGAATGTGCTTGTGCTTGTGGATAACGTTGTGGATGTGGACGAGAAGCTGGCGATAGCTTGACAAGAGTTTATGAAACGAGCCACAGCCGCTGGCTTTTTATATGGGCGATTCGAGTTGACAAGCTGTAGTGGAAGAGTGAGAGAGCGAAGAGGGTGAACGAAGAGAGTGAACGAAGAGAGGGGAGAGACTGCTGGCCGGTTAGTGAATCATTATACGATGGGGCTACTCTTCTGGTTGTTGCTGTTGTTCTGGTCTCGCTTGTGGTTGTCGCCAGTCTGTTGAATTAATTATGAAACTTAAGCGCAACAGCTGAGGTTTTGCAATTTATTTTAATCGCACATTGCTAGGCACATTTATAATCGATTAGGTCTGGGCGCCTGAGCATATGCAACAAAGAAATACCCTCTCTCTTTCTGTCTCTCTCTGTCTCTGTCTCTATCTCCGTGGGGGTCTACCCACAAATGTGTGTCAATTGGCATCGTCAACTCTTTATGCTAATTTCAGTCTCAAGACAGCTGGCGAGTTAGTCAGAGTTTTTTTGATCGCATTTTAATTGCGTCCCTTCGGGGGGGAATTACTCATATTATACTTATTATCAGATCAGCCGACGGACAACAGCTACCGACTGTTAAGAACTGAAAATGAGGCCGCCTAATTAGTCATTGATTTGTCCATTCAAATTTGATAATTCCCATGACTAATCGAAGTCAAATTTAAATATGGGTCACAATGAACTGATCATATCATGAATATACATAGATCGTATTAGATAAACAGAGTAAAAGCATTTCCAACTTCCTTTATGATTTAGATAGTAAAATATGAGTTAGCTTTGGATAAGCGCTATTTAATCTAGATAAAAATGTGATACTACAAAAGCTCATTAGACCAGAGCACCACATGCAATTGATTAATAAACGATAATTAATTTAGTGATAAAACTGATAGGACACCATTTTATTTTGATTTGCATTGATTAAAATGCAATATTTTGTTTAATAATAAAGAAAATTAATGTTGTAAAAATACATCGAAAACTTTATAGCTCATTTTATTCAGAAGCGATTTTCAAGTTCTATAATTTAATAAATTTATTTTCAATATATTGACAACTTGATTTTTCCTTGCTATTTTAACAATTCGATTTAAAAGTTGATAATTATTTTGGATTTACATCATTATTAAATTTGCAAGGAATTCCCATTTGAATTTTGAACCCATTTAAAATCAAGTGAAATATTTACTTGACTTATTGCTGACAATCAATTATTTTTCACTTATGATCAAGATCTCACTAACTGTGTAGAGAGCAATGGGAATATTGTGAGGCTCCCAGCCATCAGCCAGACTGGGGATAGACAGCAGACAATTTGAACAATTCCCAGCTCGCTTCTAATTAATAATAGAGCAGACCAAATGCGATAACACTTGCCACCGCGCATAGCACAACAACTGTTGCTTGTTGTTGTTGTTGTTCTCGCTCTTGTTGTTGTTGATCAGACACACACGCACACACACTCGCATTTAATCATAACTTTGTTGTGTGGCACTGTTTTGTGTGTCCGATTCCCAGAAATCAATCAGACAACAGGCGGCGACGCTTTCGGTAGCTTAGCAAACGGTTACGGTTACGGTTACCGCTCCTCCTACCCCCTAACTGACCCCTACCCCCATTCCTTGCTTGCTGGCCATCATAAGTTGTCTGGCCTTTTCAGGGGCGCTGCCTGAATAAACGCATAAATCCAAAAGCCACAAATTGTAACATTGGCTGTAATAAATGCCGCGATCCGCCCACCATTTGTGCCACAGCAGAAGCGGCAGCAGACGACGCTAATCGACGACGGAGAGAAGAGCCCTCTACAGCAGACCTCTCTTCTGGAATTTCGACAGTTGTTTTTTCATTTTCATTTTTATATTTTTTTTAGCCCTGAGCCTTTGAAAATTCACACGGGCCTAAACACAAAATAAACAAAATGTTGTAGCAGGATCGCTGGCCAGACTCCAATATTGTCTTAATGTGCCCCTACCCCTGCTGCCGCTGCCGCTGCCGCTGCCGCTGCCCCACCCCCAACTCACTTTGTTGCCCCGTTGCCCCAATTAGCTCGATTTGCTTCTGATACGCGCCTCGTAGACGAACAAAATGTTGAAGGTGGAGTTGAAGTCGCAGTCGCAGTCGAAGTCGAAGTTGGTAGACAGCGTTTTGACCCTGGCCAACAGGGTTCAGTGTACACACATGCTACACACATACCATAGGTATATACATATATTTCTCGACCTTTTGACAATTTAATAATAGGCTGACCAAATGATGGACTCCAAGCTGAAAAAAAAAACACAGCGCCCACCACATTTCGTAGAAATGAACCGTTTTCGTTTTCATCTTCGAAGTCAAGTCAAGACGAATCTTTCAACTGAGTTTCTTCTGGTAGCATCGTCAGTTCTCGATGGGCGTTAAAATTGGGCTGATCACGTTCCAGCACAACGTTCACTTAGGTAGCCGTTTATCAGCATCGTAATCCGAGTTTCCAATCCCACAGTTTCGGTATCTGTTTCAGTTTTCTGACTCGTCATCGTCGCATATTTCTTTTCTTAGAGACACACTGTCCCTCCCTCTCCCTCTTCCACACCCTCTCTCTCTCTCGCTTTCTCTCCCCGTTTATGTTGTTTCTTTGATTCTTATGTTGGCCTTTGATAAACGCTGCTAAATTGTGGCAAATTAAATTATTAAACCACATTTTGCGTTCGCCTTTTTGGAACGCAAATTGTTGCAAATTATCTTTGGCCTTGTCCAGATTTGGTAATGCTCTACGCCGTGTTCTGCCTTCCAGTTCCCTCACATCTCCCTAGTTGTTGCAAAATGGACGCTTGAGAAATTTTGTAGCAATAAAATTGATGACATATATTTGCAAAAAAAAAAGATCATCATTAAATTTTAATGCAAGAGTCAGTTTTGATAAATGAAAGTCTAGGAAGATAATGAAATTTATCGATATTTAAGATCAATTTCTAATTGTAAACTGGTATTAATCGTTTCAAAATATAAGCTTCGGAATCTGTCTGTAAATTCGTCCAAAATCAACTGATGAATCTAGCTTGCAATTTAATTCTTATCGTTGCTGCAAATTTATAAATCTGAAAATATGTCAAACTTACACATTGGGTATTTTTTTTAGGATTTTCCAAAATAAAATATATTTTTATTGAAAGTTAGATTGATTTACAGCTCATTATAACTCGTTCAATTGTAACACAAAGTATAGAAACTTAGTTCAGTTCTGATTCATAACAACCGAATTACTCATAGAAAGCAGTAATCATGATCCTCCGCATGAATCAACGTCTCACGCAGTTCTGAGAACTGAATTTTCCGCTGACAACTTGCATACAACTTTCCACATGATTTCCAGAGTCATCAACTCAACTCACTTTCGCCGCATTCCTCGGACATACTTTGGCCAGTTAAGTGAGTGATTCAGTTAGCCTTCGAAAATGCCAAAAAGAAACCAGTTAGCGTTGTGTCAAACCTTTCAAACCCCCCCTCCAACTCTTTCCCTCTGAAGCACCTCTCATGACTGACAAATTTGCTGACAAATTCAAGGCAGCCAGATCAACAAAATTGCCAGCCATCAATCAAACCATTAAAAAGAATGCACCGCAATATGAGTCAAAAAAGTAAGAGAGAATAAAGATCGCCACCTACAAGCGAGTGAAAGAAAGAGAGGGAGAGGGAGGGGAAGGAGGGATTCTGTTGACTGTCGTCTGGGCAAAATTATCAGCAAACATGTTGATTGTTATGGATCGGCGCTGTTGATTAAAACGACAGAGTCGGGTTCGGGTTCTGGATCGGGGATCAGGAATCGGGAATCGGGAATCAAGAAATCTCTGACATCGGATATTCATGGTCTGGGTGGCCATCAAAGCGACACTATGTCGCCTGTCAAAATTCTTAATCAAATACGCGGCGGAATGTCATCATTATGCAAAGAGCCTCTGGGCTCAGCCTCTGGTTCCTCAGTCCCAGTTCCACAACTGGAGAAAAACATGCAAGACTTGCCGCCCCAGACATTTTACAATTTACACTGTGACAGTAGGGGCACCAACCAGGGGGAGAGGGGAAAGGCGTGCCTCATAGCTAAAGTCTCTCTCTGTGTGCCTGCTGGCCAACGTTGACAGACGGCCAACAACATTTGCGCCACATTTGCTTCACACGAGGCCGTCGCCAAAGTCCCTCTGACATTTTAATCGCATTTGCTAAAACTCACTGAACAATTCCCCCCAAGACACACACACACAACAGCGGAAAACAAGCGAGGAAATTCACATTGTCACACTACGAATTATAAATACTCTTTTATATTTTTTCACTTATGATTAAGCTTTATTTAAACTAGCTTTGGAAATGGTTTCAGTTCCTTTCTCCTCAATTTTGAATGTTTATATGCTTGTCACCTATTAAGTCAATGAATCAAATCTCTTAGGTTTCGTCTGGAAATCCCATATGAAAACTGAGTTCTTGGAGATACTCATTAAAAGAACTAAAGAATTTATATGTTTAGTTCTTTTAATGAGTAAAAATTTGGCTTAACTTTTATTAATATTCCTTTAATTAATATCCCTTTTGAAACATGATAAAATTTAAGCAACAAAGAGGGAAATCGAAATGCTCGAATATATATATAAGACCTACCGGATCAGTTTATCTCAAATCTATAATTTGGTTTGAAAATCTCAGCAGTTAGTCGAGTTCCTAGAGGTCAGTAAGCCAAATCATCAGTAAACAGTCGAACTACATATCAAATGGATGTGTAAGTGTTCTATGAATATAATACCAAGTCTGTTCTCGATTGTTGCAAGCAACTTGATAAAGTTTAATGATCCTCAGCTGGGGCAAAGGGAATCGGGTAAAACTGACCGCAGCTCCAAACTGTCATTAAAAGGCGCGCACACGCATTTTATGAGGCAGCAGCAGAGGAGGAAGAAAAGCAGAAGAAGATCTGTTGGCCAAGTTGCAATGCTGACTCTTGACACCACTTGGCCCACTGTGACAAAGAGTTGACCATCCCGCCAGTCGAGTCGAGTCGCAAACAAAAAAAGAAAGAACGGAGTCTGATGATAGCTTACTTAGCGATTGCGGACTGTAATGTATGAAGCGGATTTCAGAGACCGCATCGCCTTATTTAGGAGATCGTGATAAAAGTTGGAAGTCGCTTGATTTATGTCAACGCACAGGGCGCATCGTTGAGACCATGCCACATATCCCATATCCCATATATGCCCCCACCCAATTCCCCTTTCCTCACACATTTAAGTGCCAAATTAGGAATAATATTGAAGGCAATTGCCGCAGAGAATAAAACAGAAAAAGAGAGAGAGAGAGAGAGTGAGACAACTGTGTTGTCTCTGTTTATAAGTAGAAAGCCCCCAAGAACTGTCACTCGATGAAGTGAGCTGTCACGTTTGCGGTCTGCTTATGTCAGCTTCGGAGGCTGCCACATCGGAGACGCCTCTAAAGCCCTTTTTTAAATGTGTTGTTATGATCGGGTGGCAGCGATAACTTCTCACTGAAGATCTGCGGCTGGCAAACAAAAAATAACTACAAAGCTAAAGCTGCAGCTGCAGCTGGAGCCGAAGACAGGACCAGGCCAAGACAGTCTACAGTCTCAAAGTCTCAGCCTTGCAACGGGCTCTAGAGTTACGCGGCATTCGCATTCGGTTGTCAGCTTGCGACTTGCAACTTGCGACGATTCGATGCAAATCATTTTACGTGTTGGCGACATTAAGCGCGAAATGACCCCGTTATCCCACTTGTCATCATCACTTCATAAATTAATGCTAACTCGGAAGGCAGATCAGAAGGCAGCCGGACAGTCAGTCGGACTTTCGGCTTAGCTCAGTTTACTTCTTACTGTGCCAGACTTGGACTTACCCAGAGTTGGGTCAGGGACAAATTTGCCCCGCTCGATGATCACACTAGCCAACCTCACTGAGGCCACAGATCATTTACACTTTGATCATAAGTAATCAATACAGATACGTACTAAAATCTAAATGAAATATAATAATAATACAAATTAGAATATAATAATTTCTTAAAATGTTATTTACATTTAATCTGATTTTGGGCGATAAATGGTCATAAATTGCCTCTAAAAATGTTTTATATTCAAATTATAATATAGATTTTATGACCAAAGTAACCACACATAAATTTGAGGTGTAGTTTTATTATAAAATATATTTAGATTTTTCCAAATTTAAAAAGAGGAGTTTCTCACAAAAGAACACACTTTATTTTAAGAATAAAATGAAGGCTTTTTCAATCTATAATATAATATCAAGTATTTTAATATTAATATTAATATTATTTAATATTATTTTAGCATATTTTCTATAATAAATTATAACAACTCTTCAGTTCTACTTAAGAACCTCTTATGATATGTGACTCACTTGCCTTATCTCTAAATATCACAAATAGATCTTAGTATATGCTTTAAAAACCAATAAAAATGCCAGTGGAATTCTTAAGAAAATGCCAGAGTTTTCCGCAAGGTTGCCTAGTGTATCGTACAAAACGTAATATACATTCCAGATACAGACGGAGATCCGTTTGCGATCATGTTGAAATTTGTGATAGCCGCCGTCGAGGACAAATTGGTCCCTTAACTGTTGACCAAGGAGAGGCCAAAGAGTTGGAATTGGAGTGCGAGAGACTTGAAGGGGGGGGACTGAGAGAATCAGAGTTTGGTTTTGGGGACGACAGTTGGTCTGGTCTGAAGCTGGTCTGGAGCTGGTACTCGGGCTTGCTCCGCTTTGCGATTACGATCACTTTTAGATCCAATATATCAGAGGCGCGTTGACGTCGTACATTGGACGACAATTGATATAAGTTGTGGTGAAAAGTTTAGTGGCATTCAACGATTGCTTTGCTAGATTAAAAGCGACAGACACAGCCACAACTACAACCACAACCACAGAGTCGGAGCCAGACCCAAAGCATATTCAACTCAACTGCACTGAACTGAACTGATCGTCTGTTTTGGCCCGTTTCGGTTTTGGCCCACAAATCTTTGGCCAGTCACAATGCCAGCCACAAACACGAGTAACAAAAAAGCAGACAAATCGCCGCACGTTGTACGTGCTTCACTCTGGGAGCTGCCGGCTCTGTCTCTTGTCTCTTCCCACTCCGTCCTCCTCTGTATTCCCTCAATTGGCCTCTTGCCTCTCCCTGAGTCCGTCGACTAACTGTTTGAATATTTGTGGTAGTTGCGCTTTTTTAATTGCAACCCACGGCCGCGACACAGGAGCGGCTCCCAGTCTCCAAACTGAGGGAAGACGGCCAGACGGACAGAGAGACAGACAGACGGACGGACGGACAGTCGCGTCTGTTAACAGTAAAAGTAAAATTATGCGATGCGACGTGATGACAACAAGGTGGAGGAGCATTCCAATCCGTCGTCGTCGCCCAGATGCTATCACTCTACACAACGTTCCAAAGTCTCTCCCTCTCTTCTTCTCCCCCTCTCATTCTCTCTCTGTTTGTCTCTCTTAGCCAGCTGACTTTGCCTTCTGTCCGAAATTACGTATAAATTAAGTAGAATTAATGAGCAAGGCTTTGTGAAGAACGAATACTAAATACCCTTTAACTAAGTTAGTAGAAATAAGTAAAGAATTATATTTTGAACTATTCTTTAATTTAGTTTGATTTAAAAAGTTAAAATGCCGTACAAGAGACTTGTAGCGAATATTTCATACACTGTAGCTGAAAGAAAAGTAAATAAAAGAGCTACACTGATGAAAAAATATACTAAAATAAGATATATAAAAATACACTAATACAAATGTTGTTATTTTTTTTAATTGTGTTTTCGAAGCCTTCTTCAAATTACGATTTCTGTCTTACAACACGATTGTTCATTTGCTCGGAAGATTCTTTCTGAGTTTCCTTAATTCATGCAACATATTTTAGATCAATTCTAAACATCCAAAACTGTAAAATTATATTCAGAATTTTATATTTCTTTATTTAATTTACATTTTAAAAGCATCTTAGCACTTCATTATCATTTAAATATTTTGCAGCTAAGTTTTATTTGAAAGTCTTTAAAATTGTGGTGAAAATTCTATTTTTAAATTAATTTTTAATTATATCATTAAAATGACATTTGGTATATTTGATAAGCAACATATGCAGATGAATAACATGATGGAAAGAAGGAGGACAGAGAGTTAGGAAGGGAAAACATAAATAATTTTGTTTATCTTAAAGCTTTTTCCTATATTTTAAGTTACTTTAAAATATCAGCATACCCACTAGAGGTAGAGTATTGCAAGCGTTTATCAGCAAATGACATCTAATGAGTTAGACGGCAACGCTTCAGGTGTGAGGCAGAGACGGAGACGGAGACGCAAATGGAAACGGAGTCGCACCTTGGGGCGGCCAATTGAAACCTGTTAACCTGTTGCCAAATCTTGTTGACGTCGAGTTGAGATTTATACGAAGGCCGCGAGATGCTTAGAAAGTCGCTAGTGATGAGTCAAAGAAATTTAGAGAGACACAGGGAGAGAGAGAGTGAGAGAGAGAGGTTGATTAAAGTGTCAGCCAAAGCGACGACTAACACAACGCTTATGTTTTGTGGTTGTGCCACCAAATGCTGCATGAATCACATGGCAACTGGAAAAGTCATAAATGAGACACTCTTCAAGGCGGAAGTGAAGATTGCGCTACCGAAGTGTTGAATCAGCGTCAACGAAATCCAACTGCGATGGCCGCAATTGATAAGAGCCAAGTTAAGAGCCGAGCAGGAGGCGAAGATCACAGTGAGTGGGTGGGCAAAAAAGGGGCAGGAACAGACAGCTCGGATTGAGAGCTGAGATTCGGACTTAGACTCAACCTGAGACTGAGAGATTGAGAGCTGCGTCTAAGCCAAAACACAAAAGCCGCGGGTGGCGGCCAAAAACGCAGCACGCAGCAAGAGACTCGGCTTGCCATTTTGGCCAAAAGAATTCTGGTGCGTATGCCTATGTGTGTGTGTGTGAGAGTGTGTGTGTGAGAGTGTGTGTGTGTGAGTGTGTTGATCTCGGCAGAAGTCAAACTGCGCCAGTTGTCGTCCTTTTTTTTTTTTGTTGCGGGTAGGTGGAAACAGTTTAGTTTTAATGCCATAAGCAGCAGCAGGAAGTGGCCAAGTGGCAAGTGGCAAGTGGCGAGCGGGCAGGAGGCAGGAGGAGAGCGCAGCGCGGTTAGCTGGAAAACCACACGTGCCTCCAGAGTGGACCACATGCGGCTGCCACAAACCGACTGCTGTCGCTGCTGCTGCCGCTGCTGCATCCTGCAACACATAACATACTTGCCACAGTAGCCGCTCGAGCATTCGTTTCGCATTTGGAAACGCTTTCATTATCGGCTGCCGACCGGACAGTGGACAGTGGACAGTGTTGCAACACACAACACAGCACCACACAAGTGAACTGGTGGCGCATCCTGCCGCGCAATGTGGCAACATTTAAATGCTGCTGCTGCTTCTTCTTCGCTTCATTTTCGGAATCATTGGAAAATTGGTTGCGGCAATGTTACGGCTTATCAAAACATAGTCAATATTTAATTAACACGAAGCGCAGCGTGTGTTGCATGCCTCAATGATTTATGAATGTGAAAATTCCCCCCCCCCCCTGCCTATCTACCAATTTGTTGAAAATAGGCTCACAGGAAGGTCAAAAAGTTAAGCCGACAAAGGTAATTATTACCCCAGAATTGGGTTTTTGGGGATGAGAATGTGCGTGGGGATGTTTGGAGATGGGGGCTTCTAATGGTGAATAGTGCACTTAATGATGTGTGTTTATGGGGTTAATGCATATAACTGCTCCTAATGATAATAATATATCATAGAAAATACTGCACTGCATGTGCTCCATAAACTACACACATTTATTCTTATTTACTTTTACTCAGACCTATAGGAAAGTCAACCCAACATCTGTTGGAATATTTTCTGAAAAAAATAAAATAAAATCAATTGAGAATAAGGTTTTTTTAGAATATTTTGTATCCTTATTTCTTTTCATTTATCAGAAATCTATCTTTTTTAAGTCATAAGTTTTATTATCCAATCTACATAATTTAATTCACAAGATCTCAAAGATAAATAAATAAAGAGAATAAATAGGAGACAACGACAATTACAGGAAAGACGGCTAGCTAGAAAAATAGAGAAATAACAGAGAGACAAAGGAAGATGCCATTGTAGATATGTATTTCTATTTCTGTATTTCTAGATCTGTACAACAATAAAACAACTTATCATTTTTTCCTTATTTTGATTTTTGTTGCAGTTGTTCTTCCTTTTAAATATCCTTAAGATAAATCTAGAAGTCTCTTCTCACTGATAATAATATACTTACTTAGCCAAAACTGAAGAAGCCCCACACAAAAGGTGAGTTTCAAAATATCACACCAAAATGATTACAAAGTAAAGTTGTCGCAGCACGACCGTCATGTTGCGGCAACATTTTTCAAATGTTGCGGGTGTAAAAGCTCAATGAAAACAATAACGAAACCTTTGTTACATTTGTATAAATATGTTTATTTATTTATTTACTTATTGTTTTGTCTTTACCACACAAAATGCCAAAATAAAAACAAAAAAGTCATCGTAAATATTAAAAACATTAAAATAAAATAGCATTATTATTATTATTATTACTGTTATTATTATTAATTATTTATTTATATATGCATGCAGGCGCCCCCTCAAACCCATTTGTGGGCGTGGTTCGCTGCATGTAATACATATTGCGTATGGTTTTTTTTCGTATGTTTTTTTTTTTTAATTTTATTTAAAGTTTTTTATTTCATTTATAAATAGCAAAACATTTACAATCTTATTGCAGCGTACTAATAAAAACATTTTCGAATGAAATTTTCATCATATCTTTTCCACGTTTCTGTTGCAAATTTACTTTCGTTCATATTTTAATTGGTAAACTTAAACAAAACAATGGATATATCGTCTTTATATAGTTTAATAGTTTTTGTTTTATTTTTTCATTATTATTTATATTATAAAATTTATGTAATACATTTTCAACGTGTTTTTTTGTGATTTTAAAATAAAAATACCTATAATTTATTTTGTTGTTTTTTTCAATATTATTAATAAATTGTAATTAATTGTATTATTAATAAGATATAGCGAGAGGATCGCACAAGTTCCGAGTTATAAGGCAAGAGAATTGCAGCTGTTGATTGACAGATTGATAGATGGATTGAATGATTGATGTTGCTAAGCTCGCAGTGTTGGAAAACGATTGCAAAAGCCGCTTTGCTCTTGGTCCGGGGGAAAGCACAAAAAGCTTGAGCTTAATTGTGCTTTCCATTGACAAAGCTGGCTTTCAATGTGGCTGAGACATGTTGTACATGTTGCATGTTGCACATGTTGTATGTTGTCTGTGGTGGTATGTTGCATGTTGCATTATTTGCTGTTGTAGGCACGCCCACAGGTGTTCATGTGTGAATTTCTGCAAAAATTATTTATAAAATGCGGTTTTTCTTTCTTTTTTTTCTGTTGAATTGTTAAATTGTTGTTGTGGCATCTACTATTTTTGTTGTTGTTGTGATTGTTGCTGGTCGGTGGTGCTGCGCCTGCGCAACATTTGTGATGGGCAAGTGCATGTTTCGATAAACCATTAATTTAAGAGCAATGTGAAGAAGAAGAGAAACAAAAGCACAACAACCAAAAAATGGAAAATAAGCTAATTATCGAATACCGACACCCGATTGCATTCCAATGTCTATCGCTTATCGTTTATCGGTGCTGTTGCATGTTGTTGTGGTTTGTGCATGAAGGTGGGCGGTAGGCGTGCTTTGTTGTTGTTGCGGCCGTTTATCGATAGACATAATGCTATCGATAACACTATATTATGACAGTATTAATATTTAATTCATTTGTGATATTGCGTGCTGTTGTTGTTGTTGTTGTTGCGGTTGCTATTTTGTTGCTGTTGCTGTTGTTGGTGCTGCGGTGCTTAGATTTCTGGTGCTGGTGTCTTTAATATATATTTTATATTGCTGTGTGTTGGTTTTCTTTTTTATTTTATTTTATATATGATTTTTTTAGCTTATCGCCAAACACACTGACTACATCTACAAATAGAAGAGAAAATAGAGAAACAAAATAGTGATGTAGTAGGAGTCGTGTTGTGATAAATAGTTTAAATAATAATATAATCCATCTGATACTTTTAAATAAGTGTGCTTGTGTATGTACATGTGCTTTTATGGAGTGTAAGTGTGTGTACTAATTAGGTGCAAAAGCTTTTTAAATATTTCCAATTTTTTTTTCTTAAGTAAAATATAGTAATTGAATATCATAAAAATAAAGCATTTTAAAGATATCTCAGGATATTAACTCTTTTTAATTAATCTCTCTATAAATCCCTTAAAAATCAGCTTTTATACAAAAAACAATTTTAACATACTAAGTTTTTTCGATAATCACTTGCCTTCAAATTAAATTCTAAAATGTTTATAAGCTTTTTATTCATTAAATTTCCTTAGTATTTTCTGTTAAACTCTTCAGAAAACCCCACGAACCCACTTTTATTTACTTACTATCTTAACCAGTTTACTTTTCTCACTTTTTTTTAATCTATTTATTCATCAAATTTCCCTAGTACAATATTTCATTAACAATTCTCTGAAATCCCTCATAAATATTCGTATGTAGCTAAAGTTAGCTTTATTTGGAAATATGACAGCTAGAAATCCGTTGAAATCGTAAAGTTCCCGGTAAACTTATCAAACTGATTTCTAACCAATGTGCATTGCAACAAAACTTGGTATGTATATTAAACGCTAACTTATCTATAATATTATACAGAAATTTCCCCACTTTATCATACTATACTATACATTATATCGAGTATATCTTAAATAAAACCAACACCAAATTGTTCATGCACTTTTTGTGGGTATTTTAAATTGTGTTTTGTACAAATTTCGAAAAGTTCTTTAGAGGGAGGGAGTTAGTTTAGGGGGGCGTAAAACTCACCTGTGCTGACGCAGATTATCACGTTGCTTGAAGTATTTGCCGCAGACCTCACAGGAATATGTTATCTCTGGCGATTTGTGCGTGCGCTCGTGTATCATCAGATTGTATGGCTTGGTGAAACGCCGCTGGCAATACTTGCAAATGAACTCACACTTTGGACGCATCTTGCGACGGAAATCCGACCGGCAGTCATCGTTGTCGATTCGCATTACAGCAAACATTTTGACAGACGATATATTTTCCCTCTTTTTTTGTTATTTTGTATTTCTTCTTCTTTTTGCCTACGTGCGACAGACGCGCGCGCGCTCAGTGCTCACCACAATCAAGTGGGTGAAGTTGTAGTAATTGTTGTTGTTGTTTTCTGTTGGGTTGTTTCTCTTATTGAGCTTGACGTCGACGTTGGCGTCGGTGTCGGTGTCAGTTCTGTGCCTTGCCGACCACTCTCACGCTCACACTTACGCTCTCGCTTTGCACTCTCTCACTGCGTGTGTGTGTGTGTGTATGTAGTCGATCTCTTGCACTCGGGCGCTGAGTGGGGTTGTTCTTGGTATTGCGAGCGCCTGCGTCTGAGAGTGTGTGTTGGGAGCTTTGCTCAATGCAATGAGCGTAGTGCTTTAACGGTACTCAACGCGTAATCGTTATCTCTATTGCTATTGCAGATAACGAGCACACACACACAAAAGTAAGTATGGGTGAAATGTGGCAACACTGTTTGTTTTCTTTTTCTTCTGATAAATGTTTTTGCTTCTTTTGGTTTTCGTTATTTTTGCTTTTTTTTTGTCAACTATCACACACTCGTTGGCGTTGTTGTGATTTCACCGTTTGCTAGTAGTTTCGTTGTTGTTGTAGGCGTTTTGGGTGGGCCGTCTTTCCAACTGTTGCTGCTGCTGCTGCCGTTGCCTTTTAGTTTATGGCGCACTTTAAGGCAAACACCTAAAATGAGGGAGATAGACAGAGAAAGAGAGACAGTGTCAAAATAAAGTTAGCAACGCCTGCGACATCTTTTATGTGCCAATAAATTTGAGCAAAAATACCACGACAACAACAACAACAAGTTGTCAACTTAAATCACGCAACATGAAATTGAAAATGACTCATTAAAGCCTGAACCGCTGAACCACCGCACCACCGCAACACCGCACCATAACCCGCAACTCGAACTTGGTGTTGACATTTACAAATCACCAACCGCCCAGTTTCAGTTGCTAACCTTCGTTTATAATTTGTCTTAAACGACAACAATTTCGAGTTGACTGAAGTTTCAGCTTTTCAATTCTTTGTTGGCCAGGTTTCTGTATATCGGTTTCACACTGTCACCAACTGCCTTCATTTCTGCTGTCAACTGTACTTCCGCAACACAATTGTTCAATTAGCACCCTCACGACGGACAACACCGAAGCTTTTATGCCCTTAAAGTAGCTAAAGCTCATTAAAGCTCATTTATAAAAAAAAAAATTAAGCTAGAAAAAACCTATCTAAATTTTTGTTAGCAAAAACAAAAGTAAAACAGCTTAAGAAACCCATTAACTAATCAGAGCTTTTTAAAACTCATTTATTAAATAATAAATTTGCAAAATACCTGTCACCATATTAGTTTAGTATAATAGAAGAACTATTCAACTTATCTTATATTTAATAAAAGTTCCTTTAGCTCATTTGTGAGGCCTAAAATCAAATTTTAGTATTGTCGCTAAGATAAGCAAAACCGCGAACCACTTAGCAAACTAAAACACATCCTTTCGACATGATAAAGTAATGCGATCTTAACGATTTCAACTCACAAAAGCATTAACCGACTTAGGATGACTATATACGAAATTTAATGACGCTAGCTGCAGTAAAAGCCGAGTTCACATAGGACACACGGCTATAAAGGGAGACCGAAAGGCGTCACAAATGCAGTCGAAGGGTGTTTATGCCTCTGCCAAAACAGAAAGAGCTGAGTTTAAAGTGAGTCCATACAGAAACCATATTTTAGTCTCTTCATTAAAGTGGCGCTGTAACAAGTTTATTTTTAATTGGCGCCTGCGTCTTGAGCCACAATTTATGCCACATGATTATTGTTTTTGGTTTTGGCCATCCATTCGAATCCACTTGGAGCCACTTGGAATCCTGCTTCGGTAGTTAACAACTGTTATTTTTTATGTAATTTTATTTTTGTCATTTCGGCGCCGCTGGATAACGTTTTTGGCCAGAATATGGAATATTTCTCATGCCAGTCGCTTTCTTAATGTTATGCCATACATTCTTTGGGATCGAAGCAGGCTTTGGAATTGGGATACGGATTCGGATACGGCAAACAAAAGCCTGCGCTGACTGGTAGCGACAACGTCTCTCGGCAAGCCCCGATTTCAATATTTATTTATATGTGTTTTCTTCCAGTGTTTTCTTTTTGATTTTTGTTGCGCCGCGCAGCTGGAGAGTTAAAAACGTTGACAACAAAAGGCAAACGTCACAGCGGGTGCTGCACCAGCCACAGACGCTACGTAGTTATTGTCATTATAACATTAATGCCCACTAAACATATTCAAATTATAACACTGAGTGCAGGTCGCTGATCCAGACTCCAAACTCCAGAGAGACAACGAGAGTCGAAGTTTGAGTTGAAGTTGGAGTCAGAGTCCAACTCCAACTCCATCTCCTCTTCCATGTTAATTTGTGTACACAATGTGGCGTCACATTGGCATTTTAACGCCGTTAATCATGCGACACAGGGCGCCTGCATAAGGTCCATGCTATATGGGGATCTGCTGGATTCGATATGGATTCAATATGTATACCAAACTGCATCTCATCTCGCTCTCTCCCTCTCTTTCTCTGTCTTTAACATGGCCTTTGGTAATGCTTTTGGACATGCTTTTCGACTTTGGCGTGGGCCTAAATGGAGCAACCATTAGCCACGGCTTACGACTGCATCTAAGCACTTTATTTAACTTGCCAGCCTCTTCCAATGGCCAAGAAGAAGTGCCAACTCATTTATCTGGCAACTATTAACCATTAGCCAAGGCTGTAAATGTCAGTTGATAATTATTTGCTTATAAACACGTTAATTAAGCCACGTTTTGTCTGGATATTACTTTACAAGCATTAAAACTAAACCAAGTTTAAATTATTTATACTAGGCTGATATATTTTGATTTTCTATGAAGCTCTGATCTTATTTAGAATTTAAATACATACTCATATTTATTCAGAATATTTTAAATAAATCTATGAGTTCTAAAATAATTTGATAATTATAAATTTAATGTTAAATTAAAGTAGAATTTTATTACAGCTTCTAGACGAATCTTGAATATTTGCATTTCAATTTAAAAAAAATCAGTTATGTTGAATCCTTAATTAATTATTAATTTTTAGAATTTCTCTAAAATAAATACCTTTTAAATGTTGTTAAATAAGCAATTGTTTCAAAAACTTTAAAAGAATATTAAATGTTAAAATACTTATTTGGAAATAACGATTCCAAACCTTTTAAAATTACGATAGGTAAATTATATTTAAAGCTATACCTAAACTATTTAGTGTTCAGCCAAAACTTATCGTCAAATCTAAGAGACATGCTGTTAAAATCGGCTTAAGGTTAGCCTCAAGAAAACAGCAACACCGACGGGTCTAAGCCTCGACTTTAGACCACACATAAGAGCTGAGAAAACTGAACAAATATTGTATAATAAAGTGTTGCAACAACATGCAGATAATCCCATTAATCCGCAGTGAAAATAATTAGTGTTTTGTACACAGAGCGCAACGAGAGGTCCCCAGAGAGTGACAGAGAGAGAGATAGAGAGAGAGAGAGAGAGGGACTGTGGCTATGTGTAGTGAAAGATCAGACACAGCATGAGACTCGAAACTGCAGACAACATGCTGTAGTAAAGAGATAGGAGACAGAGGAAGGGAAAAGGCAAGAGAGGAGTGAAGAGTGCAGTTGTTCTCGATGTCGCTGTTGCTGTTGTTGTTGTGAAGGGCATGCGAAAGGCGTTAATGCTGCGTGAAATTAGATTTGCACCAAAAATGGCAACACACACGCACAAAATGCATCGAGAGATAGAGAGAGTGAGAGAGGGAGGAGGGAAAGGTGGAGGAGTATCTGCATCTAAATCTGTGGCAAGTGTGAGTGCGCCTTGCGCCTTCCACGAAACTGAAACACCAAGAGGAAAAAAAGCAAAAAAAATATCCCCGAAGAGTTACAGTTTAACACCCCGATAATGTGTAGCGGTACATGTCGATAAGGCCCAAAAGGACCTCTCCAAATGCAGAAGAAGAAGAAGCAGCAGAATGTAGAGTGACACACACGTTGCACGCTAAAGGTCTTGACTCAAAAAAAACAAAAAAGAAAGACATGGTCAAAAGCGATTACCACACTTACGATTGTAGATGGTCGATGGCCTTTTTCTTTCTCTTATTTTTTTGGAGGCGGACAGTGAGTTGGCAAGGTGCCATTAAAAATTACAGCCGAAATGTGGAAAAAATGACAATAAGCCGACGGACTTGACGGCAAACGCAGTCAGGCTATATAAAATGAAAGGACAAAGGCACCGAAACGATTTGATACGAATCTAATTGTGCTAATGGCAAAGAATTCTCGGGAAAAACCCAACAACAACAATGAGAACAACGAGAACATTGAGAACAACAATTAGGCACCACTTCAAGTAGTTGAAGTTTGGGAACGAGGCGCGCGAAACTGGACACAAGAATAGTACATAAAAAAATACAAAACACAACAAAAAAATGGAGACAAAACAGCCAACACCTAACAACCACAAAAGGATCCTTTCAAGCGACGCGAATCTCAAGTATTGACCCAAAACGAATGCATTCCTTACAGGTTTCTTTTTGTGGGAAAAACACGCAAGGGAAAAACTTAACACGATCTATCATAGGTTGCGTGTTAACAGTTGATGAGTTATGACAAGACAGTTGTTGAGATCAAGAAGATGCTCTGAAGATCCTTCGGATCCTCAAGGCGCAAAATGACTGCTAAATTGTTAGTTCTTTTAGCTCGTTTTACTAATTTGGGCCTAATTGATGGCACACAGCGTGTGGTCTAAACGAAGGACGAGGTCACAACTCAGAGGATACTCAACTATTTTTAAATATTAAGAAGAGAAAGATGAACAACTGTTAACTAGTCAGTTGATGAACTTAACAACATTTGGCCAAAAGCGTCGTGACTCAGAGCTTAGTTAAAACCTGATCACTTTGATGATCTGATACATTCCAGAGCCACAAATCATCTGCAGCTGCGGATTACGGTTGTCTATTATTCGATTTCTGTGCGTTAACCTCGCTAAGACCTTGATCTGGCACCACAAGAAGTTGACTAAGTAATTGCTGACTCATGAGCTTAAAGATGTTGTGCACAAATATCAAATTGAAGAAATGCCGTCGGCAATTGACAAGAGACTTAAATCAAGTACATATTATAAATAAGAACAGGGTAAAAAAAGTACTCAAGAAGTGAAAAAATGCTAAAGGCAAGCTGAAATATGTGTCTAATTTTGTATATTTAATCCCGTTTTTGTATTACAGATTGTCTAATCATCCTATGAAATATATACTCAAGTAATTTGTTTTGCTAAGCAAAAAAGCTTTTTCGATATCTAAATTATGGGTAATTAAGAAAAACGAGCTGCAGCTTCGTTGCTAGATTATTATATAGTCCAATTGGCAGAGTGGTCGCCATTTTGCGACACATTCTCAGCAGAATCAAAAGCTACGCCAACGCCATTGACAATTGAATACTTTCAGCTCTCACGCACACAGGCACACACAAACTCTTAAACAGAAGCACAGAGAGGCTCTCACACGCACATTTGGCTTGGGCCAATGAAAGCGCGTAAAACTGGTAGCCAAACAAACACAACATCAGCAAGAGCAAGCAGAACAGAAGAGTAGAGGAGACAACATACATAACAAGAACAAGAACAAGAACATGCGAGTAAGCGCCAACGCTGCCGCCTGTCTACTGGCTACTGTACGACGCCGCCGCCTAGGCGGTGCAATCGACCGACCCAAGCGACGTTGACTGCGCAGTCAGTGTCATAGTCATGAAGCAATGGCGACGCTTGCGTAACTGCGCAGTCGCATAGGCAAAACTTACCAATGGGAATGCGATAAATGCTAAAGCTGCTGCTAATCACTGGAATTAACGCGACGACGACAACGATGATTGGCGACGAATGAATTAAAGTCACGTAGCGTTATATCGTTTTTTTTTGTTTATGTTATATGTGTATCTGTAGGCTATGGATGATCACTTGTAGATCGTTTACTTTTATCTTCTTAGTTTTTTTTTTTTTTGCTTGTAAGGTACACGCGAAGGAACTGAGGAACTACGCACGCTTGCGCGGCACAAAGTTGAATGAATGAATGCTACTAATAACTGAAAGAAATAGTAGTCAACTCTGCTGCTGCTTCTGCTGCTGCGGCGGCTGCTGCTGCTGCTGCGCGCGTCGCTGCCGCCAAGTTGAGGAAGCGGCGACGACGCAGTCAAGACCAAAAAAGACTGAGGCGTGCCTTTGTGTGTATGTGTGTGTGTGTGTTGAGTGCGGCTCAATACAGTAGTGCATGTGTATGCGTGTGTGCATGTGAGTGTGTGTGAGTCATCGACTACTGTGGTGCCACAGCAACAACAACAGCAGCAGCTCTGAGCTCTGCCTAGCTCTTCTTTCTAACTGGTCAAGCACGAGCGATAAAACCGAAGCCGAAGTCAAAGTCGAAGTCGCATTCGCGACACGAAGGAGATGCTGAAGACCAGAAGCCGAAGCAAGTTCTTATAAGCTTCGGCTACTGCGCATGCGTAAGACGAGTAGCACTACAAAAGCAGCTCTCTCTCTCTCTTTCTCACTCATCTCTCTATGCGAGATTTTTTCTGTTGCTGTTGCTGCTGTTGATTTTGTTGCTGCTGCGTAACTGCGGCAGCTTTCAACAGTAGCCGCAAAATGGCAACGTCTAACAAAATGGCGTCTGCTTACCTCTTTTTTTTTGACTGCGTTCGCAAATTACAAATGCGTTCTCTCCAGCCGTAGAAAATATGAATTACAGTTGTTTTCACAATTTTCACTTTTTGTATTTTCTTGTTTTTGTTGTCGTTGTTGTGTACGATGCGATTTGTAGTCAGCGACGGCGACAGCGCTTGCACTGCTCAAAAAGTTGTATAAGCTCAGAAAGCTCACTCAGCATCGACTGCTAATATTATTAATAAAATATATTTCACTTCCGAACGCTTCTGTGCGCGAGAGTCAACTGCAAAGTTACGATCGAAACTTCAGCTTGATGGGTTTAACAGCTGCCTGTGTTGAAACAGTTGAGCGGCGGCGCAACAACAACTACAGCAACAAAAACAAGAGCATAAAACAGCTTCTGCTGCTGCCGTTGCTGCTTCGGCTGCTGCTGCTCGCCTTGCGCTGCTCGCATTCATTCAATTGTCTCTGCACTATCTCGCTCTAGCACAATTGAGCGCAAAAACGAGTTTGAGTGAGCGCAACGTGCGCTGATTGGACAAGAGCGTGCTGAGCGCCGAGTGAGTGTGTGCGAGAGCAAAGCAGGTGAGTTAAAATATTGAGCGACGTTGCTGGGGCGTTACGTGCGTGCGTGTTGGCCCTGTTAATTAAGCCTAAATGCGCCCACGCCCTCCGAAATACAAAAATCTTAACGTTTACGTTTTAATTAAGAGCGTGCGCAAATACGAGTACACCGAATTAAATATGCAAAAGAGCAGTAGCTGAAAGCTCGCTCGCTCTCTCTTCCCCTCTATTGGTCTCGTTCTGACTGCCTTTTAGCACATGCGTTTATGTAGTGCTGTCCCTGTTGTGCAGCTGTTGACTGTCATCTAGCTGCTGTGCAACGCAGTCAACTTTCTTTTACACACATACACATGCATACACAGTCACAGACTGAGACACACACTCAGTTGTTAAGTGGGCGTTGCCTAGTGGCGCTTTTGGGCGGCCAATGGCAGCAACGTTTGCGTCGCTGCTGGCGCTCAACTGTCAGTTGCCTGCCCTTAACCCGTTTCTTGTGTGTCTCTCACTCGAAGTGTATGTGCATGTGTGTGTGTATGTGTGAGTGCTGAAAACCAGTGGCAGCGCAGCAGGCCGCCGTGTTACGCATACGCCGCGTTGACTGCGCTGCCAACTTTGTTAACTGTCGCGGCTCCATTTTGTGTGCGTGAGTGTGTGTATGCGTATGAGTATGTGAGAATGTGTGTGGTTGCCGCCATGGGAAACTTTTGAATTGCCTTTTTCTTTAACCGCTCTGTGGCATTTGTTGTCGCTGTGTGGCCTCTTTGTGCCCAGCAAACAACAAATAACATGAAGAAATACAAAAACAACAACAATACCAACAAAAAATACCAAAAAAAAATGCATTTTGTAATACGGCGCGCCGCAAAAGGGCCGACCTCATATTTATTGTCTGTTTATCTGTTGTCTTCTGCCTTCTCCAACAGATTGCCTTTCATTTTCTTCCCTCTCTTTTTCGCTCTCTCTCACTCAGATCTTCTGGTCAATGAAACAAACGCTTCATTCACAAATATGCATAACAGCCACAGAAAGCAAAAGAAATAATATAATTTCGTTAATTTTACACAACTCTCTGCGCCTTTTGTTATTTTAATTAAGTGGCCCCAAAAAGGATTGACTCTCATTTGCCTGTTGTTGAGTTTTAATTAAGTTTTCGCTCTTGCGAACCTGGCAAATTGACATCAAGCATCAATAAAGTTTAACAAAAAAAATGCTTAAATTGTTTCTCCTTGTGAGGCTCACATTTTTTGCTTTTTGCATTTAAAGGCAACATTTTCAAAGCGATGACTTTTGATGGCTTCATTCGACGGAATTCGCTTTTTTTGGGGCCAACACATTTGCATATATCCAATCAACAGAGTCCCAAATTGATTTCATACAGACAGCTAAGTGGCAATTCCTTTTGCAGCAACTGCAGCCAACTACAGGCAAAATTACAAGTTATTTTAAAAATAATAATAATAAAAACAACATCTGTTGATATTTAAAACGCTCACTTACGTCAGGCTTTGTTTCTGGAGCAACAATTTCAGCTCGTAAGACATCAGTAATGGGTATATAATTTACTTTATCTATAAATAGTAAGACCGTTTAAGGTGTTGAACTTAATTAAACTCCATTTGTGGTTGACATTGTATCACTTATTATAGTTTTAATGTTTTTATAATTATTTAAAATGAGTTTGGTATACTGAATGTGGTGTTCAATGTTGAATGAAATGCAATTATTGAAGAGATAATGTCTTATACGGCCCTGGATTTAGTTCTAAAAATCAGTGGGGAAAATTGCCAAATTGGTAAGTATAATGAGGAGTATAAAATACATAAGAGCGATTATACAGTGATGAAATTGTTGAAAAAAAAATAGAATTAATAATCAAAAAAATAATAATAAAGATTTACAATTAAAAAAATTTAATTAAACTACAAAAAAACGGTTTTTTCATTATGTTATCAAATTTAAATTAATTTTTGTATTCAAAAACCATAAAATTATTTAGTTGATTTTTTCTTAAATAAAGTTCATAAGTACCACAAAATGTGTTGCCCTTAAAATTTTGATAATTTTGACTATTTAAAAAAAATATTAAATCTAATCATCTCAAAGCCGATTCCTTAAACAAACAGAAATCAAATTGTGATTCACTTTGAAATAGGCCTAACCATCTATTAGGTATAAGCTCGAGTTGTTTCGCTTTCTCGATGGGTGTGTGTGAGTGTGTTTGTGTGTGCCACCGATTGCCACTTAAGTTAGCCACACACACTTTGCTGCCAGCTTTATGGCAAATTAATAAGCCACGAAAATTCCAAATAAACCATAAATTTTTATTAATTTCCAATGCATGACTAAAGGCGACTGCCTCCTATCGCACCTATCGAACCGATCAGATACCTATCTATATAAATATATGAGTCTACAATGAACAGATACATATTAAATATTCAAAAAAAAAAAAAAGCTATTCATAAAGAGTTTGCTTTTTATTGAATTGCCGCTACAATGCCAGCGATTCATACAGAGATTTTGCAAAATAAAAAAGACGCAGAAATAGAAACAGAGATAAAAATAAACAAAGACACACACATAGAGAATGACAGGTAGACAGAAAGAGGGGCATAGTGGGAGTGAAAGAGAGAGGTAAGAAACTACCGCACCGCACCCAATTATAATAAAAGACAAACGAAATCGATTTCGAATTCAGGTATTCACGTATTCGTATTCGGTATTTCTTTTATTATTCGACTGTGAATTGCTTGGAACAATGGAAAAACCTTTTGCGCTCCTACAGAAGTGACAACAAATTTAAAATTTACGAAATAAAAATTAAAATTAAATAAAACACAATGAAGCTGAAAACTGAAACTAGAAACCATACCACAGAAAAAAAAAGAAAACAACAAAAAATTAACATACAAAATAAAATGCATACGAAATGAGTTTTGAATTGAGTTTGAGATGGAGATGCTCAATCGATCGATCGATCGATAGCGTTTTATGGCCAGGCATACTACGAGTTCATTGAGTTCCGAATTCATTGATAGATCGTCGCCTAACTGTTCCAGCAATCTTAGGAACAACAACCATCGAGCGAGTCTGGCCAAAATTTACGATCGGCCATAAGTCAAATTTATGCAGATGGATTCACAAAAAACCTAAGCAAAATAAATCAAGTTTTTTAAGTGCCTCTTGCCAGCAGCAGCAGCAGCACTACAAACTTGGCTAACACCTTGAATGAGCCGCAACACAATAACAACAAAACCAAGCTGCGTAATACCATGACAACTCTGGCAACTACTGTGACGGCAATCTTGGCAATCGTCACCATCCAACAAAACTTTGTCATCAGTTGCGGTCCACTTTCAACATCAAGATATATACACAAATATCTGTATACACATATGTACCTAAATTCATATATAGAGATCTCAGTTTAGAGATTCTGCGCCCACGTCTCTGTTGCTGTCTCTCTCTCTCTCTCCATCTCCCTCTTTCTCGCTTTAGCATTGTTTGCTGTCTTCGCCGTCTTTCGAGTTGGCAGCTTCCATGAAATTTATGCGACCGCATCGCTGCCGTATGAATTTTTAATTTTTCACAAAATCTTCTTCTTACATTTGTTTGTTTGTTTTTTGTTAATTTTGGCAATTAATGAAATTTAATACTTTTGCGCCCAGTGCACAGAAACAACAGCCACAAGCAACAACAACATCGAGACATGAACAACAACATCGACGAGTTAATGCGCAGCTTGCGGCAACTCGCTGATTATTATGGAAATTAATCACAAAATATAATTGATTAACAATTTATGGAAAATTGAAATAAAGCAACAGGCAGTTGACGCTGCGTATAACTACTAAATGTATAAATTTTAAATAGTTATCAAACAAAACAATAACTAAAAAATATATTAAAAATATGTATTTTTTGAGAATAGTGTTATATTTAATTATTAAGATAAATCTGTTTATTCAGACATTATAAAGTTATGAATTATTTATATTTTAAAATATATTTTAGTCACTAAGAACAGGATCATTTATATAATGTAAAATAAGTATAAATATATTTAGTTATTACGGAAAGTTGTAGACAGAATAAATTACGTTGGACTAAATAAAAACAATATTATTTATAATTTACGTACAAAGAAATGATATAATGTTGCACAAAATACTTTATGGATAATACTTTATAATAAACTTAAATTATTACATTTGGTGTTGATAATACATTTATATATTGTCTGATAAATTAAACTGGAAAAATTTTAATTTTTTTTGTGACAGAATAGAGTAAATTTGAATAGACCATATCATCAAATTAAAAATTACTTTGCTAACGGTTACTTTAAGCTTTAAGGTTTGATTAGTTTACTCAATTTACATTCCTGGCTTTAAATAAATTTATACAATTTTTTAAGTTATTTAAATTTTATATGACACTCGTTTAGTTACCTTTCTTGGTAAAAAAAGGTTCCAGGCCACAAAAGTCAATGGTCAAGATTTTTTTTTATTGTGATCTAAACCAAATGGAAACAACAACAATTGCGACTTAAATCACGATGTTTAGAAAGCAGCCAAGCTGTGAAATAAGATTTACGATTGATTTTCATGTGCTAAGCGCCACATGAACTTCCGTTGATTTAGAGAGCCACCAAAAGAGTAGAAAGAAGAAGACGAGACTGGCAGCTGAGGTGTCATAGAGCGTGGGTGTAAGTGTCACCACCAGGTCCATCTCCATTTCAGTTTCTCTTGCCGCCGTTCGCTTAAACAAATTGAATTTAAAATTAATCGTTGAGGGTATCAGTAACAGGTAACAACACCGAAAAGAGAAGGAAAAACGACGACGAACAACAAAAAATAGATGTTTTATTACATTGATTTGCATTTAAATCGATGTTCCGACTGAGAGATGGCTATATACGACAGACGACTATATATTGTATATAGAGTATGTATACATATTATGTATATGTGATGGAGGGAATGCGAACTGTGAGCTGATGATAACGAGCACAGCGAGCGGTCAAAAGGCAAAATGTTGACAACAAGACAACGGACAACAAATCCCGAAACCGAAAACCAAAAACCCAAAAAACCAAACAAAAATGAATCTTGAATGAATTTTTTGTTTTGTCAGTTTATAGGAAATGAATGAAATTTTGGGTGTTCACGGCATTGTATTAGATCCATAAATAAACTGAAAATACTGCAGATAGATGAGTAAACGGGAGAGGGAAAAGGGAAGGGTATATACAAATTTTGAAATTTCTATGATTGAATATACAACAAATTTAAATTAAATTAACTCAAACTTGACTGCAGATTGAAGGGAAATAGTTAAAACAGGTGAAACAAAAATAATAGTAATAAAAATTGAATGCAATTTGTTTTTAAATCGAAGCGAGGTACGACAAATGGGTATTGTGTAGTGTATAGGGGGTACGGGGTGTACTGCATACCAAATTTAGAGAAATAAAGATGATTTCAAAAATACACTCAAAAATAATTTTGATAGATCTAAATGAGAGTGTATAAAACTTGACTACAACTTGAGTATAACTTGCAGATGGAAGAGGGAAACGTCAATTGACTGCTGTGTGTGAGGGGGACGGCAGACAAAAAGAGGAGAGGTACTGCTTACTTGAAATGGGAATGGGGACGTATTTGGTACTATCTTTGGCTCTCTCGCGGAGCCAGCTCACGATTTATGCTCAGAAAATGCTTTTTAGCCCGCGGCCAAATTTAAAAAAAAAATAAATAATAAAACAGCAGAAAACTGAACACAAATTTGTTCATTGAACGTTAAAGTTGAACTGGCAACAGGTTTCTTTATTGTTGCTGTTGTTGTTGTTGTTGTATTTGGGGCAGCTTGCAACTTTGGTCGTGCCAAACAATGAGAAAATGAAACTCATCTGCGTACTCGCTCTGTTCCAGCTGCTGTTGTGGTTGTTGTTGTTGTTATTGCTCCAAAGACGAGGCTGCCTCCCACCGCTCAGCAGCGCCACACAATGAGAGACGAGCCCCAGAGACTCGAAAGACTCGGGGAAAGACTCGAAGACTGAGATCTTTGTGGCCAAAACCAGCCTCGAGTACGAGTACGAGTTCGAGCTGCGAGTCGCCGAGTTGCCAAGTTGCCGAGTTGCTGCCAAGTTGCCGAGTCGCGAGTCGCGAGTTGCCTGCCACTCACTCAGTGGAATGGCATCCGAATCCTACCGTGGGAAATGAACAGTAGTTGCGCTTGCCTTTTGCACCAACAACAAGTTTAATGCTACAGTCTGACGTTGTTGTTGTTGTTGTTGTTGTTGCTGTTTTGGCTGCTGCTGCTTTTGCTTTTGTTGTTGGCTTTTTGCAATTTCACTGCAGCTTTTTGGTCGTCGGCGCATATCAAATAAGCCTAATAATAATGCAATTTATGCCAGCCAAGCGAAAACAGTCGCAAAATCACTTTTGACTTGCTCTATTTTGCAAGAACGAGATAGAAAACTCTTACGAGCGAGAGAGAGAGAGAGTATCCATCTCTCGCTAGCCAATGCAAAACAATTTAAGGCAGTGAAAGAGATGCCAGATTAATTGAAATTTTTCGGTTAACTCTGTATTCGCCACTTTTTTAATACATTCGTCAAGTTAATATGAAAGCCTAATTCATCTCACAGCTTTATCACGCAAATATTCATACTTTCGTTAAGTAAATATTAAGTACAAGCTTAACCAATTTCGTTAATATTAGGTAAAAGGCTGAATACATTTCAACAATACCATTCAGAAAACTATTTACAAAAGTATAACCAACTTTTCTTTGACTATACATATATATATACATATTTCGTTTCGTTCAGTTAATATTATTAAGAATTCGTTAAGTTCAATATTGTAGTTTTGTTTTAGTTTAAATTTGCAAGTCGATTTTAAAACCTAACAAACATTTAACAAGCTAAAAGAAAAATAAAATAAATACATATTTTTAAAAAATTAAAGTTTTTCACCTAATCAATTGTACAAAAGAAAATAAGAAAATTGTTGAGCAGTTTTTAGCAGAATTTTAAATTCAAAAATCCACTTTAATGGCCTTGTTTTAAGATCTGACCCTTAACTTAACATTCTGATGTCTAAAAATTGTTTCTGAAAGTTCATATGTAAGTCAAGAAACAACATTAAATAATTTTTATTTTAAATTTTCTTTTTCAATTTATTTTTATTATATTTTATATAGTATTTATGTATAATCAAGAAAAACTAAGGACTATGTTTAATACTAGGTTAGATTTAAGGGATTCAAGTGCGCTTCATCTTGTGGAAAAACCTGCGCGTGTGCAAAGAATTTTCACTACATTTGTGATGAATTTTTTCGGGAAAACCTTTTAGCACCTTTGGCAGGTCGCAGCCGCAAAAAATCACAACAAGTTGCGCATTGGGAAGGGATCGGCAAGGGTCCTAGGTAATTGGGAATTGGGCTGATAAGCCGGGCCAAGTGGACAAACAAAGTGTTTGCGCGTGCGCAGAGACAGAATGGCAGAATGAGAGAGAGAATGTGTGAGAAAAGGGGATTGGGAGAGGTAGAGGGAGAGGAAAAGGGACAGAGGGTAGCGGGTAGTAACACCTCTGAGTTTCGGAGTTTAGCGGTTTCGTCCTAGGTTTGCTTTTGGAGTGTTTTGGTTTGGTTAGGAGATGTGGTAGTTGCGGCGTCGGCGTCGACGGTGGCGGCTCTTCTCATGTACGTGATCCATGGACGATAATGAGACTCACCTATGGCTGCTTATCTGATGAGGACACGTGAGTCTCTGCCTGTGTCTCTGTGCAGATAACAAAGAGGTGATAATTGACCGCCCTATTGGCTTAGCAACCAATTACGAAGCTTATCAGCGGTTCGGCAATCAAATCAAACAGTCAACGTCGGTGGTCCTCCATTTCCATCTCCGATTATGATCAGGATCGATCGTTTGTAGAACGATCGTTGTAAACAAGGCCAACAACACGCACCCATAGCCAAGTGTGAAAAATGCTCGGGCCGTAGATCGCATGAATATGCTAAATCTAAATATCTTAATCGAGATATGCATATGTATATATAGTAGGGGTTTATTTCGGCTTATCAGTTGTTTGCCTGATCAGCCACGCCAAGTGTTTGACGCACTGTGTCCTGATCGTAGGCATGCACCAAGAGTGCCACCTCCAGATTGAGTTGAGAAATGTCGTCCTTTAGTTTCACTATCGCCTTCTTAATCTGTTGCACGGAACCTGTTGAACGAAATCAAGAAATGCAATTAGAAATAATTTATCAATGATTATTGCAGACTGTCTGAATCACTGTGAGTTTCTACAGTGCGTGCTATTGGGACGCTCCCAACAGCTGTTGGGGAAATCCCACTAAAATGCAAGTTGTACATGTGTTCCAGACAAATAGAGTCATCAAACAGTTGCAAAATACTTAACATGATATGCTATGATGTAATACATCTATGAATCATTATCATGCCTCTTTTTATTTATCGAGTTACTTATACCTATCGCATTATCTAAAACAACTTCCAGACTAGAGTATTCAGAATAATGAATAATAATAATAAGAAATAGCTTTTGTTTCTTGAACCTATGGTAGTGATATATCCAGTCTGTGTATCGAGTTTAACGACGTGATCTAAAAATCGGAATAAAATGAATCGAGTTGTCGATATATCTCCAATATAAAGAGTCTTCATAAAAAAACACATTTATAAATCAAATTCAACATTTCATAGCTTTGCCAAAACTGAACAGTTTTCCAAGCGGAAATCTAGGTTTGGTATCTAAATTTGTTCTGCATTCGAATATTAATAATTTCTTTAAAATATTTTTTTTTCAAAAATTAAAAATATCAACTCTCAAGTTTTAACTTGCAATCAACTTCTTATATCACTTGTGGTATAAAACAACAATTTTAACTTGATTCTGAGACGGTTCAATTTTTTTTTTAAATCATACCAAAATAAACAAAACATGTTAAGATGCTTGGCCTAAAATCAGAAACCAACTTAAAATTTCATAAGTTTGGCTGTTTGAGAAATAAAAAATTTCAGTCAAGCTAAAAGTGATAAGGGAAATGAACTGTAGAACTATAAATATTATTAATGGATTGAGCTCTTAGTTGGGATTGAACAGAATCATTTAAGCACTTACTTCCGTCGGACATGACCTGTCCGCGTCGCTCCATTTCCTCCTTTTTGAGCTCCTGTTCGGCCATTACCTCACTTAGGGTATTCATCTTTTCCTCCATGTCCGCTTGGAGTTGATTCTGGGCATATTGCACCGTGGACAACTCAATGGACAACTCCTTGTACTGCTGTATTAGTGGCTGGAGCTCATTATTCAGATGCTTCTCGCGACTCTCGATCTTCTCCAGGCTGAAGGTGAACTCGCTGTGGAGTTTCTTGAGCTGCACCTGAGTGGGTTCGGCCACATTGGCGATGCCCGTGTTGAGGGCCTCCATTTGGCTGATGTGAGTGCGCCAATCGCGGGCATCGGCCTTGACAAAGACCTTGAGTTGCTGGAGGACACGTTCCAGCTCCAGACGCCACTCCTGATGATCACTTAGGTGGGCATTGATCTCCCGGCTATGCTCATCCATGACTCCATTGGTGGACATCTCGCCAAGATTTCGCTTCTGACGGTTCAGCCAATTGAGTTGCTTGAAATTATGCGCCTCCAGCTCCATGTCACTGTCATCGCTGAGATTGCTGGCATTCTGCTCATCCTCCAGCTTCTCCAGTATGATCTCGGCATTGTCCTCCAAATAATCGCCCACAAACTCCTCCTCCTGTGCAATGTGCAGTCGCTGATAGTTCACCTTGGTCACTTTCAGTGCCTGCGTGGCCAGAATATCGAGCACCATGAGGCAAATGGGACCGGCTCCACGTATCAGCTTGTTGGTTGCAAAATCCACGGGCACATCCTTTAATCAGACTCTTAACTGAAAAATAGACTTGATAACAAACTTACTTACAATTTCCTCGAGCATTTGCATAATCTTGGCTATAACCGTATTGGGATCATCATACTCCTGCGGTCGTTCCATATCCTTGCCCAGTTTTTTGCACAGCCACCAACATATCAGGGTAAACATAAAGAACTGCTCACCAGGATTTGTGGCCTTGACAAAATAAAAACGCGATAGAGGCTTCAATTTATATTCTCTCAGCAAATGTTTTTCATAGTTGAGTAGTTTTAACTTCTCCAGCAAATCGTCAGATTGAAAATTTTGCAATTGTTGAGTTTTTTCAGCTGCATCTTCCTGCATTTTAAAGTTGGAACAAAAATTATGAAGCAAAAACTGAAACAAATTTGTTATTCAGTTGGAGCATTTCCATGACAACCGTCAGTAAGCAAACAAATTGCAACGCATGCGCTTAATATGCAGCATATCTTTCTATATATTTTACTATAAATCAAAATGTATTCCATTTGAAGGAATTCTGAATGTAATTAAATTAAAATTTGATATCATTTAATTTCACATTTTTAAACTTGGCGCTTTAAATTGCTCCACAGGTGGCGCCAATAGAACTGGCAAGCATGCTAACGATAAATCGATTTGCATAGAAAACTTATCGACAAGCGGCTATGTTATGTTTCTGTTAACGCTGTTCTGTTATTTTGCTATTATCCATGATGAAATTATAACAAGATGATGTTTCGCTCACTCTCGGGGCCACGATTTTCCTGTCAGCTCTGAAAGAGTCTGACGTGAGAGAGACGACAGAGATAGATATATTGAAAACTTCTTTTGATTGGTTTTCTATACTCTTCACTCATTTTCGTTTTTTGCGCTGTGCAATATGTAAGATCAAAATAAAAAGCAATGGCATGTTTGTCTTATTTTTCTGTTGCATTTTTCCACATTTGACTCTTCTTTATGTCTATGGGAACACTAACCAAACGATTCGAGTTTGAGCGGCATATTTTACACACACGCCGCTTTTTTCACATAATTAGACACAACCACTTGCTACGTTTGCTTTTGTACTGACAGTCGTGGCCCCGAAAAATGAGGGAACGTCAAACGAATACATCACCTTGTTATAATTTCATCATGTTCGAATCTGCAAAAAGCAGTTAAATTCAAATTAAAGCTTCACTTTGCTTTTATTATGTACTATATTCAACCACAGGTACAATAATTTATTTTACAAAAACTCTTTGAAAGTTATACATTAAAATAAATATAAAGGTCTCACTACAATTTCTAGAGCTTAAGGCTAAAAATAAACATATATGTGCTGCCATAGGAGCATTAAAATAATATACATAGAAACTTATATAAAATTATTATATGTTTGAGAGTTCAAAGACAGAAAGAAAGCTTGATCCAAAGTTCTTTTTGCTATCGTAGGTAATGTCCATATTATATATCCGATTTTCTCTCTGTAATACAGAACGAGTTAATAGAAAAATCTCAATACATTGCTGTACTTCTTGCCCACATTTCATATCTAGCTTGGCTCTTTTCTCCAGAATTTCCAATTCGATTATCTCGATTCGAAGTTTTCCCTCTTGCATTTCCAGATCCAGTTTTGCCTTCTCCCGGAGCATTTCTAAATCGTGTTTTTCCTGTGCCCGCTGATTCTTACAACGAAAAAACTCCTGTTGGAGTCGAATTAACTGGAGTGTCTCCTCTTCCAGGTTATGATTGCGTGGCTTGGGTAAACAATTTGTGCTTGAGCTTCCAGTGGCCCACTCGGAACGAGCTGCAGCCATGTCCTCCTCATTTTCATCACGATTGGTATACTATGAATTGATTTGTATTAGTACGCAACGATTATTCAATATTCATCCGCACTTACGTCGTGTTCATTAGCAGTGTCAGTTAACAGCTCGTCCTTGCCTATGAAGCTCAGGTCATCGGCTGTTGAAGGAAAGTTTAAAGTCTCATTTAATCCCTGAGAGATTTTTCGAGGGTTTAACAGTACTTACAGCCATCACTGTCAAATGTATAGCTCATTCCAGCATTCAAATCATTAACCAATGGGATTTCCGCTGTAGGCAATGCTTGCTCTCTGCTGAAATAGCTGAGACGCTTCCTCTTCGACCTTTGTTGTGGGGTTGATCTACGCTTCAGGTTCATGAATTTCTGTCTCAATGCCTGCCATTCCCGGCGAATGCCCGTCTTGACGAAATAACAGTCCGCCAATTCTTTCCAGGCGTGCAATTTACGCTTCCATGTGGCGGCATTAGATGTTCTGTTTTGCAAAACGTTTTTTCTTTCGTCCACCAACAATCTCAGCACTAACTCTTCATCAGCCGTGAAGTTTTCACTTCGGTTTTTCTTTCCATCATCTGACATTTTTGCAATTTTCCGCACTCGACAAAAATAATCAAGCCATGCGAACAGCTGTTTGCCATTCAGTGTGGCCACATATCTAGCGTTATCGATTCTAAGCAACAAAACTATCGACATGCCGCTGCTACATTTAATTTATTGAAGTTGTACTGCCACATTTGAGCAACTCTGACACTATTTCAAGTAATCGATACTATCGATATAAATGCTGCAACTCTAGGTCAGCGTCACTTTTTTTGATTCAAAATTTGACGCCTTTTAAAATAATTAGTGACGAAAATGAACAATAACTTGGATCTGAACGCTTTAAGCATCGATGATATTGTGGAGGAGTACAAGTTGCTGCATGGCAGGCATCAGCAGCTGAAGGAACGCTGCGAGGAGGATGCCCAACGCATACACGAGCTCAAACGCAGCTTGGAAACTTCGTTGGCAGCTGAAAAATATCTTACCCAAGAGTTGGAACAATTCAGCATACAAGCGCAGGCCGCTAGCCCCAACGCCGAGTCTCGTATGCAACAGGAATTGGAAGGCCTGCGACGTAAATACAGGAACTTACAGTTGGAGCACGAAACCTTGCAACAGGACAACGATGCAAAGTTGGAGGAGACGCTCATTCTCAAGGCCAAACTGGAGGCAACGACACGTGATTTGGAGTCAAGCGTCGCATTGAAAGCCAACAGCGCACATGACGAATGTTCAGCCCGTTTAAATGCAATGGAACAGGAGAATGCAGAGCTAATGCAAAAGTTGGCTGAATATGAGGATGCCAAAGTGCAAACAACATTTGCCGTGGCCGAGCAAGAGGTTCGTATTGATTACAAGGGTATCAAGTCTTTGGCCCTTCTTGTTATAGTTACTAACGATTCATTTTACTCACAGAAAACGATAGAGATATTAAAAGACCAGGTGAGCTGCCTGGAAGAGAATCTGCGTGGCAAACGAGACGAGCTAGAGGAGAAGCTGCAGCTGCTGGAGAGCTCACAGGAGCAGCTGGTGGATGCCAATGCCAAGATAGCGTTGCTCTCTAGCGCACCCGAAAACAATGGTTATTATGCAAAGATAAAAAGCAACTAAAACGTAGCTAACTTTCGTTCAATTTAGATCGCAAGGGTAACTCACTGTTCGCCGAGGTGGATGATCAGCGTCAGGTGATGAAGCACTTGCTGGCGAGCCAGAAGAAAAGCTATCTGGACATGAAGAAGATATTCAATGAGAGCAAATTTGAGATTCATCGTCTTAAGCGAGAGAATATTGCCATGCATACGGAACTGCAAGCGTGCAGCACCATTTTCTGCAGTGCAGATAAAACTTATCAAAGTGAGCATTTATCATAAATGGACCTCCTTGGTCCATACTTTTAACTTTAACAATACAATTTAAGGAAACCAATATATTAGTTGTAAATCAGGCAGCAACATACAACTTTAGAGAATATTTGGATATTTCCTTAATGCCAAATGCGACATTCGTACGCATTCGAAGTGAAAAAAAACATTTAGGGTATTCAGAAACTCTGATATTTGTGTAAAGTGATATATTTTGTAATGACAAGAAACCCACAGAAAAAAGATTATCGTAACAAACATGCCCTGGGGTATCTATACAAAATTCATCTATTTTCTGTGTGATTGTTAATTTTCATCAATGTCCCACGCGACATTTTGTTCCATAATATATTTATGTTGTTTCTGTCGTTGTTTTTTAATTATATACAGAAAACAGCTTGAAAAAGTTGTTTTAAATCAAACATTCTATATATTTGTATGTATTAAAATTAAAACAAAAATCTTCAAATCATGTATAATTGCTTTATTTACAGATAAACTCAATGAACGCATTCGGCAGCTGATGGCGCAGAATGTGAAACTGGAACGTAACTTAAATGTGTCGCAGGAACGATTGCGTGAACTGGCCAGCCAGAAGTCTGTGACTTGGCTTGATTCCATGCTGGATTTCTGCAAGTATGAGTTGGCCGAACGTTTAGGCCATGTTGTAGCCAAATGTTGCAATCAATTGTTGCGCTTTAGCAGCTACAGTTTTTTTTTGTTGTGATTGTCCGTTTAGAGTTAGGATGCCCTTTAGCTTTAGTTAACAACCAAAAAGAAAACAAGAACAACAAAACTTCATTCCCATTCCATTTAGACGCGAAACGGACGAGCTGAAGACACAACTCCATAGCATGCACATTCAAAAGGCCACAATCGATGAACAGATGCGCAATGTGCAACAGGAAATGGCGCGGTTGGTGAACATCTTTTATAATTTATATTTTTAAAAATATTTAAATATTCTCTCTGATTTAACAGCTGGCGCTTTGAGTCACTTAAATCCCGTTGTGTGCTCATTGATCGTGAGAATCTGTTGACGGAACACAAGATTACTTTTAAGCCCGTTAAGGCCATGGAATTTGACATCAAGGAGGCGGAAATAAAAGCGGCACTGCCTCGCATTGTCAGTGTCCAGACCCCAACAACGGAAACTGCGAGCTCTATGAATCTCGCAACTTCAACTGAAGTAATTTCTTTGGTTACACCTTTTAAAGCTGAACCCACTGATGTCATAGTTTTGGATACACCTTTGAGAGTTGAACAGAAAGATGCGATGCACACAGATCACATGGCATTAAAGCAGGAAGTGTCATTAAATCAACCTAAAGCCGAAACCATTGTGGAGCAAATGCAGTTTAAGGTTGAGCCAAAGGAAGTTGATTCTTCTATTGATGTCAAGCCTGTTAAGAAGCAAACGCCAGTCAAGTCACGTTTGGGTGTAATTAAAGTCAGAAATGAGCAGGAGCTGCTGTCTCCTAGAAAGGTGTCCGAAGTGAAACACGAGACAGCTGCGATTTTTCTGCCTGGCAAGCCGAACCGTAAAGGCACACCAGTTAAGTTCACTCAGATCAAAACGGAGCTCACAAAAGAAGAAGTCGAAACTTTTTCCGAGGATACTGAGATGGATGTCAAACCGCTACACAGCGGAACTCGAGTGAGAGTCAATGTCAGTTGCATGCAGGAGACAACCAAAAATAATTTGCGTTCAATAATGGCTAAAAAGCGCGATATATTTGCTGAGGATTCGCATAAGAATGTCCAGTTTAGTAGCAGTGATCCCATTGTACACAATTTGAGTCCGCTTAAGAGCAGCAAGGAGAACGAAAATCCTGACAGTAAGGACATCAAGCCCCCCAAGAAATCCCAGCATGTAATACGACGCATTGTTGTCCCTGCTAAAAACTCAGGGCTCCTTCTAAAAAAATGATTTAGAGATGAAAAAGATTAAATGGTTTTAATTAGATTTAAGACTTAGCAATAAATTATACACCAAACAACAAGACGTACAAACTTAATAATTCTTGCCAAGCAGTGGACAGATGTCCAATGAGATATAAATAAGTCTAGATCTGCAGCTGCCGCTATTATTTCGATTAATCCTGAAAGAGAGTAACGTGATGAGTAAATTATAATAATATTTCACACACAATGAACAGATTTTGATTATCAATTCCTTCGCTCTTAATTGAAACATTAAATCATCTAGAAAGTAATTAAATCACATAAAATAGTAATCTCATATAATACAGGGATCGTTTACAAATCAAGAAAACTTCCAAATGTTGCAATAATAAAGCATACTATTAATTAAAAATAAAGGAAAAAAAATAAAAATTTAAAAATTTCTTGTATATTTTTTAAAACAAACAACTTTTAATTACAGTTCTAAGTCCCTAACAAATAATATTTCTTTAATTTAATTATATTAAATTTAAATATTTATTATGCAGTTGTATAAAATCTTTTCTTCTTTCTCACTCTTACACTTACCTAGAATACAATTAAGCCACTCTCAGACCTCCAGAGGTTTCTCCTCCTCATACGACAAGTGATCATAGATGGGCGCCGTTGCCGACGTCGTCTCGGCGAGCGTTGGATCTGCATCCGCCGAATCAACCTGATCCCTGATCTCAGCATACAACTGATAAGGCAGCTCCGCCGGCATCATTTCATAGGTGACATGATGGGTTCTCGAGCAAGTTGACTGTCTGTGTCCGGCGCAGTTGCAAATGGAGGCACTGCCACTTAAAGGCGTCTCATAGCCATCGAGTTGGGGCTCCAAGTCGATGCCCATGCTGCCATTGGCCACAGGATAACGCACGATATCGATGTGATCGACAAAGCGATGAGCAGGCGACGATTTGTTGCCACCAAGGCAGCCAAGTCCATTGGAGTAATAGGACCAATGGAAGAGACGCTCGCAGTGCAGATAGAGATACAGGAGCAGGAAGAGCAGGGCAATCCCCAAGGGCAGCATGATGACAATGATAAGAGCCTCGGTGCGCTGACTGTGCGATTGCTGGACGGGATTGCCATAGAGCACCGTATGACTGGAGACATTCAAATGTGCATTGCGATTTGAATAATTGACCAAATTTTGACTGCGATTGGATTGAATCTGTGGCGGATCCTCCTCCACTTCGAGCTGAGGCACACAACTCAAGCCATTCACATTGATCTGGGAAATGTACTTGGCATAGCTGAAAAGCCGGAAATGCTCTGGCTGGGCATGCGAGAAGTTGAGCAGCCACTGGCAACTCCAAGGATTCCCATCGATTTGTATGCGCAGCTGTCTCATCTGATCCCAGCGAGCTGTGTCCGTCTGCTCCAGACGCAGCAGCTCATTGTGCCTCAGGTCGAGCTGGGCGAGTGTAACTGGCGAAAGTTGGAGCAACTGCAGCAAGGAGATGCTGTGCAATCGATTGTGCTGCAAGTGCAGCATTTGTAGGCGTGGCATTTGGGCGAACCAGCTGCGGTTCAGGCTGGACAAATGATTCCAGCTGAGATCCAAGCTGAGTAGCGAGGAGGCGGAGGAGTTGGAGACTTGCAACTGCCTCAAGGCATTGCCACTGAGATTGAGCTGTAACAAGTTGGACGACGTGGACTCTAAAATCAATGACTTCAGCTCACACTGGAATAGAGTTAGGTTAATCAACTGCTCGCTGCCTGCGTTAATTTCCAACTGAGGTGGCTTAATGGGCGTGGCCTGCACCAGCAACTGCTGAAGCTCGCCAGGCAGTTCCTGCAGCACCTGTGCCTCAATCAGCCTCAGCTGCGTCAGCTCCACACGTTGCACCTGCCGCAGTTTCAACAAGATGTCCGCTTGCCGCAACGCCAATTGCCGTTCGCTTCTTATGATCAGTTGCTGCAGTTGCTCACAACTGCTGAGGGATTCAATTAATCTGAGTGAATTCTCCTCTAAATGCAGCCGCTTCAGCTGGGGCAACAACTCGAAGCTGTTGCCACTCAACGTTCCCAGCTCGTTGTGATGAAAGTAGACGTCGCGCATGCTCTCCATTCTGAGTCCATTGCAGCTCAATCTGAGACTCATGTCATCCACAAATCTCTCAATCTGCACACTCTGCAGTTGCAGACAATTGTCCAGATACTCCAACCCATAGCTGGAAGTGTTCAATGGCAATGTGTGACTGCCGTTGAGCAGCACATGCGACTTGCCGGCCACACGTTGGGCGCCAAGATCAAAAGTGCCCGCCACACGACTCTGACTCTCATTGCTGCAATCGATGTCGAGTGGCAGACCAAAGTCCTGTTCCTGCCGCAGCTCCAGAGGCGTCACAAAGAGCGTGGCACGTATGAGACAAGTTCCATCTGCCAGCACGTGCCGCAGCAAGAAGAAGAACCAAATTACGATGAGGCAGTGCGTCATCTGCCTGGTGGCATACCACTTGCTCATCGAAGCGTTGCGATTCCAAATTTGTTGATTCTTTTATTTTGATTTTGGCTTTTTTTTTGCTGCCGCTCGCGACGCGTGCGAAAATTGAACTGCGGCCCTCACATTGAGGGAAATGCTGAAAAACTGAAATACTTAAACTGAAAACACACCTTTGGCTCTTTTCAATAAGAGCGCCGCCCCCCGCTGCCTGCCTGACTGTCGGCCCCCCGTGTCTGTGACTACATTAAAGACATGATTTCTCAGTTTATATCTTTAAATTTCTTCTCCTATTTTCTGTTCTCTGCCTCTGTTATATTTAGCCATACAAATTTGCGCTCTCTCACTGAAATTGCTTCCTATTCTTTCACAGCTGTCAACGGTGCCCTCCATCCTTCAATCCCCCTGGTCCATTCTCTGCCTCTAAGCATCATCACTTTTCGCATGAATTCCACTCAGCATCATATGCCTCCAAAATGCTTGTGAGGAATATGTTTATATATACTCTATGGCGATTTATATATTTTTTGGTATACATAGGTGGATTCTGCGCCTCTGTGAGGCGAAAGCTTTGAGTATCGTTAAATTGTTTATACGAATCGCAAAGAGTATATTCATTGGTCATCATCATCCACTTGGCACTCACTTGGTTTGAGATCTGCCAGAAGCCATTGATATCTGACTATAAAATATCAAGTGTGTGGAAGTGTTATAATTATAGAACAGACCTTGAAAATTACCTTAACGGATTATAAATATTATTAATAAGCAATATCTTCAGTCCAATTAATTGGTTGATTTTTAGAAAAGATTGGACTAGATGATACCCTATAGCTCACAACAAAATCAAAAATATGTAATCAATATGTATATAATAATAATAATAAATTAAATTGATATCTTACGAGTGATGGCAAATAAAAAGTAATTTAGTAACAAATAGTCGAATAGAACAATGATAATAAATAAAATTAATATATTTGGTGTAATAGCAATAGAAATGTAATTTCATAGAAAGGACCCGACTAGAAGTTACCCTAGTTACCCATTATCATTAATTAACAATGACAATAAATAATTATTCCAAATAAAAATATTAGTAATAATTAATAAAACTTATATCTTAAGAGAGCATAGAAATGTAATTTAGTAGAAATAACTCGATTGGAAGTTACCCTACAACAATCATTAATAATTTTCAATTACGAGATGAAGCCTTATTTAAAAATTCGAAAACATGCATTGCTTTACTGATACTCGTATATCCGCTTGGACTAAAGATTGAATCAACACTAAAGTAACGATTATAGGTAGTCCCCTTCATATAATCATCTTCCTTTGTGTTTCGCCCGTATTCCCCTCCTTCCCTCTATCTATAGTTGAGTAGGCCTATTGGAAGTATTCGGATTAAACACTTTCGAATTGCTACAAGTTCAACTAATTATACTTTTGGTAAACGCATGTGAGACGTTTCTTTGAAAATTCTCTGTTGGCATCAAAAGAGACCAAACGCTAAATTCTTGTAAATGTTATTTCCGGCTAAAAACGAACCCAATCCCAATACCAAATCGACGCCTAGAGAACCGTCTCCAGAGCCGGGCCAGTCCCGGGCCGAGTCAATGGGGAGGCACTCGGATGGGGATAATGCGAGTGGAAACAGTGTGAAGGCATCGACCAAGAAGAGCTACAACAATCTTCAACAGTGCTCATCCTCTTCGAGTCCCAATGAAAGTACTACCAATGGCTGTATCGATGACGATGAGGACGAGGATGAACTTAATCTCAGCGATAACGAACAGTTTGGATCGAATGATGACGAAGACGAGGAACCGACAAAGGGGAGAGGAGCTACCTCTCATGGTGATGCCATTGGATCAAAATTAAAGCACGAGTTGACCAAGTACAAGCAGGAGTTGCAGGAGTACAATGAGACCACAAAGGATCTGGAGAAGAAGTACATGAAGATCAACTATGAGCTGACGGAAATGCAGCAAAAACACGACAAATTTGTCGGCAGGCACGGCTCGAGCCCCGACATGGAGTTGCCCAGTGATGTGGACAATGAAGAGCACGAGTCCATGGGATATTCCGTCTCCACGACCAGCATAGGATCAGACGCGGAGCGCAAGAGTTCGAAGATATTTCGTAGTAACAGCAGCTTCCGGACGGTCCTGGAGGCGCCCAGCTCCTCCATGTTGCTACAGTCCTCCAAGAAGCGGCAACGAACAGAGTCGAAGCCCGCCAAGATCCGGCATAATCTGTCGGCCCAGGTGGATGGAGGCTATGACCAACAAATCGTAGATACTATGCGACATTCACGGCATTCTCGCCGATCGCAGGACATGCTCGAGGATCAGGAGAATGAGCCGACTTCCATCAAGGATATGTACAACGTGCTCAAGGATGTGATCAACACGAAACAGGAACACAAACTCAAGTACAGCTACGATCGCGACACTGGAGAATTCAACCAACTGTACACGAAGATCCAGGATCTCAAGACGGAGCAGCTGCAGTACCGGAATATCATCCGACAACAGCAGGAACGGATATCCAATTATCATACGCGATGTGTGAAGGCTCAGGACATCATGAAGAGCCAGAAACATGAGATTGACAAGCTGCATGTGAACAACAAGCAGCTGGAGTCGAGCATCTACGAGGACATCGATACCCTGCGCTCCAAGATCGACAGCAAGCTAAAGAGCGTCGCCAAGTTGCCGCATCTGATGCGGGAGGAGCACACGAAATATGAGAAGGTAATGCGGGAGAATTGCCTGATGGCCGAGAAACTGCACGAGCTGCAGAAGGAGGCGAATCTCCTCAAGGCGAAGATCGATGAACTCGGCAAGCGTAAGCTGATCACTGTCAACCGCCTGAAGGCGGCGGAACGGGATCTCAAGATCTTCAAGAACTACAATGCGGCTCTCAAGACGGAGAAGCGACGCATGGGTGATGAGCTGATCACCATGAAGGAGCAACTGGACGCAATGCAGGCGGCCAGCAAACGTCAGCTGACCCGACATCGGGAGCAGTCGGAGAAGCAGCGTCGGGAGCTCCAGAAACGCATCTATGATCTGGAATTGAAGTTGAGTCGCAGTCAAAATTCCACGTCGAGTCTGATCCAGGAACGGGACAGTCTAATTGCCGAGCTGCAGACACAGCTCCACACGCTGGTCCACAATTTCGAGGTGTCCCAGAAGCACATTCGTGTCCTGCGTCGTCACATCTACTCGATGACCTCGGGCGGAGGGATAAACAGTGGTTCCTCTGGCGCTTCGGGTGCCCAACGTTGTGTTCCCAATGAACCGAACCTCGTGAGGATCCAGGGACAAAACCCAAGTGTCTCCCGACTCAGCACTCCACGCAGCTCGCTGAAGACCAGATCCTAATTGACTTGAAGAGGTCTCAGCGGTTCAGGCAACTTGACTATACGGCCAATGGTTCAACGTATCCATCATCTAGAGTTTTGGATGATATATGTCTGATTCTCGGGCCTTATCATCAAGTTGCCTGGACGTCATCACATCCCTGCGTGTGTGTTGACTACGTGGAAACTGATTGACAGATTTCACCGATTGATTGTTATGTTATGTAATTTTTTTTGATTTTAATCGATGATAAATTATGTGTGCAACTATCTTCTTTTAACAAGTGCGTGGTTTGCAAGTGTACTTGTGGATCGAAAGGCAGCTGAGCTTGCTGAGAGAGCAGTCGTGTGCAGGTGTGCATGTGTGTGTATGTTTATGAATGCAACAGTGAGAGCAAACAGAGTGCCTACCCTGCCTGCATTTTGTGAAATTTCTGATCAAATTTTAGTTGTTTTCTAGTCCCCTTTCTGATCAAAATAAGCATAATTGCGCTCCTTTTCTGATCATAAATGTTACTGTTGTCGGGAGAAATTGGTAGGTTAACCGCGACTCCTCTTAAAGAGAGTCTGATTTAAAAAAAAGCAAACACTTTCAGGAATCGAGCCCGGGTCACTTGCACACTTGCTTTATGGCGGCGGCTAAGCCCGGTGCGCCACTGAGCTCACGAGAACATTTTTGTTAAATTACATATTTGGAGTTAACTATGCAACAATGCAATAAATGATGAATAACATTTTGCAAATGATACAAAATAAATTATAATATTTTAATTCAAAATAAAAACAATGTTTTTCAAGAAATTATTTAAAAATTAAATTAAAAAAAAATACAAAATCAGGTGGTACACAACCTTTTTCAACGTTTGCAGGCATACTGTCCAGCGTTTGGCCCCTCGAAAGAGAGCAGCTTTGGTGAAGACATCACCTTATAGTAAATTCACCTTGGACCAGTACATTGACAGCACTCGTCACTTTCTTTTGCAAAGTGACGCTGTGCAAAGTTGGACGGGATGTAAAAGTTCAGAATTGAAAGCATTTCACAGGGGAAGTTTTTTTTCTATTTCCATTTAAATTCATTGCTATTTGTTTATAAATATTAAACTTAAATGAATGTATTAATTTTTAGTAGTATATTTTTTGCTAGATGTTGAAATCAACTTAGTTTGGGAATTATTTTCAGAGTCGTTTGAAATGCTGTAAGAAAAATGAGAAAAAAACTATGTCAGCTTTGTTTTTTGGAAAATGAATTCATGGGGTTGGAATCAAAGTAGGCGTCAGATAGTTGTCGCATGTAGAATACCAGCAAATCCAACCGAAATATTTCAGTTCATTTTAGTCGTTTAAAAAAACAACACATCAACTTTAAAATTTTTATAGTAATCCATTTCAGAATTTATAGCAAAATTTCGAGATTATGCGCTTAAAATTTAAAGTGATTGGGGTTACGATTTAGACAAGCAAAAAAAAAAACCATCCACAACTTAATTTCAACAGGAAGAAATATTAATACATCAATAATATAATAACAGCGATAAGCGTTGATAGATTTTTACCAGTTTAAAAGATAAGCAAAGTAGAGCAATATGGCGGATGGAGAGGGTGGTGCAGAGGAGCAGGATTATGAGGAGGAGGATATAGCGATGGGCATGGATGAGGGCGGCATGGAGGAGGGGCCAGAGGATGATCTATTCTCTCGCCTCGGTGAATCATCCGATGATCCAGAGCAGAAGCGAATGTATATGGAATATCTGGCACTGATCAAGGAGATCGATTGCCAGAACAAGATCATACAGGACATTAAAGCGGCGGTAATGGATATGTGTGGTAAGCCCTGTAAGACCCGCAACGAGTTGAAGGAGATCAAGCGTCTGCGGATCTGCATGGAACAGGAGAACATAAAGCTGCACACCATGATGAACCGGGCGGTGCAGCTGCAGAATTATGGATCACATCGACACTACCGGGAACTGACGTTGACCACAACCGTTGACGACGACAATATATCGCCATATTGCGTGGGTCCATGCGGTGCTCCGTTGGCTGGAGGCGGCGGAAGTGGACCGACCAACACGGATTGCAGCGAGGAGGCTGGAGGAGGCTCCAGCTGCGGCCAGATGGAAGGCCAGGAGGATCGGCTCATTAAAGCACTCAGCAAGGCCATGCAGAAGATGAAGGGCGCCTGTCCCGAGGACATGAAAATGATGCAGGAAATTGCCTGTGCCATCATGGCCTCCAAATCGAAGCCGAAGCAAGTCTGCAACCCCGGACCGTGTATGAAAGCTCCATCGCCCTGTGATGAAAGCAGCAGCAGCATATGTCCACCTCCACGTCCGCCACCACGATCCGCGAAGCGATCACGTCCTTGTCCGTGTCCCCCAGAGCCACCCTGTCCGTCACCAAGCGGAGCGGGCAAGAGCGATTCCCTCGACAAGCTGAAGAAACGCATTGTGGGCATGCAGAGCTCCGTGAAGAAGCTCCTCAGCGAGGTCAGCAAACGGGAGACGCATGACGCGCAATCCTGCGGCGGCGACGACGATGATGATGATGGTAACATGAATATGTCGCGACCTCCATGCCCCGAAGATCCCGATCCCTTGGTTATCGCCGGCGGCAAACGCAACACCAAGGCGGATAAGTACGAGAAGATGAAGGAGAACTACACGCGTCTGCTGACTCAATATCAGCGCAAGGATTGCCAGATGAAGGAGCTGGAGCAACGGTAAGGGATTTCCCTATATACTCAGGAAAAAACAGACCCTTATTTAATCTTAACAAGTGGAAAAGGCTATAGTCGAGCTCCCGACCATAGGATTTCCGTTACTTATTTAAATATTTTATTGCATACTTTTAGGCAATTAAATGGCTTAAAAACTGAAATCTGCCATTACCACCTTTCTATTTGTCCGATCTTGGTACGTAGTTGTATAATAGGTAATAATAGTAGTTAACGTTAATTGCAAAGAGATCTAGGCGCTCACACGGCCGGATGGACGGACGGATAGACGGACGGACGGACAGACGGACACGGCTAAATTGACTCAGCTGTTGATGGTGATCAAGATAATATACACTTTATAGGGTCGGAGATGCTTCCTTATCTTACATACATTGCAACGAATACAATATATCCTTTTACTTATTTTTTTAATAACTTGTATAAATATCTGAGATCTGCCAGTTTTATTGTAAAAGATATAATGAAATGTTTTATTAAGAGTAGGACAAAATTCATTTCTAAGCTAAACAAATTGATTTCGACTTAAAATAAAAGTAGGTAACACTAAAAGCTCTTGAAATTATGGACTTTTATTGTTGCTTCAAATTTTTGGCACCTGTCCTTTCGTCTCCGCAATTAAGATTAATTTTTTATTACTTTAATAATTAAAATTAATAATAAATGATACTGCGATAATCACTTCCGCGGCCGTATCAACATAACGGCTCTTTTAAAGACGTTTCAAAGGCGTAAAAATACACCCAATTTATGTCATATTTGCCCGTCAATTGGCTGTAAAAATTCATGTAAATAAGTTTTTTAAGTAGGAAAATCATTCTCGATGTGAGGAAGTCCAGAATAGCAAAACATTCAAAGCTCTCAGCAGTAAAAAAGTACATTGCAAAGTGAATTAATTGAATCTCTCTTGTGGTCGCAGCATGAAGGGATTCGTTGGTAGCTGCGGGCCATCCAAAGGAGCTTCGGATGCGGATGCTGCCGAGTTGAATCTGTTGCGGGCGCGTGTCAATGAAATGAAGGAGGAGCAGATGGAGTTCAAGTGCATCATGAAGGAGCAGTCGCAACAGCTGGAGGACTATCGCAACAAGTATATGCTCGCCCAGCAGAAGGTCGAGGAGCAGTGTGTGTCCCTGGAGAAGCTGAACATGAACAACAAACGCATCGAGCAGCAAATCAATACCGAGGTCAAGGAGATTCGCTCCAAATTCCAGGAAAAGCTCAACGAGCTGCTCCACTTTCCCAAGCTGCTGGAGAACGAGCAACTGAAGCTGGCCCAGGTGTGCAAGGAGAAGGATGATCTGCAGAGTAAGCTCGTGGTCGTCTGCAAGGAACTGAAATCCTGCAAAGTGCAAATGGAGAATCCCATCGCCGATTTGAGTCCACAGCTGGCGCAATGTCAGCTGGATCTCAGCCAGGCCCGCAATGAGATCGAGGAGCTGTTGCGCCAACGTGATCTCTTCTGTGAGCAGCTGAAGACGACACAGGATGATCTAGACACGCTGCGCACCGAGTCGGCCAAGATCATAGCCGGCACCAAGGAGCGTGCCGAGATGCTCAAGGGCCAGCAGCAGGAACTCATCAATCGGCTCGAAAAGGAGCTTGCCCAATGCCGTGCCACAGCCTCTCTGTCCGTCAACGATCGCGAGGCCGTCATCCGGGAGATGCAGGGACAGCTCAACACGCTCTCCTACAGCTTCGATGCGGCCCAGAAGCAAATCAAAACTCTTCGCAATCATATTGCCTATGTGTCCAATGAGAACTGTTTCCCTGTCAAGTGTTAACGACCCTATCAATCTGTTGTCACAAGTTAAATCCACCCAACCATCCACCCACCCACTCACCCAACCAACCAAGCAACCACTCATATACCCATCGCAAGTCCATGTCCACGTAATCCCGAAATTTTCTTCGGATTGAAAACTTTATACTTATCTATCAAATGTATCTTAAGATAGTATTTCTATCTATTAAAATTCTTACAAATTTTCGGAAACTATAATTTCTGCTTGTTTTTAATTTATATCATCTTAACTTAAAAGAATTATTAAAATCTTCCTAAGTACTTTGCCAAAGTGAATCAAAAAAATTTTAAATTTTAAGAAATAGATGCAAAGATACAAAACACTAATTTCTGTTCCAATAAGTCGACAGAATATTTATCCATTTTCATTATATTTTTTGTGTTCAATAGTTCTTAAGTTTGCAACTCAATATCTTTTCAAATACTTAATTTCCTGGATACAAATCCTTAACCTTTTCCAAATTAAGTGAAAAGTTTTTAATTTTTGGCGCTCAATAGGATACAAATACTTTATTGCTTTAACGTGACATTTAGCCGAAAAATGTTTCTAAGGATGAGCGCAAACAAATGGCACAGAAGCTTGAATGAATCTACAGGGATTTAACCGCCAAACGTTTCATTTTGGGTGCATTCTTTTTGGCCTGACGCTTCTGTTCCTTGGCCTCCCAGCGGCGTTGCTTCTCCGGATCCTCCTCGGCGAGAACACGCTCCTTTTCCTGCTTGCGCTTATCCTCGCGACGCTGAGCAGCTGCCTCGGCGCGTGCGGCATGGGTGCTCTTGAGGAACTCTTCCTCAACACGCATGCGATTCTTATCAGCCTTGGTTTTGGCCTGCAAATTGATAAGAATTAAGCTAAAGATATGTAGGTGGAGGGAGAAAGATTACCTCTTTAGACATGCGATAAGTCTTCAAACGTTCCATTAGATAAAAGATCAACAATAACAGGGGTTTAATGGTCTCCATTTCGGCATGTTTGGGTAAATTGAAGCCGGCATATAGCACAGCCTTTGTCTCTGGCTGTTTCAGCGTGGTGCCCTCCTCCTGCTGCACTGGGCCGCTGAACTGATCCGAGATGTGCAGGTAATCGATATAGCTTTGGTATTTGTTAAGTGCGGTGATAACACGTGACTCGAGTATGGCGGATGTGGCTTCCGGAATTTCCGAAAGCACGCCAAAGCCGCTGGGCACATTATAGCGTTCCTCCGGCTTGGCAACTAAACTACAGAACTTAGTCTGAGATGAAGAGAAGACACAGATTAGACCAAGAATATAAAGAAAAGACTTTGGGCAACTTACCAAATCGGTGTACTCCTTGAATACCTTCGTTATCGTCTTTTTACTGCCCACCGCAAATACGAATGAATCCATTAAGCCACGTGACAATTCGATTTTGATGTGCGCCTGATCCAACTGTGGTCGCATCAATCCCGCGACTAAGGAAACTAAATCCTGTCGCTTGATCATCTTCAGCTCTACCAACATGCCCTCGCAGCAGGTGCGACCGGAGCACCAGAGTGTGTAGAGACTTTCGCTCTCTTTGATCAGGCCGGGATTCTCATTCTCCACCTTGCCATCGTCGCCGACGAGCGCAAAGTTCTCATCCAGCAGTGCCTTGTGCGTGCTGAACCAAAGCTGCGCCAGACGTGCATTCTTCGCCTTGCCGGCAAAGAAGTTGGCGAAATAGGCCAAGAGTCCCGCCACCATGAGCATTTCCATCCAATAGGAATCCCAATGGGTGCGGAAATGCAATGGTATGTTGGGTATCTTTAGCTTGGGCTCTGTCTTCTGATCTATGGGCGGTTCCATGGTGTCGCCGGCATCATAGCCCTCAAATTCTTCTTCATCTTGGAAATGTTCAAACTCATCGTCATTCTCCACAAGACCGTCGTCATCGTCGTCGTCGTTGACATCTAATTTTTCCTTGCTAACTCCCGCTCCACCCGACCCCTTTGATGAGTCGGCATTCTCGGCGGTTGCCGTGTCGTAGCTGGATTCCACAAAGTCATCGTCGAACTCCGCAAAATCATTGTCAATATCATCTTCGGACTCCGGGTTAACGTTTGCATTGTTCAGTTGGCAGGCGCATAGGAGGCCCACCAACAAAAGGGCGAACACTGGTCGCATTTTATCAAATAAATACTCAAAATAATAATGTAATTCAGCTAAATTTTAACCTAAATCTAAAACTTTTCACCTAATAAAAAAAATAGGTTAATTGGACTGAAAATATCGATAGCCAGCAATATTTCAAAGAAAAATCTGTGTGTCAACGGTTATGTAGCAGTTGACCAACAGCTGACCAACAGTTGACCGCGATATATTTCTGGTGTGTGTGGCCTCTCCTTGATTTACATTAACGTGTAAAATTTATTGCCAAAAATTTTCATGTCAATAATTAAAAAAAGAACTTTGTGTTTTGCTTGCTGAAATGTTTTTTATAATTTAATAAATTCAAAGTCATCTCTCAAAACTATCGATAGCAACGACTTCTCAAAATCGATTTACTCTTGTATCGATAGCAACCTTTTAGCGGCTGCTGCGAGGTAAACACGTTGCAATTTGCAATTTGATTATTCAGAATTGTATAGTTGTTTATTAAGTGAAGTTATATTTGATTGCATTGTTGAACCGTGCAAAATGGTAAGTACACGCAATTTTCATAAATGCCGACATGTTTATATTGCTGCACTGACACGAATTTGGAATTTAAAGACCATGCTAAGCTGATGCAATATTTGTTTGCAATTACTGTGAATAAATTAAAATTGAAATTGAAATGTATGACACACAGGCGAACGTGGAACGCAAAGGCACCTTCAAGGTGGAATACCTGCAGAAAATCGAGCGCGATGTGCAGCAGCGCTGGGAAGCGGAACGTGTGCATGAAACGGATGCGCCAACGACGCCCAAAAAGCAACAGACGGAAAAGTTTTTTGTGACATTTCCGTTTCCGTATATGAATGGACGTCTGCACTTGGGACACACATTCTCCATGTCGAAGGCGGAGTTTGCGACACGCTACCATCGCCTCAAGGGGCGTCGTGTGCTGTGGCCCTTCGGCTTCCATTGCACCGGGATGCCCATCAAGGCGTGTGCCGACAAGCTGGCACGCGAGCTGGAGCAGTTTGGTTATCCGCCCAAGTTTCCCGAGGTGCAGGAAGAGGCGCCCGCCGCCACAGAGACGCAGTCCGAGGTGCCCAAGGATAAGTCCAAGGGTAAGAAGAGCAAAGCCGTTGCCAAGACAGGAACTGCCAAATATCAATGGCAGATTATGCAGAGTCTGGGACTGCAGGATGAGGAAATCAAGCAGTTTGCCGATGCCGAGCATTGGCTCAACTACTTTCCACCGCTGGCGGTGAAGGACTTGAAACGCATCGGTGTCCATGTGGATTGGCGTCGCACATTCTTAACCACAGATGCAAATCCCTATTTTGACTCCTTTGTTCGCTGGCAATTCAATCATTTGAAGCAGCGCGGCAAGATTATGTATGGCAAGCGCTACTCCATCTATTCGCCCAAGGATGGACAGCCCTGCATGGACCATGATCGCTCCACTGGAGAAGGTGTGGGTCCCCAAGAATACACGCTCATCAAAATGAAAGTGCTGCAGAAGCCCAAGGCTTTGAGGTGCGTCTGGAATCTTAGAAACGTAAGCCATTGATTAATATGTATTCTTCCACATTTTGTAGTGGCATTAAGCAGCCCATTTACTTTGTGGCGGCCACATTGCGTCCGGAGACCATGTACGGGCAGACCAATTGCTGGCTGCATCCGGACATCAAGTACATTGCATGGCAGACAACGCGCGATAACGAGGTATGGATCAGCACACGTCGTGCTGCACGCAACATGACCTATCAGGGATTCACTGCCGAGGAGGGCAATGTTGTGGTGCTAGCCGAGATCAAGGGTGTGGATCTTTTGGGTGTACAACTGTCGGCGCCTCTGACACATCACAAGATCATTTACACTCTGCCCATGCTGAGCATCAAGGAGGATAAGGGCACTGGAGTGGTGACCTCAGTACCGTCGGATTCTCCTGACGATTACGCTGCCCTTGTCGATCTGCAGAAAAAGGAGGCATTCCGTCAAAAGTACGGATTGAAGGATGAGATGGTGCTGCCCTATGAACCAATACAAATCATTGAAGTGCCCACACTGGGTAAACTAAGTGCTGTGCACGCCTACGACACGCTGAAGATTCAATCGCAGAACGACAAGGAGAAACTGGCGGAGGCTAAGGAAATGTGCTATCTTAAGAGTAAGTGCATTAAACTTGTAATTCTTGATATTATGATTCCCTAATATTTATCATCATCATCTCTGGGCAAAAGGTTTCTATGATGGTATCATGTTAGTAGGCGAATTTGCGGGTCGCAAAATACAGGACATCAAGAAGGATCTGCAAAAGCGTCTTACGGATGCCAAGGAGGCAGACATTTACTATGAGCCCGAGAAGACCATCATTTCCCGCTCCGCAGATGAGTGTGTGGTCGCCCTTTGCAATCAATGGTATCTCAATTATGGCGAACCCGAATGGCAAGGTCAGGCCTTTAAAATCCTAGCCGACATGGAGACCTTTCACGAGGAGGCGCGCAACAACTTTGAGGCGTGTCTGAATTGGCTGCATGAGTACGCCTGCTCGAGAACTTATGGACTGGGCACCAAGCTCCCTTGGGATGAGCAGTGGCTAATTGAATCCCTTTCGGACTCAACCATTTATATGGGCTTCTATACGGTCTCGCATTTGCTGCAAGGCGGCACATTCCGTGGCGAGAAACCAGGACCATTTGGTAAGAGAAAATCATCAATTGTATTTGTAAAATGAATAATCCTTACGATGCCTGTTCTAGGTATTAAACCCGCTGATATGACACCTGAAATCTGGGACTATATCTTCTTTAAGGAGACGCCGCTGCCCAAGAAGTCAAATATCAAGCCGGAGCACTTGGCTGTAATGCGTCGTGAGTTTGAATATTGGTATCCAATGGATTTGCGTGTTTCTGGCAAGGATTTGATACAGAATCACTTGACTTTCTGTCTGTACAATCACGCTGCCATGTGGCCAAAGGATGAGACCAAGTGGCCCAAGGGCATGCGTGTGAATGGCCATCTGTTGCTCAACTCGGCCAAGATGTCCAAGTCAGATGGCAATTTCCTAACCCTACACGAGGCCGTTGACAAATTCTCAGCCGATGGCATGCGACTCTGTCTCGCTGATGCCGGCGACAGCGTTGAGGATGCAAACTTTGTGGAGAGCACAGCGGATGCGGGCATTCTCCGGCTCTACACCTTCATTGAGTGGGCCAAGGAGATGCTGGCCACACGCAGCAGCCTGCGTCGTGGTGCGGACAAAACCTTCAATGATCAGGTCTTCCTCAGCGAGCTCAATCTGAAGACACAGCAGACGGATGACAACTACCGCAAGATGCTCTTCAAGGAGGCGCTGCGCAGTGGCTTCTATGAGTTGCAGTTGGCACGTGACAAGTACCGTGAGCTGTGTGGTGCCCAGGGCATGCATGAGGAGCTGGTCTTGGAGTTCATACGTCGTCAGGCTTTGTTGGTGGCTCCCATTTGTCCGCACATGGCGGAGCATGTGTGGGGATTGCTTGGCAACAAGGAATCGGTGGTGCACGCGCGTTGGCCCGAGGTGGGCGCCATTAATGAGCTGGACATCATGTGCTCCGAGTATCTGATGGAAGCAGCTCACTCCTTCCGCCTCAATCTGAAGAATCTTCTCCAAGTTCGGGGCAAAGGCGGCAAAGAAAAGGCTCTAGATGCACAGACGGCGAAACCTAATCGTGCCTTGATTTGGGTGGCCAAAACATATCCACCCTGGCAGTGCTGTGTGCTGGACACCATGCGGGAGTTGTACAACAAGGATACGAAGACGCTGCCCGATAATAAAGTAATTGCAGCCACATTGCAGCAAAAGGCGGAGCTGAAGAAATTCATGAAGCGTGTGATGCCTTTTGCGCAAATGATACGCGAGAAGGTGGAGACGGGCGGCAAGGGCGTGGCAGCCTTGGCTGTTACCCTGGAGTTCGATGAGCGCCAAGTGCTGCTCAGTAATCTGGAGTATCTAAAGAATACCTTGGATGTGAGTCAAGTTTTTGTATGCTTGCATATTTTTACTAAAATGTTAACTCTTCTTCCAGCTGGACACTTTGGAGGTCAAGTATACTGATGATCCCTCGGCACCTGAGAAGACACGCGAGGAAGTGCGTCCTGGCTCGCCCTTTATTGCCTTTAGCGTGGCTCCGCATGTCTGCGTCGAGCTCATCAATCCCATTGAGCGCTCCGGACTATTCCAGGTGAACACCATCATCTCCGAGGGCGACACCGTGCAGTCCCTGCACGAGAAGCTCGCCAAAATCATTGGCCTTAAAACAGAAGTGTCTTCGCTGCAAATCTGGCGCTATGAGGATCCCCTGCTGGGTCCCCGCAAAATGCCCAACTTCCAGGACTTCAAGACCGGCAAGACACTGCTTAGCGATGGCGATTTTGTGCTCGACTTGGATGCGAAACGCGTGAGCGTCCAACTGGCTGGCAAACTGACTGAAGTGGGTCGCCAATTCATCTATGTAGTTGAATAGATAACATCACATCTTGTGAAGAATCTGCGACATCCTTGTAATTTAGTCATGAATTGAAGTTGAAACATTGTAAGACAATTGTTGACTAAAAAAAAAAGCCTTTTACAATTGGGCGCCTCAATTAAACCTACAACTGTAAATAATCTTGACCCATTTAGGCGAGTATACCCTTTATGGAAAGGGGTATATCGTTGTGAAATTAATAAGATTTTTATTTTTTTTTAAGTTTTAACTGAATCCATTCGAATTTCAATATTGCAAATTACAAACATTTAAATATATGTATCTTAAAGATTCTGGGAAAACTTATAAGGTGAGTGTATTGAAACTTCGTATTTGCTTTCATTTCATTTGGATATAAAATAAGTGCAGTGTGTCAATTGGTGACCCTCAAGATAGCTTCTCAGCGGGGTTTTCGGGCTCAGTGGGTGGCTATCAGCGAATTCCACGCATTCAGTGTCTAGTTTAGTGCTATAAAAGCACAGAGCGTGTAACCAAAAGTCAACTCACAATGTTGAAGGTACAATTGTTGGTAGTTCTCCTGCTGCAGTGCAGCTTGAATGTCTTGGGCGGCGTCTGTTTGATCCCTCAGCCCGTGAAGCGGCAACGTTCGCTTATCAATGAACTCTGGAGGTTCCAACCCCGCCTCGATGGACGCATTGTGGGCGGAGAACGTATAAACATCACGGATGCTCCACATCAAATCTCGTTGCAAACATCGAGTCACATTTGCGGGGGATCCTTGATATCGGAGCAATGGATACTAACGGCGGCACATTGCACCTAGTAATTAATCCATGCAGCAAATTCTTGAAATTATAGATTAAAAGTAGATTTTTTATAGTGGCAAAACTGCGGATCGCCTGAAAGTTCGCCTGGGTAGCTCCGAGTCCTCGAGAAATGGACAGCTGTTGAGGCTGGCGAAGATTGTGCAGCACGAGAAATTCAACTTCACCAATGTGGACTACGATTTCTCGTTGCTGCAACTGCAACATCCCATTGAATTTGATGAGACCAAGAAGGCCATAAAACTGCCAGAGGCAGAGCAAATGTTTGTGGATGGGGATCCGTGTTTTGTCAGCGGTTGGGGCAACACTCAAAATCTGCTGGAGTCGCGGGAGTGGCTCCGTCGAGTCCAAGTGCCCCTGGTGAATCAAAATGTCTGCAATGAAAAGTACAAGCAATATGGAGGCGTCACGGAGCGTATGATCTGCGCCGGATACATGGAGGGTGGCAAGGATGCCTGCCAGGGCGACTCTGGTGGTCCCATGGTCAATGGGGAGGGTGTCCTGGTGGGCGTGGTGTCCTGGGGTTATGGCTGTGCCAAGCCCAATTACCCTGGCGTCTACTCCAGAGTGGCCCATGCCCGTGAGTGGATCAAGGAACACAGCGGCGTTTAAAAAAAACTTACTTAGAAAACATTTCATTCAAATAAATAAAAAATACATACGTTGAATTTCTTTTCAAGTTTGAGAAATAGAGAAAGTTTATTTAAATTCTTAAAATTCTTGAAAATAAGTTAGCAATTTTTTCTCTTAAAAAATTTAGATAAGCCTCTAAATGAAAAGGAAACAAGTAAACCATTTATTAATAATTTATAAATTGAAATTAAATATACTATAATGAAACAATTTTCCCAAAGTTCGAAGACAGATTCATAAAAATTTTTGAATTCCTCGTTGTAGAAATAATGAAAACGGAAAGATAATAAACGAAATTCCTTCCGAGTATTAAATTAAACGGAAGACAATTAAAAAAACTCCGAACACATTTCCGAATATCAAATTAAAATTTTGCATGATCCTCTGACACAAATGTTCTAATGATTTGCAGTCATAATATCAACTATTGTCCATAAGAATACCAGTTGGATAGTTTGCTTCTCATTTTCCCATGCTCCTGTAAATTTTGCACATGTATTCGCAGCACGCAAACAAAGTTTTGCCAAACATGCGACATCCTCCCGCTGTGCACATTATGGCAACACATGTCGCATTCGAGTCGCATTTTACTGTCAATCAATTTCATTGTGTGTGCTTGTGGAAGGAGTCTCTGTCCCTCTTTCCCTCTAATTGTTTAGCATTCTCTTTCGGTAGCTCTATTCAGCATTGCTTGTTCTCTATATTCCGCTTTCTGGTACGTATACAATACACATTACGTATACGACAGTGACAACAGCTTGCGTTGTTCGCCTTGAGTGTTAATTGTGAAGAACTTGTCGTTAAGCAATTGCAAAAAGTATTTATTCTGTTATGAAATCAAAATTTGATATATTATTAAAGTGAGCAAAATACAAGTGTAAAAAAACAAACAAATATAAGCATTCCTTTTCTTATTCAATTAAATATTTTTATTTAATATATATTATGTATTAATTAAGTCATTAAAACGATTATGTATTTATTTAAATTTATCTTTATCAATAAACATGTTCTTGAGACTTTCACTTAATTAATTTCTATTTATTTCAAGTTAACAAGTAAAAGTAGAAATTCTTAATATTTAATATACTAAGTATATTTTAAAGAAATTATTCACTTTTAAAACAAAAATACTAATAATTAATTAACCATAAATAATTAATATTTTTAATTCATTAAAAATGTATAAGTACTCTCTTTACGCAATATATGTATGTATGTACATATATGCGTTGAGAATAAATAATTGCTGCAATGTGACTGAGGTGATCTTTCCCTGAACTTGAAACGTACTCACACACACACACACTCACTCACACTCATACAGGCACACAGAGACTCTCAAGTCTTGAACTCCTATGTAAGTATTTGTAACTCGAGATTATAAAAGCTGATTGTCGTAATTGCGAGATTGTGTCCCATTTTCGGGGCTACTCATTAGTGTCGTTGCGGTGGAGCTGAGGAGCTGACGTGCCCGCAGACTCGCGACGTCGAAGAAGTGATTAGACATTTGCACATTGCGCATTCGCCGCGTTGACTGACCGACCAACTGTTGAGTGAATTTGTGTGAATAAATGCAAAGCAAATAATAAAAGTGTTAGGCAACCAAAGTCAATGTAATGTGGTGTAAATGTGTGTGAAGCACCCACACCACCTAAATCACAGTCCCAGCCGCAACCCCAATCAGCGCCAACAACGATAGGCGGCAAGTCAAGAATCAATAAGAATTTCCATGTAGCAAAAATCGTTTAACGGTGCGTTTTTTTTGTTGCCAACACAATCAAACACAGACACAAACAAGCACACAAACTCACTCACATACGTATAGAAAAGCATGTCAACACATTCACACAAATTCTTGAAGCATCAAAAACAAACGTGCGCACGTTGCGACTACACGTGAGTTAGTCAAGCACTCGCGAGGGAGAGAGAGAGAGGGTGAGCGAGAGAGCGACGCAATAGCTTTTGCACGCACACAAACAGACAAAGGCCGGCAAAACGGCAGTACACAACGACAACTTGTGGATAAAGCTTTAACGTCTCATGCAACTACAATGTGAATGTGAGCAAGCACCCGTCTCTGTGTGTGTGTGTGTGAGCAGAAGCGTCGCGTCGCTGCTTCTCTGTTTCTGTGCTCGCTGCAATCGGCAACTTGTGCTGGAGAACAAAAGTAAATCCATTGAGCATTCAACTTTGTGCGCTTCAAGCCAACGGTTCGTGTCGGGTCGCAAAAACAAATCAAGAAAATAAAACCGAATTTTTATTAACAAAAAAAGGTAATACTAGTTGTTTGATACAACAGTAAAATCTATTGACTTGTGAAAAGTGATTAGAACTGCAACAAAGTACAAAATTAATGGAAATACATCTGAGAGTGCTTAGCTAATGCAGATATTATTATTATTTATGTCGTTGTGTTGGTGGATGTGAATAATACAATACTTTGTCTCACGTTGCAATTGATAAAAGTGCAAATTGTTTTTGCATTTTACGTAAGTTCAACTTGAAATCGTGCAAAACAACAGCGCGAGACTAGAATTTAAAAGGCAGTCGTCAGTGTGCCTCAATTGAAAAAAATATAAAAAAATAATAATTTATTCAACTACAAAAAAGTGCGCAATTTAAATAAATTGTATAAACAACTTTTACACACATAGAAATAATAGGGTAGGTACAAACTATAGTAAGTAGTATTATCTGAGCACAAATTCATTAGAAGCTCGAACACGACCTAGCACAGTTAGAAATCTGTTAACCCACAAATCAAAGCTTCAATTTAAAGCTTAAAACGTTTTAAAGCTTTTGAATTTTCTGCTGACTAAGCAAGTCATTAAAGTCACATACAATAACATTTGACTTTCCCCTAGAGTCTAGACGTTTCCTCTGATTGCACAACGTAGAATTCAAAAATCATTCTCAAAGTTGATGCGGAAATATGTCACTAATGTAACGTATTAAAATTAAAAGAGCTCAGAGAAAAAATTGTTAGAGTTTTGTATCAGCTCATTGGATACTCACACATTGTAGTTTATTTGAAAAATCTAAATTTTTATCAGTTAAAAATTTCTTTTGTTCACATCTTTTTTTATACTATCAAAAGGAGAAATAAATTTAATTTATGGTTTTTCTGATGAGTGAACATCACTAAATTTAAATACATTAATTGAGGGGAAGATTCGGTCTAAAATTTTGCACAGTATTTTTACATAACTTGCTTAAGTACTTAGGCAAACGAATATATGACTTATATATTTATCGAACAGCTCTCGTTTGTTTTTTATTTTCATCTTATCTATACAACACAATAGACCCCAATTTAAATTTTAATACTTTACGAGTTAGTATTGCACGGAACATTGAACAAGAGATGAGTCCGTTTCCATGTAATATAACTACTCCCAAAAATATGCATATTTTGAGTTGAGAGTTGAGTGTGCCAACTGTTTTGACAGAAAACGAACAACTAGGAAATATTTTACTTTCCTTTCTTTTACATTGCACCAATTAGAATTGCAAAGTCAGTCAATCTTATATTTATCATCTCGGCATTTATTTATGCAAATGAAAATGGGAAAGAACAATTTTGCACACTCTGTTCACAACTCTAAAATATTCGTTAAGACTTTTGAATGGATTTTCCATTTTGAGAAAGAAAGAAAAGGCATTTTGATTAGTTTCTCACCAATATAAATACAAATGTATATCATTTGTTAGTTCTTGTATTCGCAGTGTGTAAATCAAGTTTTATGTAAGGGGTCTCATAGAAGTGTACTTGGTTTTATAACTCTCAGCGGAAATGGGATTGGGGTTGGGCTTCAAAAAGACCACAAATATTGCAATAGATTCGAGTTCATGTTCTGATAGTACGTGAGTGGTATGTGTACACACATATATATTAATTAATACATTTGAGCTATGTAAAATTACTATAAATTGAAGATTCATTGAGTTGAGAGTTCTTCATAAAAAAAAACCATTGCTCTTCATTTTTTTCTCTTTCTTTAAGATTTAAAAAAAATATATATTTTGAAAAAGTATGTTTGAACTTCAATCTTTGAAGAAATAAGTATTCAAAATATTATTATTTTCACCTTATTATTAAATAAATATTAATTTTGAAAAAATATTTTTGAAAAAATATTATATTATATATAAAAAAAGTATATTATAATAAAATATTTCTTATTTAGCAAGTATATATTTAAAATATTATTATTTTCACCTTATTTTTAAATAATTTTCTAACGAGATATATATAGTATTTATCATTATGTCTTGCTTTCTCTATGCATATGTATTTATTTTATATAGACTAAAAAAGACTAATGTGTACTAAAAGTCTGTGCTGAACTTAAAAGAGATTCGTTCACTTGCATTTTAAGTACACACTATTTAAATGGCATGCATAAAAGTATGCAAAGAAAATTGTATTGACCCGAAACAATTGCAATTGCTAATATTCAGTACACGACAAAAAAAGAATAATGATAATTAACAATCGTTATAATTTGTTAAAGCTGACACAAAAAAAGATAAAAGAAAGCAAAACACAATATGAGTTGCTCGATGTTTGCGCAATCATCAAAGTCATGCCCAATGTATTTGTTGTTGTCAGAAAGAGGGTGTATGCATGTGTGTGCATGTGTGTGTGCAAGTCACATGCTAACTGCGGATGCCTCTGAATGCTTATGCTTCGATTGGTTACGTGTGCATTTGGGGGTTGCTATTGGGATTAGCGTTGCTGGGTTAGGATTGCTCTTGTTGGTAATCCATTGTTATACGCTGAGACGCAGTTTGCTTACAATGTTTTCGTGGACACTGCAGAGTTTTCCTGCTGCCCCCTCACCACCTTCTTTGACTTTCCAAGAACAAGAGAAACAATAAAAATGAAAAACTGCCGATGCGCTTTATCAACCACTCGGTGTCTGGGCACGTGTTGCCTTTCGAGACTCTGTCGCGTTATCCTGCACGCTGCGACTGGACGTTGCGCTGAATGACACCCAATGCCAGTGGGAAGGGGGTTAGGTAAGCAGTGGCAAAGAATGCACTTGGACACTTGGCAATTGGTCACATGCAGCTAACGGTGGACAGCTCTGGTTTCTATTTATGGCTGGCCTTTTGTGGAAGCAATTCAAGCTTGGACAATGTATGGTTGTATAATGAATACTACAAATGATTCATGCTGGCAGCTTTTGAATGATGAATATATGGTTCATATATATTTAGTTATTCAATTGGCAAGTCATTCAAACGTGTCTTCCATTTATTTCAAAGCCATAAACGCTTGAAGAGATCTAAAAAACAGTTTTAGATTAATAAGAGCTAATAAAATGTTCCTTATTTAATAGCATATATTTAAGAATATATTTAAATATTTTTAAACAGGTTAAATATCATAGAAAATAGAGAAATTTTCAGCGGCTTTTTTGGTTTTGAAGCATTCTAAACCGGATACCTTTTTTTTGTATTGTACGCAGCTTATATTTGGTAATTAGATTATAAAATGTGTTTTTGTATAAACCACTTTTTTTTAGTTTTTGCTGATACTTAAATAAAACTAGGTAAATCTAATTACAACACGACCTAAATATTTTCAGCAAGTTTTATAAAATTTAGTAAACTATATAATATAGTTGTCATAAAAAATAAAGAATGGCGATACAAAATGTTAAATAAAAACAAAATAAATTAAATAAAGTTAGCATCACATTTAAAAAAATGTATATTCAATAAGAATTGAGGCTTTTAAATGAAGATAAATAGAATATAACTTAATTTTAAATCTAATTTTAACCAAGTAATTGAATAACACAATTTAGCAAACATTTTGCATTTTAATAAATTTTCAAATATTTTTTTTTAATATTCTTACAGAACTTGAAAGGAAAGGACTGTCCATAGAGCTTAGAACCCAGCAAGGGATACTTTTTATGTGCAACTCTGACAATGTGCCACAAGTGGCAGTTTAAGAATCACAACCTCAACCATCAATATATCCTCAAGATAGAGTAAAATAGAGAGAACCTGTTATGGACTGGTTACTTGCAACTCCACAGTTGCAGAGCGCCTTCTCCTCGCTGGGCTGCCTGGAGGGAAATACCTACGTGGTCAGCCCCAATGCATTGGGTGAGTTGGAAACGAATGAAAACTCAGAAAAAAGTTTCTTTTTTTTATCATTAAATATGCTTTTTTACAGCCATTTTGGAAGAGATTAATTACAAATTAACGTACGAGGATCAAACATTGCGAACCTTTCGTCGGGCCATTGGATTTGGCCAAAATGTTCGCTCCGATTTGATACCATTGCTGGAGCATGCCAAGGATGATGCGGTGCTGGAGTCGGTCATTCGGATACTGGTGAATTTGACGGTGCCGGTGGAATGTCTCTTCTCATTGGATATCATGTATCGGACGGAGGTGGGACGTCACACGATCTTCGAGCTGAACAAGCTGCTCTATAGCAGCAAGGAGGCCTTCACCGATCCCAAGAGCACCAAGAGCGTGGTGGAGTATATGAAGCATATACTGGAATCGGAGACAAAGCTATCGCCGCACAAATGCGATCAGATCAACAATTGTCTGTTGCTGTTGCGCAACATTCTGCACATTCCGGAGACACATGCCAATTTCCTGATGCCCATGCTCCAGTCGAGTGGCGGCCATCAAATGTCAATGCAGAACACCATATTGTGGAATTTGTTTATTCAGAGCATTGACAAGTTGATGCTCTACCTGATGACTTGCCCGCAACGTGCCCTTTGGGGCGTTACCATGGTCCAGTTGATTGCCCTAATCTACAAGGATCAGCATGTGGGCACACTGCAGAAGCTGCTGAATCTTTGGTTTGAGGCATCTCTCTCGGAGAGTTCGGATGACAACGAGAGCAACACCTCGCCACCGAAGCAGGGCAGCGGGGATTCCAGTCCCATGCTCACCTCGGATCCCACATCCGATGCCTCGGACAATGGCGGCAGTGGCAAGAAGGAGGGCTGCGAGGAGCGTCGCCAGGCGCTGAGGGAGGGCACCGAGGCGACTTTGCAAGAGGTGAGCCGCAAGGGACACGAGTATCAGAATGCCATGGCCAGAGTGACGGCAAAAAGGTCCAGCGATCGTTCTGAGCCATCCAGCGGTATTGGCGATTCGTCTGGTTCGCCACCAGAATACATGTCCACGGAGGAGGGAATGGATGACTTACAGTACGAACAGTTCCCCTCGGAACCACTAAATCTTACACAACCAGCTGACAATGTCAACAGCACTACCAATAATAGCCGAAACACCGCGACTAGCTTAAGCAAGGAGCCCTTTAGGCCTCCAGCACCGCTGTCCACCCGTCGCACAACCATGGCCGACATGTTGGCCGCAAGTTACAGCTCCCACTCACATGCCGCGGCCGTCAAACTGGGCCAAAAGTCACCGCATGCGGGCCAACTGCAGCTGACCAAGGGCAAGTGTTGTCCCCAGAAGCGAGAGTGTGCGCCCTCCTCGCAGTCGGAACTCTCGGACTGCGGCTACGGCACCCAAGTGGAGAACCGGGGCTCAATCTCCACCTCCAGCAACGACGACGACGGACCCCAGGGGAAACCACAGCACCAGAAGCCGCCGTGCAACACGAAGCCGCGCAACAAGCAACGCACTCTGCTGTCGCCCCTGGACATAAAGGAGGTGCGGCGCAAGAAGCTCGTCAAGCGCAGCAAGAGCAGCCTGTAAGTAGGAGGGATTATCAAACCAAATCAAGAGTCTGTCAAATTCTAGAAAATTACTAAATTACATACTATATGAATCTGCAAGACTTTATAAATTAAGTGTGGCTTAGATTCGATTCAGAAATAATTTTTTTTGGTTTAAATTTATTAAATTTATGACATTGCTTTTACTTCTTTTTTAAATTAGATAAAATTGAAATTCAGTATAACTGCTCTAATAAAAATAAGTTAGATGTAAATATTTAATTAATATTTAATATTGTTTTACTTTATACGATGTAATTCAAGTTCAGTAAATTTCTCCAAAAAAAAGTAGTTTAATTTATATTATTAAACTTTTGTTAAATTAGATATAATACAACTTCTTGAATTCAAATTACATTTAAAATTTGTTTTATGTTTAGAAATGTGATTTTTTTTCTTAATACTTTGAAATTAGCTTAATTCCTGCAAAAATCCATCTATTTAATTAAAAACTTCTACATAAAAATCAAGTTAGATATAAATAAAAAAATTTTTTAGGAGTTTTCACGAAAAATCTAGTTAAATTTAAAAAGGAAATAAAATATATTTTATTTTATATTTAACCAAATTCTTTGTTAAAATTAAATGTTGCAATTAAGTTTAGATTTGAAATTAATATGAAAAATTGCCTGATCTCTCCACAACAGCATCAATATGAAGGGTCTGGTTATCCACACACCCACAAATGATGACATTTCCAATCTGCTTAAGGAATTCACAGTGGATTTCCTGCTCAAGGGCTACAATTATTTGGTGGAAGAATTGCACATGCAGCTCATGTCCAGTGCGGTAAAGTGTTTATACATACATTGATTTGCTTTACCTTTAACTAATCATCTTGATCTTTGGCTCAAAAGGTTCCCGTTGATACCTCGCACTTCTTTTGGCTCGTCACCTACTTTCTGAAGTTTGCCGCTCAACTGGAGCTGGACTTGGAGCACATTGATACCATACTCACCTATGATGTGCTCAGTTATCTCACCTACGAGGGTGTAAGTCTCTGTGAGCAGTTGGAGTTAAATGCTCTGCAGGAAGGAAGCGATTTGAAGCCGTATCTCCGTCGCATGCATCTCGTGGTGACGGCCATCAGGGAATTCCTGCAGGCCATTGAAACGTACAACAAGGTCACACATCTCAGCGCGGATGATCGTCTCCATTTGAAGCAGCTCCAGATACAGATTGGCTCCACCGCCGATCTGAGATGTTTGTTTGTCCTGCTGCTGCGACGCTTCAATCCCAGCATCCATTCCAAGCAGTATCTCCAGGATTTGGTCGTTACCAATCACATTCTCATGCTCATACTCGATAGTGCTGCCAAATTGGATAGCGGACTGGTTATCGGTCTGCCGGAGCACATTTCACAGTAAGTTGACTGAGATAATCTTTAGTCTTCTTATATTTTAATGATATCCTTGTAATCTCTTAGATTCGCCACTTTGGAGGTGATGCACTACTATGGCATCCTTTTGGAAGATTTCAATAACAATGGCGAGTTTGTCAATGATTGCATCTTCACCATGATGCATCACATTAGCGGCGATCTTGGGCAGATTGGTGTGCTCTTCCAGCCCATTATACTGAAGACTTACTCACGCATCTGGGAGGCAGACTATGAGCTCTGCGATGTAAGTTTGCATTTATTATTGCATTGAATGGGAATTTCGATTGATTATGCATTTCATTGTTGGTCATTTTGGAAACTAAAATTTTTTCCGAAAACTTTTAATTCATATTCCTACTTACCCCTTGATTTTGTTTTAAAAGCTTTGAAGTTTTTTTAAAACTTTATAATATCAAATCATTGTAAATATGAATTATTTTTTTATAACTTTTACTTGATCGATTATGATAGACACAATTTTAATACGCATTTATTTTTCAAATTTGATTACATGTTTTATTATTTTATTTTCAACTTTAACATAATGGTTTTTTCATTCATTTCTATCTTGCAGGATTGGTCCGATCTTATCGAGTATGTCATACACAAGTTTATGAACACACCTCCCAAATCTCCTATGACCATACCCACTACATCCTTGACCGAAATGACCAAGGAACACAATCAGGAGCACACCATCGGGTATGTTAAAAACTGATTTTCTCTGTAAAATCTTTTAATAATTCTTCACTTTTTACAGCAACTGGTCGCAGGAGGAGATGGATACACTCTACTGGTATTATGTGCAGAGCAAGAAGCACAATGATGTTGTGGGAAAGATTGTCAAGCTCTTTAGCAACAATGGCAACAAGTTGAAGACACGCATTTCCATCATACAACAGTTGCTGCAACAGGTGAGTTTCCTCCGCTTCCATCTTAAATCTCTGCTTACTTTAAATCTTCCTTAGGACATCATCACTTTGCTGGAGTATGATGATCTAATGAGGTTTGAGGATGCGGAATATCAGCGTACTCTGCTGACCACGCCCTCATCGGCCACCACCGAATCGGGGATTGAGCTCAAGGAATGTGCATCAGATGATATACAGGTGAGTTTCCAGCTGAGTCCAAGAGTGCTCGACTGTGAGCTACCCCTCGCATAGTCCTAAGATAGCACATGTTCTGTTAGCCGAGTACGAAATACAAGCACAAATTCAAATATTTTAATTTTCGAAGATTTGTAAGATTTTTTTTCAGTGAAATCTAATTATTTAGATTTTTTTTGACTATTTTAATGCCATTTTTTCCGGATATTGTGTTAATTTAACAATAATATACCGATAACATACTGAAAAAATACACGTTAAAATCAAGAGTTTTAAATTTTTATTTTTAGAATGATTTTTTTTTCTGTATAATTAGAAAAATTTTAACGAAATTAAAAATAAAAACATTTTGTTTTAGATATATTTTGTAAGCCAAGTATTAGCGCCTTTTTTTGTTAATTTTACGTGGTATAAGAAAGTGCCTTTAATGCAGACTTCATTCCCTTTGTAGATCCTGTTGGATTTGATCATCAAGGAGCACAAGTCACAGCATTTGGTGTGGCTACAGAAGCTGCTCTTGGAATGTTGCTACATCAAGCTGACGCTGAAATGCGGCAGCAATCTGGACGAGGTGGATCCCATAATGGAGCCGGTGGCATATCATTGCATCCACAAGCAGAAATCCATTCCGGTGGTGCAGTGGAACAATGAGCAGTCGACGACAATGCTTTATCAGCCATTTGTGCTGTTGCTGCACAAGTTGGGAATTCAACTGCCCGCGGATGCGGGTTCGATATTTGCCCGAATCCCAGACTATTGGACGCCTGAGACAATGTTCGGACTGGCTAAGAAGCTGGGATCGTTGGATAAACGTGAGTTGAACTCGTTGCACACTAAGAAATCAAAATGAATCCAAAGGTGATGTATATACCGGTATCAATAATTGTTGCTCTCACTGTCGATGACACAAAAATTTGATTATGGGAATCTCGCCCATTCAAAATATCCCAACTAGTTCCAATATGATTTAAAACTGAACCTGAACTCCCAACCCTTTCAATATGAACATCGATCTCATCTGTGTGTGTGTGTGTCAATCGGTGTATTTCGATATGCTCTGTGCCGCTTCTTCTTTTTCCTCCACATTTTCGGCTCTTATAGTGAGGCTCAAGTTCGATCCCAGCGAACTGGAGGAAGCCACCTCATCGAGCGCCTACTCCTCACTCTATCATAATACCGGACCACGTAACTCCCTCAGCTCTATAAGCAGTCTGGATGCGGATCTCATTGAATCCGAGGTATTGGCGCTAATCCCCGAAGTGGATGAGGCTATGGAGAAGGCAGCTGAATTCTTTGCGGTGCCCAAGATTAAGCATTGTAATTCGATCATCAGGTATGTGCTTAGTTAAATAATAGATAGGTGAATCCATTGATAACTTTGAACTCTTTGCAGATATACGCCGGATCCGACGCCGCCAGTGCCCAATTGGCTGCAGTTGGTCATGCGCAGCAAATGCAATCAGCGATCGGGTCCAGCAACAGATTCCAGCGATTGGTAAGTGCCACATACTACACTGAGAAAAAGATATCAAGATTTCCATACTTTAAAAAGTATTCAATATTCTCAAAAGCTGACTAAGTGTGAACTTACCAAAACTGAGTGCAAAAACATTATTTCAAGTACGCTTTTCACAATCCCAGAAGTCTTCTATGATATTTTAAGCAATTTTGGGGATTAATTTAAGTCTGTAAAAGATCGAATCATACTAGTTGAGCTTATCTCAAAATGAACTTGCTTCTTGTATAACACAATTTCATGTTTATCAGGACTGTTCCGGTTTTTACCTTTTTTTTTTTATAACATTTAGTGAAAAACATTTATTCACCTTGCATTTAATTTTAGTATCTATAGTTTTATACTAAAAGCTCTGTTGTTTCTTGGGGTACTTCAACCAAACTCATGGATTAAAATCGGACTTTCATATAATATTGCTGTCATAGGAACGTTTAGGGGGAATTTTAAGTTTAAGATCGTTTTACACTTTATTCAAGAATAATAGTATATAACAATCTTTAACCTTTAAGAACAAAACAGTATAAGTTTAAGTACGAACATACTTAATTTTGGGATGGCATATTTTTCTGAGTGTATGTTATGCAGACTTTGCAGCACAAGAGACAATGCCACAGATTTATGGCACACGGCAGCCGTTAGGAGAGCTAAGAGTCTCCATTCTCGTAGCAAACATATTGTTTACATGGCGCCCTCAATCCAATTTATGAACTTTAAGACCCGGCTCCACATTTACTTTCGTGTGTGTTGACAGTTGTCGCCATCGCCAGCTTGCAACTGGCAGCCTGCAATTCACAACTCGCACTAAATGTCAGACTGCAACTCTGCAACTCTCTTGGCCATTGTCTGTTGCCCGTTGCCGTTGCCTGTTGTTTTGGCTAGAACGGGCCTCCCTGCCGTTCGCCTCATCTAAATTCATAAGCTTGTTCATCCGTTTTCGGTATTGTCCACATCTCTGTGTGCCTCAGTGTATGAGCATTTGTGTGTCTTTGTATCTATGTATGTGTGTTGCTGCTTTGTATCTAACTGTTTGTATCTCTGGCGCTTTTGGACCTCACACGATCGCCCGCTGCTCCATGTTGAACGGCATTTTGCGTACACTTTATGATAGCTTTTTATCCCCTCTTTTTCTGTGTTTTTTCTTGTCTTTCGATTTTGATATTTTGTTCATGGTACGAGTACATAACTCTTAGATCCGCGATAAGTGCACCCTGAACTGTTCACATACCGCCAACTGGGGAGTTTTGGGCTGGGTACAACATTTAAATATTGCTAGAGATGATCCAAAGCTGTACATAAGAGTGTTGAACTTAATCGAAGTCAGTCAAATGTTGCGACTATAAATTTTGAATAAAAAAAATTTATGAATAACATTTCCAAAAATATATATCAAATTAGCGGCGAATTTCTTTCATAATCTGATTCATTAGTTCAGAAAACATTCATTTAATTGACACAAACAAATTCTCAAATTTTTTTCAGATCAATTAAGTTGCATTCAAACATGATATCATCATGTTACACTTCATTTCCATATAATGTCATACATTTTAAATATTTTACAGAGCACTTTGAAGCCGTATTCACTCTTTTTGTCCTGATTGACACCTTCAGAATTAAATTATTTTTGAATTTTTGGGCGTGTTTCTTGACATCAGTTATACAAATCTATAACTGAAACTGAAACCAAAGCAAAGTTGTCCATGAGAAACAGACTCTGTCTGACCTCTGTCCGCAGCAGATCAGAGTCAAAAACAGTGTTCGTGTTGAACACGAAATGAAGTCATCGCGATTAGCAGGCGCAACTTAAACTGTAGTACGAGTATCTGACAAATACATTTAACTACAACTGCAAATTATCTAAACGGTAGCTAAAATATTGTATTTATCAATAAATAGAATATCTGCGTTGATTTAATTATAATTATAACAATAAGTTATAATTGCCAACTCATTAATTAACTTAGCCACAGCAATCAAATGATTCACTTAAAAATCAAACAGGCATCAAGTTTTATCGGTGCTTACTGCCAAGTTTCTCAATTGCCAATTACCAATTTCTGATCACCCATTGCCGATTGATTAGCTGATTATTGTTAAATAAGTAATTAAGAATGGCCTCTCGATGGGCTTCATTAAGCTATAAATCTTAAAGAAAACATTTGGGACAGAACTAATAAAGAGTAATTAACTAGAAGATATCCTATATAAACATGAAAATGTTTCAATAAAAATTTCGATGAAGAGAAAAAAAATGAGAAGTGAAAAAAGAGGCAGAAAAATAGCAGAAGAAATGAATGGAGGATCTTTTATAATATCTTTGACTTATTCATAGATTTGAGAAAAATATAATTTAAATTACTTCATTAGATTATTTTTAAAATTGTAGAGAGACTTGATTTGACTGCTAATTCTTTTTTGAATATAATTTAATAGGATTTGAGATGATACATTTCTTAAATTCTTAGTATACCCTTTTGTCAGATTTAATATTATATGTACAGGGCATAAATGACGCTATCAAAGCCACCGACAAACAATGACATTTGGCAAATTTTACAACTGCATCCTCATCTTGAGGTTACGCAGCCGGTTCCACGAAACTCTGCTATGAGAAAGACGAGCGAATACGGGACTGAGAACTGAACAAGTTTTCTTTGCATACATTGCCAGAAATTTTAAATTCGCGTTCTACGCTGTGACGACACGTGAATTATTTAAGCTGATATTTAATTAATGATTCAAATGGTTCTCTGTTGCATTTTGGAAGCTGCTAAACAAGTTCGTCTTTTTATTATTATAAGTGGTTAACTTTGATCTAGACACAGTTAACTGAAGATAGCATCTACATATAACATAAGTATAAACATATTATACAAATTTATAGAACGAGCATGATTTGAATGAATGGCTAACAAGTTGTTAAGTATTTCCGAGTGCTAAAAGTATGATTTAACTTTAACTAATATGCAAATCGATTCATATTATGATCTTAGCTGAGTCTCTCTCATTTTTCGGGTTAAGCAGAGGTGTGGAGTTAGCATTCAGAATGCATGAGACGGGTTTCAATAAATCCCATCAAGCAAAATTAAATTTTTAAATAAACTATTATATTTTCTTTCAATGCACTATTTAATTTAATTCTTTAAATGTCTAGATTCTAGAGGCCTAAGACCGTTATCCAATATTGTTCTTTATGATCTTTAGTAAAATCAGACATCTAATTATCCAAATAAAAATATTGAATAAAGGATTTCTCAATATTTTTATATTTTTAACTTTCTCTTTCCACTTTATTTAAATTACTTTGTTATTCGTTTTATCAATATAAGTTTGTGTTACACTTAGAATGAATTCTGAAAAGGAAATCCCTATTGGTATTAAGCTTCCCTTATACATATAATTTTTGTTTTTTTTATTATTTGTTTATTTATTTTGAAAATTGAAAAATGTATTTCAACAATCATTATTATAATAAATATGAATGTGATTGTTAGTTTGTTAAAGTTTCCTATAAAATGCACACGTAATTTCTAAATTATTTAAGAGTGTCTCTCGGCCAACTCATTTGCCAGCTTTTATTGTGAGTTTAGTTAAATTTAATAGATTTTAAGCAAATTAACACACAAAGTGAGCACAAGTCAGTGGAGTTTTCCGCAGGGTTTTTCGCCAGTCGTTGCCGTGGGCGTTTGACAAAATTGCAATTTTTGAAGGTAATTTACTTGGACGCCTGGCGAAAATTGAAATTGACATTTGTTGTGCGGCCCACAAGGAAGCCAAGAGACAAGTAACCAACAAGGCAACTTTACAAACTGAAACTGAAAGCCAACTTCACAGTATTTGAGTGGTCTGTGGGTTGTCTATCCGTCTGTCCGTCCGTTGAGTGTCGGCCAGCATAAGCATAAATTGCATTCTATTGTACCTGATCATAATACGGCAGCAGGCAGATGACTTGGGCAAATATGTACATGTATTCGTATTCGAATAAAACAAATCTAATTCAGTGAAAAAACTCGTGGGTTCAATTGTCGACCTTCTATGGGTTGCTTTGTTTTTGGGTTTGGCCAGACTTTGACTTCAACTCTTGTTCGTATTCATATAATAGATACGAGTATTGTTAACATTTTGGTTTATGGCTGCTGCAATTTATGAGCCAAGAGTCGAGGAGGCATTAAGCACAACATGCAGACAAACATGGACACCAATTGCTCTGGTGTGGATTGCTGTTCATTGCACCGCTGAGCACCACTGAACACCACATCAATCAGTCGCATAAATCATTTTAATTATTAAATAAACAAGTTTCGACTAGAACTACAAGTACATCACGCTGACTCAGTCATAGCCACTGCAAACTGCCACTGCCACTGCAATTGCAACTGCAACTGCCACAGGGTGTGAGAATATATGAGCCAGGGCACCAAAGGGTTAATTGAGCCCCAACCAACCTGAGCTGTGGGCCAAAAAGGCGAGTTTCTTGCCCAACCAAATAAAATGCAGTACTAATAGTATGAAATGAGTTTGCGGTTATTGAAAGTGAAAACTGTTTTGTGAAGTGTCCTCCATGGTCAGTTAATTATTTAAAGAGCGATGTTCATCTTTGAATATAATTAATTTTTATATTTATTATCCAAACTGGTAAAGTTACTTTATAATTGTTTTTAATAGGAGACAATCGCCATGGACATTTAATAAGATGATCCTTAGTAACATTATTGATATTTAATTATAGTTAAATTTATTCTACATTGATTTTACTATTTTTAAGGACTTATTTAAACTCTGTTCTCTACGCGTATGTTTAATGTACATTTAGTAGAATATTTTTGTCGATCGGTCTCTAAGAACTACTACCAATTTTATAAATTTACAGTGTTAGCTTAACTACGATGACAGCTGACGATGAGGGAATTGGCAAATCAAATGCCTCAACATCTCAGGCGCAGCAGACATCACTGAGCTCGACGAATCCGACTAGTATATTGGCCGGTCTGACCAAGATGAGCAACTGCAGCTTCATGACGCCGCCGCAGAATGAGAACAGCAGCAGCTCCGGCTGTGGTGGCACCGTCTCATCACTGTCGATGGTGGCGTTGATGAGCACAAGTGCCGCAGATCCGAATGCGGATGCTGTGATGAAGTCATCGTTCGAGAAACTGGAGGTGTCAGGTGGACATTTCACGCGGCCCAACAACTTGGATCAGGAATACAGTGCGATGGTGGCATCGGTCTGCGAAAACGAGAAGTGAGTGAATTGGATTGAGAGATTGGGATTGAGAGATTGAGATTGGAGCCAAGCCAAAAACTAATTGACAATTAGACACATTGCGCAAATGCCAAAAATCAAAATCTGAAAAAAAGAAACCAAATCAAAACCCAACAAATTGAACGAATCTCTGACAGAATGTCAAGCTGTCAATAGCTAAATAGTCAATGGGCAGGAGAGCATGCCAAGCATTTTTCAACAGTGTCTCACATAAATTTATGGCGGGCAATTATTCAATTTAAGGCGAATTCAATAGCGACCAAAATGGAGGCGGTTGCATGTCCAACTCTAATATTACCTACGATTACATGTTGGCCATTAAAGGCGTGACTGTTTGCGATGCAAATAGCTATCGGTGGTTTTCTTTTTGTGTTTTTTTATTTTCGGTTTTTATAATATTACCTTATTTATGCTTGGGGTTTTTTGGGCTTTACAAGTTAATACGAGTATGCTAATGTTTGATGTATGTATTTAACATCTTCAATTCTTATCGCTGCAGCGACAATGTTTCAGTGGCTTCGGACTTGACCCGCATGTATGTCAGCGATGAGGATGAGAAGCATGAGTTCCATGTGCCAGTGCCTCTTTATCACTGAGACAGAAGCATTGTGGGCATCAGCGAGAGAGAGAGAGATAGAAAAAAGAGACAGGTACAGAGTCGAGCGAATCTTGAGTTGGAGTAAATCGAATGATTCGAATGTTGCAGGTAATTTGAATGATTCCATTGAATTAATTATTACAAATAATATGAATGATTCGCGTGATTCGCAAAGAGGCAGACAAAGACCGACTAGAATCAGACCCAAAAACCCATTAAAGTACCTTAAATTTTGCAAATTAAATACCTTTATATACCTTAAAATCTACCTTAAAAATCTACTTCAAACTACCTTAAATGTTAAAAATATATTTAAGTTGCCTAATATTAACAATTCTAACCTAGCATTAAGCATCAAATATCAAAATCTATATATCTTTAAACTCTTATATTTTAATCTTATAAATTACTTGATATTTATTCGAAAAGGGTATAAAAGTGCATTATATTGTTTAAATACATTTATATATAAGAGAAAAAAATTTGAGAAATATTGGAAAAAACTAAAATTTAAATCGATGAGAGTTAAGTTAGACTTATGGTGATGAATATGATGAAACATGAATGGGCAGTTCCTGGTTAAAAAAGTGCAAATCTATTTACACATTCACCTTGATGAATATTTTTACAGCATTGATGAAAGAATGAAACACAAAATATGTTAGATTGAAGAATATATATAAATGAAAATACAAATTATATACTATACGTACACATATATTTATATTTTAAGAAGCATTTTTGCATGTATTGTAACGTTAAACGATAAAAAGTTAACAACTGTCTATATCCAGCTGTTAAACTATGCTTAGAAATCGAAACTAATAAAGCTTTCCTTGTACTCGTAGCGATCAAGTGTTTTACATGTTTCCCTCCCAGTTCTCCATGTAAACCTCATGCTGTGAACGACTAACAAATGACAAAGGCAAACACATTTTGAACTCTCGACTTGTAACGATGTAAGTATAAAAGTCTAGATTATAAAGCCAGGGAACAGTTAGATCTTTTGTAAGCCGAATTTGAAATATGCGCTGCAAATTGGCGGTGCCAGAAGAAAAACGAGCTATAACCATAGCAAATTAAGGTCATTGGCGGCTAAATCTTAAATCTCAGTAACTGCAACAGCAACAACGACTGTTCGATGTCCACGCACCAAACGGTAGCTGAATCAAAGTAAATCTCATGGGTAGACACATATGCTTAATATGGCCCAAAACTGCACATAAATAAATATATGTATATACGGCCAAAGCCCAGCTAGCCAAAATGGTAAACATGCCAAAAACAATTACCAAATGTTACCAGCAACAACAACAACAACAACAACATCAACAACAGACGGGCGACAACAACAGCAACAACTAACAAAAAGTCGAGAGCAAACATTGCAAATATAACCGTACGAAAATAATAATAATAATAATTGTGGCCAATTGCTGTTTAGTTGGCAGTTAATTGCAACATGGCCAAGACAACCAACGCTGCACGAGTTGGCCTAACCAAATGTTCTCTTTCTGCCGGCTTTGTCCACGGTTGCCGCTGTTCTTTTCCTCAATAAGACAAAAAGTCCCACTCGAATCAGCAACTGGAGGTCAATTTGCTCATTGAACTAGTTCTGGACATTATCAAATATAATTAGTGAAAGAACTCGAAGATTGCTTTAAATTAAAAAAAGGTATTTGAAATATTTTGAAATATGTAAGTATTCCATTTTGTTCAACTAATTTAGATTTAAAGGAAAAGTTTCTATATAGAGTCTTTTAGCACACAATAACTAAATGAATGTAGTAAATTTATCTCTAATAATTTTCATAGGAATACTTTATGTGCTTTTATGGAAGTTTCACATCCGTTTCAATTTATGGCTCTAGACAATCGTCTTCAGTAAACGTCTCACTTAAATCGTCAGCAAGCGAAGATTTAGTTTTAGATTCGTTTGTTTGGTTTCCTAGAAAAGATGTTTTCGACTCGGATTCACTTTTAAATTTAGTTTTAATGGGTTTTAAATATATTTGATGATGAATGGGATATCAGAAGTAATAATCACAGCTAATTTATATGCCATTTCTATGGCATAAATTTTTATATTTAATGAATTGTGCGATTGGAGAAGAGTTGTTTTTCAGGTGGAGTTTTGGATTGAAATTCTTATGTAATCATAATGCAAAACTCTTGTAAATTCTTGTTCTTAGTACTTTTAATTAAAAATGTTTTCCTACAGATTTTTTCCATCCCTCTCATAACTAGTTCCCAGTTCCTCCTCCAACTTTAATTCTCCAGCCCTCGTTCTTCTTACCAAATGCAGAACACAGCCTGAGTTTCAGCCTCTAACCACGTCGTCATCATCCATGTTGTTGTTGTTTGGTGACTGTAACTTGGTTTTGGCTTTTGGCTTTGGCCATGCCGCGCAATTACCAAGACAGGCAGCTAATTTTATTTGCTGTAAACGTGCGCCTCAATATGCAGCCTGTTGTTATTATTGTTGCTGTTGTCGTTGTTATTGTTGTTTTTATTTTTATTGGAGTTGATTTTTTCGGTGGGAATTATTTGACGATGACTTTTGAGGCATTGCGTGTCTGGATCACATTAGCCAACTCTGCAGTTAGTCGGGCAACAACAAAAACCATCGGCGTCAATTGAGTTGTCAGCCAAGTGTCAAGACATTACTCAGGGTGGTCTATGGATCTAGCCAGACTTTGGGTGTTAATGGAAGGCGTTGAAGTGTTTACAATTCGATTTAAACTTTGGCAGCTAAAAAAAATTATGCAAATAAAACAGGAAATCGCAGACGATTTGAAAGTGACACAAAGAATTCAATAGAAACAATAGAATCGAGGGATCAATAACTATTGCAAAAACTGGTTCGCATCCAAACTGAAGCTCAAGTTCAGTAATAACAACAAAATCAACAACAGATTGCTCGACGACATCGATCACAAAGAGCATTATTATTAGCACATGACAGAGAAAAGTAGTTGACAATAAGAAACCGCAAATATTGTAGCTGTAAGCTACGACTTTGTCATACCCTATCTCAACAATTTTTAGAAAGTAGGAATACTATACTTAAAACTTTTGTTTGCCCTTTAAAATACTCTAAAATTGTGTAGATTTAACAAATAAAATTGAGCCTCTAAGATATTTCCAATTATAAATATTAATTAAAAGAATTTGATGAGGTTATCTAAAATATTAAGAACATTCCCTCTATCTTGACTTACAAACCTGAATGTAAAGTGATTGGTGCCCTTTCTGCCGATGAATATATTATTAGTTGCTTCAGTTTTATTTGGAGAGGCCACTCGATGGATTGCACAACATTTGCAGAGGCTTGTCAAAGATTTATGTAAGAGTGAAATGTATGCCATTTAGATAACATTTAGCTTGGCGTGGTTTGCAGTTGGCCTGACCATATTCCTAAACGTCGACTCTTAGCCAAATTTGGTGCATATTTTGTCAATGGCTCAGCCCATGGCACACAGAGCCTTCTATTGGAACGTGGAACGTGGAGCGGCGAGACATGGAGAAGTCGTGTTGAGGCAAAGTGCAATAATTCACACTCACTTTGGTGCAACCCATTGACGTTTTATTGGTGCCACAACAACGGATCGACATGCCACACAATTCCACAGTCCATACACTCCAGAAAATTATGCTAGAGCTCAAGTGATTATAAAATTTAACATGCACATGCTGCCACTTTGCATATTGTTTATGGCCGAGTCGAGAATTATCGCAAAAGTAAAATAAAGTTATTAAATTGAATTTATGATTTCTATAATCAAAATTGGAAGCGTGCATTTAAAAATGAATTGTTTGCCAATTCCCAAATGTGCCACTGGCGATACGTGTGCGATTTCGAGTACAAGCACTTGTACATTTCAGTTTCCACAATTTATGGCTAATTTAGTCATGATTTAGCCGATTGCCAATAAATAATAGGCAAAACTCACAAACGCGCAGCTAACTTGGCTTATCGATTGGTATCAAGGGAAGCCGCAGCGGCCAAGCGTGCTCTTGGCCATAAAGCAAAGTGGTTTGCAAAATTTAATTAAGCTAAAACAAAGACCATGGACAGCGTTGTTCGCATAAAGATGATAATCAAATGCATTCAATACTTTTTAAATATATTTAGTGGGCGCGTTGCTTAGTCAAGACACAAACCCTGAGCGAATCTTCGCCTGGATAACTTCGGCTTTTGTCGGCATTTGTCATTCGCTTTCGTTTCAGCTTCGTATGCAGTTCGGCTCTTGAGACTCAAGCTGTGACTCGCTGAGTACTTCTACTTGGCGTTGCATAAAAAGTGGTTCAGTGGAGCAAACGGCTTCAGTCTGAAAACATCGCGAACGCCTCTAAAAGTATCTGGCAGATACTTTTCAATTGACTTGCATCTTGTTCGGCGCGGAAGTGAAGTGTAGGTGTTGAATACTGTGTTAACAAACTCATCCTTATTTGGAATTTACGCGAAGAAGCTTTTAATTTACTGTGTGTTCTAAATGTTAATACTCGTAAAATTATTAATTTGCAATAAAACGAGATTTGAAAATGTCATTTACATATATTTGAAAAAATAAATAACATTCACATATATTCATTTGCATTTTGCAGCTTTAACGTATACGACATTTTTGGATTAACATTTTTTTTGCGGATACAAAATTTGATATAATTAAATTGAAGGTGAGTTTGCTGTCCGACGTATGAAGGTTAATTCAAACAAAAAAGAACACCTTAATTTTTGGATCCAAAAATTAAATAACTCAATAAAGGAACGATTTTAAATATTTAAAGTTTAACAGTTTTTCTCAATATTTAAAAATATTTTAATCTTATAAGAAATTGAATCTTATGTTTAAAAATAACTCGCAAACTATGTTGAGATTGCCGATAAAGATTATATAACTTGCTAATGCTTATTTAGAACCAAGAAACACATACGAGTATTTTTAAATTCCAAGTGTCTGAGCAGGTTGATAAAACGAGATTTGCGCTAAAATGTCGCCAATATAAGAAACACAATTAGAAATTTGAAAAGGCTAATTTATTGCATCTCATTTAATAATACAATACATTCTTGGGCAGGTTTCTCCCTTGTTTGCATTGACAATGATTAGCAAATTCCAGATGATTTCACTTTATCTATAAACGAGTAAAACTCCTGCAAGAGTGCGAGTAATAATTACACTTGATTTTTACAATTTAAATGTAGTTTTAATCAGTTTGACGGATGTCAATCGGTGGTTGAGTTATAAATCAACTCAACAAATTAGCATATTAATTTTTAATTGACCAGAGTCGACGCTCGAGTGCATCGATGAAGTGCTGCAGTTCGTAAATTGAAATTGAAGTTGAAAATGTCAAATTCAAATTTCAATTCGAATTGAATAAAGCCATTGAAGTTGAGACTGCAACTGCGGTAGGTCCCAACAACATTTCAGTTGTAATGAACACAAATTAACATACAATACGAGCTCCGAGCTCCGACAGATTGTCAAACACCACGAACCAATGCCCAGTGCCCAGAAAATGCGGCTCAGACATCAGTCTGTCTGTCCGTCTGTAGATCCGATCTCCTGTCTCTCTCCTGACCAATGAATAATTCATGTGCATTTCTTGGCATTTCATCGTGTTAACTGCTTAACGCATTCGAGTTGGCATTTCGAATATGTGCGAAAATATTGAGATAGCAAGTTTGTTACCTAAGTCTTTTGATCGCCCATTTTTGTACATCAAAAAATATGATGACATTCAAATTGAAGTCGTAAAAATTCTGCACCTTCACTTCCGCCTTGAAAGTTATCTTTTTGGACCTAATTGCAAAATGACATTGACTTGGCTTCAATAAAATCAAAACTACATTAATAACATCTAAAAGAAAAAACCCCGAAATAAATCTAAAGACTAAAATTAGCAAATCCAAATAAGTATTCGATTTTCAATTTGCATATGCAAATTCGATTCCCACGACTTTTAATTGTGGCCAAAAGAGACACAAACATCTAATAAAAAGGCCAGTCATACCAAGTACAAAAGCCATTGAGCTTGGACTTGATACAATTCTGTGCATTTGATCGGCATTTCATAGACTATTCGTACACTGAAAACAGGCAGCAGGCAACATGTGTAGAATTTTATCTGATGATGGCATAAAAGTTGCTTACAACTGTTTTTGTTGTTGTTGTTCATCTCTTTGTTATTGTTGTTGATAGACTTGAATTTGCATTTTAAACAGTTTAATTAACACTATTAACTGAGCCATTAGGCGAAGTAGCTAAAGATTAACGAAGCGCATTAGCGCAAAGTTCAGATACATTGTGAAGGCATTGTGTTTGGAGTGACAAATGGAACATATTATATGAACGAATCGAGAGTAAACTTGACAAGAAATATTAATTACAATTCTCTAACAAAATCTTTAAATTTTTTATGATTTTGTTAAATATATAAATAGATTTAATAAAATACAAAATTTGTATTAAAAAATAAAAATTACAAAATGGTATAAAAATAAATCTAAAATATTTTATTTATTTTGAAAAGTTAATGAACATTTTTGTATGTTTTGTATTTTTAATATTAATAATCTTATAAATCACTTTAATAAATAGTTAATGACAATATATAAAATATATAGATTATAATTATATTATTTAATATTTACTAATTATAATATTTATTTGTTGTTAAAACGAAATGCATCTTTAGAAGAAATTGAACAATATTTAAAGCGATTTGACTAACTGGTTTTTAATTGTAGGGTATTACCGCTTCGTTGCGACTTTATTGTTTGTAGTTTCTTTCTTGGACTTTAAGCAACGCACTTAATAAATATATATATTGAGGCATGACAGTCGTTTGACTAATAGAACAGGGAACACAGATATTTATCTTAATGAAGTCGACGCATTGCCAGTCAAATTGGACTTGGTTCTAACCACAGCTGGCAGGCAGACAGGGCGAGCCACATGCCACAAAACATACTCTGGACTGCGCCTAGAAATGCGTATGACTCGATTGACATTTGCCAGACAAGTCGCTGCACTACAAAAAGCCACAATCAGACAGACATAAAGACAGACGAATAGACAGAGACTCAAGTGAAACTAACGACATTAATTGAGTTTCCCCCTCAGAGCAGTTCAAGTGGTTGACTAGTCGAACTGTCTAACTAGAGCACATTTGGAGCGGCCCGATTGAGACCGTGGATCTGGCTCTGACTCTGACTATGGCTCTAACTAGAGCTTTGTCTCTGGCATCTCCGTTAACCTCAAGTGCATTCAAGGCCTCATTTCTGGGCGTTTCCCGGTTTTGGCTATTTGACTAGAAGTTGTGTAACAAATGAAAATCAATTTGGTTAGGCTTCAAAAAACACATTTCGGTTCAAAGTTGAATTACAAGAGTTTAGCCCAAACAACAACAATAAATGCAACGTCAGCTGCATTTAAAAAAAAAAAACGACGTATCATTACGTAATGAGTTGTAAACATATCCGAAATGAAAACAAACCAAAATTACAAACAATAACAAGGGCAAGCACACAATTTAATTAAAAGCAATCGTCTAGAAATCAACAAGCATTCGTTATACGTATCGTACTCTTACAATTTACAATCGAAAAATTAAGAAGAAGCTCAAACTAAAACCGTCCTAATCTATTGAGCCCAGCGGGCAATCTGAGGTAATAGATTGTTTGCATTTTAAGCAAGTTAAGGGAACTTCATGAGTCGATGAAGTAAGAAGACAGATCTCTTGGGAATCTACTTAAAAGTTACCTTAATTCGATAAGCAGCAAAAGAAGAGGTCTAAATAAGCCAAGAAATAACCTTCAACAGTAGCAGAATCGAAGCTCAGTTGATCTTTGCCGCTTATTAAAAACCATCATGATAAATGTGAAATTTATTTACTCTTACGCCTAAGACAAGTTTAGTATAAATGTGTTTATAATATATTGATAAAGGAAAGTCAAATAAATATTTATTAAATTTTGATTAACAAATATCCAAATAAATTATATCATAATGTCTCCACATGCTTGAATATACTCTTGTAAGAGTATAAATCTGTTATCATAACAAGCTCTAATTTAAACTACGAGTATATCCTGGTTAATTGTTATCACATTTCATTCATTTTATTATGCTCCCATTTGAATGTTAAAGAAGCATTTTGCATTTACCAAATTTCGATTTGATTTCGAAACTTTCATTCACAAATCGAAACAATTATATACTATTTATTTCGCATTTGTATCAAAATAACAAAACTCTTTGTTTACACTGCCCGACGGCGATGGCGCTGGTCAGTCAAAAGTTCAAAAGCGTTTGCTTATTATAAGTTCAGTGACGGGTTCAATTGGGCAGTAAGTCAAGACAGTCTGAGATTTATTTTTTTTCAATTTTTTTGGGTGGGTATTTGGCCAGTCACGCATGCCTTTCGATTTCTACGAATCTTTTTTTTTATGCTGTGATTACTCAATTCTCAATGCGAGCCCAATGCAAATTTATCTTTTGCCCAAAAAAAAAATTTGCATTTCTCAAAAACAAAGTTCGTGATATGTCACAGGCGTTAGAATGTGCTCCACCAACAACAACAATAACAACAACAGCAATTACAACTACTGCAACAGCAATAGCAACAACATTAACAGCGCTTAGTTGACACTTTAAGGCAATTAGCCGCAACTCAAAAATGACATTCAAATTGGCAGCTTGTCATTTGCCACAAGCTGAATGTCTTCTCCAATCGTCACCGTCAGTTGTTTTGATTTATATATACCCTTTATTTAACCTATATATCAATTTAAATGACCTTTTTTGTTTTTATTTACTGCTGCTTTTATAACTTAATTGCTGTTAAACAAAAGACTTAGGCAACGAACTTCAATTTGAGTTAATAGAATAAAAATGCCCTGTAGCCGAAAAAAGACAAATGGGATTAGTAACAACTTAAAGAATATATATATATAAATATATTCAACTTAAGGTAGAGAACTGCCTTTAATTAATTTATTTTTAAAAATTGTATCCACAAAATCTTAAGCATACATTATTCATTACCGAGACGAATAGTTGTAATTTGTAATTTGTATTGTATTTTAAAATAAAAGTTATCCGCTGATTCTTATAAAAAATATTTTTTTTAATTATTAAAATTAATTTAAATGATAAAAATTAAAAATAATTATTATGTTTAAATTTTTATATAAGAATTGAGCCAAACCTTTTATTTTCAACTTTTATTATAAAAACTGGCAAAAACCTCTTATTCTTAAAATTGTAAATAAAAATTTAATTGAAATATATTTTGAGCTCTTCTAGAAGGCTTCTTTGTGCTTAATTTTCTTTAAACTCACAACTATTATTTGCAGTCACTGTTACTAAGAAAAATTTACAGGGTAATTAATAGTTGTCTTTCTACCGTTTTAAAGCCGAGACGCAGTTGAGTCGACAACGTTTCTGCAATTTAGTGATTAACGCATTTTAATTAATTTACACGTCGCAACGTTGTTGTTCGTTCTCTGGGTCAATTGAAGTCTTGTGTTCGACTGTTAGCACCTGTTGCAGGTATTGACTGGATTTGCAGCGAGTATTATCAGTGAACCAGGTCAAGTCGGCTTGTCATTTAATGCAAATTATTGTGCAATGGTTTTCGTAGCTTGTTCCATTACAAATTGGGGCTTGTGCAAGTCGCATGGAACGCATGTGGGCGTGGTTCGGCTTAAAGCTATTCAGCACAAGGCGTTAACTCAAATTCGATTACAAGACAAAAACTAAATAAAGAACATGCAACATGTTGCAGTTTGCCATGAACCGTAAGAAAGTCAGCCGGAGCTGTTTGGATTGTGGTGAATACTTCAAATATGCGTAAATCGATTAAATTGAATAATTTTGATCTAATATACATATGAGCTGAAAATAAAATTCCCAAATCAAGCTACATTTACTTATTTACTCACCCTTTTTCGGGTTATTGAAAGGATTCTTTAATTTCAAACGGCAATAACTTTAATTAGAGTTCAGTTGGCATTCGCCAAAACCAGATTTTGCACACTCTTGCAGAGGGTATTATAATTTTGACATGTGATAGATAACTGAGGTCGGATAGATTAAAAGTTGCAAGCTGACGTTGGTCTTTGAATAAATTTTAAAATACATTTAATAGTTGATTATGTAAATTTTATTAAAATTATTTATTTATCACTATTGTATAGTGCAATATCAAGATCTATCATTATATTAAAACAAGAAATATGTTTAAGTATTTGTGTTAGGTAATTTGATATTCGGTCTGTTATTGTTTATCGTTTTGAGATGACAACCGCTTTTTTACGCCTTTCAAAAAATTTAAAATAATTACCTTCACTTTCGCACTTTTGATATAAAAATGAAATCAAAATTGTTTACTATAAAAGAAGTAAAATTTGCTTAAATGTGAAATGTTTATTAAAAACATTGATTTATGCTAAAAACAAAAATACCAGAAATCTCATAAAAATCCTTCATTTAGTAAAAAGATCATGAATAGTTTTGAAAACTGAATAGATTTTTATGTGAAATACCAATGTATAGCGTGCTCTTATTTCTTAAATTAAACAACATTAAAAATATTTAAAAATTGCGAAATTCAGTTGGTAATTCCTGTTTTCGCATTTTTGGCTGCCCGAGAAGTGTTCTTAATTGGAATTTAAGTGCCAGGCACCTTGCAGGCAATTAAACAAATTCAATCATTGTCAGCGAGCGAGGCCCACGTTGTAATCTGGTCTGTAAGCTGTTGCAACCCGCAACTTGTGGCAAGTGGAGGCTTGTGAACGACATCAATTAGCAGAGTTTTTAATGCGGCCGCATTTGGCGTGAAACAGCAAAAGATTCGAGCAGGACAGACAGGCAGACAGACAGACAAATGCCAAGTAAAATGCGTAGAAAAACGCCTCGAGTCAATCAATTTTGTTGTGTGTCGTGCGACGCGTATTACAAGCCCAAACTGCGACGGGACCAAGCAAGTAACCGACCAGGTTAACTAGGCTACCAACTCTCAAAGTGTTGGCCACGCAGCCTTGGTTACTATTTACCTGGCAGATTGCGATGTCGAAGCCGATGCTGATGCCGATGCTGATGCCAGATTGGAAGCTATTTGGAAAGGCGGCACTCGAATTACGCGGCAAACTTACGCAAATTTTTTGAACCGCCGCCAGGCTGCAGCCTCATCGAAGGTGGAGGCGACCAACACACACACACACACACACACACATTGACACTCCCTAATGCTATTTGTCCCCTACCCTACCGCCAATGCGACTTTAATTGAAATCTGCGTTGCCTGGCCAACTCGTTTACGCATTCGAAAGGCTTGGATCGCGTCGTTTCAGGGTAATTAAAAACTTGTCGTTCCATTTGATACTCTTGTGAGTGTGACTCTGAGTGTGTGTGTGTTATGTCATAGAGAGTGCTTACTGTAGCAGCAGAATGTATCTAAGCTGGAAAATATGGCATGCATAAATTTAAAAATATTCTGGTTTCTAGTGGAAAAGAATGCCTAGATAATATTTTGCATACATTGAGGCGCTTATTAAATTTATAAATAAATTCTTGGTTTACTCACTTCATATTCTTATTAATATTGTTTAGATAATACATTTATTTATATTAGATCTAATTATTTTTATAGCTTGTAGCCTTTTTAAATCACTCTATAATTATATATCTAAAATAAACCTTGACCTCGGGCTACCACAAAATCCAATTGAAAGTTAGAAAAGTTCACAAGTAACCTATAATTAATCAATATACGCATATAATTAATTCGTTTTTGCCTTGCTTCTAAAGTTTTCCTAAATTTAATATTAATCTTTAATCATATACCTTCTAAGCGAACTTTCTGGCTTAAAAACTTCTCTTTTATTATATAAAAGATGTTGTAAGATGTTGTTGTTGGACTTAAATCAATTAAGGTGTACTTTTGTGGCTCTGTAAATACTCTAGCTACATATATCAAAGCTAAGAGTATGTTAGGGTATTCAAACTTTCACTACTCGTGACTGCACTCTGCATTCCACATTCGTGTTTTGCTGCTTGTGGCGAACGTTGCGTATACGCAACATTTGTCATAAATCTTTTGTTTGTTTCTTTTCTTTTTTTTGGAAAATTAATTATTGTATTTAGTTTGGTGTTCGGGAATGTCCAGCTGATTGCAAAGACAATTTGGGGGATGTGCAGTTGGATGAATAATGATAAATTACAAATTGACTGAGATTAGTTTTTGGTCGGCATGCGAATCCCTAGTTCCATTGGCATTCTGGTTGCCAAATGAGACCAGTTTATGAAACTGGTTTCATTAAAATTATTGCATGGCAAATTCAATAAAAACATTCAAGTGACGCACTTTCAAGTCCCCGCCCGTTAGCAAAAGGCGATCTAACAAAAATCCAAGCACATTGCACAATTGCAGGGTATGACGTGACATCCTGGCACAGTGGCCACTGGCTACAGGCAACTGGCCACTGGCTACTGGGTAACTTAATATGCGCACAGTGATTGCATTTTATGAGCCAATCTTGGCCAGATTTAGCCCCTGGCTTAGACCACAAAGTAAGCGGATAAATGTCCAAGGATTTTAATTATTTGCACAAAAATCTAATTTCCGTCCCAAAGCTCAAGTGAAACTCTGCTGCAAAAACTGATGCAATCGCACCTCAAAAGAGCCCAAAAAAATTGAGTGCCACGCAAAAGTTAACAACAAATCAAACGTCGACGTCGACGTCGCTGCCAGCAGAGATTGACACAGTTTTGTGGCAGTGGCAGGAGCAGCGAGTGGAAAATCGACAAAACGAAATTTATGGAGCGCGTAGAGACGCAAAACTCTTAAATGGATGTGGTTGTTGTTGTTGACGGTTGTTATCATTGTTGTTGCTGTAGTTGTTGTTGTTGGTCAGTCCCAGACCTGAGGCGAGGTGCGTGTGTTGCTGTTGCAGTTGCAGTCGCTCAATCAATGCAATTCATTCATTGAGTTGAGTCTGAAATGGATAACGCGGCACGCAAGTGGACAAAACGGGAACTGAGAGACCAGAGATCTCAGACTGGAACTGGAACTGAAACTGGGACTGGGCCTTTTGGCGAAGTGCCTTTCAAGTCAATTGTGGCGCTGGCTAAGGAGAAGTGACTGTGTGGCAACAGCGTGAGTAAGTGCTGCACAAGATGCCAGCGAAGGTGGCAACTGGAATGTTGCATCAATGCGACAAGCCAAAAGAACTTTCGATTAACTTCAAACAACCTCACAGTTTGACCAAGGGAAAGTGGTCCTTATTCTGTCTTTGATTCCGCATCTAAATTTTATGCATTTGAAAAATGTAATTGTGTTCAACGCTGTCCACTTTTCCATACTCACCCCTTGACACTTTTTCAAATACTTTGAGCTCTCGTAACTTTGTCAAAACTTACAAACATTGTTTGACCTCTAACTTGATTCAGAGTCATCATTTTTTTTATTTGGAAATTTAATAATAACTATAAAAGCTCCCAAAAAATTCCATGACTTCTCCATCAAGCACAATTCAGTTGTTACCTCATATCAGTTCTTGTAACTTGTATTTCCATCTCTTTCCATAACACACGCGACAACCTGAACGAGCTCTGTGCCAATCTCTGGCCAATTCTGGTTAGTTTCCCCCCCCCCCCCCATCCTTCCCCTCCTAAGTGCATTGAGTCTGCAGTTTTTTATTGAATTTTTGGCACACGCTGCAAGCACACAAAAAATGCGTTGGGTGCGTATGCAAAAAACGACAAAAAAAGCGAGCTAAAAAGCTGGCATGAGAAACGCATTGAAACCACAGCAAAAAGTTGCGTATGGCAACATTTATTGATTTATTATAGAGTCGGGAGTGCATAATTTATAACAAATCTATTTGTGTTGGTCATACATACACATGTATGTGTAGAGCGTATTTTTCTTAAGTTTTAAGAGTTAAGTTTTTCTGCGATTACAGCTGATTTATAGACCGAGCAAACAAAAGGCTTAGGCAACAAACTTGAAATCAGCAGATTTAGCAACAAAATCCGCCGATAAATTTAATGAGTTCTTTTGGAGCTAGAAAAAGTGAATATAATATTAGAAAAACCAAATTTTTGAGGAAATATTTTGAAGAAGTTTTCGAAGAAATTTTTAAAATAAGAATTACCAATATTTAAGTGTTTGTATAACTTGATATCTAATATGATAGATTCGAACTATAACTATTTAAAATATCTAAATTTACAATATTGAACTAATCGATAAATTATTGCTATCTATCATGGTATTATCCAGATTCTCAGTCGAGACATGGACCTCGTTATTTTACAACTTGACCCCTGTGGCAGGTCTTGTTGTTGTCGTTGTTTGTTGTTGCAACGTTGTTAATAACTTAATTAAGCGACAGTTATTTTAATACGCCGAGTTGCTGGGTAGCTGGAATAAATATTCCCATGAACTGTGTTGACTTGACGCCCACGCGCAACCTACAACAACTACAATAACAACAAAGTCATGTTAGCCACATGCCACAAGTTGCAAGTAGTCCACCCAGTGGCAGCACATTTGAACCTGCCGCCAGCTGTGGCAACTGGCAACTTGCAACCGTTGACTGTGGCAACTTTAGCTTGATTAATATCATCAGTCGACGGTCTGTGCAACGTTAGTTTATTTTTCTTATTTTTTTAGTCTCAATTTGATAATGGACGGCGGGTGGAGTTGTTAACGCCTCCACTTCCACTTCCCCCTGCCCCTCCCTTAAGGTGTTATTGTTAATGTTCATGCCACATCTTAAATGAGCTATTAGCATGCCCATTTTCTTAGACCGCCCAGCGACAATTGTTGACAGCTTTGCATGTTCACATTTGCGATGCTCCTGTTGTTGTTATTGTTGTTGTTGTTGCTAATTAGCTGCAGTCCATTATGCCGATTGACTGCTGTAGTTTTTACTGTGCCTTGGGCAACATTCGAGACACAATCCATGCATGAAATATCACGCCAATTACGGGACACAGCTTTAGCTCCAACTCGAATCGCATCGAGTCAAGTCTCAACTTCACTCGTACAGTGGCTGCTGCAAGCGTGCGCCGCAAATTAAATCAATTAAATAACAAAAAGCCGTACAAGTTTGTCAATCTGCTCACGGCAGCTGACAAACTTCAAATACTCTAAACTAGTAATTAACAAAAAAATATTTATTAAATTTTGTAAGTTTTTTTTATACATACATACATACATACATACTAAAATATTAGAAAATAAATTTAAGTAATTTAAATTTAATTAGGTCTAATTTTTATATTTATATTTATTTTTAATCATTACACAATTTCTTATTTTTTTTTAATGAATTATAATTAATTAAATTTTCAAATATTATAATAATTATTTAATAATTAATACAGTTAATAAGGATTTAATAACTATTAAATTTTTTTATTAATTAAAATCATCAATAAAATATTCCATTTTCTTCGACTTCATTTTCATATATTAGAATAATTACTGAATAATAAATAACATTGTTTTATTCATATAAATTATAAATTAAATATTTATTTATAATGATTTTTATTAATTTTACCAAACCTACCAAGCCCATTGACTTAGTCAAGCAACTTCAAATGCATTATAGGGTATCGATGACAATAAGCTTAAACGTCAAGTGATTTTCATCAATTATGTTTTGCGTCTGTGCGTCTCATTAAACATTTATAAGATTGATTGGGGCTATTATTATGATGTCATAAAAGTTTAATAATCCTCCCCTCTCTTTCTCTCTCTCTTCCCTCTCTCTCTTTTTTAAACAGATGTCGCACTATCGCTTGACAAAGGAGCTGCCCAGATTATTGCTTCTGCTCCTGGTTTCCCTGCAATCATTGTCAGCCGATCCCGTTGGTTATCACTACGATCGTCCGACGCGACCTTCGGGATTTTCCGGTCCTTCGGCTCCTTCCGGACCTGTCACGTCTGTTTTCACGGGTCATCACTTTGCGCCTCTGCCCACTGTGCAGCCACTGCCTCCGGTTCCTGCGTTGCCCGCGCTGCCCACGGCACGTGCTCCTCTGCCCAGGAGTCGTCCAACTGGCAGCATCCTGAGTCATTATCTGCCCCCAAATGCAGCAACTCCCCCAGCCAGCTCCATTGTGAGCACCTATTTACCTTCATCCCTTGCCTCTCCCATATCCTCCATCAGCTATCATGGTGCTGCTGCTCCGGCTCCTGCTCCTCCTCAGTTCCTCCAGCAGCCCATCCATGTGCCCAGTGCTCCGGCTGCACTTCAGCCACTGCGCATTCCATACGGAAAGCAGGCGCTGATCTCGCCCGGGGAATCCTACGTGGCCAATGGACGCCAGTTGAAGCAATACGCCGTCATCGAGATCATTGACAATGACATCGACGAGAATCCCGCGCCGTTCCTCAGCTCCAACTTCTTTGATCGCTATCGGGCGCATGTGGGATCCACAGGAACGGGAGCCACGGGATCTGGCCTCCAGTTGGACTCGCGTGCCAATGCCTTGGTCCTGGAGCAGCAGGCTCTGAGTGTCCAGCCGCGATTCCAGAGCCAAGGCCAGAGTGATGCCATCGCCTTGGGCTCGGGAGGATTGGGCTACATCCGTCTGCCCAATGGCAATGTCTACCTGGGATCGGGCTCCCTTGGCTACATCAGTGGCCAGCAGCGAGTCGCCTCCGTTTTGGACGCACGCACCCGTTCCGAGGCCACCTCGGATGCCCTTCATTTTGGTCATGGTCCATTGGGCGGCGCTGATAACTTTTTGCGATTTAAGTGAGATTAGGCAGAGTGCAAGAGTTTTTTGTACAATACATATTTTATTGTAAATATTTAAATAAAAAGAAATCAATCTTTGTCTTGTAGTTTTTAAGCTTCTCCGTTTTATACTTACGTGTAATTGCAAGCATTTTGTACGTTTTCCTATGCGCACCGCTATAGTTGACGAAATAAAAACATCGATATCAGAAATGTGCAACTTATTGTTTTATTTTCTTCAATCCACTTCTTTTTAATTTGAAAAACAATTTGAGTTTTTAGCGCCTTTTACAAATGCATTTATCCACACTGGCTTAACGACAATGCAACAGTGCCATTTTGAGCTTAACAGAGCTGCTTCTACCATTAATTTTGGCAAGTAGTACAGGGTCAGAGTGCATTTTATATATTTACTCTAATTTATAATTGTGCTCCCATTTTAATATGCATCTTTAGCTTAAGCGTAATTGTTTTAAAATAGCGCCATTAAAGCGAATGTTTTTAACCGGTTAACAGAGTTAAGTTAACGGCGCTGCCAACTTAAGGCATGTTGCTAAGGTTTTGATGTTTATCAGCATGTTGCTAAGCATTCTTAAGGCTGCCACACTTTTCAAAACTATCGTTAAGTCGAAGTTGGACCAAGGCTGCCACACAAATGCAACTATAAGTTTTCTAAAATAATAAACTTCATTTTTAAATTGATTTGGGGCAAAGAAATAAAAGTATAAGTAAAAAATTAAAAAAAAAAATTTTAAAAATTGAAGAAAATATAAAAAAAATCCTCTGAACTGTAAAGTTTTCAGTTCTTTATTTTTATTTTAGTTTAATTTCACAACGAGCACAACCTTTCGTTCAGCGGTTTCTTAAAAAGTCATTATCGAAGCTCGTTGTACCGATATGGATATTCTATGATATCGATACAGCTCGATTATCCAAATATCGATACATGAAGTAATTAATTCTATAGATTATCTTATTTTAATTCTAAGTAATTATTACGATCTTTACAGAACTTTTCAAAGTTCTAGCTTCAATATTTAGTTAAAAAAAAAACAATGTTGACATTTAACTCTTTTTCTGATAAGAGATATATTGTCAAATATGATACCGTTGCCAAGGCTGCCACACTTTTTTTTTGTGCCAATGCATTGGCAATGTAATCAGCTGATTTATTAGAGGTGTGTGTCCCGATGCTGCGATGTTTTTGCTGAACACATACAATTTTTTGTACCAAACACCGATGGTTCCGATGTTTTGCAAGCAACATTCTGCTTTGAACGCCCGGGCGTTGCGGTTGTGCGCGTCGGACATAAATGTTAATTCAACGTTTTACCAATCGCCTAATAAAATAAAAATACGCGCAGCGATTGCCGACCACGCAGTACTATTTGTTTAATTTAAACAACATTCGGTTGTATCGAAAATTCGCGCAAAGCTGTTTACAAGCATTAAAAACAGCTGCAAATAAGTTAAAGTAATCAAAACGTATTGTTTGTAAACAGTTGTTAAGGTGCCGTTAGAAAAGAGAATGAATTTTTCATCAGTAAAAATTTCATATTCGCCTGCTGCAGTGCGTTTGTGTGTGTCCTAAAAGTGCGAGTGTGTGTGTGTGGTCCAGTTTTGTGTATATCAAAAAGTATTGTGCTCCGTGTCCTTTGAAGGAGCTTTAAGGTTGAATATTGAATGGAAAAAAAGCGAAACAGCATCAAAGGACTGACAGGATAACACGTATTAGTCATCAAGTGTACACATACACATACACGGCAGCGCAGTCAGCGCATCCTGTTTGCTTGTGTTGGTGTGACGCCGGTTTTTGCACACTGCCAGCAAAAAGAGCACCAACAATAACAATAACAAAAACAAAAACAACAACAGTCGCAGCAGCAGGAATAACAACGACAACAACTTGTTCTCCATGCATCGCTTAACCCCTGCGTGGTAGAAACAACAACAACAACTGCGAACGCAAAGGAAGTTGAGAATGGAACGCAAATTCACGCGTGGCTTGAATAAGCCGGGAATGGCTGCACAGCTGAGAGAGAGCGTCTCTCAGGTTATGCGTGATAGCGCCGCTGTGGTAAGTTTGTTGTTGCTTTAGCTGTTTTTTCTCTTTGCAATTGCATTTGCCTTTTGCATTTTATTCTTTTTTGTGTGACATTGGAGTTTTTGTTGTTGCTGCTGGGTGTGTCCCATTGCATGTGTGTATTTGTTTTCGTTGTTGCGTTACGTGCTATGCGTGGGAGCAACAATAAATGTAAATGGAAATGAAATAAACATTTTATGTTTTCTCTCTCTTGCCTCTGTGTTGCAATGCCTCCATACAAAAAAGCATTTTTATCTTTTCATTTCATTTTTTGGCAAGTATCCAAAGTGTGTGATTCCGTACGAATAAAATAATAATACTCGTATTTTCGCTCTCGCAGCTAAACAAATCTTTTGGCTCATTTTTAAATTTAATTTATGACGTCTAGCGAAATGTAATGTTGCATAAGCAACAACAACAAAAATAACGAGGCGACTTTTCGTTTGGTTCTTGTCAACACGAGTTCACTCAGTTGTTATTTTCTATGTTGTTGTTACTTTGCTTTGCATGTTTCGTTCTCTCTCTCAACGCGCTTTGCCGATAATCACAGGGAGCTAACAGCTCCAAGGCCGTGAGATTTGAAATACCGCAGCATCCACATTTGTTTACATTCATGCTTAAAATGATAATGATGTGTGTTTGCCATAAACTCCTACAGTGATACTTGCCTAAAACAAACTTTTGATTTCAAAAGAATCATACGAAAATAAAAAGAAACATTTAGAAATATTGAATATGCATTAAATAACAGAAAAATAATTATTTGTTAGTATATTTCATTCAATATATAAATTCATTTAAAATATAATATAATGTATTCAATTTCATAATGAATTTAATTAAATATCATATGTGTTTTATCATTAATGGTACATTTGCTTTAGTTTAAAATTAAATATAAAAGAAATTGTATCAGTATTAGAAAATGGAACTGATTAATTCGGGATTGATAGTTATAGTAACATTCAAGTAGGAAGTCTCTATCGACAACTCTCTCTAATGATGAATAATGCATATGATTACACTGTCTGTCACATACATTTGCTCAGCTTTATTATACCTTTTTTCTCCTACAGCTGCTGGGTGTAATTAACTTATCTTCTTGTTGTTGTTTTTCTTGTTTTTCATACTCAAATATCAATAGATGGAAGTCCGTGTACATCGTGCACATAATAAAAGCAAATATGTAGCGTATCTTGTGGCCTGGGCGTGACTTCATTTCAGTTTTCCGAATTGAGTTTTGAGTCTTGGGTTTTGAGTTGAATGCGCATTCTCCACGTGTAGTTGCTAACTGTTCCACTAATTACATTACTTGGCCCGCAGCACACAAAATCATATTAAGGGGCAACATTAGACGCGCTTCAATGCCAATTAGAGTGTGCTCCAAGCGATCCATATCGTGGGAGGCACCTTTCTCCCCATCTCCTCCTCTCCCCTCTCTGTCTCTCTCTCAGTTCCCTCTCGATATCTAATTCAATTAGTGCGTAATAATGCGGTAAGTGAGAGTACCTCATCAATGAGCTCAACTACCACAAATGTCCACCAACAGTCAATCAGGCCTTAATAAAAATGAAAACAGAATAATAATAGGGTATATGGCCAATTGACTTGACGGATTCGTGTCTATCAGCTGGTTATGGAGCTTGCACACCGAGTTGTTGACCAAAATTTCTCTTTGCTTTTGGTCAAATTAATATTTGCCTTATCAGTTGCTCCCCTCGTACTGCTTCAGCTTCTTTCCACACTTCATCTGTAGTCCGTAATTGTATTAATTAAATATATTGACACCCGCTGCGCATTTTTGGGGTCAGTCGAGTTAGACAACGGTTCGTTGGGCCTTTTTTGGACTTATTTGGAACTATGTCAATTGTTTATTTACAAGCAAAGGGCGTTGTCACATACGGAAGTACTTAAAGATACAATATGTTTATGTTAAAATAACTGAGAAATGAGCTGTCTTTCACCTCTTCTGAAGATAAGCTTGAATCTTGAGTAAATATTGAATATTTACTTTTTTTTATTTATTGACTGTAGAACCTTTGACCCCATCATTTGATAATGTGGCGAGGGAAGAGATTAGAATATATAAGTGTTTCAATTTTAACAAAGTTCTGATAGGTACATAAAATTCTTCTTTTGTAGTGTTCATCCATATTAATTACCTATTCTTTTAAACTATTAGCTTACTCTATTCTACAACCAAAATTAACGTATGTGCAACTTTGAAGCCTGCTTTTCATTAAAATACTTGCAGTTTGTTGCTCATTGTTGACATGTGTACGCACTCACACACACATACATACTCTTTCACACACATGTCAAGTATAACAAGTGCAATATGAAACCACTAAAAAAAGAAGCCTAAAAGCCGCCCATTTATTTGCAGCTGCTTTCAAAAGTCGAGACTGTAAAGAAACTTGAAATATAATGATTATTCTAATGCAGAAAAAATACCAGCTGCACGACTTTATTCAAAAGTGCATATTTCAATTAAACAAAAGGCATTTTAAGTAAAAAGTTTCTTTGGCAAATAAGTTTGCTTTTAATTTCACTTAGCAACTAAGAGAATTCTCGGTATTCGCGCCCTAAAAGCCTTTTATAAATTTCGTATAATTCTTGAAACATTTTTAACTTTGATTTATGACAAATGTTTCCCCAACAAAACTCATTCACCTTAAGCATGACGTCAGCTTCTAATTATGTTGAGAACATATAGAGAACATGCATTATAAGCGGTGCCATAAATGTACAATAACAAGAACAACAATAATAATATTAGCCAACCTAAACATCTCAGATAAATAAACAAATAACGCAAAACCGAACTGAGCAGCTTCATTTCGAGTGGCACTTGAGTGTTAAACGAGTATTTGAATAATTCTACATAAATATATAACACACATATGTACAAATATTTGTAGGTATCTGTATATTCCATTAACACTCAGTTTATATACACATCAATTATGTTTAGAGCTTTGAATGTCGCCATTTCTTTTATTAATTATTTTGCTTTATATTATATTTTGATTTTAAAAACACAGATATACTTGTACATATGTTGGGTATGTATTTGTGTTTAGTGCTTCCTCTATTTAATTTTCCTATGCGCTCTCGTATTATCCCATTTCTGTCTTATTGTTTTCGAAAGTGACGCTTCACGTGTTGAGCGCTTTTGTCACGGCTCAACTGCTTGGGGTCGGTCTGGGCGCGTACCCTGTACTAACCCAGGACAGGGAGTTTTAGCAGTCACTATTTATTAGCGTATTACAGCGGAACATGTCTAGAAAAAAGATTTTTTAAATGCGTTGCAGATATTTCTGTTGAAAATAATCTTTTAAAGTCACACTATTTAGTTAGCATTATTAGAAATTAATTATATACAGTTAAACTTCCATAACACGAATTACTCTTTAACTCGAGCTAAATGAGTGGCAGTAAAATTAATAAACTTAAGAAAAATAACTATAAGTGGAATATATCCAAAACTCGGGCCTTTTCTTTGGATAATGGTGATTCGAGTTAGTTAAGTTTGACTGTATTATATTATCTTATAAAAAAAAACCTCTTTACGAGGTAAAAGTCTAGTGACGAAAACATTTTAATGCACCAAAATTTCTGATATCCAATTTTGTGACGAAGATTATTAAGTTTTACTTAAAAATTACTACAAAAAAATTTTTTTGTCACTCGGCACATTGCGCTAATTTCTTCATACCTAATAAATATTTATTTTTTGCGCAGTGCCGAGTGACAAAAAAATTTTTTTGTAGTAATTTTTAAGTAAAACTTAATAATCTTCGTCACAAAATTGGATATCAGAAATTTTGGTGCATTAAAATGTTTTCGTCACTAGACTTTTACCTCGTAAAGAGGTTTTTTTTTATAAGATATCAGAAATTTTGGAGTAAGATATCAAAAGTTTTGAAAATTGCAATATATTTTGACGGTACAATTTTGTCAAAATCTAACAGAACTCTCAAGCTCTGGCTGCTACGACACGTTGTTGCTGCTGTCCTATTCCAATTCTAAGCAAAACGTATATATTCTGTTAACAGGTAATATCTTTCAAACACATCGAAATTTTACAAACTACAATATATTGAAAATTAGAAAAAATCATTACTTGCGTTTTCACAAAAACCGCCTTAATGTGGGAAAAAATACCTTATTTCACCTGATGCTGTTTACCTTTTATCTTAAAAAAACACTAAAGGTATTCCTAAGAGCCCTTTAAAATACCTTTTCAACGATATATATATCACATCTGTAGCTTTTATCGTTTGGATGATATGGGGGTTCCAATTTTAGCGGTTTTTAGTGATTTCCCGCTAAAGTAGCTATTTTTCGAAAAAGTCGAAAAACAAAAGTTTCTATATTTTTGATTATAAAATGATTTATCTGCCGCAAAAAGAATTGACCACTTGCAAGCAGTATCTTTCCACATGCACTGCAAGCAGTGTACATACCGCATATGTACATGCAGTAGTGTAAAGGTGTAAGGTATATTCAGTTAATAGGTAATATCTTGCCCAAACGAATTTTGACAGATATGTGTTATATGTCAAAAAACGCGTAATTGAATTCTCTACTACATGCAGTATATTTAAAAGTGATTTGATGTGTAGATTTTTCTTAAATCGCCAAAATGTGGAAATAAATACCTTATTTCACCTGTAGCTGTTTACCTTTTTACTTAAAAAAAAAACTTTGAAGGTATGCCTAAAAGCCCTTCAAAACACCTTTTCAACGATGTATATATCACATCTGTAGCTTCTATCGTTTGGATGCTATAGGGGTTTCAATTTTAGCGGTTTTTAGCGATTTCCCGCTAAACTAGCGATTTTTCGAAAAAGTCGTAGAACAAACGTTTCTAGATTTTTTATCAGGAACAAGTCCTCATTCAAACTTTTAAGCTAAATCAACGCTTTGATCTATACAAACAAACAAACAGACTGACTTTTCATCTCGTTTTGAAAAGGGCACCAAAAATTTCGAAATTAATTATCTTCTGAACCAGTGGTCGGATTTTGATGATCAATGTGTCATTCGACGCGTATTTTTGATAAGTATAGTGAAAAATTATAAAAAAAATCCAAAAGGCTCCAACGGCCCCATTTGCTCCAATCATTTAAATTTTGTCCCTCCCACTTACACCTGTTTATCTCACGAACCATGTAAGTTTTCAGAAGTCTTAGTATGCACATTTTTAAGTTAGATTGATACCTTTCGATCGGTATATAATTTGACCCGATCGGACAGTCATAGCAAATTTTCCATTCTTCCTGTGTATATATGCTAGTCGCCTTCGCACCCTTCGTGCTGCTTTCGTCACTAGCGCGGACTGCCGTCCGCAGTGATTGTAATTCCTCTAAAAACCATCTTTTCATTACCATTGTTTTTACAGCGTATCCTGCAGTCTTTCTCTTTATTGACTTTCTGTCTATTTGCTTGCTTGCAATATAATGTATTCTTTATTGTTTGTTTTCTGTATGTTTCGTGCTGTTCGACGTAGTTACGCCAGCGGAAGCATCGCCTCTGAACTTTCCACGATTTGTATATTTTTTATGCGTGTGTTTGCGCTTTAATGAGCGCTACATTTACCTGATTTGTTTACCTGACTCATCTAAAACTAAGTATCCATGTGTGCATTAACTATTCAACTGTTATAATCATGTATATATCATGTATATAATCATCAGCTCAACAAATTGCTACTAAACAAACAGTTTGTACCTAACAGAGCTTCTCTTAACTATTCTCTATCATTTTAGATACACTGCCCTGGAAGCTATCAGCGCAGTCTCTCAATTTTGGTAAAGCAAATAACGTATAACAATTGCCCAGATACCAAATCACTTTTCGCCCACATTGTATCATACCCTGTAACCTACATTTCCATTTTATCGATTCTCAGACGCGACCTTCATTTTCCGCCTGTCACACAATTTCCATTATGTTGTTTTGCTCCTTCGAGTTGCGTTGCGAATGATTAATTTGGTCATGTCATGCATCATTTACAAGCAATTTAATATACCACAAGTTTAATCTCAAGAGCCGTATGATTTTAAGCACTTTCCACGCATTCATCTGTCATGCAAACATTTTCTCGACTTTCCATACTTGAAACCATTAAATGCCGTCTTGATGATGTTTGCCATGCATTATAAGATGCATCGCTAACTAAATTTATTTTACCACGAGATAGACGTGCTAATATTGACATTGAATATGTTTTCTAAGTAGTAAGGTGAAAAGCTGGAAACCCCAAGTCAAGTTTCTGAAACTTGTTCATTCGCTGAGAATGAGTCAAGTTTTTATTTTCTTTGTTTGTTTAGCTTTTCTATTTGACGGAAGGGGAAAGTGAAGAGTGTAAGCTGAGAAAAACTGCAGGTGCAATCAGTTTTATGGTTTATGCATATTGTTCTGGTTCTTGTTTATCTCAAATTCAGGGTCATCGAATGCTCCATTTAGATCGCAAATTGCCAGATACGGAGATGTGAAGACCTTCGCGCTTGGCGGCAAAACTGTTGCACACAATTGAAATTGATGCTATTAAAATAAATTGTTGCCTATATTATTATTATTGCTGCGAAATTTGCCGGATTTGACACAATTGTCGGCAAACCAAAGCACAAACAAAAAAATTCCAAATAAAAATATAATAGCAAAAATAAACAAATGAAATTTTCTATTATGATTTCTGTATCAGAAATTTGTGCAAATTCTTCTCACACATTCTGATTTCGTTTGTCTTGGTTTTATTTTGGGAATTTCTGTTCGCATTTTCACACAAAGAGGTATTCTACATAATCAATTTATTAATACCCTGTATAATAGACGTGATGTTAAGGAGGGGTTGACTCTTTCGCCGAGCAATAATCTAGTGGATCATCAATGAATATTATAGCGATAGAAATGAGAGATGTTATGGATAAAAAATTTTGGACAGTTGTGACAAGAAGAAGAAAATTCTTGGAAGAATCCTCCTATCTCCAGATGCCGCGTTCTCAGAGCTTCTATAAAGTGCCCATGTGTCTAAATGATCCGGAAAAGGAGTGTAGCCCTCTTATGCTAAATGTAGGCAACTATGTGTATACTTATAAATTGTTAAAACTTATGTAGAACATGACAATCCGCTATTTTCTCACTTTGTTCTTATTATTTCGAAAACCTGAATTTCGACTTAACCCAACAAAGTTGACATTATAAATTTTAAGGACATCGCAGGTCTTGAACTCTTTTAAGATATACATAGCTTAAAATGTGAGCTATTCAAATAATATAAGGGTTTATTATAATTATGATTTTTTAACACTTTTTTTTACCAAATTAATTTGTCTCATATGCTGTTCTTATTATTTCGCACACGTTTGTATATCATGGATTATTTTAGTTTTATTTAAAGAGTATCTGCTAGCTCTACTATTTATACGACTGCACTTCTTTTCGGCTACTCTTTGTATTGGGCGCATCACTTGACCCATAATAAAAACATTTCTGCGAATTCGACGCGCTGCGAAGTTTATACAAATTAATGGCATCTTAATTTATGAACTCGCTCTGGATTTTCAGTACTAATAAATTGTGGTGCAAATTAAGAATTGAAGTGCTTGATAAACAAACAAGTTATACACAAACCCATGATAACAAGTGAAAAGCAGAAGAATTCGCGAAAGGTGTTGAAACCACAATAAATTTTTGACTGGAAGATGTAAAGTTGTAAAGCTGTAAGAGAGAGAAACTCTAGGCACAATCTTTCGAATAGGTGAAAGGTGCTAATATCTTAACTGTTCGTCTGCTTATCCATCAAACAGTTGAGGAAGGTTGTGAAGGGTCTGTCGAAAGATGTACTTCAGTAGGTGACTTTTTGTTAGTTAAAACTTAACTAAAAGACGAGGAAAAAGAATGACTAATAGGATTTATGGGAGTAAAAAAAAAGAAGACTTAGGAATGTGAAAGGAGATCTTTTGAAAGAAATTGGAACTGATTGTTCACTTCATTACTATTATTTTGATGTGAACTTTAAAGTTGAATATTTTAACTTTTTATAATTATTATTTTTATTTTTAAATTTTGTTATAAACGTTGAATATATCTTAATAATTAACATTAAGATCTCATTTTGTAAGAATTCAGAGACTTTACAAACTTAGATATTTAATACTAATCAGCTGTATTAAATATCTAAGTTTGTAAAGTCTCTGAATTCTAACTATTAATAAATATAAAGAAATGACTCACAATCTGAGGTACAAACAATAAAATTATGAAATATTTCTATTATTCTAAGAGATTATATTTTTAAAGCTTAAGCTTGATACAGAACATTGTTTGCCTATTAAAGTTCGTGTCTTTTTTATTTAGAACAGTAGGGCTTTCAACTTTCAACACACGCACACTCAGAGATTTTGAGAAGAATCTGTGATAAATCAGACAAGTAAAGGTCGCTGACATGTTGCATTGTGATTGTGTGTCCACATACCCTTTTTACCCATTTACACAGAAAAACAAAGAGTAAAAAGCAAAGCACAAAAAAAAACCGAATGCGAATACGAATACGAAAAACACAGACAGATTCCAACTTCAAAACAAAGCTGGTATTGTTAGAGCTCCGTACGGAAGCGAGTTAACTATTTTTGCTTTATATTTTTTCGCTTTTAGTAAATGTGTCAACTCGAGAAGCAAATACAGCAACGAACGATTCTAATATGAATACGGGAGTATTTGCCAACTGACTTTGCAGATACAAGTGTCTGTCTGTAGATACATTGTATCTAGATACGTTAGGTTGAAATCTATAAAGCAGTTGTTAACAGCTTACTCACACATTTTCAGCCAGAACCCGCCCACTTTCCACGCCCACTACAAGTGAATGACATTTGCACAAATATTGCCAATTGGGAAATGTTGTTAAAACGAAAAAACATGAAAAATCTGATTATTGTGCATATGAGAAAAGTTGCATTTCAATTTTACGATGCGACATTATTTGTATGCGCATTTTTAATGACGAGTGCGAATAATAGAGAGAAAAGAGAGAGAGGGAGACAGAGTCTGGGGAAGTTAAATGAGACAAAGTTAAATTGACGTGAAGTTTGCTTTGAGGCAGGGGGAGAAGTCGCTGTGTGGCACATGACAACAGTTTGTTTGTTTATTATGCAATAGAGCAACTACAACTACAACAACAATTACACTGAGCGAGTTGTCAACAAACAATAACAACGACAACTGTCAACACATAAAAGTCGCAGACTCTTGCCTCAAGTGTGAGACGCACAAAGGGAAAGAGTGCAACGCGCCAAAGGGCTAGAAAAAAGAGAGGGGAAATGAGGAGAATGCAACGGCAAGTGCACTGGCATCTAAACAGTTTAAGGGGCGTGGCAGTCTGGCCGACGAGTGCAATGATTTGTTTAATGCATTTTGTGTGTGAAAGTTGAGTAAAGTGATAAGAAATTAAGTTAACACAATGTAGGGAAATACTATATATACGAAATTTGTAAGTAGATACTATTTCTAAATAGCGAATTTGCTGGAAACACTATTATATATTTTTGTTTATTTAACGTCAACCAAAATCAATCAACATAAAATAAGATAATTGAACAATTCAATTTACCTGTGCATATAACCTTTAAATAGGTAATAAAAACTGTAATGTAGAAAATGGTGGACGGTAGAAAAAGTACACTAGCTAAACAATAACTTTCTAAAGTATTTAGCATATGAAATTAGACTTGATTTACAAATGTATAATTTTTTTTATAGTCAATTTAATTTTTAATTAATATTAATTTATCTAAGATCATATAATAAGTTCATATTAATTTATGCACCTGATGTTGGGTACATTAATTGCTGTTAAGTTAACTATTATTAACCTTAAGAGCTGCTTAAATGCATACAAAAGCTAGTTACTTGTCCGGTAGCTTAACCTTTCAAGGTCAGCTCCGCTTAACTTGAGTGCTTATCTAGTACTTCCCACCTCGACAACAGCTTCGACTCGCCTCAAACGCGTTTGCCCTGCAGCAGTTGCTCAACAACAATCACAATAACAACAACAACTACAAAAGCAACCGCACGGTAGACAACAACAATTACAAGTACAAGGCGATGGGTCAACCTTGAGGACAACTTCAAAGTAAAACGGCGCAAAAGTAGGCATGAAAGCAAGTGCAATAAACAGATGAAAGAGGACAACAAGAAGTTCCCACGCAACCAAAAGTGCAAAAGCTAATTACACATACAAGAAGAAGAAGAAGAAGAGTAACCACAATTATAACATGGTATAGTTTTTCAATTCTTACAGACCAGAAATGCTTGTTAAACCGTTTGGAAGAAAGTAAAAGAAAAGCAAAAAAGACGTGTTGGACAAACATTGTTTAAAGAATACTGCGACGTCTTCAGTCTTCAGTCTAAGCTTGTAATTGCTCCCGTCTTCAATTAAATGGACGTTGTTTGGGAAAGTTGACAGTTTCAGTGCAGCAGCGAAATTGCTTGTGCGTGTGTGTATGTGTGTTTATACACACATAACACATAGTCGCAGCTACTTTCTAAAAAGTACTTAGCACTTTCAATTGTATAAACACTGTCTTAAGACAACAGGCTAAAGAACCTGTCGGCGCCTGTCCAACTAATTATGGCCAAGAACCCAAAAGCCGCTTTTCTTTGTCTGCTGAGTGTAAAATACTTGAGTGCTAATTAAGCAGGATGGCCAAAAGTAAATGTCTCCTCTCATTAATTGCTCAATTGTCGAATGGCGAGAGAGTTGAGTTGAATAAACCTCTTAAGCGCTTAAGCTTAAGCTGCAGCTTTTGAACTTTTGCCAGCTGCCACGTTGAGTGGTGCCACAGCGGCTTAGATGGCGACACACCCACCATAAACCACTCGAGTTGCCATTTCGATGACCCGAAAACAAGTTTCAAGAACCCAAAAAGCCGACTGAAGCGCCTCAAGCTGATCTTTAGGGCTACACTATACAACTAAATGGGATAACAAATTTGTGAGCTGAAGTCAACTCAGAGAGAATGTATTTGTCTGTAGAGATTAGGAGATATTTTTATTAAAATTATTTCTAAATAAATAAAATATAATGTAGAGTGTAGATTTGAAGTGTCAATGAGTGCTCCACTTAAAAGTAGATTGTCATAATGTACAATTTGCTAGCTGGAATAAGTTTGTAGTTAGAGTATTTAGACGTCGTGTCAGCCAGATCTTCTTTTTCCTTTGCCAAATATCAGTGCATGAAATTGATTGGTTATATACTTTGCTTTTGCAAATATTCAATGCAATTCGATTTGAGTAGATTTGTTGAGTATTATTTTGAAGAATCATGTTCGACTGTATAACATCTGGTTAGTTGGTGTTATCATCATAATGAGCATTACGCAATCGAATGAAAGTCGCGGAACTTTTACTCACTTGAATCTTATGCAATGTGATGCGATTAAAATGCATTATAATAGGGGGTCGGTATTGGTATTATTTGAAATGATTTAAATGAGTCGCAGATCGCATTGTGGAAGTGAACAAATGAACAAAAAGCCGTCTAATGAGTGTCTCTAAACTATTCAACATGTCTGAGGTCTTTGAATTGAACGCCTTATGAGAAACTTCCTCATTTGTCGAACCGCGCATGTAAATTTCTTGACGATTCATAAAGCAATTTGTATTAGATTGAGATTTATTTACAGACCAAGACCAAGACCTGACATTGGGTGAAATTTTTTCGCCATGATCAAAAATAAAAATGAAGAAAGAAAATATTGCTCTTTCTCAATAGAATTGTCATGAGCGGCTTAGAAAGTTGTCGATTGTCAGTGCCGATTGTCAAAGTTATAATAACTAATGCGAGAGATTTTCAAATGTCCCAATGGCATTCGCTTGTCTTTTGATTATGATATCAAATGGTCAACAAATAAAGACACGGCGTTTGATCATGTTGCAGACCATAAATTGCTGACTTGTCGTCACATTTATGAGCTGCACTTGAATGCGAGTGCTACTACCTCCGGTTACAGCCCAGTTAACAAGTTTTCAGTTATGCTCACACATTTGTGGGTCCAAAGTTTCGGGTTCATTGAACCAAAACCTCCTCGCACTGATGATGACCAAAACATTATAAACTCCCGTGCCTTTTGTGGCCTTTTCCGCTGCGTCACTTGGGAAACCGGCCCCAATGTCAATGTGACTGATAAACTCAAACCTTATAAATGTACAAAAATATCCACACTCAAGTCCAATGACAATGCTATGCAATGCATTTTTCTTTTCCCTTTTATCAACATTCTGCGTTCCTTTTTTTATGGCTCAAGTTCACAATGCAAATTCCGAATTCGTTCTCGCAGTATTTTTATATATAAGATAGTATATGTATAGAAAGATATGAGAATATGAATGAGAACAGCTGCAAAAGGAAATGGCTACAAATAGCGATCATAAGTTTATGGAATTTGCAAGGGTATTTTAAAGATACAGCTGCGGATGTGAGACTTACATGTATGTATTTTTCATAATCAGCGACTGACTCATTGTAGCTCAGTTTTTGTTGACTTAGTTCATAAACAAGCTGCTATTTAAGAGTTTAGTAAATTGTATTGAATTTATTTCTTTTATTATTATTAACTTGTATCCTAACTTTTCACATTTCGAGTTTTTTTTTATGTATTAAATTTATTTTCCTAATTTACTGTATATTATATTATACCATTGCTATTTTTTATTTATATTATTTTGTATTCGTTTAATTTTTTTATATTTTATTTTTTTGTTGATTGTTATTTTAATTGTATTTTATTTTATGTATGTATGTTATCTCTCAGAAATAGTTATCAATATTAGGTTTATCATTGTTTGACTTCTTATTTGATTCAGCATCAGAGTTGTATTTTGTAATAACAATTAAATTATTAATTGAAAATGTTCATCTTCTGTTTGATAATATTAACCAAGTCCTTGTAGTTCATAAAACGCATTGAATGCTACTACAAAAATCCATTAAAACAATCGAAAACTCATAAGAATTGAAAGAGCGCTTAGAAATGGTAAAACACTTTGTGGCTTTATTGTGGGTCAATTTGGCAATGCAAAAACTCATTGGCGTCACCAAAAAAACATTTGATGGCAACAACGAGCTGGAATTTATTGGAAAACCAAAAAACACACAACTGAATGATGCCATGAAATGATCTTACGATATATGGAAATGGAAATAGAAAACTTTTTTGTGGTTATAGTGTGGGTCAAAAGTTCGGCAGACACAATCATACAAGAAACACTAATGCAGTGGGGCAAGCTAAATTTAGTCAAAACTTTTCCAAAGACTCATAATGCAAATCAGTTTCATGCGAGAGGAGAGGACAAAGAGGGGGCAGGAGGCAGAAGCCACTTCAATGGTTTCCAATTCACTTCAAAGCGAAGCAGAAACAGAAAACAAAAAGCAATTTATCCCCCCGTCGAACTCAAGATATTTTTATGCAGTGTATGAAAAAGGCAACTGCATTGTTGCAATATAAATTGATGACTCGAGTGGCGTAATTGTGGTACAAGGAGAGGTGGGTGGGGCTAGACGACCTTTGGGATTCTTTTGCTCAAGTGACATTGTCGAGGAGCTGTTGTCCATCGACTAACCATATCGAAATCAATGAGGTTCCCCTCCGTTTATGGCTCGGTCATTGCCATGATACAATATATTGTAATGTTTAACATAGAGTAGGCAGCGACAAGTAGCATGCCACATGCCACATGCCACTTGGCTGCACTGGAATTGCATGGCCAGCGTCTAGCGAGAAGTAGGCATAAAAACATCACGTTTCGTGGTGGCGCCTTCAACCAACAACATCAGATGGTGATGATGATAATGATAATGATGATGATGCCTTTTGCTCAGGTTTCACGTCAGTTGTTGTTGTTGTTGTGGCTGCTGTTGTGGTTGCTGTTGATACTGTGGTTGGCCATTAGCCGCTTTCATTGCCTGCCAGTTTCTTATTTTTTACAACAAATTTGCGTGTTGGGCTCTCTTGCTGATCGACTGATAGATTGTTGATAGCTTGCGCCGATATTGACGGATTGAAACAAGTTTCTTGGCCCCTGTCATTGGCATTTTGACAACGCCTAGCCAATTTACTTTTTGTACCCTGTTCTCGGAAAAACGTACGTAGCTGTGGGTGTGACAAAATTAAAATCTTAAATAAATTTGGATTTTCTTAAGTCTCAACTTCTCAGAAAAAGCTGTGCGTTTATATAGTTTTCAAATATAGTTTGCACGAATTTTTAATTTATTAAATTAATGAAAATATTTAAGAATAGTGAGGAGATTTGACTGATATTAATAGGGTATGTTAAGAAGCTGTTAAGTAATTTTATCGTTATTTATTTTAATATATTTTCGCTGTTTGTTGTTTTGTTTTACAAAGTTTTGCGATCTGAGAATTACTTCTTTCTGTACATATTTATAACTTACATTATTTGTCAAGCTTTTAAGATTACAGGGTATAGTACCATCTGTTGGTTCACTTAACATTAGTTTTTTGCGTTGTTTGACTAAGCCATTGATTTGGTAATTGCTTTGCGTAAGTCGCGATGCAATTGTCGCCGTAGGCTCTAAAATATGCGGGGGTGTTAGGAGGAGGAGAAGAGGTTTTAATTACGCAAGTTGCGTCGTCGACTTTGGCAATTTGCATGCAGTGCGTGAAGAAAGACAGAGCGAAAGAGAGGGATTGCGAAAGAGATAGAAGAGCCGAGGTAGAAGAGAAACTTGGGCCTATCAAGCTAAATGCTTTCCACATGTGACAGGCGACAAGTGCATCGAACTGAATGAACGTGTAACCAACCACAGGTTGTACTGCGTAGAAGCAACCCGATCACTTAAGTCAAGGCTATCAAAAGCGCAGGGTTAGACGGAAGAGGTATTGAATAAAACTTTAACAGAAAGTTGGCAATGTGTAAAAGTTGAAGAATTGGCAGTGTTTTAACTTTCATTAAATAAATATTTGATATTATGCAAATTCTTAACATTTATGCAAGTTTCAGCTGTGCGCGGCTTCTGTTTAACATTTTATTATTGATTAGATTAATTATAAAAACATACACAGATTTCACTAAATGCTTAAATAATAAATTAAGAGAATTGAGGTAGCTACAGAACTGAAGAGGAGTTTAAAAGATTTAACATTTACTGAAAGCTCAAAATTATTTCTAATATTTATAAATATGTTAGCATTAGTGGTACGATGTCATACTAAGTATTTATAAAATTAACTCTCTGACCTTAGACAATTGTTATTGCAAATGTTAACCCAACCCGTTTTATGGAATCCTTAGAGCCCTCGACTATACTTTGTTTATTGCTGCACATCTACGCAGTTATCACTTCCATTCCCAAAACAAAACCCAGCCCAGGAAGCTTATGTTACACATCGAATGACAAAACTCAAAGGCGACACCGGAAATGACACTTTAACCTTTCGGGTTGATGGCGCCACGTCACAAAAAAGGGTTGGGTTGTGAAGCACCTTGCAACCTGCTTGTGTCAGTAAGGCGCACCTCCATGGTGTCATCGTTTATCCAAAATCAGAATCAAAAGCAAAAGCTAAACAAACCAAAAATCTCAAAATGTCTGCGGGGCATTGCAAAATGTCAAATGGTTAAACAAAATCGATTTGTTTATGGCAATAGTCTGAGCCCACGCCGATTTGTCTAAAACATGGAACATATCATTACAAGATACAACCACGGAGACGCCGACATCCGCTGTAAAATGCGGTCAAGGTCTGAACGGAGAAAAGAGGAGGATTCGAAGGGGGAAGCACACAGAAAAGTAGCCATAAATTTATGGCGTGGCTGGATTCAATAAATTCTCGGAGAGCTGCATGGGGATTTGCTTATTAGGGGGAGTCTATTAATAGCTGTGCTTTGTGTTTACAAGTGGCATACATAAATTAGCAAATATCTAACTTAAATGTCTCCCCTCTATCTATTTGCAGAGCAAACCCTTCGTTGTGGAGCCCATCGATTTTGAAGCCTTTATAGCCAAAAATAAAACGCTCATACAAAATGATCCGCAGCGGGAGTTGCTTATCTATCCAGCAGATGATGTCTCGGTAAGTTGAAATTCCAGAAGAAAAAAAAAACCACTTCACTTAAGTTAAAGAAGAAAGCACAAAGAATAATTTATTCGCTTCTGCCTAAACTTTTACTTTTGAAACGATTCGTTTTGAATTTAAATGCTCAAACAAGTCTCAATTGTATGAAGCACGTTAATTCCGTATAATGGATATTTCTTTTAACTCCAGTTTGTTGAAATGTCAAACATTTTAAATTGTACAGATATCCAGTTCTTTGTCCATTTTTATGGACTTTTGATTGTTATAATTCTGACAAAATTAACAAATTAATAATTACATAGTCATTTGTTGAATTTATATCAGCATATTTATATTTATATTGCTTTATTATGCAAGGAGAAGCAATGAAGAGAATCGATTTTGTTGTTGATTTTTTATTTTTATACCCTGTGCCCATTGAAAATGGTCAAAAAGGGTATATTAGATTTGTGTGATGTATGTAACAGGCAGAAGGAAGCATCTCCGACCATATAAAGTATATATATTCTTGATCAGCATCAACAGCCGAGTCGATTGAGCCATGTCCGTCTGTCTGTCCGTCCGTCTGTCCGTCTGTTTGAACGCGTCGATCTCAGAAACTATAATAGCTAGGGACTTCAAATTTGGTATGTAGGTTGCTGGATACCGGACGCAGATCAAGTTTGTTTTTAAATTTAGACCGGACCACTATATCATATAGCTGCCATAGGAACGATCAGTCAAAAGTCAAGTCTTGGTATGAAAAACTTTTTTGTTGTTTGAGATATGTAAACCAAACTGACAGAATATGCATATGGGATGGTCCGATATATCCTGACCAAATTTGATTGAAATCGGTCCACTATATCATATAGCTGCCATAGGAACCATCAGTCGAAAATCAAGTCTTAGTATGAAAAATTTTTTGTTGTTTGATCTATCTGAATCAAACTCACAGAATATGCATACGCGATGGTCCCTTATAACCTGACCAAAATTGGTTGAAATCGGATTGTTGAATCCCAAACCGTTCCACTGAAAATGTAACCTCTCCAGAAAATAATTACGCGAAAGAACGTCTTCTCCAGTGAACGCTTTAATTCCAACAGTAATGAGCTAGACATAGCTAGCGATGATAAAAGACTTTTAACAGACCTTATCGATATTAAAATTAACATAATGTGATTAACAGCATAGGTATTCGATTGCGGAAAATACTAAGTTATTATTACTGGATATTTCGATAGATATAATTGGGGAGAACTGGCGTGAACATATTCCCGGCCTTGGAAGCTCCTTCCAACCAATCAACCGTCTAGTGGCAAAGGGCAGAGCTTATGAACGTTCCGTTTGAATAATCCCGTTTTTGTTCTGACAGTCGCTACCCGAACTGCTCCGTCCTTGCCAGGATATAGCTCCTCCACTCGTCCAAGAAGCCACTGACCAGGCGGCGTGTTGTCTTCGGAGATTAAGACCATTGTGTCCAGCTGCAAGTTGTTTACTGCAGTTCGCCACTTTGTCCGTTTTTGCAGCTCGGTGAGATATTCCACGGACCACCTTTTCCAGAACAGATTGTGAACCAGCATAATCCGTTTCCAGCGATTAGTCATCGACAATTTGACCAAATCGTCATCGGCTGGTTCCACAATGGCGTTTATCGGCCGTCCCACCAGAAAATGACCGGGAGTTAAGGCTTCGTAGTCATTTGGATCCGAAGAAAGTGGTTGTAAGGGCCTGGAGTTCATCACCGCTTCGACTTGCGCCACTGCTGTAGCCAGTTCCTCATAATTGAGAGCAGTGCTGTTGGTGCATTTAACCAAAAGTTGCTTGGCCACCTTGACTGCACTCTCCCATAATCCTCCGAAGTGAGGCGAGCGAGGCGGGATGAAATGAAATCGTACTCCTCGTTGACTGCATTCGTCGTCAATTTGATGCTTGTTGGTGGCTTCCATTAAGCCGTTTAGTTGATTCGATGCACCCACGAAATTTGTGGCATTATCGCAGAACAGTTCCGAGCTTAGTCCACGTCTGGCGAAGAATCGTTTTAATGCTGCTATAAAGGCGTTGGCGCTTAGATCCGACACCACTTCGAGATGGCATGCCTTTGTCAGAAAACATACGAAGACGCATAAATAGACCTTCACTGGCCGTTTTCCTCTTGTGTTGAAATGCATCCATATCGGCCCGGCAAAATCTAGCCCAGCTCGATCAAATGGGTGAATGCTTCCTTTCACTCGGCTTGCTGGTAGCGGTCCCATGATTTGCTCGCCCAAGACGGGTCGTAACCGGAAACATCTCACGCAGTCTCTAATCGTTTTGCGAGCCACCTTCCTGCAATTAATAACCCAATATTTCTGTCGCAGAAAAGCACAAAGTGACTGTGCCCCGACATGTAAGTTTTTTCGATGTGTGTAAATGGCTAACGCCTTTATTGCAGCGTGATTACTTGGCATTAAAATAGGGTGTCTGGTTTCATATGGTAGATCGGATCTCGCTAATCGCCCACCTACACGTATTATCGATATGCCACATTCTTGGCTGATAAATGGATTCAGACATTGTATTTTTACTGATTTGACAATTTTTCCGGCTCTTAGTTCGACAGATTCCTTATGGAAACTCAAGTTTTGCAGATTGTAGATGATGTACCTTAAGCCTCCTTTCAACTCCTCAGCTAATAGAGAACCCTGCAATTCTAGCTTTTTTCCATACGCGACCCTGCGCCAACGATAGACATAACTAAATACACGTTGCAGCTTTAGGAAGTCATTTACAAACTTACATTCTCCGATGACATCGAACATTTCATCAGGTTCAGCTTGGCCAACTGCTAAAGCAAACTGCCCTTTCCTTTTCTCAGGCACATTTTCTTCGTCGCATTGCCACTGAAACTTGGACCATTGGTCCTCCTTGCTCATTAAAAATTCTGGCCCATGCCACCATAGCCTTGACTTATTCAGATCCGGCGCATACAATCCCCTGGATACAATATCCGCGGGATTGGATTTGGATTCGACTTTATGCCAATCCTGAATGTTCGTTAAGTCCTGAATTTGTGCCACCCTGTTGGCAACAAAGGTCGTCCATCGGCTGGCATGAGCTGATAACCAATTAAGCACAATAGTTGAGTCCGTGAAGTATGCAACTCTGTCTACTTGCAAGTGAACGCATTCACGCACTTTAGCCATTAATTTGGTCATTAAGAGTGCACCCTGCAGCTCTAACTTAGGTAAGGAGATCACTTTAACGGGCGATACTTTAGATTTCGCAGCGACTAATTGTGTGACGATTTTTCCTGATTTCTCGACTACGCGAGCATAAATGGCTGCTCCATATGCTCTGTTAGATGCATCTGAGAACCCAACTAGTTCTAGCCGGTCTATGCTGCCATTTAAGGGAATCACGGAGCGAGGAATAGCACATTTATCTATTTGTTTCAGTTCAGCCCGATATTTTTCCCATTGTGTTACAAAGCTTTCCGGCAGTTCTGCGTCCCACTCTTGCTTAAGCAGCCACAACTCCTGTAGGAATATTTTGCCTAAGATGACAACTGGACTTAAGAATCCTAGTGGATCGAATACCTGAGCCAACTCTGATAAGACTGCTCGTTTTGTGATGACCCGCGAGACTTCCGCGCTGTACGAGAAGCGAAATTCATCATCTACACTCGACCAACATATGCCTAACGCCTTAGATGGATCTTCTGTCTTTAGACTCAAAGTTTCTGATACAGACTTGTCAGTAAGAACCTCGCCACAATTGCTGCGCCACTTATGCAGCTCGAATCCACCCTTCGCTAGCAACTCGGAGACTTCCTGTTTTAGTGTGACAAGGCCTGCGACAGTATCGGATCCACATAGCATGTCGTCCATATAGAAGCATCTTCGGATCGCTGCACAGGCTATAGGATACTGCACTGCGTACATATCTGCGAGATGAATGAGACATCGAACCGCTAGAAATGGCGCCGCACTCGTTCCGTACGTAACCGTTTTTAAACGCAGTATGTGAACAGGCTCTTCCGAATCATTTCGCCATAGTATGCACTGAAAGTTGCGATGACTCTCGTGAATGAGCACTTGCCTGTACATTTTGGCAATGTCTGCCGTCAATGCATATCTGTAAAAACGAAATTTAGTAAGTATCTCAAACAAATCTGGTTGTAGCTTTGGACCGACTAGCATGGTGTCGTTAAGCGAAACCCCGTTGCTTGACTTGCAAGAGGCGTCGAATACAACCCTCAATTTAGTCGTCAAGCTTTCTGGGCGAATCACTGGGTGATGAGGCATAAAGTATTTCACTTTGGCACCTTCTTCAGGAGCGATTTCTTCCAGATGCCCCAGTCTTCGATATTCATCAATGAAATTCTGATATTGTTCCTTTAGAGTCAAGTTGCGATTCAGCTTTCTCTCTAAATTGTAAAATCTGGATAGTGCAGTCGCGTAGGTATCGCCCAACTTTCCCCCAGAGCCTTTAAAAGGTAATTTTACACTAAAATGACCCGACTCGGTTTGCTTTATGTTGGCAATAAAATTTTCCTCGCAACGCTTTTCGTCTTCAGTTAAGTTTTCTACAGGGGCTGGTATCTCTTCACACTTCCAAAATTCTTGAACAATTCTCTCCAATTTAACAGTCTCATCGTTTCTTGGATTGCACTCTTGCACCAAGAGCGACACGCTGCTTGACGGTGTGAAGTCCCCAACTACGACCCAACCTAAAAGGCTTTTCTGAAGTGTTGGCCAATTTGGTCCCAACTGAATCTGCCCTACGATCATCAACTTAAAGAACATTGCGACACCTAACAACATGTCTATACTTTCTGCGGAATTGAAAGAAGGATCAGCCAGCACAACACCTTTTGGTGGCCTCCAATTGTCACCTAGCATAGAATTCGTCGGGTTATACTGCGTTATTTCTGGTAGCACACAAAAGCTTTCAGCAGCCGCAAACTTTGTGACTCTGGATTTAAATGTTGCCTGCACTTCGCCCATAATTTGCGAATGTGCATTTCCGATACCACTCAGCTTCACGCAAGTCTCTTTCATTTCGAGCTTGAGAGCTGTGACTAGTCTTGACGTCACGAAGTTCAATTGACTTCCAGAGTCTAGAACACATCGGCACTTTTGATAGCCTCCCCCGCTGCTCCGAACCAGAACCACTGCAGTTGCTAGAAAACTGGTGCTTGATCTGGAGAGGAGAGAACTATGTAGTGCGCTAGATTCTTGTTTGGATTGTGTAGTTGATTCCAGAGAATCATTGGATGCAATTCGATGCAGCAACTCGTGATGAGACTTATGGCAAATCCCACATCGCTGTGCGTTACAAGCCTTAGTAGTATGCCGCTTACTAAAACACACTAAGCATAACGCTAATTTCTTGGCTTCTTGGTATCGCTCAATAGGCGACAATTTCAAGAACGTTGGGCACTTCTTTAAAAGATGAGATCCGGAACAACAGTAACATAAAAGGTTACTAGTGTTGCCTACTGCTGCAGCTAGACTTGCCTTCTTGGAGTCACCTTTATTGCCATTTCCGATACTAGGCTGCCGACCTTCTCTATTGGCCAAACCTAATCCTCTTTTTATTAAGAACTGCGATAATGTTGTCCACGACGGAATCTCTAGGCTATCTGGATCGTCTTCCCATTTCTCGATAGTTTCGTCATCGAGCTTGCTGCGCACCAAGTGCGAAATGACAGCTTCTAAGATTTCTGTCTGCGTGCCCATTGATTTAAGCGAGGCTAACTGAGCATTAACGTTATCCACCAGAGTTCTCAGCTGCGCGGAGTCTGCTTGTTTTAGACGCTTTAAACTGAATAATTCAGTGACATGAGATTGCAGAATAGCCGCCTTGTTCTCAAAACGATCCTTCAGCAACCCTAATGCACGATGATAATTGGTGGCGGTCAACTCTAAACACTCAATTGTAGCTAGAGGGCTTGGACCCAGGGCCGATTTCAAATAAATAAATTTGGACAAGTCATCCAGCTCCGAATCTGAACCTACCACTGTTAGAAAAGTGTTGAACCAACTCGTCCACTGGGTGATCTTTCCCGAAAATTCAGGCACCTGTAGCTTGGGGAGTTTCGAAGAGCGTTGTATCATCGTGCTGCTCAATACCTCCGCTCCTTCCGCTCGACGACCTGTTCTTTCTAAGCATTCCAACAACTTGGCCTTTATTTCGCAGTACAACTCTTCGATTTGTTCTCTTTCAGCATCTGTCTGCATTTCTCCTAGCTTAGCAAAATTGGTTTCGATGAGGCTTAATCTTGCCTCCAATTCCGAAGGTCTCATTTCATCTGCATGCTCCATAATATAACTTCTGTTTCGACTAAAGGAATTCATCAAACTTGACCTGTCGCTCTCTTGAAGCTTTTCCTTCTTGTCTGGAGCCATATCAAAAATTTAATTTACTTTAAAAGTTGAATGCAAGTAATTCTGTTCTGTAAGCGGTAGCTACATACACACACAACAAACTCTTAAGCTCTTGCGTTTGATCTTGAGTTGACTTTACTTAGTTTCAAGGCAGGTACATATGTATGTATGTATGTTTTAGTATACACAGACACATATGCCTTTAGAATTTACTGTTGCAGCCGCTTTGCGCAATTTTCAAGATCAAGGTCAGCTCAAAATCAAACGCTTCACTCATATGCTGATCAACGGTGCACTGTATGTATGTATGTAGCTCACTGTGCTGTTGCCGAAGAAGCGCAAAAGAGAATCAAAGAACACGCGCTCACGTAGGCCCGTCTGCATATGCTAGCAGAACTGTATGTATGTATGTGTGCTTTTTACCGGTGCACTGTCTCTGCATACATAAAATTGCGATTGCCGAAATCCGAATTTTCACAAAACTTTTTATTTGTTTAATTCGATGCCATTTATACACATAAATCCACTCACATGCCTTGCGAAAAATATTAAGTTATTAAGCAAGTGGGACTTACGAACTTATATGAGCGCTGCAATGGAATATGTCGGTTAGCCAGTCATCAGTTGTACGCGAGCTCCAAAGATGAACTCCGTGTATTTCTGGAACTGCAGTGGCAATATTCTGCTAGCAAGCCTCTAAGTATTTATCCCCCGATGAGCTCCAATATGAGCCTCCAAGTGCTGAGCCACGATGAACTCCCAGTTGAGTTTCCAATTGGCAGCAATTATCTCCAACTTTGAGATACGACAACTGAACTCAGATGAGCTTCAGCCGGGTTGAACCTTATCCAATAGGTCCCTGCTCGGGCGCCAAATGTTGAATCCCAAACCGTTCCACTGAAAATGTAACCTCTCCAGAAAATAATTACGCGAAAGAACGTCTTCTCCAGTGAACGCTTTAATTCCAACAGTAATGAGCTAGACATAGCTAGCGATGATAAAAGACTTTTAACAGACCTTATCGATATTAAAATTAACATAATGTGATTAACAGCATAGGTATTCGATTGCGGAAAATACTAAGTTATTATTACTGGATATTTCGATAGATATAATTGGGGAGAACTGGCGTGAACACGGATCATTATATCATATAGCTGCCATAGGAACCATCAGTCGAAAATCAAGTCTTAGTATGAAAAACTTTTTTGTTGTTTGAGATAACTGAACCAAACTGACAGAATATGCATATGAGATGGTCCCAACCAATATTCGAGCAAACTCGACTGTAGCCGCGCCCACTTGTTATCAATTATTTCTATTTTCTTAATACTTAATTAACAATCTTCAAATTAATTATACAGTGTTAATAGAATGTCATTTCCATTATTGATTCATTGCAGGAGATCATTATGCCGCGTAAGCAGCGCAGCAATGCCAAATCCGTGGCAGATCGCTTTGAGCCGCCAAATGAGGCGATTGTTTGTCCACTTCATGGCTCGATGCCGCTGGGCACTAATGGACACAGTCACAGTCAGGTGGGCCGCCAGGGCAGCCTGCAGTCGAATGGCAGCTACCAGAATGGACACAGCAGCAGCACGTCTCTGTCCAACGGGAATGGTCAGCTGTCCCGGAAGAGCTCACAGTGCTCCAATGGCTCGACGAGTCGAAAGCTGTCACATGAATCCTACGAATCCGCATTGTCATCCACAACACTGCGATCGCATCTGGCACAGCCCGAGGAGGTGGATGAGTATGGGAATGGGGATGAGGAGCACGTGGCTGGCGAAGATGGGATCGATGGAGCCACGGCAGGAACACGCGCCGAGTGCACACGATTCACACGACAAGCGTTGTACACCTATCGTGCCAAGAATCATCTCATTCACTACAAATACAGCGCCTATGGTGGCAACTGTCACGATCTGCCCAGGTGAGAAAGTGATTCCTAATCTCCACACGATTCCTTCTAACAGCTTCGAATTTCCAGCACATCGCCTGGCGAGGAATTGCTGGAGGAGGTCTATGAAATCGATGCGGATCAGGATCGCATTGATGAGCAAATGACACGTTCCCAGGCGGACACCATCACAAAGCAGGGATACCTGCTCAAGGGACCCGACTCTGCCTCGGATCGCATGTTCGCCAACATTGGCAACAAATCCTTCAAGCGTCGCTATTGCTATCTGCGTCAGGAGATCGACGGCACCTACATGCTCGAGCTGCACAAGGACGAGAAACAGGGCGAGGCCAAGGCCACCATTGTCATGGACTTTTGCACGGAAGTAGTGCAGGTGGGAAGAGTTTCTAATTATGATCTGTACCCAAAAGGCAGAATAGGGCAACAATAAATATTTAAGATCAGCATCAAGAGCCGGCAAATAGACCTCAGTGTGTTAAAGAGCTAGATCTACTAAGTTTACTATAGATGGCTGTAATATTTATGAAAATATTCGACTTATAGAGCTCTTTTTCTTAAGTTTATTAATTTTACTGCCACTAATTTAGTTCGAGCTAGAGAGAAATTCGAGTTATAGAAGTTCGAGTTATGTTCAACTGTATTTTAAAAAGTTATTCCACTAAAAAGGAATGTAAGTTTGTTGCCTGTAGCATTTTCAACAGTATGTAAAACGATTTGCATTAACTTTTTATACTTTTGATGATCTTTAATTGAATTTGCGATTAGCATGGGCAATTTCGCTGTTTATTTATTTATATTACCATATGTTAAGCATTTTATAAGGTTCTTGCTATTATGGGTACTGAGTATTTCCCTGTCGATCACACTCAACTAAACTCCATTTGATATTTCAGAATCCAAAACGTGGTCGCTTCTGCTTTGAGCTGCGCATGACCGCAGGTCACAAATCCTTCACATTGGCCGCTGAAAATGAGCAGGACTTTAAGGACTGGCTGAGCAAGCTCTCCTCGGTGCTGGCCCAGAACAAGGCGCAGGAGGAGAAGCGCAACGCATCCCTGGAGCGACAACCGCAGGCCACTCCTCAACTGCAGCCACCGGCGATGGAGCCACCAACATTTGGCACACTCAAGGGGCTGGATCAATCGCTGCATCCACAGCTGATGAAGTACGGCCGGGAGACGGATCACTCCATAGCCCAGGCTCGACGAGAGCAGCGTCGTCGACTCTTTGCCTGCTATCAGAGTCCTGGCAAGGCCATCGCTGGCGACAATGTGGAGCAGTATCGGGAGCACTTTGGCACAAGGATTCTCCTCAGTTGTCGCAGTCTGCGATTTCGGTTGCAATGTCTGCCCACGGATGTGGGAGAGGGCGCTGGAGGGGAACAGCTGTGCCAGGTGGAGCCCTACATAACCAGCCTGGCACTGTACGATGCGAAGGCGGGTCGCAAACTCAGCGAGAGTTTCTACTTCAACATCAATGAAGCTTCGGCGGCTCAGCTGCTGCCCAACACGCCAGTTCCCGCCTCCGTGGCAGGTTGTGGTGTCCCCAGACGCTCCGAGAGCGATGAGCGGAACGCAGCACAGGCGCCTCATTCTCTCTTCGACGGCGTATCCGCAGAGCTGCTGCGTTGTCCTCGCCAGCAGTTCCAGCAGCTGAGGCAGTGCCTCCTCTCGGTGACTGCGCCACACTCGGATATTTATCTCGTGCTGCGCATTGAGAAGGTGCTGCAGTGCAGCATTCCCCAGGCGGCAGAGCCCTATGTGAAGGCCGCCCGGGATGCCAAGCTGGGCCAGAAGGTCCACAAGGCGGCCAAGAGTTGTGCCCACCACATTGGACACTATCGCCAGCCATTCGCCTGGGCAGCCCGTCCCTTGTTCAAGGCTTACAGTCACGAGTTGGACGTGGATCCGCAGCGAGAGTTCGAGTTCAACACGATCTATCGCCAGGAGTTGCCGAAGCTGAAGGATGAGGAGCTGCTCAAGCTGCTGCTCGACTATCGCAAGCCGGAGAAACTCAGCAAGCTGACCATAATCCCGGGCTGCCTGCGTCTCCAGCTGCAGCTGTTGGATCAAACGACGCCCTGTGGCCTCAGCAAATCTCTAGCTCCCTTGTCCAGTTTCAGTGCCTCCGCCAAGCAACCGCTCACCTTGGAACTCACCGAGTTTCAGGGTCAGCACGAGCGGGATGCGTTTCCCTACACCAACTTCTGCAATCATCTTTACGTTTATCCATTGAGTCTGCAGTTCGATAGCCAGAAGATCTTCTCGCGTGCTCGCAACATCACCGTCGTCGTGGAGCTGCGGGATGGCGATGGGGAGTACAGCAAACCATTGAAGGTAATGGATTTTTAATATTGAATTTGTTTTTAAACCATTCAGTTGAAATTTAATTTATTATCCTTTTAAATTTTTAAAAGTAAATTAATTAAATAATCATGAGGCAAACTATAAGTTGAACAAAGAAAAATATGGGTATTTAAAGAACTTAACAGATCAGCAAATTATCAATCAATGGGAATTGATGTTAACATTTTTATGAATAATAATGAACTAATTTGTTGAAATCGATAAGAAGTTAATGCACAGAAAAGAATTATGTGTCAGTCTACACTGAAAATATCTTCGTGATCATATGAAAAACTCCAAAGTTATTCAAGACATGAATTTACTAAGAAAAAAACACAATCTTTGGATTGCAGACAGGGTATTTACATTTTCACTTAAGGTTTCGATTCGTGAAATATCTAATTGTATTAGAATTTATATTTTTTAACTTTGTTCCTTTTTATTTCGTTTACTTATTAGTACTCTAATGTGTTAATCTCTATTAATGTTTCTCTTTCGCTATTCTTCAGTGCATCTATGGTCGACCTGGACAGGATTTGCTTGTCTCCCAGATAGCCTGTCCCGTTCTCCATCACAACGTGACGCCCACTTGGTATGAGGAGATCAAGCTGCGCCTCCCGCTCGGTCTCTTTCCCGAGCACCATTTGCTCTTCTCGTTCTATCACGTGTCCTGCAATCTGAGCAAGAAGCGCGACGCACACGCGGCATTCGAGACGCCCATCGGGTATGCCTGGCTGCCATTGCTGCAGAAGAATCGCATCTGTCTGGAGGAGAAGCTGCTGCCAGTGGCAGCGACGTTGCCTGTGGGATATCTGTCCATTCAGCCCTTGGGCCTGGGCAAGGGGGTAAGTTGGAGTTCAGCTGTCGTTGTTGTTGCCGCTTTGTCGCTGATCATCGACTCATGAAATGTTGTGTTTCTTTTTCTTAATTTACTTTACTTTCACATATGTTCCTTGCTTGTCTAACCGTAAACAAACAACCCGCTCTCAATTGTTTTCTTTTTTGCACCATCTCCATGAATCTCCATGCATCACTTCATGCATTACACCATCCGCAAATCCGTAATCTCTCCCCCCTCTGGCCGCCTACAAACCCTTTCGATTTCTCAGCAGAACTGCGGCCCGGAGATTCAATGGATCGACAATCAGCGACAGCTTTATAGCGTCGGTCTGCGTCTGGATTCCACGGTCTTAACTTCCGATCAACATCTGCACAATTTCTTTGCCCACTGCGAGCGTTTGCTGGAGGGCGGAAAAACTGGAGCTCTGCCCGCGGAGATGGAAACTTGCAAGATCCTGAAAGCAGCGCATGCAATTGACATGAGATCCTTGATCAATTTTCTGCCCACGCTCCTGAACGAGCTATTTACGTTGTTGGTGCACACACAGTCCGAGGAAATTGGCCTAAATGTCATTCGTTTGCTAACCAACATTATCCATCTGATAAGCGATGAGGCGAATCGCACCGAGCTGCTCTCGGCCTATGTGAAGTATGTGTTCCATGCTCCCTACTACAGCCAACAGACGGCGAGGACGAGGACCGTGCATGGAGAACTGTGTCGTCACTTGCCATATCTGCTCAATCCGAGCAACACGGACTTCCTGATTGTCAACAAGTTCATGAGATACTCGTCGATCTTCTTTGAGCTGATTGTCAAGAGCATGGCTCAGCATCTTCTGGCCACTGGACGCATTCGAATGTTGCGCAACGAACGCTTCCCCAAGGAGTATGCGGATCGTGTGGAGCAGCTGATAAAAGTCCTCGTGCCGTATATAACTACGCGCTACGAGGACCTCGGCGAGGAGACACAGCAACTGAATCGATCCCTGGCGAGATTTGTGCGTCAGTGTCTCAGCTATATGGATCGTGGATTTGTCTTCAAGCTGATACGTTTCTATATGGAACAGTTCGCACCGGGAGATCCACGTCTGCTGCATGAGTACAAGTTCAACTTTCTGCAGGAGATCTGCCAGCATGAGCATTATGTTCCGTTGAATCTGCCCTTTGTGCTGAATCCCAAGAATCGTCCGCCGGAGCTGCTGCAGCATTTTACGCTCTCTGAGCAGTTTTGTCGGCAGCATTATCTGTCGGGTCTGTTGCTGCGGGAGCTGAAGAGCAGCCTCAACGAGGTGGGACACGTGCGTCGTCATGCTCTGGCCATTTTCAAGGATTTGCTGGCCAAGCACGAGTTGGATGCCCGCTATCAACAGCGTGGCCAGCTGTCGAGGATCGCCTTGCTCTATGTTCCCTGGCTGGGCATTGTCATGGACAATCTGCACCGCATCGATGATCTGTCGGAGTCGGGCGCCTGTACTCCAAATGGACATGTCTATGCTGACTCCGCCTCGTACACGAAACGTCTGAGCTGCTCCAGTAGTTATGTGTTCAGCAAGGACTCCTCCAACTTTGGCTCTTTGACCTCCACGCCGCGTTCCAAGAATCGCCTAACGATGCACATCGATCAGCCGAGTCCTTGCCGCACCTCCGTGCACATCAAGGAGCACAATTATCTGGCCGCCATCGCCGGCTCAGCGATTAGCAATGGCGTCTCCAATCTATCACTCAACTCCAACTCCGATTCAGGCGTAAGTAATCCTTGAGATTGATTTTTTTTAACAGTCAATGACCTTACCTATTTATTTACCTAATTTATAAAATTATATAGACATCTATTTAAATTATCAATAAAAATACAAATTTTAAACATAGGGGGAAAGGGTATTAAACATTTTTAAATTTCATTTGTTCCAATTTTTAAAAATAACTTTGAAAAAATTTAAACGATATTATTTTTAACAATTTTCAAAATATTGTCATTGATCTTATTTATTTATTCGCTCAAGAAATAAATTATTTAATGACGCTAAAAATAAATTTTAAATCAAAATTGTAAGTATGAACTCTGTGGGCTTTCAACTTTTTAAAAGTCCCAGAAAAAACTCATGTTAATTAAAATAAAAACTATATAATTTTAAAAATTAAACTTAAAATTGGTCGAGTTTTAACAATCCTAAATTAGTCCATGAAGAAAACCTTTAAAACAAAAACATTAAAATTAATAAATAAAATGAGGGAAAATGCAATATAAGTAAATGTATCCGTATCAAATTTGAATACATGATTAATCATAGTTATAAAATCATTTATTATTTATACTTTATTCATTAAATTGTTATCTGTCTTTGGCTAATTGCTTACAGCACTCGCAGGACACGACGACAATTGGCGCCTACACAAATGGAGAGACCGATGTCGCGCTGCGCAATGGCCACAACCGCTCGGTGAGCGTAACCCATGCCCAGAACCCCCCCAGATGCGACAAGTTCAGCGCGGGGGAGAGCAAGGATCTGCTGTTGGGTTTCCTCTTCATAGTAAAGCATCTGTCGCAGGATCAGATGGTTGGCTGGTGGCAGAATTGCAACGAGACGGAAACGTTGCAGTTTCTGTCCATTTTGGACTTGTGTCTGCTGCAGTTTCGCTACGTGGGCAAGAAGAATGTGATCCTCGCCACTGATGCTCGAGTGACGCGTCCAACGAAGGCTCATACTCTTCCCGCCCGCACGACGCCGCCAGTGCTGGAGAATGGCCACCAGGAGCCGAGCACAGGAACACTTACCCAGACACGAGAGCATCTTCTGGAGGATATGGACCTGTCAGCCAGGTCACAGCAGGCGCTCTATGAATCGAACCTGGCCACGGAAGTGGGCATGATCATACTGGACTGTCTGGGTCTCTATGTGCTCCAGTTCCGCCAACTGCTGGCGGACAGCTTGGTGCTGCCCAAGCTGGCCCGTGTCTATCTGCGCTTCCTGCAGCTGGGACAGTCGGAGCGTCTCTCCAAGCACGTCTTTGCTGCCCTGCGAGCATTTATCAACAACTATTCAATGGCCCTGTTCAAGGGGAATGCCATGCTCTGTGGCCAGATGGTCTACGAGCTGCTCAAGGCCTGTGACAGTCGCCTGGTGGACATACGCCATGAATCCTGTGCCGTGCTCTATCTCCTGATGCGCAGCAACTTTGAGTTCAGTGGCCGCAAGGCCTTGACTCGAGTTCATTTGCAGGTCATCATCTCGGTGTCCCAGATGATTGGCAATGTGATTGGCTTGAACAATGCCCGATTCCAGGAGAGCTTGTCCATTATCAACAGCTATGCGAATAGTGATAAGGCGATGAAGGGCACAGGATTCCCCCTGGAGGTCAAGGATCTGACGCGACGCGTGCGCACAGTGCTAATGGCCACAGCCCAGATGCAGGCTCATCACATGGACCCAGAGCGTCTTCTGGAGCTGCAATACTCGCTTGCCAATTCGTACGCCTCCACGCCAGAATTGAGGCACACCTGGCTTGTCACCATGGCCAGGAATCACGAACAGAATGGCAATCTCTCGGAGGCAGCCTGTTGTCATCTCCACATTGCCGCCCTCATGTGTGAATATCTGCGCTTAAAGGGCGGCTGCACCTTGAGCTGGTCCTCGACCGCCTTTGGCAAGATCTCACGCAATATTCCCTTGGATGAGCAGGGACTCAAGCTAGACGCAGGTGCCCAGGACTCGCAGTATACGGAGCAAATGCTGCTGGAACAGCTGAAGCAAAGCGCCGACTTCCTGGATCGTGCCGAACGCTTCGAGTGCCTCGGCGAACTCTACAAGCTCATCCTGCCCATCTACGAGCGTGCCCGCAGCTTCATCGAGCTGGCCCACTGCTATGAGCATCTCACCCAGGCCTACAACAAGATCGTCGAGGTCAATCGGTCCGGAAAGCGCATGCTGGGACGCTTCTATCGCGTGGTCTTCTACGGCATGGTGAGTTATACAAAGTCCATCAACTCTGAATGCTTTCAAGGGTCATTATATTTATTGGGAGATTTGCTAACATTTTGAATTTATTGTAATATATTAAATATATTTTGAAGGAATTTATTTATTGTTTAAAATATACCAATAGCTCATAGCTTTGTTTAAAATAGTTTACAAATTAGATTCAAATTTTAAGTTTCTAATTTTTAGACAATTGGAATTTGTAAAAAGTTTCCCTGCGTATTTTTCAGATGTACTTCGAGGAGGATCACGCTATTGAGTTTGTGTACAAGGAGCCCAAGCTGACATCCCTCAGTGAAATCTCGGAACGTTTGGCCAAGCAATATAAGGAGAAATTTGGCGCCGATGTTGTCAAACTTATTATGGATTCATCGCCGGTATGTGCGAAAATTTTAAATTAATTAAAAAATGAAATAATAATTTTAAGTTGAAACTAATTCTGCCTTTGTTTACAAGTAATTCCATCGGTGCTTAAGTTGTTGGAGTTGAATTTCAATAGGTTTTATTTCTTCTCGTGAAAGCAATTATTATTTGACACCTTTTATGAGTATGTGATGATGTTCTACAGTATTTATTAAACAATAAAACGATAATCTCGTAGTCAGAATTAGTTCACAACTGTTCGACGGAGAATATACATTTTCTCCATTCTTTTTTAAAATATCTTTCATTAAAACAACAGTATTTTTTCTGTTATTTGTTTACAACAATATATATATATTACTTTTTCGCTAATGAATACTTAACATTATTTGTTATCCTATTTAGCTCACACAGCTTAATCTCATTTGAATTATCTGAATTATAGTTGAATTCTGGATTGTCATGCAATCTAACAAATTTATAAGAATACTGCTGTCAAACTGAAATGAACTAGTTATGGAATGCATACATCATATAGATAGAAGTGAAACTAGCTCATTTAAACAGATACTCATTAAATTGGACGTCAGTGTCTTCACCTCGCATCAGGCTCAAGCGCTAAAATAAATTGAGATTTGAGATATGGAATATGGGAATATTGCAATTGATATTTTCGACTTACGCGCTTCACCTCCGATTGCCGCATCTTTGAGGCATGTGTCATTCGTGGCGCCACAACTCTTGGAGCTGCTGCTGCTGCTCCTGTTTGACTCTGCTTTGTGCCCTGCTGTGCTTGTGCCGTGCTTGTGCTTGGGATTGTGCCTGTGGCACGTGGCAAGGTGGCTGCCTTACTGTGCTTGTTACTGAAATATTTCTTATTAGTCAGTTATACTACTGTTTACTTAAAGTATTATTCAGATATGTGTTTAGATAACTGCTTAATAATTGAGATCGAAATTATCAATTCCATTACTTGCGATCTACTAATTAAAACAATCAGAATCAGACCTTACTATTTTTATGTATTAGCTTGACTAATATTTCTATTATTTTTCTTTGTTAAATTTTGCGAATTAAATATTTGTGGAAGTTCATCAAGTTTCATCACTAAACTGATGTCCGAAATTTTAGCAGTTGAGCTTCCGCATTACTAACTTTTTGGGTACCTCATGAAGGGACTAACTAACGATACCGAAATTGTATTAGGAAATCTCTCTGTAAATTAAATATCCAGTGATCAGGAATAATGATTGGTTATCACAATTATCTGCTAAATGTTTGATTAAAAAATAAATTTTGGGTAGAAGCATTTGAATTTAGAGAAATAACTTTGATTTGCGATTTAAAAGTTTACGGATTTGTGGTGTTTTCATGCGTGCTTTAGGATGTGATTTGTGTATTACTGGGTCTGTCGTTAACCCAGTTGAATTGTTGACTTACCCATGGACTTGCTCCGTCTGATGTTTGACAAGGGATCGTGACTCCGTCTTGCAGTTGGCCTTTAGAACTTGACTGGCTGCCATGTCGTTTCTAACCACTCCAGATTTGGGTGGCAATTCCCGCACATGCGACTTGGTGCGATTTCCCGTGACGAGAAGCGACTCTGTTTGCTTCTTCGTTGTTGTTGCACTTGTCGCTCCTCCTCTGCTTGGTGAGGTGATGCGGAATCTCTGCAGTTTGCTGTCCTTGTCCTTGTGGGTGGCTGACTTGCGGGCATTGCTGGTGCACTTCATCTGAGCCACTTTGTAGAGTTTGGGAAAGACGGAGCTCACGTTGGTTGTGGTCGTGGACATGGACGGAGTGCTTGGTGGCACATTCGGCGCGTAGTCCTCTTTAGATGAGATCTGTTCCTGCTCTGCCTCTCTTATCAGCTCAGAGTCGTTGACATCCGTTAACCTATAGACCTTCATGTGATTAAATTCTGGCGTAAACGAATCCCAGTCGTAACCCGACAATTCCTCATCCTCATTGTAGCACACTTCGTGATCCTTCGTAGAGAGTTTGTTGTTCTCTTTGGTGGGCACGGGAGCTGCTGGTGCTGGAATTCCAGAATGGACCAATTGCTCCTCGGGTGTGGCTAATCCCAGTTTGTGGCAGAGTTCCTTGAAGGCTTCCTGATAGCGTGTGCCGGCATCATTGTTGATCAGCTTCTCGAAGGCCTTAATGTCCTCAATCTGGCGCTCAATTTCCAACTCGGTGTAACTGTGCTTCTTGGGAAATGCCGTACATCGGGGACAGATCGATGGCTCCTTCGTTTGTTGACTCTTGCCATTGAGGGCTGAACACATGCGACTGAGAAATTGAACAGCCAGAGCATTACCTGGCCGAGATTCATGATTGCCAATCTCGACACGAAGTCCAGATGCCAGACAGAGATTTTCATCCAACAGTGGCCGACTCGCTCCTCCTGGCATCATGAACAGCACATTGATGCCCTGCGCATCCGAGCTGAGACTGAATTGGATTGCGGAGAGGGGATGATTCGGATTACCCAATTGATCCATCATATTGAAGAGCTGTCGCTGAATGCGACTTTGTGCATCCAGGCGTGATATGTGCAGATTGTCGCCCACAATCTCCTGTCTGACCAGCGTTGTCGTCGACGGGGTCACCTCTTCCGTGGCCGCCTCCGCCTGGCAGTTCTCCCGATATGGAGCACACTCCTCATCCTCGCTGCTCTTAAGATACGAGGGCACGAACTCCGCCGCATTGGGATTCAACGAGGATTCGCTTAAACTGAAACTATCTTCGCTGCCAGCTTGCAGCGATTGTATGAAATCCTTGAGAAACTGCTGATGCATCTCACTACCACAGGCCATGTTAGCTCCTACTTCTAACTTAATATAAAAAGGACGCAAAAAAAAAAAGAAGGATCAAGTTGAAAACTTGTAATGTAATTTGGTTCTATTGTTAGTGCACTCTATCAATTACAAATAATTTACTATTTGTATTGCGATTGTTGTTTTCAATTGTTGTTTTGTGATATATTTGTACTTTTTGAATAGCAAGAATATTAGGTTGAAGTAATCCGAAAAACTCAAATGTTCCTTTGACTTACACACCGTCGCCATCTGTCGCTCACTTTTATTACTAAGCAGCTTTGATCGAGAGCGTAAAGCACTTTCGAGTGGCGCCATCTGCTGGAACTGCCCAGTACTTAGATTGGTTCATCATTGGATGATCTTTGGCAATCACGGCCTCCATCTGAAATACAGTATGTCAAATAATGGTTTCGACGTTGAAAAAAGTCAAATAAAATTCGAAGTCATTTTGCAAGATTGTCACCTCAACTTTGATAAAGACTACCCGATTTCCATCCGTAAACTGAACTTGACGATTATTTTCTGCATAATTAGGTGATTTTGATCACTGTTAGATTTGTAAGTCGTGTGCAAAAATTATATTTTTTTAAAAACTCGATATTTTCATACTATAATCCACAACTGATCTCTCTTTATTTCTTTTCCAGGTAAAAGTTGACGAATTGGATGCCAAACTGGCCTTTATACAAGTGACCCATGTAATACCATTCTTCAGCAAAGACGAACTCGACCAACGACTTAATGAGTTCGAACAGAATCACGATGTGGACACCTTCATGTATGAGACACCCTTCACAAAGTCGGGCGCTGCACGTGGCAGTGTTGAGGATCAATGGAAACGCAAGACCGTCATTAAAAGTGAGTGTTAATGTTTATCAATTTGTAGAATAAAAGTGAAATAATAATAATTTATCTTTCTTCAGCCCAATACTCGTTTCCCTATGTGCTTAAGCGCATTCCCGTCAAGTCCCGAGAGATTATCGAACTGAGTCCCATTGAGGTGGCTATCGATGAGATGCAATCAAAGGTTTCAGAGCTGGAGGAGATCATTCTTCCGCCGGCGGATGTTAAGAAGCTGCAGCTACGTTTGCAGGGCAGCGTTGCAGTCACTGTTAATGCGGGTCCTTTGGCCTACGCACACGCCTTCCTGGACGCGAAGGTGATCAACAACTTTTCACTCGATCGTGTCGAGGATCTTAAGGATGTCTTTCGGTAGGTAACCCGACTCCCAACTAGTTACAGTCAATAATACAAATTCTATTTCTGTAACCTAGTGACTTCATTGGCGTCTGTCATAAGGCATTGTGTGTGAACGAGCGCATGATCAGCGCGGATCAGAAGGAGTATCATCATGCGCTCAAGGAGAACTATGAGAAACTGTGTCAGGCACTCAGTGAGTTACTCCAAGACGAATCGTTCCAGCCGCTTAGCGATGATGCCGACGCCGCAGCCCAGCGCAATAGCATGGCTTTATTCAATGCGATCAGTGGGGCCTCACATAACTCAAGTACTGCTTAAGTTCAGTTGAAACAACTCAAAAAAAAGCAAAAAATAATAATAATACAAATACCAAACTATACCAATATTTACACACACACGCACAGCTACTAAAATGGTTATTACAAGTACTCAAATAACATGCCAAGTAGAAGACTAATTCAAGTAGCCTTTATCAACTTGTTTGGTGTTCCTTTTTTATGATGTATGATCTTAGATGTTTGATGTTGTCGTTGTCGTTGTCGTACCCGTTGACCGTTGCCGTTGTTCTTTCTCTGGCAGCAGGTAAACTGAGAATTTCGTCCCGTCGTGTCTCATCTTAACTGTTTTAAATGCGCATCCATGTGATTAACTAACTAACAAAGGTATTTGGTCATTACTAACTCCTACTTAGCAAATGCGATACTAAACCGAATAATAACTCATGCGAAAACCCTTCCAGAGAATGTAAAAAACATTTAGCAAATTCATAATCTAATAATATCTTTTAATTTCTGTTTTAGGTTTTGGTTTTGCCGTTTATTAAAGCCCAAATGCAAACCGTCAAATATCAATATCCCACATACACATGCAAATACAAATACATGCACACCATGACCACAATTACAACCACGACAGCCAACTGACCAGTTGACCAAGTTGCAGTACACTCGAAAAAACCACTTGTACTTGTTGATTTTTTATATGTATAACCCTAAGCATTAACGAATCGAACTTTAATTGTTGTTAAATTATATATAACTGTATATATAGATTGAGCTTAGTTATGATTGTACATGTTTTAATTTTATTATTATTTTAATTAATACGATTCCAGTGTGCAGCATGCCCAGAAACTGACGAAATGGCATTTTAAATTAACTATTATTAAATATATACTTAAAATACTTAATGTTTAGTAATCGCAATGAGCTCCCTTATTAGATCAAATCTGCTAACTTTGTGTCTTCTTCAAAACTCAAATGGCTAAAAACGAAACTGTTTAATAATTTAATTATTATATGATTAACTTAAATATGTATTTACCTATAATTGTAGTTCTAAGTTACAGAACAGATGCAACAGATCTTACCAAAGTATTTAAAACAAAAAAGAAAACTATTATACAACAAATACATGAATATATATTTACATGCATTTTCTAGTGAAATCGAATAACGAGTAAATAAATATTATAAATGTTTAAAATAATAAACAGACAAAATGTGGTTATTGCTCTATCTATTTATTCCCTTTTTTCACTCTATCTCCGTTTTTCATTTGACCAGTGTTGACAAACTAATGTTTATTCCCGATCCATGTATGATTCTGTCTGTGAGAACTTAAAGTACAAACTAGTCTTGAGTCTTTTGCTCGTTGATCTACAAAAGCGCTAAACGCGAAGATAAAAACAATTACAATTTCCATTTGATATGTAAAATTCTAGAAAAATATATCCCAGGGTCCTCAGTTCCATACTTCCCTAGTGTTTGTGTCTATTGAAAATCAAACATCTCCCCTAGTTAATAACATCTTTCAAAAGACTCAATCGCTGCAATTAATGGGAATTATTAATACTAGTTTCATTTATTTGTAATATTTCAACTACTCACCTTCTGTGCCTCAGTTTGACGCATCAGAGATGTGTATGTGCCACGAGGTGCCAATTTTTGTGTGTTTTTCTTAATGGACGAACCTAAGCTTTTCCTGGGCGTAGGTCGTCCTTTTATCGATTTTTTACTGAAAAATAAAAGTATTAATTTATGTTAAAAGTGCTTAAAGCTCTTAAAATTATATGAACATACTCATGCTGCGAATCAAGTTTAGCATTTCCAGACCGTTGACGCATCTCGGCTCTACTGTCGACAGTCTTCACTCCATTCCAAGCGCCAACCGGAGTGGAAAATTTGGTAACCAGATTTGGCTTTGGAAGCGTCACGTTATCAGTGGCTACAGTGAGGCTGGGATTGGGATTGGGTAGCTCCAGCTGCTTTTTCGGGACAGTATTAGCTTCTCGAATGGTAGAGCATAATTTCTGGGTCTTGCTTATTTCACTCCCAAGAGATAAAGAGACTCGCTTGGCCTGATTTTCTTGCTTAGTATCTGAATTGACGGTGGTTGTGGCTAATGCGCAGTTCGTTATTTCCAGCTGCTCATTCCATTCCATCTTATCGTTTAGAACATCTCCCATGCGGGCCATAAAATTGGCAGCGAGCACATTGGGCAATTTTCGTGGCATGGACGAACGTTCGCTCATCTCCAAGTGCAGAGATGCATCCTGGCAAAGATTGTCGTCCAGCAAATGTTTGGCCAAGGTTCCCTGCTCTCCCTTGAACTGCACATTGATACCTTGTCCGTCTGGCGCCAGACTCACATCGATCGCCTTGAGGGGCATGAATTTGTTGCCCAGCTGATGCAACAATTCAAAAAGCTGCCGATGAGCATGCAAATACGAAGCATCGCCAACAACCTCGCGGCGAACCAACGTTGTCGTCGACGTTGCCTCCGATTTCATCTTCTGGCTGTGGCTGTGATTCGGACTCGCCTTCGGTTTGGGCTTCTTCATATACGATGGTATAAACTCCGATGCTAAAGGATTCAGCGCTAAATTTGGCAATGAATGACCCGGTAACTCCTGCTTCCTCTCACTTCTGTTTTCCATTGTTATGGATTGTAAAACCAACTCTGAATAGATTTTGAATATATATGTATGTAAAAATACATATATATGTGGTTCACTCAAAACGGATCTGTTTTGGTGGACAGATGGTATACAATCTAACAATTTAATCTTTGTCTTTTTTTATATGCAAAACTGTATGTAGTATGATAAGTAGATAAGAAAGAATCGAGTGTTTCAAATGATCAAAAAGTCTAAAGTTCCTACGGCAACTGAAAGATTTACAAATTCCAGCATCCTACCATATAACCAATTGAAGCAATTTAATTTGCAAACAAATTTAACAAGTCAAGACTTTTAAATCGTGACCAAAGTTGCAACGAGTTTTTTTTTGCTGCAACGCCATCTAGCGGGCCGTTTGCTATACCAAGCTTAGCTTGGCTAACTGTAAAGCTTAACCTGAATTATTTTAACGGTTTTCTTTAAAGCTATGTTTTGTTTTATCGGTTGAATAGTTCAAGTAGAAGGATTTACTATACTTTGGCGCCATCTAGCGGTCAGATTGAATATATTAGTTAAATGATAATCTCTAAATTTAAATTTTCTTAATAATTTTATTTTCTTCGCGAACTTTAATTTTAAACATACTTTTGCTGATTCTGAAAAAAATGTACCTTAAAACGCGTATTTTATAAATTAAACAAACTATTTACATTCGCTTCAATTTGTATTTATTAATAACAATTTGTTTTTAAAATTATTTAACAATTTTGTTTTTCATGCGCAAATCGACACGTAAATTGTTATTAAAATTTTTGTTTTTAGAATTTGTTGCAAACAAAACCACAAAAAATAATAAAAATATGAACGGAATTGGCAAAAGCGCGTGGGCAAAGCAGTCAATCAATCAATCGAAGACTCAATCAATGCCTTTTTTTTAATGCTACATAAATATTTCTTTCTTTTTTTTCCAGTTTTTCATTTTGTTTTCTTTTTGTTTCGCTTATTATAAAAATTAAAATTACAAACGCGTATTGGGATTTCGGGAGCGCACAAAGTTGAGCAGCTCATCGGAGTCCTCGCAGACGAAGGGCTTGATGTGGTGGCATGCAACATCGTGCCACTTGATGCCGTCGTTGTAGAAGTTGTTCAGAATGGACAGGCAGCTCTCGTCGTTGCCCTGGGCGGCTTCACGGTTATCCGGCTGGGGTTGGTTGTAGCCACCCGTCTGGGACCAATCGCCCGTGTTTCGCTGCGAGGTGGGTCCAATTTTGCCTCCCGATCCCGACCAGAACCAGCCGTTCTCATTGGGCGGCTGCAGATCGGGCCTGTCGCAGCCGGCGAAGTTGCATTTCCTGCCCGACGTCCAAATGTATCGCACATTGCCACGTGCGATGCGCTGCTTCACGAAGTCATTCTCCTGGGGCGTCTCCAGCGAGACGGCGTCCATGCAATGCCGCCGGCAAATGTTGCGGGCATCCAGCCAATCGACCTCCAAGCTGCGCGTCGGCGCGTGCTCCCAGCTGAAGAAGTAGGAGTGCGAGACGCCTCTGGCATCCCGGTACGTGGCATGACGGACACGATTGGCGCAGCTCCTCGGATCCGGCAGTGCCAGACGACGCTGGGCCAGAGCCACAGTGGCGCCCACTGCCAGCAGCAGCAACGTGCGCAGCACAAACATATTGACGGGGGGCGTGTGGGCGTGGCACGAGTTAAATGTAGTGAAAAGAAAAACGCTGCAAGTGACAAAGTGGTTACGATTAAGCTCACATTAATACTGGGGGGAGAATCAAGCGGCTGACCCAACGATTGGCCCAACGAGAGGCCCAACCCATTTCCGCTTGGATGAGTCTTCACAGTCATTTATGCAAAATCACTGATTGGAAATAGATCTAGCTGTCCGATCTATTTGGGAGGCCTCTCTATAGATTTGAGCGATTTTGACTTTTGTTTTTGTCTTTTATTTGGTTCTCTTTTATTTGGATTTTGTGTATGGAATTTGCCGACTGGCAATTGTTTGAATCGCCACAATTTGATTTTCCATTTCCAATTCGCCTAATTGAGTAGTTTTCCATTATCGATTTTGGGTTCTACAACTGGCCTTGTCTCTCTTAGTCTCGGCCCTATTTCGTAATCATGAGAGAATTTTCGAATAATTTCAATTTCAGCCTGGCAACAAATCTCTGTTCAATTGACTCCCCTCTATGCAAATTACATTATTGTTTTATGATTTTACGAGTATCTACTATGAATAATTATGGCTTAAATCGAAGAAAATTGTATGCAAATTTTATGGTCTATTGATGGCAGCTGTGCCCACATCAGATTCCGAATCCGACTCCGACTCCGCGACTCAGAGTCAGTGCATCTGCTGATGAGCTTACATAAAAATGCTTATTAACTACAATTAGATCCGGAATAAAACTGTTTTTACATTTAACTATGATCTAAAGCCATTCAATCAGTTGGTAATACAATCCAGTTGACCTTGAGGCAAACAAAGAAATTGTTTATGATAAAAGTATAAACGGTTTCTACTCAGAAATGCTGAGATCAGAAGACGTCAAATGAAATGAATAGAGTTCTACTACATTTTTTCAACTTTCGCCATTTTTTTAGTTATCTATAACATTTATTTAGTTTCCCTATATTTGGCTCTTTCAAATAATCAAGTTCTCTATTTTCTAGGCACAATTCTAAGCCTTCTTTTTTTTCGGGTTGCTTTCTACTCATGTTATTTCAATTTCAATTACTCGCAGCCCAAACAGAAGTCATAAACACCAATTAGTTTTGGACTCACTTAAAAGCATGACCTTTACCTTTAACCAGTTCCATGGTAACTAAAAGCGAGCCCCAAAACTGACCTAGCACAACAACACTAAACTACATGGGTTTGGGACAGAAGTGCTAAAAGAGCTGGATGGAATCCATGCTGAGTCAGGGCACATGCCATACGCGATGGTTTCTAGCTATTAAACCCAAAGTCTGGCTACGCATACCAAATAGTTTTTTTTCTTGGCTTTAATGGAGAAAGTTGTATTGCTGTCATGTTGTTGTTATTGTTGCTGATTGTTTTTTGGACCATGTATTACACACAGTTGGCTGACACTTCAACTGTTGAGCTTGTGTCTTCCGTCTGATAAGGCGGCAAAGACTTTGCTTTTATTATTGTTATTTTAAAACTTTTATTTCTATTAGTATTTCAGTACTCGTATCTCATTGTTGCTGCTATGTTGTAATTGAAATTTCAGGTTGCTTCACTTGCATCTTTTTTTTCCGCTGTATTTCATGCTGAGCTAATTGTCGTGGGTAAAAAAAGAAGAAGACCCAAAAGTGAGGAAAGAAAGAAAGAAACGAACTCAACAATTCGAAGTCGTACAGTTGTTGGCTCTCAGCGCGTTTTTTAAGGGGCCAATTCGATTTTTGGTTAACGTTTATAAATTGTTATGCAATAATTGTTTAACGTATTTCATTGAATCTATTTTGAATTTTGTTATTTTCTGTTGGTTTTTTGTAAATTGCGTGGATCACAGTTGGGGGAGAAAGGCATACGAATAATGTGAATAATTGCATATTCATTTATGAACACTTGCTCCGTTATGACTAATGATAATGATGCTCCTCAATTTAAACGCCACTTTATTTCCTTATATAAGTGGTAAAAAACAACAATATCAAATGCAAAAAAAAATCACAATAATAATTCAGCCTTCGAAGCGTGCTCAATCGCCAAATAAATTGTACAACAACAACAGCAACAGTAGCTGAAAATAAAATGTTTATAAGATTGGTATTTTTTCAGCTATTAATGTGCAACATCTGTGCAACATTCCAATTTCTGTCCGTGTTTAATAATTAATTCCGTGCCACGCTCGGAGCCATCTGCCTTTCTGTCTTTCCATGCAGCTGCATTCCTCCTTCAATTGCCTCATTCCATGCACCCCCCTCATCCCTCCAGCCCCCCACCCTACCAACTTCAAAAAATATGTCTATAAATCTGAGACTTGGACACATTTTACAGCCGAAAAAACTGGAGGCTAATCACAACAGGTTTTCACACTTGTTGCATTTATTTTGTAGCAATTTATTTTTTGTATTTGTTAATCATTTGTATATTCTGTATTTATCAATGAAGAAAAGGAATTCCAGCATTTATTACAATTTATTTAATTGTTATAATTTCCCAGCATTTATTATGATTTATTTAATTTTTGTAATTTAGTGTTTTTATAAATTAAATTTTATAAATATAAATATAAGAAACCTGCCCTTTATTAACAATTCTCTTAAAAAAGTTAAAACTTTAGATTTTCCAAAACATATTTAATAATTGACTCCCGTTTTATTCATCACAGATTACAGGGCATCTCTTAGTCACTCAATAACATCTAGCGCAGCTTGTTATTTATGTTTCACGAGCTTTTAATTTGCCTATCAAATCCGATTTTGGTTTTATATCTTGTTTGTAAATTTTACAAATTTTATTAAGCCGTTGATTAATTTGGCTGCCAAAGAGCTGTTAATTATTTTAACTGCTAATAATTTGCAAAATATTTATAGTTGAACAATTCGTTACGCATTTCTTGCGGCAAATTGTTTATGGTTTAATAATTTCGAAATAAAACTTTATAATTAATTGTCGCTGTTAGGAGCTTAAGCGAATTTTAAAAGAAAAATGTTTGTGGGTAAATTGAAGATGACATCGATGAAAGTTGAAAATGTATTGGAAAACAACTATAGATCACTTAGTTTTCGCTTAGATACTGAGTATAGATTAAGGAACCAACTATAGAAATTAAATTGATAGAACTCTGTCATATAAACAATCTAATTTCTAGACATTGTCAAAGCTAATCGAATCTGGGTCTATCATAGATGCAATTGTGCTTCTAATTGATTGACAGCTTTCTGTTAATGGGAAATCATTTGAAAAGCGGCTCATCAGTTTCCCAGAGAAATCAGTTTGTTTTGGTTTGGTCAGTGAGTAGTTTGAGTATGAGTATGAGTATGAGTGCGAGTGCGAGTGCGAGTACTCGTATGTAGAACGCCATGCTGAGACGGGTTTTTGTTGTAGTCATGATGCACCGATGACAGCAATTATAAAGAAGACGGATTTGCCAACCACAACAACAACAGCAACAACAATAACTGGTGACAACCAGTTGTTGTTATTGGTTGTTGTTGTTGCTGCTGTTGTTGTTGAGGCAACAACTGGGCGTCTCTTTGCCAAAAGTAGGTCTGCTCCAAGCCTTTGAATATCTCGATAAGTACATGCAGGCAGCTGTTTGTTAAAGTCGTTGTTGCTGCTATTTAGAAGCATGTTGCAAGAACAACTTGTGGCATGTCACGGGGTCAAATGGAATCCAAGACTTAAAAGGGCCAAGCGATTCCAAGCAGGATGCTCACTGTTAAAGCTGATAAGAAAGTTGCATGCGGATGCAATTGCAGCGACTTTTAATTGCCTCAAGAGGTACGTGTTGCAAGCTGTGGGGCAAGTGGGGCAAGCGGAGCAAGTGGCGAAAGACACGAGGTTTTCTTTCTTTCAAGAAGCTGTAGCAGCAGCCGCCAGACACGAGTAAACAAAGTCGCGCAAATAATATGTAGAAAAACTGGACAGACTGTGGAAGAAAGTCAGCCAAGTTGCAGGCAGGCAAGCAAGTTTGCGATCGCCCCAGACTGGTGGTTGCACAGGTGAGGCAGCTGGGGCAGGTGGGAGAGATGGGACCGATGAGACAGTTGGCGCGGAACGCCAGCAAAGGAGCTGTCAGGTTGGTCAGTCAGTGCAAGGTGCGTTACTTTTACTGCTGCTTGAGCCTGAGTTCAGGTTCAGGTTTTGCAGCGACAACAACAGAAAAAAATAAACAAAAAACAATGAGTTAAAAACAACAAAAATAACAATAACATTAACAATGTCAGTTTGCGTACCACGAAATGATAGTGAAAATATTTGCAGCTTTTTTGGTCATGACATAAAAAAGATGCATGTATACAGATATATGGTGGCTATATAAAGATGCAAACGGCAGTCTCCGCAGAGAGTCTTCTGAGGTCTGTCTAAACTCCGACAAGCCCGCTAATGAGTTGTACAAATGTTGCGCTCAATTTTGAGCGCTTAGAGAAAGGTAAAAATTTGGTAGTTACTTCAAGTAATCAACTATGAGTAACTGAATAATAAATAGGCGTTTGAATGAATATTTTAGGTTGAATAGTATCTGCGCCTACAAGTGATTGTCACAGCCTGAAGCAGAGGCTTAGTCAACAATGGTTTGAGAGGGGGCAAGCTCTTCTGTAAGTCAAAGTGCACTTTACATTCTCTCGTTTCAGTAAAATTATAGTTATCAACATTCCTTTTGATCAAACCCTTTCAGTGCCCCCTTTGGCTGACGCCACTGCCATTTGCACATAACTTGAATAACTTTCTTTGGGAGATCTGTGCAAGATCTCGGCAATTGTGCGACTTTCGCATCGTATTAAAAATAAATTATTTGTTGTCAATTTGGCAGCCTTGAAATTGCAGTTGCCAGTTTACAGTTGTCAGTTGCCAGTTGCCAGTGAAGACGTGACTTGCGATTTCTTTATTGGAATTTAACGTTCGGTTTGGAGATTGCCTGCATTATACGATGTATACTTAGTATGGTCACGATGCTATACGAAACTTGCCCATCAGCTGTGCTCTGTGTAATTTGCAGCACAGCTGCTTCCCACCAAAAATGTCAAATGTTTTTTTTTCTACATCTATTCTGCTTTTTTGTTGTTGCTATTGCTGTTGTGTTTCCAATTTTGGCTGTTATCTTTGCATTAAGCATTATGAGTATGTTTTATGTTTACGACCTCCAAAGTTGCAGTAGCATTTATTGTTTAGCCGTTAACAGCCGCAGTAAGCTCATGACCACGACGCCATTTCTGACATTTTGCCATATTGCAATAAAATACAACAGCAACAACAACTACTACAAAATGCAAAGAATACAACAACATTTGCATGGGGCTGGAAAATTAGATTTTCCGCTCATTTGCACTGAGGCAGCCGAAAAGCACAAAACATATTGCGCAATCTTCTGCTTCAATGCATGTAATTTGACTGAGGTGGGAGTTGACCAAAGCAGTGTGAGTGTGTGTGCATATGTGTGTGTGTGTGTGTGTGAGTGAGTTCAATGGGTGTGGGCTGTTCTCGCACAGAAGTGCTTCTAGCTAAAAATAAAAACTAGGGCATACTTAATTGCTCTAAGATAGGCGAACTCTGTAAATATGAAACCTGAAGTACTTACGATAACTAAGTGTTTACATAGCTGTCAACAGTTCTACTTGTCTTACATATTTTGCTTCTTCTTGCAACTTGCAACCTTGCAACTTTTGCATCAACATTAACTTTCAGTATAATTTATAATTTTTAATGTCCGCCTACAATGTGACTCTAATTTAAACTTCCCAAACAATTTTCAATGTTACTTTTATTTATTTATAACTGAATATGAAATCGTTTCATTGATATTTTCTAAAGAATCAATACGTTGCAGATCTATTATAATCTTCTTCTAAATATAGATATTTAAATATCATCTTTTCTTTCTTTTCCTAAATGTTTCTAAACTTATTTTGAAATACTTTCTCTTTATTCCCTTCTCTTATTTAAAGTTATATATTTTTAAAGACTAAGTAATTTTTTTCCAGCAAAAGATTGAGAAAGAATAAATTTCCCAGCATTATAACTTTTTTTTACAATTGCAAAAGAAAAAATATTAATCCTCATGCCAAAAAAAAAAATGTCCCTTATTTAAAGGAAATTAAATTTTTGTAAAGCACTACATAAACATTCACAGATATATAAATATTCTATGGAACATTCTCTTTTAAACTTTTCTAAAATAACCACTTTTTTTTTGTTAGAAAAACGCACTTAAAATCCACAACACAAGTCGCAAGCCATTCACTAATTGGCTGTTTTTGATTAAACATTTTTTTTTAACAGTTTTTGAGTAAATATCCTTTAAGGATGTGTTGTAGATAATCACCTTGGTTAGAAATTAAAACACCAAACTGTTGACGCAGCTGCGATTGATCAAGCTGAACGAGAGACTAATTGAAAATGATGTACTTAAATTATTTTATGGAGTGTGGAGACAACCGCACGCAACGATTCACTTTTACCAACTGAACGCAACGACGATCTTGCCACGGTTTATAGCTTGTCCCCAAATCCAAAACAAAACCAAAAAAAAAAACGCTATAGCAACATTAACAACAACAACAACAACAACAACGGCAACTACAACGAACAACTTGACACTGCGGTTGCTGTTCGAGCGCGTCTCGAACCGCAGCTTGTGTTCGGTCTTGTGCCTGTCACTGTGTCTGTACATCTCTGCCTCTCTTTCTCTTTGTCGATCGCTCTCTCTCTCTCTTTCGCTCTGCCGTGCATTGTTTGTGGCCAAAAACAAACAGTGAACAGACGACACGCAGCTTTGGCGCTTCAAGTGCTGCAACCAAAACGATTTCCACTCAAAACTTCAGCTTGACATCTCATTGTTAATTGAGTTATGGGCCAGTAAGCCGCCTCCTTTAGGCCGAAGCTGCAGCAGAGTCGTAACTGTGTCACTGTGCTATGTTCGAGCTGCAGTCGCTCTGGTTGCATGCAACATGTTTGCGAGTGCGCGCTCCTCGCGTCAAGTTTGTTGCCTGAGTCTTTTGTTTTGCCTATGGCAAAAATGCTGTGTGAAAAATGTTGATAATATATTTATATAGAAATGCAAAACATTTTAACGCCGTTACGCTCTTTGTTTAAACAAATGGTTATTAATTTATTTATTGATTTTTGATAATTTATTTCAAAGAGTCGGTTTCGTTTTCAGTTTCGGTTTCAGTTTTTGTTGGGCCCCCTTGGTGGCACACTTGTAGACACTTGCTGGTTTTATTGGCATTTTATATACATTTCATTTATGTAACTTTTATTTTTGCAGCATTGTTTAAGGAGGGGGGAACAGTAGAGGGGCACTGGGGGCTACAAAACTGTGTCAATAATGTCAGTAAAATCAATGAAACGAAATTGCTTCCGGCACAATTTGTTCATCATTAGCCAAACCACATAATATACTCGTAGTATAATAAGAGAAAAAACAAGTGGGAAAGGCTATAGTCGAGCTCCCGACTATAGGATACCCGTTACTTCCCTAAATAAATTTAACTTTTTTTTTATTGCATGCTTTTAGGCACTTTTATTGCTTAAAAGCTTTAATCAGCCAGTACTACCTTTCTGTTTGTCCGATCTTGTTGGGATTTAGTAGAATGATAGGTAAAAATAATAGCTAACGTTCACCGTTTAAAAAAACCTAATATCTTAAAAACTGTGCGTGTGGTGGATTTTCGCGATTTACGGAGGCGGAAAGGGGCGTGGCAAAATTTTGAAACAAACTTGACCTGCGTGGGGTTTATAGAAATCTGTGTGCCAAATTTGGTTGCTCTAGCTCTTATAGTCTCTGAGATCTAGGCGCTCACACAGACGGACAGACGGACGGACGGACAGACGGGCAGACGGACGGACGGACAGACGGACATGGCTATATCGACTCGGCTGTTGATGCTGATCAAGAATATATATACTTTATAGGGTCGGAGATGCTTCCTTCTCCCTGTTACATACATTGCAACGAATACAATATCCCCTTTTACTTATTTTTATAAGTAACGGGTATAAAAATACCAAATAAATAATATGAAAAAGAAAAATAACAAAACAATAATCTTTGAAGTATATTAACTATTTTTTTAAGGCATTAATTGTATCAGGCGGCCCATTTTGATTAATGTGGTGCTGATGTGTTGTGATGGGTTTATGTTCAAACTCTTCAAATATTTTAATTAATTTTGATGCCGTCGCATTTATGCCTCCCAGCAGGTGGACATTGTTCATTGCAACAACACAGATGATTGGAGTATCACATCAATATCGAATCAGCTTCTGATCTCTGTTCACTTTCAATATTCAAGTTCAGCTGGAGAACAACAAGGTAAGTTACATTGCACGCACTTTGGGAGTCACAAGCGCATCTTCAAATGCATTACAAGCATCGAAAATTATGGCAACAGTTGCTCTAAGGTCATTGAGTACATTAATTTTAATACTCTGTAAAAAAAAAGTGTTAGAATTGGGAGTTTTTTGTTAATTCAAGATATTTAAGATATTAAAGATTTAATAACTTATAAACTTATTAAAGATTTAATACCTTGAATATGATTTAACTGCAGGTTATCTGCTTAAATAAATAAGTGTTGTTTTGTACATGGTATCTCTTAGTCTATCACTGTGTTTTCAGTCACAACAACTTGCTTAATTGCAACTCGTAGATCTCAAGTGACTGCGGCATCTATTTTATGATTTGGAATCATTGAAAATGGAATTCAAAGCTGTTGTTGCCGTGCATCTTCTTTCAGTGCGTCTTGACTTTGAGCGCATTCGTTGAAGTGATTTATGCAGCATCCCCCAACAAACGGCAGCAGTCACCAAAGAGCAAAGAGGGGCAACATCACCACCATCACAATCTTCCATCGGTGGCAACGGGCAGAAAATGTGTGAATTCATTAAGTGTGAACATTGCCAAATTGCAGTTTGTTAATGATGGAGTTTGAACTTGAACTTGAAGTGGCTCGACTTGAATGCTCACCAGCAATCCGACTGTCCATCTGTCGATATAGTTGACTTGCTGACTTGCAAAAGCAAAGAAGAGATCAGACCGCCAAGAGAGCTGCTGCTCCTCTTGCATTATCCATCGCATTAGATCTGGGAGGGGGCCCCATACCAAACGATCTCCGCCAGCTGGCAATGAAGCCAATTTTAAATTGGGTCTCACAAAACTGGGCTGATATTAAAGCCGCTTACCATGAAGTCAACTGAACGTGGCCTTAACAATTACCCGTTGTATTATTAAGCAGTGAGGCATCCCTAAGTCGATCTCAAATAAGTTATGTCTTTTGCAACACAATTCGAACTTCCATTATTTCAGCTTATTTTCAAGTCAAAACCATTTTACAAAATGTATATTTCCAATAACTTATAGTTCATAAAATCTTTTAAATTCGAAATAATATGTTTTATTTAATTAAAGTAATTAAAAATTAAAAAAAATACTCTATAAATCAAAAATAATTATTTCTTCCAGCTCTTGATTCGCCCCAACGAAGTATGACTGTCTGGAGCTGTTTTGGGCACATGGTTCACTGTGTAGGTTGCTTTTCACTTTTCTCTGCCTCATCCCACACCTGAATTGGTGGGCTTAATCAGCTATTTGACATCTTTGTCATTATGCACGACAATTTTTAATTGCTTTCAACTTAATGCGAAGTTTATGTTTTGAACAATTATATAACATTTCGACATAGCGCGTATTTGGAGTATTGTTAGAGAAATGTTGTCATTTAATTGGCATTATGGTGGAATATCATTACTCAGACCCTTGGGCGCCTTCCTTACCCCTTCCTTATGTTAATTGTTCCCCCTTGTTCAGTATTTGACAAGGCCGTTTAGCGGCAGAATCTTCAAGAAGTGCGCGCACAAAGCGTAAACAATGATAAATTACAATAACATCATATTATGAGGCCATAATTAACTCAGACTCCAACTCTTTGGTGGCTGCTATTGCTATTGAGGGAGCTAATTAACTTGTCTTGTATATATCTGTGGTTGTGGATGTTGCAACTTAATAACCATAACCCACTGACTGACTTTGCTTTGCCCATCACGTTCCGAACTTTTGGGATTCTGTAACAAAAGTTCAAGACTCGAGTCGCAACTGAATCAACTCCACAATTCATATCTCATTTATTCACAGTTTCGTCACACTGTGCAATCGATGTGGTACACAATTTAATTGTCGGCCAGTTCAAGTTTATCCAAACATTTTTCATTGGCCCTGAATTAAATTGCAACAATTTGCCTTTATTATTATTATTTTTGAAACTATAAAAATAGAATTCAAGATTGTTCAAGGATGTGTCTTTAATATAAAACAAACTCCATGCCAATTTACCGAAGCAAGTCAAACAAATCCAAAGAGCAATCGTCACAGATGTTGACTTATTATTTGAAGAACCTTCATATTGCCATCGCTTTGGGTTTGTTTTAAGCGTTTTTGCACACATTTTGCTAGTAAAACATAAATATGTGTACTTATAAACAGACAAAGTTCAGTATTTGACAAATGCATATCCAAGAGATAAATATGCTAATGGAATATTTCTATACATATTATTATAATGGGCAAAACATACAAAAATAAAAGTTCAGCACAGTCGATTTAGCCTCATCTGTTTGTTAAACTGTTTATGTAAAATATTCTCACAGTTTCAGACACCAAATTTGCGTTTCAGATTCTAAACACGCTTGGAATAAACTTCGCTTTTTCAAAAACTTTGAACTCTCAAAGCTTGGTCAAAACTTAACAGATTTCCTTGAGCAATGTCAATTTTTTCACTGTTTGATCTTCCTATCCCTTGACACTTTTTCAAAAACTCCCAACTCCCATAACTTTATGAAAGCTTGAGATTTCCCTGCGGAATGTCAATTTAAATATTTTTTTTACCTATAGTGTATGTATGTTGTTATTACAATGATGATTTTAAGTTTATAAACAAAAAAATTGGCGTTATTTGCTGATAGATCGCCAACTCGATTCGGTTTTTTGTCGATTCAAATTCAGATTCTGAACATCTTTAAGATTATATATGTATTTTAAATCAAATGAACCCTTTAAATGTATTTGTTTTTAAATTAATTTTCTAATTCTTTTCATCATTTAGTTTTATTCGTATTTGCCCAAAGCTCGTAGTCCGCTGGGATCGAAGGGACTGCGCAGATGGCAGTCCGCCTTGTAGCGCCTGCCCAGAATGTCCACCTCGTAGTCGCCCGCCTTGAGGTAGTCGACATCGACAGCTTGGCCATCGCTGCGAGTGATGTACGCCTGGCCAAGAGACTTGCCCAGCGTGTAAGCGTATTCAGCTCGTCTCAGAACGCCCACGGGTTGTCCATTGCGATAGACGCCCTCAAGACCCCAAATGGGCACCTGCTCCTGGAGCGTGAGGTAAACCATGCGCCGCTTGATGCCCTCGGCACGCTGACGATCCACAGCAGCCCGTCCGCGATAGTCGCCCTGCTTGCGGCAGGTGAAGCCGAGACCTGCCTCCAGAGGAGTGTCGTCCGATCGCAGGTCATAGCTCCACAGATGATAGCCCTTCTCGCTGCTGAGGGCGTATAGCGCCCTGTAGCCGGCATCTCTCAGATCCTGAGCTGCTCCAGCAGCCATCAGGGATTTGTAGACGGCGACACAATCCTGCTTGGGCACATGGAGCTCATAGCCGAGCTCACCCACGAAACTGACGCGCAGCAGACGGAGTCCGATGCCATTGCACTTGGCCAACTTGGTGCTATTGGGGGGCACCTGCTCATCCGACAGTTCGCAGTCGAGCAGTGGCTGTAGAATTTTGCGGGAATTCGGTCCCTGTATGGAGATGACGCCCAGATCCGCCGTAATGTCACTCATTTTGGCATTGAAGCCCTTGCGTCGCATCTCTCCGAGCAGGGTGCTGTAAGTGTAATAGGCCGAGGCGCCTCCAGCCACAATGTAATAGCCCTGACCCTCGAACTTGGGATCGTGCAGCTGCCCAGACCCGGAAGTTAAGCGACTGATGGTCACATCCGCCTCCACGCCGCCAGCATCGTTGAGGGCACAGGTGTAAACGGTTCTGGAAGTGGACAGCTTTGAGTGATCTTTCAGCTCATTTGAGCAGCATCGACTTACTTGCTGGGATCGCGATTCGTGTTGGCCGAGAAAAGCCAATCGGCGGCCTTTTGGGCCTGAGGACCTTCCAGTAAAAGTTTGGCGAAGTAGCTCATGTTGAAGACCACAGCATTGTTGCGACAGGCAAGAGCCTCAGCTCCAATCTGAAAGGGGAGTGAGTTTTAGTTTTAGTGTAAGTTCGGCGTGAGAGACTGAGAGATACCCAGCGCTAAGATACCCCAAAAAGTATAAAGTATTTGAACACACATAAATATACAAACACATTTACATACTTCTACTTGCTCTAACTTTATTTGAATACAAATCTTAATCATCATCTAAATCGCTTGTATTCAATTTCAATTATAGTTAAATTTTTCGCAAAACTGATAATAAAATTGATTTGTCTATACTCTAATGTATCACTTTGACGTCTTTTTTGCTTTGGCTTAAAATTATATTTTTTATGAAAAATGTTAACAGAAACCTTCAATCCAATTTTAAAATATCCACCTTTTAAGACAATATTACTTTAATCCTTTATATCTTCAGCATTGCTCCACTAACTGGGAATTACACGAACCTTTTCGTACTCTGATTGCGGATTGTAATATTTGCACCGTACGATTACTTTCGAGCGTTCTCAACTCACTATTAAGGCCTCTATATTTTCATGTTTAACAAGTCTAACCAACTAACTACTCATTAATATTACTTTGGTCTGATTGGGTTTTTCTGTGTTTCTCCAATCCTAGCAACAAATATTGGGTTAGTTATTTTTTCAGTTATTACCTCAGAGCATTATATTTTAATTTAAATTTTACTTTAAAAATTTATTTTAAATTCATTTTGTGTCGGCTGCTTTTAGCCTGACAATAAATAAAATAAAAAAAAAGGTATTTTAAATCTCTCTTGTTGTCAATCCAAATTTTAAATAGTTTTGATCATCGTATACTCTTAAAGTGTAATTATAATTAGAAACTAAAAGTTTATTTCAGCAATTAAAATAAATAATATATGTAATTTTTAATTTTATACTGCTAGGGGGCTTATCAAAAAAGTGCTAAGCCAAAGCAACTGATAATACTGCTAGGAATATATATCACATAATTAATTAAGCCAAAAATGCCTGCTTCAATCAATTACAAAATTGTGCACAAAGCTTTAAAATACTTTTATGAGTATAGTAATTAAATATCCGTAACTTTATTAATGGGAATCTTACCAAATCATGATGCTCCGAGAAGCTGTTGTACTTGAGATCTCCGTCCAGGATGCGCTCGTAGTGGCTGTCCTTGTGACGTTGATGATCGTAGCTGCCATACCAATCATAGGGTAGCACCGGCGCCTTGTCCACCTGGTTGCCCAGGAAGAAACCCGGTCGCTCCCAGCCCTGCTTCTCCTCCATGAAGGCGTTGGCCTGCAGCATCTGCTCGTGCAGCGGATCCTTTTGGAAGTCGCGTCCGGCCAGCGGCTGATCGTACTTGAAGACCATGCTGTAGTTCTTCACGTAACTCTCGTGGGACTTCTCAGCTATCCACTTGGTGGCCTGACCCTGCTCCTGAGTGAATCGTCGCAGATCGAAGCTGAACATGGGCACATCCGGTTGCCCGTTGATGATCCACAAGGCCATTTGCTCGCCACAACCACCGCCAAACATCATGCCAGCGGAGTTGAAGCCACAATTGTGCATGAGACCCGAGACAATGGGATCGGGGCCCATCAGAGGCTTGTGATCCGGCGTAAAGGACTCCGGACCACAGACTGTGCTCTTCACGCCGTACTTAGCATATTCCGGGCACAATTTGTGAGCTCCCTCCACGTGGGTCTCGAACACGGACCAGTCCAGCTCGTAGAGTCCAAAGTGGAAGTCCTTGGCCACGGGGTCGAGGAGTATGGGATTTGGCTCGTAGCCTCCCATGCAGATGGCATCGCCCTGAATGCGGAAATAAGTCGAGTAATCGTGGTCTCTTATGTTGGGCAATCCTCGAACTCCCGGAATCGATTCGGAGACAATGTAGGCATGCTTCATGGGCAACAGGGGCAGATGGGAGCCATGCCGAGCCACCAGATCTCGGCCCCAGACTCCAGTGGCATTCACCACCGTCTCGGTGCGTATATTGCCAAAGGGCGTCGCCACGCCCACCACCTTCTTGCCACGTGATCCCTCCTCGACGAGAATCTCCTGCACATCACAGTTCTCAATCACCTGGCCGCCATTCGCAGTCGCCGCTCGCCTCAGAGCTGTGCAGAGCATGGCGGGATCCATGACGCCATCTCCCGGGGAGTAGAGTGCTCCAATAAAGGCCTTCGGATCGAGCAGCGGGAACAGCTTCTGCGTCTCCTCCGGCGAGAGAATTTGATTCTCAATGCCCAGGGCTTTGCCAACGGTCGCCAGTCGTCGATATTCATCGAGTCGCGTCTCGTTGTGGGCAATGAAGATGCCTCCGTTCTGTATCCAGCCCGGATCGAGGCCCGTCTCCGCCTCCAGTTGACGCAGCATGTTCCTCGAGTTGGCCAGCAGTTGGATGTCCACATCACTGGGACGCAGACGCCACAGTAAACCCGCCGTGTGCCATGTGGTGCCAGCTGTGAGTTGAGCACGTTCCAGGAGCACCGCCCTCACCCCCCGCTTGGCCAGATGGTAGAGCGTGTGACAGCCCGCGGAGCCACCGCCAATCACCACCACATCCGCCGATTGTGGCAAAGTGGGAGCTGCTGCTCCTGGGGCATTGCTGCCCAGAAGGCGCCTCAAATCCTGGCGAGCTGCCTGCTTTATAATCCCCGTGCGCCACATTTGAAATGAAATTGAAAACTAAACCACGTCGCAGCATAGCAGCTGCCCATGAAGATTTCCAATCTCATTCTGTTTCGTCTTTGCTGACCTTTGGGTCACCTCTGGCTGATAACGGGACTTAGGGCCTGGTTCTTATCAGCGTTATAACGTGCCTCCACTTGAGATTGAACTCATTCCAGGCTTTCACATTGTTTATTCTTATCACTGACAGTTGTACTACTGCTTATTCGCACCGCCAGGTGGCGCTTATAGTCTTCTTATCAAGTGTTTTCTATTTTTGAATGTTGCAGTTCAACTAAGGGCAGCTGAATTATAGCAACAATAAGACTGCGCTATAGATACCCTGTTTGTATTAGGAATAACTATGTTAGTAATTAGTAAATAATGAATCAAACAAATTTATAAAAATTTATGTTATAATTTTTTTTTCACATTAAAAAAATACTTGCAGCACGAAATATTTTTATTTCAGAGTAACAATAAAAACCACAAATAATGTATCTTATGTATCTCATGCAATTTTTATTTATTTTGTTATTCATTTCTAATTTCTTGGCTTATCAATTATTTTACATTATCTCTGTATGTTCACAGCGATAACATTAATCAGCTAACGTCATCTACCGCCAAACGAGCGCCGCACTATGTGAAACTGATATGCAACTCGAGTCTGCCACATGCCTCATTGACTGTGCAACATACGCAGCGGCATCTTGGGGACATGACATCGTCTTCGCCTTTGTCATGGGAGGCAGAGGCAAAGGTAGAGGCAGAGGCAGCGGCAGAGACTACAAAAGTAAAACAACCAACCAGATTTAAAGTCAAACTCAGTCCCAGACAAGTCTCAGACCTTCCAAGGCGGTTGCATTTGCTATTTTTCTATTGTTATTATTATTGTTATTTGTTATTGTTATGGCTGTGTGGTGCTGCTATTTCTCTGCTATCATATTGTGCGACAAGCCTCTAAGCGGGGCACATGAGTTGTTGCATCTTCCATATACTATATGTACTCGTATGCACGATGCTTTGGGGTTGAAGTTAAAGCTGCCTCTGAATCGGAATCTGTTGACGCTGTCAGCTCATTAAGCTGCTCTCATTATGCAATCGACTTTTCATTGTTGAAGATGCAGCACAGTTGCCGTTGATGTGGCATCCACATGGTGCACGAGCTTCGTTAGACTCGCCTTGTGTGTGCTCTAAAAGTGATAACTGGTTTAAACCGGCGTTATCCGTGTCTATGCTAGAGTAATATTTAAATAAATATAAAATATAATAATAAATTATTGTAAAAAAATATACATATGTATATTTAGAATAAATAAATAAATTTATACAAATTTGACATTTAATTAATTTTATTCATCTAAATTATATTTTCTAGGTGTGTGTCTCAATTAAATTTTTTAAATACTTTTACAAATTTTTTTAACATTTTTAGTTTTTAATTAAATTTTTATTTGATCCCTAATAATAGCTTATAATACTTTAAGTCTCACTTGGATTAATAAATACAAATATTTTTCTTTGCATTTGAATTCGCTCCAAAAAGTATGCAATTAATATGTCTACTTGATACATAGAAAAACTTCCGCTTGAAACATTCTGATTCTAGTTAACCAGCTGAAATGAGGGTGAACTTTAACTGAAAAACAAGACTTTACAGAGAAGTGAAGTTGTGATTAGTCATTAAAACAAAAGCTAAATATGGATAATAGGAACAGCAACAACAAATTTATTTCATTTCATTGCTCTTTGGATATTTTCATTTTTAATTCCAATTGATGTTGGGAGTTGGGCAAATCGGCCTAATTACATCAATGCGATTAGAGTCCACGATATTTGCTCTGTGATTACAGAAGGTAGAGATTAGATGATAAGATGAGTGCTCCGCAAAGTATGCAACATTTGTCAATTTCAATTTCATTTAGTTTCGTCACGACAACATGGCGGGCCACATTGATTTAAGGCCCCCGAGTTTGTGGCAGCGCATTTGGAGTCGAATCTTTCGGGCCAGGGATTTGTACGGTAGCATAAGGGTCCTCATTGGCATGGCCTTGGTTCTGGGCATAACCCCGTATCATGTCTCCTCTGATCTCCGGGATCGAGTGATGCGTGAGTCTTGGTATGGATTCGCGAATGCCATCAGTCGCTTGCTCACAGGGGCGTGTCTTGGCAGCTCACCTTCATCATGATCTATGAACTGGCCACCTTATCCATGTCCATTGACATGTTCTGTATGCTGGCTCTGGCGATGCGACGCCGAATATCGCGATTGCTTAGGGTGAGTTCAAAATATTGGAAACTTTCGTAATTTTAGAAATATGGCTACGTAAACCACTTTATTTAAAATTTTATTATTATTTATTAAATATCTAAGTAATTTAAAGTATTTATTATTTATTAATTAATTAACTATAAAATAGGCAGTATTATCATCTCTGCAGCAGGAACGTGCTACTTTCGTGGTCCTGATCAAGAATATATATATTTCGTAGGGTCCGTCAAGCCTTTTATGTTCATGTTATAACGAATTATAAAATATAAATTTAATATCGGCAGTTTCATTGCATCACAATGCCAATCCTTAACGTAAAACCTATCGTCATTTTTTTAAGTCTATCTTTTCTTTTCTATATGCGGTATCTGTTTAATTTGTGCTTTGAGCTGCAGCCTAAAAGTATGCAACCTGAAACTCAAATGCATTTCAACGGGCACTTCTACACTCACTTACAAATGCTAAAAAGTTAAATAAAAAGTGCTTGTATTCGTAAAATAACAATACCCGCAACATAATTTTAATAAAATTCACTCATCGTGTGCGAATTGAGTCCTTTGGCGTTTGCAAGTTCCCAAAATGTCGCCTGGACGCACTGTTTACGCATAACTCACATCACGTCACTCAAATTGTCATCGCATATTAGCTATCTACTTGTTTTGAATGCCACGCTCTATAAATGTAATAAATTATGCATGCGCACAAGGCAGCGAACAGAAACAACAACAAACTGATCAGCATACGGCCCAGAGGATGATTTTCTATCTCTCTAGCACTCTCTCTCTCACCCTCGCTTTTCTCATTCTTTCCAGTTTTCACCACAGACTCTTCAACATTGCGCATACGCCTCGTATTGCGGCGCAGCTGAGTGTGACTGCGAATGAGATTGTGAATTGTTTATTTAGTGAAAACTGGCAGCTATATATGCTGATAATGAATTCCCAGTCAGCCAATTGCTTTCAAATTACTTTCTTGGGAACTAAGACTCGGAATATAGATTCATCTTGAAGCCGTATCTAGTTTTAGCTTAGACTTTCCGAAAAAAGTAGTATATATTGACAATGTAATCAATTGTTTGCTTGTTTTGCTCCCTGCCAGCTCTCATTCTTAAAATCATCATCATTATCAGCTGGCATAGGGCAGACAAACTTATTTATGCTAACAACTAAATTAAACACAGCCAGCGGCGTCTGCTTGACAATATGAGTACTTAAAGTAAGAGAAGCTGCCTTAACTAAAGGACATTCACACACTTGTTGGACACTTGTTGTTGTCCCTGCTGCTCTCACAACGCCATAATCAAGTTCGTCTGCTTCGGTTTCACTTCCGGTAGAAGCAGAAGAACTTTTTTTATATATGTATATTTGCTCCATGTTTTGTTTACGAGCTTCGTTCTCGTGTCCTGGCTGCAGTTCAAGTTGTCACTTTGAGCCCGACGGTTGTGTGTTCTCGTTAACTCGTTTAAAATGTCCACAGCTCTGCGTCGTGTGCGCAAATATTTTATATCCTCGCAGGTCTATGAGGCACTGCGTCCATTATTTTTCCTCACATTTCTTTACGGTCTGACGCCATTCCATGTGGTGCGTCGGAAGATGGGCGAATCCTATCTGAAGATGTCGTGCTTTGGCATCTTCAACATTTTTGTTTACATCGTGTTGTGCGGTTTCTGCTACATCTCCTCGCTGCGTCAGGGCGAGTCCATTGTGGGCTATTTTTTTCGCACCGAGATTTCCACAATTGGCGATCGTCTGCAGATCTTTAATGGACTTATCGCGGGTGCTGTGATTTATACCTCGGCCATATTGAAGCGTTGCAAACTACTAGGAACTCTTACAATTCTACACAGTCTCGACACGAACTTCTCCAATATTGGAATTCGAGTGAAGTACTCACGGATCTTTAGATACTCTATACTTTTGCTCGTCTTCAAGTTGCTCATCTTGGGCGTATATTTTGTGGGCGTGTTCCGGCTGCTTGTTTCACTTGGGGTCACGCCCTCCTTCTGCGTCTGCATGACCTTCTTCCTGCAACACTCGGTGGTATCCATTGCGATTTGTTTGTTCTGCGTGATTGCCTTCAGCTTCGAGCGACGTTTGAGTATCGTCAATCAGGTAAGTGAGTTCCTCCTTCGGGTTATTGTCATGCAATCCACAAGCAATTACTCTCTGCGATTTGCGGAAAGGGAATCTATTTTATTGCTCGTCCTCAAATCAAACGCGAAATTAATCTATGAAAATACAATGCGCTTAAGTGTCATAAATATTTTGGTCACCTTTTGAAACTTGTGTACAAATAAATTAAATTGAGAGATTTGAGGTTTATGATAACCATAGAGAGACATGTTAAGAAATAGGAAATTATATTAGGTATGTTTGGAGAATAATCTTAACAATTATTTCAAGAGAGAGATTTAGAATGGTAAAAAAAATAAACAGACCGTCCCTATTTTAGATACATTTTTAAAATGTTTTCTTGGTGAATAAAAAAACATTTTGAAGCATTCCAATATTTATATTTATTGACTGAATTATTGACTTGCAAATTGAATATCAATAAGCAAATAAAAAAAATTCTAGAATTTTTACGGCTATTTCAGCGAGCGTCCAGTTAATGATTATTAATTGACAAACATATTTGCCAAACATAAACCGATATGAATTTGATATATTTCAGAAAGGGAACTTCTGGAAAATGGGCAGTAGTTTAAAAAATTCCGCGCCTAAGTAAACTAAACTAATTGCCTGCTGCTAAAATTCATAAGAATATTTGGCAAAACTTTAATATTGCCATAAACTCTTCTTTATACATTTCAGACGAGTTTATCTCAACTACGCATTAGCAACACCAAAGTGAAATAATATTCATAGAATTTCATCATCAAATGTCACTCCTAATTCATTTTTACACAAACGCCAAACCTGGCATATTTTCTTCTGTTCTTTATTGTCCTTTTACGTCTTTTTTGCATGTTATACCCTGTTAGCCACGTTATCTGCCACACTTGATGGGCAAATTGTACTCGTCTTTCATGAGCTTTTATATGAGTAGTTGTCCACTGTCAGCTCATTTGATAAATTCCCACTAAACAATCATCGCAAATTCAAGCGAACATATCGAAGTTCATTCATGGAAAGCATAAACTTCATTATTATTATGTCCAATAATGTTTACGATTATGGAAACGAACAATAAATAAATACTCTTGACATTTTCTAGATTAATTTCTTAATGAATATGCAAAAATACTCATTATAGTTTTGATATTTTTTCAATTGTACAGAACCCTTTAACATTTAATACAAATCTGTTTCCTAACTTATATTTCTCTTCATTTTAAAAATTGTACTGTTCAATTTTGTATATCAGATAAAATGACTTTGAAAAATACTGGATATCTAGATCTTGATCTAGATGACCTATTCAATTAATATCAACTAAGCATTAAAGTATCTGTCACTTTTAACTCCACAAATTACTCAATGTCCACTTTGTGCAGAAGCCTCCTTTATGTGGATTATAGTATATTTGTCAACGAATTGGGGGCATAACAATACTGTCGTTTATTGAGAAAGTAGGAAACTCGTCAGGTAAATCGCACCTCTAATTATACTCCTGAGTTAAGTGGGTCCCCTGAGAGGGGAGGGAGGAAAAGTGGCCATTCACCTCTAAATGGGCATTAATTAAAGTGCAACAGTTTAAGCTAATACGAGTCGTATAAAATGCTTGACATACGCGTTTGTATGTTTTGTTACCACATAAAAATGCTAGAATTATTTGCTTGAAGCCAATGGACAATGAAAATGGAAATGAAGATTAATATGAAAATGAATGAAATGTGTGCCCCACCTCATTAGGAAGGCGCTGAAGTCGACGTCGACGTCTGCGTCGGCAACATGCAAATTGTTGTCGCTTCTCGTGTTCAGTTGAAGCGTAAACTTTCAAGCGACCAGACAACGAGAACGAGACCCAAAGGATGGATGTCGAGAAGGATACAGCTGTGGAACTTGAGCTCCAACATCCAGTGAGGCGTCGCTGGCGTCGTCTGCTGTCCGCCAAGCAACTCTACGAGGCACTTCGTCCGCTCTTCTTTGTGACCCATTTATATGGATTGACATCGTTTTACGTCGGTCGCAATAATGAAACTGGCCAAAGGGAGATTAAGAAATCCTGGTTTGGCTACGTCAATGGCATCCTTCATATCGTACTCTACAGTGTCAGCTATATCATTACCATTTGCAATAACTGCGAGTCTGTTGCGAGTTACTTCTTCCGTTCGAGGATTACCTATTTTGGCGATATGCTGCAGATTGCAAGTGGACTGATTGGCGTCACCGTCATCTATCTGACGGCCATCATTCCAAAGCATCGCCTGGAACAGTGCCTGCAAAAGTTTCACACCATGGACCTTCAACTGCACAGTGTCGGCATCAAGATCATGTATAGTAAAGTGCTACGATTCAGCTATGCCATCATGATCTCCATGCTGTTTGTCAACTTTTCCTTTTCCTGGGGCACTTTTGGGCTTCTGTACTCCTCGGAAGTATCTCCAAGTTTGGCACTGCATTTCACATTCATGATCCAGCACACGGTGATTGCAATCGCCGTTACCATGTTCTCTTGCTCCACATACCTCGTTGAAATGCGACTCGTGATGGTCAACAAGGTAAGGTTTTGGTACACAGAAAAAAAAATAGGGGATTCGGGGATAAAATTAATCAAAGCGGTGTCAGAAGTTTGGTAACCCCGCATTTTTATAAGCCAAGGGCAAATTACTTGATTTTTTCCACTCCTTCAATTTTATCAGTGAATTTTATCAGACTGTTCTAAAAATACATGTCTCATTAAGACGTAGCATATTTACTTTGGAAAGAAAACTATATTTGTAGCGTCTTTAAAGTTGTCCGCTTGTTAGTCAGGGAGTCAATTATTCGCTCACGACCAAATTCAATTAACTTAATTAGCTCAACCCGCAAATTGTGGCACCATAAACGTTCCTTAACCCTCCTTCGACAGCACTTTATAATTTCATAGCAAAAACAAACAAATAACAAAAGGAAGTGTCTGCTGTGACAGGTTTTTCATTACCAAAAGTTCTGAGAAGTTCAAGGTTTTAAGCTCCATCAATTAATCAGGTGAAACAATTGTTGAGCTGTGTCTATAAAAGCAGCTCCACAGTCGCTTGGCAAATCAGTTTTCTTTTAATTCGTCATGTGGCCAATTTGGAGGGAACTGTTTAGACCACGCGATGCTTACGGCGCAGAGCAAACGCTGCTTTTATTTACCTATCTTCTGGGGCTGACACCCTTCCTGCTGAGGGGCGAAACTGGAGCACGGCATTTTCAACTGAGTCGCCTTGGCTACTTGAATGCCCTTCTTCAGCTCAGTTTCTTCGGCTACTGCTTTCTCACTGCCCTCATTGAGGAGGAGAGCATTGTGGGTTATTTCTTCAAGTCGCCAATCTCTCAAGCCGGAGACTCGTTGCAGAAATTTATTGGTTTGGTGGGCATGTTCACTCTGTTTCTCTGCTGCGGACTTAAAGTTCGTTTGTTGATTGAACTCTTCGATCTGATTGCCCACATTGATGATCGGCTGCTCAATCTGGGCGTCTGCTTCAATTATCCTCGAATAATGAGACTACGTCATACACAACTCATTTTCATTTCCGGCGTGCAGTTGGGATATTTGATTAGTTCCATTTGCATGCTGCTCTTGAATAATGTTCAGCCCATTTATACAGCCACTGTTGCCTTCTATGTGCCGCAGGTCTTTCTGCTCACCATCGTTGTGCTCTTTGCCGCAATCCTTCATCGTTGTTGGCAGCACTTTGCAGCTTTGAATAAGGTAAGGGATGACATTCTAGTGGACGTTGAATGACAACATATGTATAATTTAGGAAAAGATAACTTCTCTTCTCTAAAATTGAAAAATTTTTAGAGATTTGAAAAAAAGTGATTCTAAAACTTAAGTTAGCATACTTTTCTGCGCGGAGTAATAAATGAAATTTATAATTTATAGTTTATAACTTTACGTGTCGTACTATATACTATACGTGTCAACTCATAAGGATAATAAATAAATAATAGTAGTAATTTCAGTCTCTTTCTTTCTTCGATTAAAATAGAGCTACTCACATATCCTCCTTTCGATCAGTGTTCCAGTCAGCTTCGTCCTTTAATTCAGTTGACATATTTGCTGACTGGCTTTTTAATGAATTAATTAAGCGTAATCATAACCATCTCGAAGATGGTATATCTTTCACACTGCTAGGGAATCCAGTTGAGGACATTGCTCATACGCCATGTGGCTTTCGGAGTATTTGGATAGACTGGCGCGACCTGAAAACGTCTACGGCTGTTACCGTGTGACCTTTGGCCTGGCCCTGTTCTTTGGCCTTGTGCCATATTATGTGGACAGTTCAGCAGCGGGATGTTTACGCATTTCGTTGATCGGCTTAGTCAACATTATTGTTCGCATTTCTTTTTATATGCTCAACTTCTATTGCAGTATACTTGAACGCCGTTCAATGATGAGCAATTTGTCATTAACAAATCTGTCCAGATTAACAGTCGATTTGGAAATGTTTAATGGCGTCTTTGGCATTATAGCAGTGTTGGTTGCCTCATTTCTGAATCGCGAGGAGTTGGTGTACTTGATGAAGTTGTTTAACAGCCTGGAAAGTGAATTGTTTCCTCGTGTGGGAATCAACTTCAGGCAGATCCAAGCCGCTTATCAAATCAATGGCTTGGCTGCATTTCTTCTGAGCACACTCCTCATCTTTGTGGGCTACAGCTACTTTAGGGTCTTTACAATCGCCAGGACTTATCTGTCTAACTTGGCAATGCTCAGTTATTTTTCGCCCCATTTTATAATTTGTGCTGTTTGCATTCTCGTCTGTGGCTTGTTTATTAAACTTCGCATTTACTTCAGCGCTTTAAATGAGGTCTGATGGGAGCTAGTCATCCTCACATTATTATTTTTAGTAATAGAGTTTCTTTCTTTCTTTCAGGTGCTGAAGAACCTCGCTTACCAGTGGGACACACGTAGCATCAAGGCCGTCCAAAAACAGCGATCTCTGCAATGCCTGGACTCCTTTTCGATGTACACCATTGTGACCAAGGATCCAGCTGAAATCATTCAAGAGTCCATGGAGATACATCATCTGATCTGTGAGGCGGCAGCAACGGCCAACAAATATTTTACCTATCAACTTCTCACGATCATTTCAATTGCCTTTCTGATCATTGTCTTCGATGCCTATTATGTGCTCGAAACTTTACTTGGAAAGTCGAAGCGAGAGAGCAAATTCAAGACAGTTGAATTTGTGACGTTTTTCTCATGCCAAATGATCTTGTATTTGATTGCGATCATATCGATTGTCGAGGGCAGTAACCGGGCTATCAAGAAGAGTGAGAAAACTGGCGGCATTGTGCACTCACTTCTTAACAGGACGAAGAGCGTCGAGGTGAGAGAGAAGTTGCAACAATTCTCCATGCAACTGATGCATCTGAAGATCAACTTCACAGCTGCAGGTCTCTTCAACATTGATCGCACGCTCTACTTTACAGTGAGTGCAAATTCGTTTACTCCATCAACATATTAAATTCATTCCCTTCATTCTCTTAAGATTAGCGGAGCTCTGACTACTTATCTCATTATTCTGCTGCAGTTTACATCGAATTCGCCCAGTGGTGAGAACGAAAATGGTTTTGAATGCTGCGAGGCATTTCACAATGTTACTAACCGAACGGCTTAGTTAATTGCTTTCCGGACGGAATCTGGAAACTGATGAAATAGATGAGTAGTTACGTCCTATGGTGCGCAGCAAATAGTATTAAGTGGTTTCTACAGCTGTTGCTTTTGAACTCATTATTCCTGTATGTTTATAGATCAATTATTAGCAATAAACTGATTATCGCCGCAACAAATAATTAGTTAATTGCGAGTATGAGAAATAAACTCGAATTGTCTCTTGCAACTGAAGAATTGTTAATGGGATTGTCTTTTTTAAATATATAAAAAAATAAATGTATAACTGTTTTCTTTTGTTTTACATAAACTTGTTTGTTAATATTGTACATTTTTTTGAACTAATATACTTATTTATTTCTGTTTATGTAACCTTTTTTATTAAAGCAAGTAATTTAAAAATATTTAATCATATTTTATCGACTTGAAATTCATTACTATTGGCCGTGTTCACCAGAACAAATCGACAACAGAAAATCGATGAAATTTGCATGATTATTCTGGTGAAATGCAGTGATTAGCAATCATGATTTCAAATTTTGTGATGTATGATGACTGAAAATTCATCACCAAAATAGTACGCTGAAATTCTGTGATGTGATGCTTTGTTATCGAACAAACAAAATACATGATTACTGATTGATTAGTTCTGGTGAACACGGCCATTGTTTCTGGCTAATTATAAATTGTTGTTATAGTATTTAGTATATTCTCTGGAATACTCGGGTGCTGTCATTAAGTTTTTGTATACATATATACTCCTCGACGTGTAAAATATGAACTGGGAATGTAAGTGGGAAAGGTTATATAGCTCGCAATTCATTTATTGCGAAATGCCTAACAAAGTGAACCCCCTTCCATGGCAGGCAGCTTTTACAACGTTATGTTACACATTTAAGCTTAATGAAATATTTGCGGCTATTGATATTAGCTTTTAATGCCGTCCACTTGTCCAAACGACTTGTGCTCCTCAGGTGTGTTAACGGTTTAGATATATGTGAGCTATGATGATGACATTGCGACACTAATTCCTTGTGCCAGTTGACTGTGAACCGGCGAGACGAGCAAACGTGAATTCGTGGTAACAAGAGTAGGACATGGCTTTAAGGCTCTGGGTGGGCATTTCGCAGGCAGATAATGTATTCCAATCGCTGCGACCGTTGACATATATCTCGTTGGTGGGCTTAGCTCCATTTCGACTTAATCTGAATGCGGATAAGGATGTGCATACGTCCACATACTCATTTGTGGCTGGCATTGTGCATTATTCGTTCTTTGTGTTCTGTTTCGCGACATCCATCAGGGAGGGCGACTCCATCATCGGCTACTTCTTCCAGACAAACATTACCAAGCTGGGGGACAGCACCTTGAGACTGACGGGCATCATTGCCATGTCCACAATCTTTGGCTTTGCCATGTTCAAGCGTCAGAAGCTGGTCAGCATCATACAAAACAATATCGTTGTGGATGAAATCTTTGTGCGTCTTGGCATCAAGTTGGACTATCAACGCATTTTGCTGTTCAGTTTTCTAATCTCCTTGGGCATGGTGATCTTCAACGTGATCTACTTGTGTGTCAGCTTTGGATTACTTATCAGTGCCACAATTTCGCCATCTTTCGTGACTTTCACGGCCTTTGCACTGCCCCACATTAATATTAGCCTAATGGTATTTAAATTTCTCTGTACGACACACTTGGCCCAGAGTCGATTCAGCATGGTGAACGAGGTGAGTAAAATTAAAAAATCTTAAAAAAATATATAGGATTAAACTCAATATATACTCTTCCTTAATCATAAGTTTATTAATCATTTGCACAGTCAACAATAAATTATCAATGTCTTCAATTGAAATATTTTGTATGATTTTAAATTTCTCTATGAATTCAGCAATCGGCAAATTCGGTTGACTGCTAATAAAATTCATTGAATTGATTTTTAGAAAAAACTCTTTAGCAACTTCTTTATGGCTATTTACGAGCCTCTTAACTTGTAGATACTTGTTACACAATACATCTTCCATCGACAACTTCGGTTTAGTAGTAGACAGTTTATCGCCTGTTGCCAAATTGGGTAATGAGATTTTTTCCGGTCTGTATCTGATAGTTTCTATTTCAAAGGATTTGCCAGAGATCGCGTCCATCGCCAACGATTTTGTTGTCCAATCCATGACTTCTTTTTCAGTGATATCGACTGCCATATTTATTGCGTTAGCCTCATAGAATTTGTTTACCCACCTGAGAAATGCAAAATGTGCGCGACCCTTAATCAGTTCACGGAACGGAATTTGCTTTTTTATCGCATGCATGTCAAAGCATCTTTGTAGGAGCAAAAAGTTCGACTTGAAATCTTCCTCACTTTCGGTGTTACACATGATTTTCGATAATTGCATTGTTTTGGGAAATAGCTTATTCATAATACGGCAGTAAACCTCGCCAGATCGCAGGGCATAAATGGAACTAATTTCAACCTTTGTTATCTCAAATATCCATCCCAATAGGTACCTCACAGACATCACATCGGATTTCAATAAAACCACGTTCTTAATGTGCTTTATTGGAATTTCCATGGTGTTCCATTGATCCGTTAAACTCAAGTGACAGTAGTAATAAAAGAAAATATATTTTTTTTAAGAAATTCGAAAAATATATTCCCAAGCAATTAAATGCAAAGGATTGACATGTCAATTCGAAAGTGAAAAAAAAGTTCAGATGTCAAACTAAAAACTGACTTAACCTAACAGTAATCCTTGAGAAATATTTAAAATGTTTAGATCTTATATTTATATATACTTTACTGGATGTATGGAACGAATTTTTTAAATATTTCAATTTTAAATACTTGATAAGAATTTCACTTGAACCATTCACAGATACTCCAGGATATTCTGGATGCCCACATAGAGCAGAACACCGCCCTGGAGCTATCGCCAATGCATTCGGCAGTTAATCATCAGCGTTACGAGCATCGCTTACGTAATCTGATTAGCACTCCAATGCAGCGCTACAGTGTTACCTCCATCATACGCCAGAATCCAGAGTACGCCATCAGACAAGTGTCCAACATACATAATTTGCTCTGTGACATTTGCCAAACTATCGAGGAGTATTTCACTTATCCCCTGTTGGGAATTATTGCTATATCGTTTTTGTTTATACTCTTTGATGACTTTTATATACTGGAGGCCCTGTTAAATCCAAAGCGCCTGGATTACTTTGAAGCAGATGAGTTCTTTGCTTTCTTTTTGACTCAAATGCTATGGTATATTGTGATCATATTTCTAATTGTGGAAGCCAGCAGCAGTACCATCAGACATAGCAGCTTCAGCGCCGCCATTGTTCACAAGATTCTCAACATAACCGACGATCTGGAACTCAGAGATCGTCTGTTTCGTCTATCCTTACAGTTGACCCATCGGAAAGTCAGCTTCACTGCCGCTGGATTGTTTCGCTTGGATCGTACACTAATATTTACGGTTTGTATGACAATATAATATGCTCATATTAATATTTAATAGAGTCTTCTTTTATAATTGCAGATAACTGGAGCCGCCACTTGCTACCTCATTATTCTTATACAGTTTCGTTCCACGCATCATGTTGAAGAAACCGGATCTGCCAATAATACGGACTATATGTAACTAAACAAAGCTTGAAGTGTGCGAATGAACACCTTAAAATCGTAGTATTTATATTTTATTTGACCAATTTATTTATTAATTTATGGCCTTAAGCTTTAAGCCGTAAAGGATGTAATGTATTATTTGGAGAATTTAAATAAGGTTCATAAAAGTACGTCAAATTCACTGATGAGATTTTTTTTGTATAGAACCCCTATTTATTTAAATTTTAACAGCTTTCAACGTTGCCAACTTTCCGTAAGGCTTACCATTCGCTATTAACATAAATAAATGCTTCAAATCTCTCGTTTATCATTTCAATTGATCCATCGAATTTCGGCTTCACTGTCGGAGGATTTCTTGACTTGGATCGTACGTTAATATTTACGGTTTGTATAACAATAATATATGTTACTTGAATATTTAAGAGATTCTTATTTACTATTGCTAACTCATCATTCCTATACAGTCTAGAGCCGAACATTTTATACGACCCGAAGACTACGATATTCCACTTTAATAAGCGTGGCAAATTAATGCAACTTTCCCCTTTGAAAATAGATATAAAAAAATATTTGAAAAGACCAACTACTACCAGCTATCCATCTTTGGTAGACGATAACTTTCATGTCGAGCATTGTCGAGCAGTACACTAACTTAAAAACGCTTCAGATATCATTTCTCTAAATAAATATATATGGTTTTGTATCCACCTAAATCCACCGCTTTTAGTTAAATCTAGTAGCTATATGATATAGTGGTCCGATGTGAACCAAATTTGGTCTGGATGTAGAAGTCTTCCCCAGATTCATAATATATTAGATTGGTTGAAATCGGACTACTATATCATATACAGCCATAGGAATTAGGTCGATATATGCAATTCTGAAGATTCACCCCAAAAAATAAAAAATAATTTTTGAAAAAAAAATTTTTTTGTTTAAACTTTTTGAAAGTAATTTTTAAATATAAAAACCTTGAAAATAAACCAAAAAAAATCAAAAGTTTTAAGAAACATTAATTTTTGGGTGCCATAAAAATTATTTTTTTCACAAATTTCACAAATTTCAACTTTGAAAGCCCCTAAGTAAGTATCTTGGGGGCGTGGCACTTTTCTTAAACTTTTATTTCATAGCTTGAAGAGTTATCTATTATTTGCCATTTAAATTATTGGATTATCTCATTTAATTCAAGAGTTATGATTTTTGCAAAGTAAAATGAGCAATGACCCCACTGTGCGACGCGTTGCCAACTATCCGCAAGCTTACCATACGCTTTTAACATTGCTGTTAAATAAACGCCACACAGCTGTTAAACGCTGCCTTTACAGCAGCTGGCAACGCTGCAGTAATTTAAAAACAAGCCGTTAAACTTGTCAGCGATAAGTTGTGTTGTTCCACTTTTAGATGTCTGCTTTGTACGTGTACGCAAGCTTATGGCCAAATTGCAACATAAGCTAACCACAGTAGAACGTTCGACTTTGACGCCATCCACCACTAATAAGTACTATTACTAATCCATATAGACACGCGACTCTCGCATAATCCAATAAGGCGCCCAAATAAGCAGTGGGGCATTTGTCGCTTAGTGCAACGACACTTGATTGTTTTATTGCCTCAGCTAGTAACATTTTCATTTCTAGCATCGTGGGTGGTGATAATTTCCGTATGTGTTTGCGCGAATGGCGCTTCTCAATTGACTGGTGATATGCAAAGCGTGCTCAATAATAGTGAACTACTTTCATTCAAACTGTACATTCGAGAATAGGTTGAGTTGTGGGTACTTGTTCGCTTCGATTAGCTGCACTGATAGACCTTGTCAATTTCTTATCATCGATGTTTTATTTTATGATTTGTTTACTTTTCTATAAACACCTTTCAGACTCAAAATGCACTCAATATGATTAAATCGCAAATATATAATTTAAGTGTGTAATTTAAATGCCGATTAGTTGATAACAATTTGTAAAATTGCTCCAGATTTGCAGTTTGAGATGCATGTTATTCATACATATACATATATAGTATATATTGGACCCAACTACGAGTATATGCAAACAGTGCAGCATGAGCTAGAGTTTTAGAAGCTCTACAACTGCTTTTTATATCGGAGCTGTGCTACAGTTTGACTTGCAGTTTGGCAAGCACTTGCTTGGCATTTAATGCATTTTAATTCAAATCTCAATAACAATTACATGAAAAGCTAAAGCGCAAATTAACTCACAGTCATACTCATACACTAGCATTTAAAATTGAGCTTTTATTCAAACTAACTAAGTACTCGTACATGCACTGCAGTCTCTCACTGTCCTACACATACATACAGACACACAAATTTTTAGTACATATGTACATAAATTCAGACATTCATCATAAACAGCTGCTCGAGTGCTCCCAGTAAGAATAAAACGCCGTAGTCAGAGCCGTAGCTGTAGACATAGCCGTAGCCGCAGTCGCAGCAGAGACTGAGGCAGTTGCCAGTTGCCAGTCCGCCACTGAGAGCCGTGCACAGTCGTAATCGAGCTTTGACGAGTAACGGTACTCGAGCGCAATTTGTTTGATTATTAAGATTTTCCGACACTCAAAATTTAAATTCTCGTACTGAAAGTCGCGTGTTCCTTTTCCGTATCCAAATCGCGATACGCTTGAGGACATTCCTGCAAAGTGAGTTAATGCTATTGCCTAAGAAACAAAGGCCAAGTGTCAGCAAAAAACAAAAAGTTAAGTAAAGTAAAGAAAAGGACAACATTCAACTGGCCATAATCGCAGTTGAAAAGCTGTTTTTACACTCAGTCGCTAATCGGGCGCAAACCCATTAAGATTACAGACTACAGACGATGAACAATGGTCACATACCGAGTCCAGTACACAAGTACCTACTATGTAGTTACTCAGTACTTGAGTAGTTAATCTAGTATTCGATAGGGTTTCGTAGACAAACAGCTGCTGAAGTAAGTAAAGCGTATGATTAAGATTAGGTTTTGGAGAATTACTCAATGGAACAGTTAAGTAGCTATTTCAAAATATCAAGCTGAACCGTCTTTAAAATTAGTTAGGTATTTTAAACAAATTAATGAGTGGAGTCTCTCTCTCTCACTCTCACTCTTTCTCTCACTCTCTCTATCTTCTTCTTCTTCTTCGGATTAACATGGGGTGCATCCCATTAACATTAACCAGTTGGCAAAAATAATAATTTTATTCAAAGCGACTAGGTCATCGCATGAACAGAGTATTAGAAAACAATTATATAGTACATAGATACGACAAATAGGGGGATCCAAGAGGAGTAAAGAAATGGTGACTAAAAAGATACAAAGTAATTTAAACAATATGTACAAGAGTGAAAAAAATGTAAATTGCGTCGTTGCCTCGTTTCCAGAGACTTAGTCTCTGCGGTTGCCACAATGCCACATTTTGTGGTCATTCGCTGTAGCTGCAAATGTATCTTAATCTTGCATCTGTATCGTTATCTAAATATGGTGTGGGTGTTATATATGTATGTTAATGGCGCATGAATTGAATCAGAATACAACTAACTTTGTGGCTGTCTGTTATTCACATGAATTATTCGATGACAGCAAACAGATCAAATTCCCATAGTAAGTGATCTATTAAATACACGAGTAATCTTATAGATGAATAATTATTGTAAGGAATTGTCATTAATTGGTAATTTTGCATTTCCCAGTTAATTATTCAATTCAAATGCAGTGAAAATAATTTTTCAATTTCTTCAGATCAGTAATAATATAATTGTGTAAATAGAAAGAATCAAAAGTGCAACTTGACGTGATACGCTTTTAGACATTAAACTTAAGCATTAATAATAAAAAATGCTTAATTCTTGCCGCTTGCCTGTCAAAAAAAAGAAAAATATTAACCTAATTGAAAGCAATTATTGCAAGCAGAGGCTTCAACTGTATTTCGTGCGTTGGCGGTGGCGTTGATCTTGATTTTAATTAAATTTATGACACATATTTATCACAAACTGGAGCTCTCCATTTATTCAAAAGATTCGATAAAGATTATGAAATATCAAGATAATTATTTATTAATTGGTTTTCATCGTAATTGTTGACTGTCTCGTTGTATTGAAGTTTTAATGTCTTTTAATTTAATTTAACTTTTCCATTATAACTCAATAATGGTCAATCAAAATTCGTGGAACTGGCAAAAAAGAAAAGTGCCGGCATTTCTTATTTATTACAAATGTATAGTACATACATGAAAACGAATGCATTCATCAAGTTGTCTCTCTGCATGTTGCTCATATAAATACAAGTATTGCACGACAGAAACGGTAAGTGTCAAAGACCCAACCGTAGCTCACATCGGGGTCAATTGATAGACTCAATTATGGCAATATATATCACAGAGCAGCGCGACATGCAAAAACATATGTATGTTCTCACATATACATATATACATACTAATGTATATGATATACATCAAGTAGCCACGCGATCTGAACAATTTGTATGCTTGATAATTGCACGCTACGTGAGAATCTTTAGGGAAACAATTTTGTTGAGCATTTGCCCCCGACACTGGCTTCTTGATAAGCTATGAAAAGAAAAGCACAGAGAGAGAGAGAGAGAGAGAGAGAGAGAATGAGAGAAAGAAGAGTGAAATTGCAAAATGAAATTTTTTTTGCATTTCCTTGTTTGTCACTTGTCCATTCTTAGCCAAGTGCTTATCAGGTTCAAAGTACGCTTATCAATAACAACAACAGATAATTGATTTACACTCAATAATGACTGTTTTTTAACTGAAATGACATAAACTCAATCGAATATCGTTTGCCTTTTTTTTTGCTGCAGTCCAAACGGTTATTCTCATTACGATTACTTGCATATAAATATATGTAAATGCGCCTATTAAGTATACGTATCATTTTGATTAAAAACTTAAACGCCGGCTTGTCTGAATGTTTGTGTGTGCATTGGCACATAGAAGGCTTCATAATTATCATCACTGATACGGACAGTTATACTAGGTATAGTATATATGAGAATAAATTATAAAAACCAATGTATTTAGCATTGTATTTACTTTACGAGAGTGTAAGCAACACATTAAAAGTCACGTGTTGCATCTATTGCATAATTTGGTTTCAAATGTCTACCCTTCTCTGGCTCTTTATTACTTTTATTGTACTCTTTGCTTCAATTTCTGTCAAAATAGTTAAAGAATTCACAGGCCGTAAAGTATGCAAGACTTTCTTAAGTGACCATTAACCTTTCGTCTAGTTTTTAAAAAGTAATTAATAAATTCTTTTATTCAATAAAAATTGTACAATAACTGAACAAAAAATAACTTGTTGCTTAATTAATACTTGGACTGCTTGTTTTGTATGTCAAGCTCAAAGTTTTTTTTGCATTTTTAAATGTGAAACACACGCTGAAAGCTTAATAAAGATACAAAATGAATAGGATAAAAATTAGCTATTATTTGCCTATTAGTCAAATGTTGTTCTAGGTCAAAGTTACGCATACGAGTCTCGAATTACAATCATACTTTATGGCTTCCTTATTTTAGAACTTGCAACACTCTGACGTCAGTCATGCCCACTCAAAACAGCGCCCTCTGGCGGCGGCGGAGTAATCGTGGCTTATTCATTGGCATTTTTGGATTTTGCCTGGGACTCTTTGGCATACTGTGCGGCATGTTTTGGGAGGATATATTCAATTGCATCAAACATAAGGTAATTCAAGTTCATACAAGAGCAGATGCAATCGCTTAACGCCAATTTAGGCCAAGTGAAGTCACGCAGGTGGCTCAAAAGTGCCGACACAATGATTTGATTGATTGCCGATGATGTTCGGTGCACACTTGTTGAGATTTTTCAATTAATGGCAATTGTACAATAATTTTGATCTTTGGTCAGGAAATGGCGCTGGCACCCAACACACAAGTCTATGAGAACTGGAAGACGCCGCCAATTGAACTGCACTTGGACATTTACATGTACAACTGGACGAATCCCGAGGAATTTAGCAATCTAAGCAGCAAGCCCATATTGCAACAACTTGGACCCTATCGCTTCATTGACAAGCCCGACAAGGTCGACATTGTCTGGCATCCGGAAAACAACTCGGTCACCTATCGCCGACGCAGTCTCTACTACTTTGATGCTGCTGGAAGTGTAGGAAGCCTCGACGACGAGGTGACAACACTCAATGCAGTTACTTTGGTAAGTTCCTAACTCACTGACTGACTGACTGACTGACTCACTGACTGACTGGGAATCAACGTGAAGACCAAACGGCTAGGCGTAGAAAGATGAAACAACACAGATGAGACAATTTCATAGTACAGAAAAACGGCGGCTTGCGAAATTCGACCTGTAAGTGGGTAAAATTCGGGGTCAAAGTTCAGGAAATTGCATAGTAAGAAAAACGTTTTTGTTTCTTAAGATATCTCAACCAAACTCACAGATTGTATGTTTGGGACTGTCTCTTACATTCTGACCAAATTTAATCAAAGTCGGGTTACTATATCATATAGCTAACATTGGAACAATCGGATGAAATTTAACCGTTAGAATCAAAAACTCTGATGTTGTATGAGATATCCTAACAAAACTCGCTGATAAGCTCTTCTTGCCAAATATGGACTCTTCGCCCAATTTGGCTTGTTCTGGTTTTCCCCAACAAATCACAAAATCTAACTGTTAGCCAAAGTATAATTTCAGGGGAAAACATTAAAACAGCGGATAGCGGTAGCTAAATATTTCCTTTTTAAATCCTTTTTTTTTATCAAAAATGGTTCGGAGCCCCCTAGTATTCTAATAAAATAGTAAAATATTATTGACTTCGAATTTTCTTAAATACATCTCTTTTTTAATAAGATTTTCCAAATTCCCAATTTTGGAATTCTCTATATTTTTTTCAAAATGTCTTATAGAATCCTATGTCTTATTTTTGCTTTTCATTATTCGAATTCTTTAATTTGCAGTCAGCAGCAGCCACAGCCAAACAATGGTCGAGTGTGAAGCGTGGATTCGTCGATACGGGATTGAAGATCTATGATCGGGAGATATCAGTTACCAAGACGGTTGATGAAATGCTTTTTACGGGCTACAGCGATCCCATGATCGATGCAGCCATTGCTCTGCCCATCTTTGGAGATGAAGTCAAAGTGCCATTCGATAAGTTCGGCTGGTTTTACACACGCAACGGCAGCGCTGATCTCACAGGTGTCTTCAATGTCTACACTGGCGCAGATGATTTGACTAAACTTGGCCAAATGCACAGCTGGAATTATCAGACGCACACAGGCTTCTTTGAGTCCTATTGCGGACTGACCAACGGCTCGGCTGGTGAGTTTCAGCCTCCTCAACTGCAGCCTGGTGGCAGCGTGGGTCTCTTCACCCCCGACATGTGTCGCACTCTACGCCTGGACTACGAGGAAACCGTGGAGATCGAAGGCGTCCAGGGCTACAAATTCACAGGCGGAGCCCGTTCCGTTGATAATGGTAAGCTGTCTAGTATTTTACTCGGTATGCAAAGTGTAAAAGAGTTTTTATACATCGAAATCGACAAAAAATAATTCGAGTTGTCTATATCTAAATAATACCGATAGACGGAAACATAACTAAAAATACAAAAAAAAACAAGTAAATTTTGACTTGTAAAGTTATACATATGCAGAATATAGTATGCATACTGGATGATCCTAAACATCCTGACCAAATTCGGTCGAAATCGGACCACTAATCATATAGCTGTCATAGGAATAATTGGTCGAAAATAAAGGTTTAGTATGAAATTTTTTGGAGATATGTATCTCAATCGAATTCACAGATTGGGAATATTCTATGTCTTTTACATCAAACCTTCGGCGTGCCTAATGGCGTGCAAATAGGCTATAGGAGTGCCAGGGCACAGGGTAGCCGCACCACCCCGGAGCCCTTTTGTTAGGCGAAAAGTACATTTAGTACATAATTATATTAATATTTGCTAGTGTGTTTGCTTTTTCATAGTAAGTACGCGGTCTCCATCAGTCGAGTATTCTCGTCGCCCCCTAGTTTTGTACAAATATTCCAATTAGATCAAAAATTTTAGCTTGTAAAGTTGCTAGGTCAAAGGTTTGACCAACTTAAAGTTCATTCAACTAATTCCTAGATCTTCTCCTACAGGCACACTCTATCCGGAGAATCTGTGTTTCTGCGGCGGAAAATGTGCGCCTTCCGGCGTAATGAATGTCACCGCCTGTCGCTTCGATTCGCCTGTGTTCATGTCCTATCCGCATTTCTATAATGCCGATCAGTACTATTTGGATCAGGTGGAGGGTCTGCAGCCCAATAAGGAGGACCATGAGTTCTACATGGTGGTGGAGCCACGCACTGGCGTTCCCTTGGAGGTCGCAGCACGTTTCCAGGTCAACATGCTGGTGGAACCAATTGAGGGCATCACTTTGTATACGGATGTGCCACGGATTTTCTTCCCTTTGATTTGGTTTGAGCAGAAGGTGCGAATTACGCCCGAGTTGGCGGATCAGCTGAAGATGTTGCCTCTGGTGCTGCTGGCTGGTCAAATCTTCGCGGGTCTCTGTCTAATCCTTGGGGTCATCCTGGTCTGCTGGACACCAGCTCGGCATTTTCTCAACTCTTGCCGTAATCGCGAATACAACGTGAAGGCTAACGGCCACTACAAGAGTCGTTCGCAATTCTCTAGCGCCGAGGAGCTCAAGTCCAAGGCCTCGACGTTGGTCTGCGAGAAGAGTGCAGGCGATTCTCCAGATAGCTCTCCTCTTCTGGTCCCGAATTGTAAGCCCGTTAAACTGATGCCAAAGTCTCAGACCGGAGACAGCGTTGCCACCGCCTCCACGGTCATTAGCGAGGCGGCGGACAGCAAGAAAGATTAACATTTTCTCAAGGATCAACGGAAACTTTCCATTAGCCAGTCATCCATCCTAGAGCTTTACTTAGTCTATAGTCAATTAGTTTAGGCAACGTCTCCCTTATTGTGTCTTTTGCATTCAGCAGTGCCATTGCCAAAGATACTTTAACTTGTAGAGCTTGTGGTTATGACCAAGGCTACAAAACAAACCCATACAAATTATTTACCCCCTGAACACGAACTCGAACCAGTTGGGAAAAGAATAATTATAAAATAATAAATCATATTTACATCATAATCTTAAGCTAGAGTCATTAAATAATTCACTATTTTCTAATTAAACAATATCTTATCGGCTTGAAAAGTTAATTAATAATGAAGCCAATTGGAATATAAAATTAGTTTTTGTATAAAATTCAACCAAGATTCTGGGTTGTTTCTCCAAAATGTTGGAAGCTCGAAGCCTTGGCTATAATTCCATAACATGGCATTTTGTAATACTTACGAATACTCTATCTACATCCATAGCTTTATATTATATATGTGAATTGTTTAGAAATTTTTAATCAGACAAATTTTTGATAATATTTGTATATAGGATGTAAGCACATTTTGTATGTCAAAACTAAAAATATTGAATTAAACAATTTATAAAAATAATTGCTCCAGCTATTTTTATTAATTAGAAACGAAACGAGTCTAAATTTTCACAGGCATCTTTAAAAGTGATTTTAATTTCGCAGACGTTTGAAGGCAAATGAGTCAAAAATAAATTTAAAAATATTTATTTTTATTATCTGAAATCAATCTTGTGACCCTCAAACTGCACCCTATGCACACATTTATGACTCCAAAACTGTAAGACACTGCTTGCGTTCACTGTCTGCTGCTCAATGCCCTGCTTGTTCTGCTTTTACAGTTGCTTCAAAACTGTGTAACAGCCCAAGCAGATGATTATAAACAATGTAGTTGTAAAATTAGCATTTATAATAACAACTAAACCCATTAACAATACAAAAGGTAATAAAATAGATATTTTTATTGCTTTAGTTTTCAATCAACAATCTGTGAACAATACACTGCTCTATAGTACACTTAAAATACAAAGTACAATATACACATACCTTATGAACGCCCTATTAAAGTCTTAGCTCATTTGTTAGATCGTGTGTGTGAGAGAGTGAAACTTAAAACACTTTAACTGTTAACAATTTTAGAGCAGACAACTAAATGTTAAATGGTACAAACAATATTTGCAATATCACAAATGACCCCACTTATAATGTTAAAATACAAATCGCGAAAACGAGATATTCATTTATTTCTTCTTCATCTTGTAGCCCTCGGTAAAGCCATAGCTGTCAGCCTCTGTAAAGAAAGTCAGCAGTATTTGTATATTTTTCTTATAAAGGGGAAATTTTAAGTACTTACGTTCGTAATCCTTGGAGTAGCACTCGAAGAACTCGCCCAGAAGCTTGCCAGGAGGCAACTCCCAAGTGGCAGTTCCACCGTATTTGGGAGGCAATGCACTAGCCTCAATGTGTGAGGTCAACGATTTCCAGTCCTTGCCATGGAAGAAGATCTATCAGAAATAAACGGATAAGTAAATTTTAGATTTAGAAGATAAGATAGTAATGTCTCTACTTACGCGTTTGCGCAGCTTTTCCCGTATAAACGGCTTGAATATGGCAAACAGCATATTGAAGATATAGGAGTTATTCACGATGTGAACACCCTTAAGACGCATACAGATGCAGTCCTGTATATAATCCAACAACATAGCGGCAAACGATGGTGTAAACTGTGTTATGTGGCTCAAAGGTAAACCTGCAACAATATAAACAATTACGTTTCCTTTAATGTGGGCTTAGATCATGAAGCACCGAGTAAATTGTGTGTCATTAAGTTATGCTATAAAGTTATCTAACGACACGACTTTGTTGTTTATTACCTTCCATATCAATTATGACAACTGCGCCACAGATTTGTGAAAGTGGCTCCGCCATCGAGCCCAGCACGGTCAGTTGGATGCCACGAAACAGATCCACCAGCGGCACCGTCGATGGCTTCCATTTCTCTGCAAAATGTAAATATAAAGTTATATTAAAATCAGGGATTAAAACCGAAACGAATATCGGTTTCAGTTACGGTTTCGGTGATGTTCGCATTTCGGTTTTCGGCTTTCGGTTACTCAAAGTCTTTGAATAAAGGTTTCGTAACGGTGAACCGGGTTTTGTATGTTTCGGTTTTGAAATACCGGTTTGGTTTCGGTTAACAAAAAAAAAAATTTTTTTGCAAAAAATATAGTTCTTAAATTTTCATTCACACATTTCTTTCACATATTCTTCAGTTTATTTCAAATTTATTTTATTTGCGCTTATTCAGTGCTATGAAAATTCGATGCAAATTCGATCAAAAATAAAACTTGAAAATTAAACATAAGAAAATTAAAATCAAAAATTAAAATAAAAAATGAGAAATAATTGTTTTTTGAATGTATAAAAAACCGAAATTAACCCTTATAAATGAAACGGTTACTAAACGGTTATTTCGGTTTACAGAATTTCGGTTTTAAGGTTTCGGTCAAATGAAATTTTTTTTTTCGGTTACGGTTTCAGTTACGGTTTTAAATTTCAATCGGTTTTTACCGGTTAAAGGTTACGGTTTCGGTTAGGGTTTTAATCCCTGATTAAAATGTATTTATGTAATTTCTTAACAACTATGTAAGTGTTACTCACTGCCCGCTTCGAGCACCAAAAGGCGACGCCCATGTTGATCCCTGCTTGGCAATAGGTTAAGTATGTCGGCCTCAAATACATTGCGCAGCTTGGCGGGAACAATATTTTCACAGGCCTGGCCGTACTTCAGCTTCATGTTGTAAAAGTTCTTGAGCTATGCGGAAAGTCAACGTAAATTAATTATTTTCAATTGAAATTTACATATTTATTTTAATTATTTTATTAACAAATTTTACTTATTTTAGTTTGTAATATTTATTGATTTTATTTAGAAGAATATTATTTCATTTTTATGTTTGTATAGTCTTTTTAATGTTTTATTTGTCTAAGTCATATTTTTAATTTTCTTGATTTAAAAAAAACTTAAAAAACAAAATTAAAACAGATTCTAAATTCTTAAGAGGTTTAAGTTTTAAATTTTAAATGAAATTTATTAATAAAAATAATATTTCTTAGTTGACCTTTACAACAAAAATAAAAATTATATTTGGATTACCTTTGATTTAAAAAAATATTTTTAAATTTCCATACATTTATTGATTTTAATTTAGAAATAAAATTATTTTTTAAGTTTGTTTTAATTTTTGTTAACTTATATTCCAAATACTATAATTTAGCTCAATTTTAAAATAAATACGCTACATATAATTGTATAGTTGATTCTCTGTACTTACTCGCTTGAGTGCACTTTCTGGATAATAATGGCAAGGACGTAGGAACATCATCATGTATTCGTCGTCGAGTGGCAAGTTGAGATGCTTCTCATTTTGTAGTAACTCCCTCAGATCCTTGATGGCCTGCTCCTTGATGCCGTCCACCTCACGTAGTTCATCTTGTGCCTTTTTTAGTGCCCACTCAGGTGCCTCCTCCTTGTCCATGCGAATCCGTGCAGTGCCCAGATCAATGTATGGCAACTGATTGTCATCGTAGCTGATGCACTCCGCTTTGCCCATCTTGTCCGGTTCGAGCTGCGTTCGAGAATAAAAGTATTTTCGATAAACCCAATGATTTTTGTAGTTAAAATCGACAACTGGGTCACTTCCGTCGCAGTTTCTATCGATCGCAGTGGCAGTTCAATGTCTTGGCCCAAAGTTAAAACATGACTCAATGCTGATCTTCATTATTAAACCCACAACGGAAGACGAAGCCGACAAAAACAGACACTCACACGCACGCATTGTTAGCGGCAAAACAGCCACAGAGCGGAAGGGAGTGAAATACATAGACAAAGTTACCAAAACTGGTCACACAACGTCACAAACCAAAGACCGCTAAACTGTTGTCAATACACTAACAAAGGGCATTTTAATATTTTGTGGTGTGCTGTTAAATGGATGTTTGAGCATTTATTTACCAATTTAATTAGTTTCAAGTGAAATATTATTTTTAAAACATTAAACGCTAAAGCATTACATTAGTAAACAATCTTTAAGAAAGGTTAAAAATAAGACAACAGTCGAAAAAACTATAAACTCGAATTAACTTTAGAGCTATACTATATTTTAAAAGATGGAAGGGTATTTAATGCTCGTTTGTGTCACAAATAATTCTTCTCCTCTTCATTATGTTGTCTATTTATGACTGCTCGCAGACGACTTGGCAACACCTTGGCGGATGGCTAATAAAACCAGGCCCAGCTTGGCTTGAGCATGACGTTGCGTTTGGTGCTCTACACATGATCAACGACAAAAAGCAACAAGTATTGTACTTGGTCCAAAAAGTGAGAGAGAGAGAGAGAGAGTTGGTATTGTAGCACACCAACAAAGTCATATTCACTGACCCAAAAGTCGGTTAACAGCTACGTGGTCATAAGAGCAATTAGTAAATTTATTGTGTATCTATTTTGTTGTCTGACATTTCCAAGGTAAAAGTCAAGGCCAGAGCAGAGCGCCGACTGAATCAATATTTAATTTAAGTTTTATTTTTACTTTTATTTTTAGTGCTCTTCGAGTTGACCATTGAAATCGCTGACAGTTGACTGATTTTTTCGGTACGGTTTTTCTGTTGGTTCAACATACACAAAATAAAATATCCAGAATCGTCTTTTGTAATTTGGTTGCTTGGACTTTATTTTGTCATCGAGTTCAACAGCCCATAAAGTTATGTGCATTACTTAAAGTATTGACATTCAGTAATTCAAATGCATAAAGTATTGAAACCCAAAAATTATGTAAAATTTAATTTAAAATAGACAAATCCGAGCAGCGTGCTACTAATTTGATTTGAATTAAGTACTTGAATCGTGACACCAATTTAATTGCCAATTAGCCGCATGCAAAGTGACACGTAAATTACAAAAGATGGCAAGAAAATTAACCTAATGTTGCGCAGTTATAAAAAAGAAAATAAAGAAATAAAACTAAATTGCTCTTCACTTTAAATGTCTATTGAATGTTATAAATTATCAAGTCAAAATGGATAAAAACAGAAAATTATTGCGGGACTAGTTAAATACATCAATCAGATGATCTTGAGGGAATTTGTTAATAAAAGGGAAAAAGACGCAGAAAGATAATTTAATGAATCTAAAAATGTATATGAAAGATATATGTTGAACAACTGATTAAAAATCTTTTGAGAAATAATTATAATACCCTATCCAAAAGAGAATATCCGTATTAGATGCTAATAATCTATTGTTTAAATGCTACAATAAAGAAAAAACCTTAAAATTAAATGCAAATCACAAATAAGGAAGCAAAGATTTATCTAAGCTAGACTTCCAAAAAATATAAAACTTATCATATAACCAAATAGAACTATAAGTTTCAATAACAAATTTTCAAAAGAAATAATGGACATTTTGTAGAAACAGGTTTGTGGGCGGACTTTGTGCATTTCCTGAAAAGGAATATGAACTGATGCTAATTAGGAATATTTCAGTAAGCAAACAAGTTTATTTATTTATTAATCGTTTACTTATCGAGCTATCACGACAAAAGGAGTTGAGGCATCTGGAATTGCCTTGAAAAAACGGGTACAGTGTAGTATTCTCTCCACAAGTAAACAAAACAATTAAACCAGTTTCCAGTTTTCATCAAGGTCTACGGGAGATCGTATCACAGTTTTATTTTATTATTTATAGACTATAGTCGTAATTAGGCATGCTTAACTTAATGCTTGTATCTTTCCACGGGTTAACATTGTTAACCAAATATACATAAATAAATATTCGTACAGGTTCCTTGAACCAATTATTTATTGAAGTAATATAAGGAGCTTACTGACCTCGGTTGAATTAATTCACTTAATGAAAGTCCAATGAGGCGTGTCTGGCTCTTGGAAACGATCCTCGTAAGTGACTGCTCTGCAATTAGCTGTCCCACAATAATTATAGTTGTATTATCTGCATAAGTCGACGACTAAACAGCAGTTAATAACTACGAGTATTATTTGAAATTACTGATAACTGGTATCGGCAGTCGGCAGTCTGCCGCTTGTTCTTATACATATGTACAATGTACATACACAGAGATTTCTGTCCAAACTGAACCGATGCCATGAGTCGCAATTTAAACTAGAGTTGGGAGCGTGAGTAAATAAACTTCGGACAAAAAGATTCCCTTTCTCAATCTTGAGTTAATATTATTTATCACCTCAAATTTAAACATGTGTAATTGTGTAGAAGGAGATTGTGCATTTTAAAGTAGACATCGAGGTCGGATTTATTTGCGTGGTTTGTCTACATACTTAATATAACTACTGCTCCTTCCATCTTTCAATTGTTTAAACAACCTTCCCAATTCGTCGTTTATTTGCAACTGTTTTAAAAGATGATTATTATTTTTGTTTGCTGTGGCCTCGAATCTATTTAGTTTTGTACTGTGCGTAATACTAGTGATTATTGATTTTTAGTTTAATTCTACACCTGAATTTAAAATCCAAATTGTAGAATTTCAATTTAAAAAGTGACTATCTTATTTAATGCAGTTCAAATTTACGATAGTTACTCTTCTCACGCGCTCATCTCCGTAAACAATATCGACTATCGTTGTTAGTAATGCATTTATGATTATGTACAATACTATATAAGTATAAATTGAAGTATATGTATGTACATATCTTCATATACAATTAACTTTCCAACGACCCTTTGTACATGCGAGAAATTTAATCGGTTATACGGATAGTCTTATGTGTCTACTTGCATATTTATAAGCAAGTGCGATTATCGTATAAGCACACATACATATGTATATACTTAGTATAAACTGTTAAGTACTTGCCGAATACTTTATTGTTTTTGTTATTTATGCCTGATTAGCGCATGAGGAACAATAAAACAAAGAAAATTTCAATTATTCAAATGCACTTTGAACTGACCTAAGAGAATGCAATTGAAATTCGCATAAAAACTGAATAAATAAAGTATAGAAGCATTTATCTACTCTTAAATCGATCAGGCAGTCAACCATTATTAAATATATATCTCGAGTGCAACAAATGTTTATAGACCCCACACACGAGATGACAAAGCATTAGTTTGAGTAGAGTCTAAAAATTGAAAATACAAAAAAAAGAGCTGGATAATAACCATATTCGTATGCAGCTGGCGATGACTTGACAATATGCATTACAGAGCCGCAAAGACCCGTAGCTCTAAGGCGTAGTCTGAAGTCGCAGTTTTAATATTTAATAATGATCGTCTATGTGTGAACTGAACACGATCCGACCGTTAGTAATCATTCATGGGATCGTTACGAGCTAATTTAAAATAACAACAGTTTGTAAAATACATGAAAAATAATTACCTAAATTATGTGGGCTCGACAAATATGAAACTGTTATGGCAAATGGTGCGAAAATCTACACAAAATACAGCAAATATTCCATACAAATGATTTAAGTCTAATTATATGATCAATCAATACAACAATAAGATATGCAAATATGAGTAAGGCCTTTTTATTTCCTGGAATTCTGATAACTGACCTTTGCAACTCTATAATTGCCTTGTGGTGGCTGATGCTCATCTTACAGTGGAAATATTTGAGCAACGGGGATTCTATTCTCTTAAATTGCAAAAATAAAGTTTCACATTGTTTATTTATTTCATTTATTATTCCTTTCTTCAGTTGCAATGACCTCTGTCGTCAAGTTGCGTCTATACACCGGAAGTTTGTATATTTTAGGTTTTTTTCATTCGAAAACAATAAATAAGTATGGCGTCATGTAAATGTTTCTTAAATTCCTATTGAGTACTTTTTAAGGTTCAAACTGCTTGAAAGTCAAGTTTAAGTGTCTTATTACTCAAGTAAGCTGTGCAATTTGTAAACCAATAACTAACCACTAACAATCTTTGACCATAAAAAAATTATTACTTAGCAAAACCTTTCGATTTTAGTGAATAATAAAAAGAGAGACAACATTTACCTAAACAAACACTCATATAACAATCTTACATCCAATCTTCAAATGAAAATGCGAAATACGATAAAATAAAATCTGAAATCTTCACTTGAACAATACATATGATGTGTGCTTCTTTAAAAAGTTCGAAAACTGATTTGATATTTCAACAGTTAAAGAAACACGAGACAACTAAAACGAGTTGAGGTTAAGGTGACCAAGAAAACACAAATGAAATATCACAATAAATCGGTTAAAATGCGAAATAAAAGAAACCACAATATGACAAGAAATAAACGAAGATCAAATAAATTCAATCGAAGCACACCTGAAAAAACTTGAGAATTGCAAAGGAATTTGCATAGAAAGTCAATTTCGTATATCAAACTGATTAAACTTAATACCAGCCTAGAAATCATGCTCTAGAATTGGGAGAACCGGTTTTAAATATTTGCCCAACAACAAAATTATACGCCTTCAATTCAAGTACAGATTGGCATATGAAAATGTATGTGTCTGCAGCGTGTATCGATTTTATACAAATGCCAAATTTTCAATAACGGCTTTTGTTCGATTTTTAAAAATTTTTGCCCAAGACTACTTGACCAACTAACTGTAAAGGCAAGCCAAGAAATAAAGCGACTGCTAAAGATGTTTAACTGGTTTCCAGTTTCAACTGTTCACATTTTGGCGGCTTTTATTGGACTCCGTACTACTCAACACGAATACGAATACGAATTCGAACACAAACTCGTCATCAAGGTCGCCGTTTTTTAGAAGTTGTTGATATTGTTAGTATTATATATTATATAGATAGAAGCTTAAATTGTTTAACCAAATACAAATCGACAACCAAGTCGAATGTCTATCATCGCACTTTTGGTTTCATTAGCACAAAGCTTAAATGCAGTCGACAATATTTATAAGTCTCCGTCATTTGTTGATCCCATGAATCAGCATTATAATAAAACCCTCACAATGAGAACTGCGAATTGTACGAAATCTAAATAAGTGCGTGTCAAGCTCAACAACCTTCAATTGACAACAGAGCGACATACAAACAGACAGACACAAAGACAGACAGTCGAACGAATGGGCTGACAAAGAGACTCCATAAATAATTCCCGAGCTAATTGATTGTTATGCTACATTTACCAAATACAGTCGAACTCGTTCATGCATGTGGTACTATATACCATGAGATACAAAAATAACTGCTTGAAAACTACTGGACAGTGTTCAAATACAAGCATTTGTAGAGGAATCTTTAGTAATAATTAATTTTAACTCTTTCTTTCTCTTCAGTATTCACTTTGATTTTTTTATTTATTTCTAAATTTATTTGTTAAAACTTACACAATCTCTTACTTATTAAAAATAAAATTTACACAACCTTACAGCCCATAAAAAAACTTTCCTTAATCCTAAAAGCAATGGACACTTTCTGCTCTTAGCTATTGCAAAATTTTAAAAACTTACGTACTTTATAATGGGCATATAAAAAATACCGTTGCAAAAACTTTCAAAAATAATTACAACTGCTAACAAAAATATCACGAATTATTCAACTTTTTACTAATTACACTGCAAAGAAAACGTAGCCTACTACAATTAAAATCGAATTAAGATTTTAAGGAAGTTGATTAAAAGTAAATGAAAAAGAAAACTACTGCTTAAATTCAAAAAGAAATACATTTTAAAATAATTAGGGTTTTAACGCGCTTTTTCGCAGAGTGTAGATTCAGTTAAACACAATTAAGCTGTTTTTATAGTGATAATATCGACAGATCTGAAGATCAACAACATAAAAGGGAGGCGGAAATTACATTGTCTAAAGCTGGGAGTGGGAAAACTGAGATCTGCAGCTGATCGAGCTGATTATGAATGGGCCAAGTGGTAGATGGAATCGCTGACGAAATGCTGCAGGCTGTCGGAGCAACGGACGGTGGCAAGTGGTAATTGTTTTTATTGCCAATCCGTTCAAGCGGCACTTGAATGGCAGCCAAGACTTATGGCTGCCTGGTGTGGCAGGTAGATAGATGGATGGATAGGCAGACGGACAGACATACCGACAAACCGACTGGCGGACAACAGGCAAAGGCAGAAAGTGTGTCAACGTTGCCGCGCATGCGCATAACCAACAACAACAACAACAGCTGCAACAACAACATCAACAACAATGGGATTACTCGTAGCTGAACTCTTATTTAACATATAACTGAACTGTAAACTTACCGCAGCAATTGCTTAAAATTCACACTCAAAATTGGCAATGGAAATTGGCCAGAAAAACAAAGATTTCACGTTACACTTTACAGATATTTTGCAAGTGATCCACAAAACAGTCCAAATTACATGTACAAAGCCTGTGACTTTGTTTTGCTTTTGCTAAATATTGCGTATGGTTTGGGCAGGACGCGGCGAGACGGCGAATTGGCGCAACGGCGAACAGGCGAAAATGTACACAATGTCAACAATAAGAATTAAAGACCCGCACAACGATTCAACGACGTCCAAACGGCAACGCGGCTCAAACTACTCTGAACTGGAAGCTCGCTCTTCAATTTAATTAAATAACCAAGTCAAGCTCGACAAAAATATGTTAAAGAAGCAGCGGCGACAGTACGCGCAGCAGCAGCAAACAGCAAGAGATACACACAACAACAACTAAGCGGGTACTCCAATAATCACATAAAAAGCTCTGCTTGCTGTTTTGCTCTTTCTGCGGTGCTGCCAACTTGTGTGAGGCAAAAGCTTTGCTTCAAACTGCAAAGCACAGCAAATGTAGAAAGAGAGCTTTTGCAAGTTTCATTGAGCGCATTTTTTGAATTTTTTGTTTTGCTTTTGATTTAGTTGTCTTGCCGTGGAGTCTAACTGCTTGTTGATTGGCTTTGAAACTAACAGAGCTATCAGAGACAAATCTACTAAATAAAAAAAACAAAATTATTTAATGAAAATATTTTATTTAATTAAATTAAATATATAAATCTAATTAAAAAATGTTTTTAGTACTTTTTATAAATAAATAAATTATAAGGACACATGTATTGTGCATATAAATACAGTATAGAGTATTTCAGCTTCGCTATGCAGCTTCAAGCTTTTATTTTGTTTTGGCTTGCGTTTGTTTGTCTTTGTTTTAAGTTGCGTTCGCTTAACAATAAACTAGCCGGTAATTATACGGTTCAGTGAGTAAGTGATAAGGAGCTGTCGAAAGTGTTTAATCTATCAATAAGTTCATAAAATGCAGCTACCGTTGTAGTGTTTTAACAAATGTTGCCACTGATAAGTGAAGTTAACCTTCTTCATTTCTGCTGATTGCAACAATTTAATCGACTCAACTGAAATTCTTACCTTTCTTTCTTTCTTTTTCAAGACATGTCCAAGGCCAAATGTGTGAAGTTCAACGCTTTTGTTCTTGAGTCAAGCAGTTTTTGCAATTTGTGCAGCCATGCAGAAAATCAGATACATATGTATTATTTCATTTATTTTTAAACAATTTTATCAGCTAATGTTTCTTATCTTAATTATGCCTCCTTCAAGTTGGCACGACAAAATGTAATAAAGATAGCCAAATAGCTAATTGATTGATTACCAACCATATTAGGTAAGCGATGTTGAACTAAAAATCCTCCCTGTTTCCGCATAAAATGACCTGTTGTTTATCATAAAACACTTAAGAACTATTACGTATACGACGCTTATCTGATTGAAAGCAAAATTTTCCATCTTATGCGATGTAAGCGACTTAAATTAAAGTTAAAGTAAATCTACATTACCATTGAGCCTTGCACATCAAATTTAATTACAAATTAACATATATATTTTGGCCGTGACTGGCCTTAGCATAGTTTTATTAAACATAAGTATTTATTATCCAACAAAAAAGGTCATACATAATTGCCTGGCTTAATCTCTCGATTAATCGGCATCCAGACTAATGGCCAAGATTTACAGATATTTTGCGTAGTCTGTGGAACGAATTTATTTTGGAAATTTTAAAATCTTGTGGATTCTAGCCTACAAATGTAAGTGTAATACAAATAAATATTTACCCACTATTATTTGGAAAATCGTTACTTTTATTTTTCTACAGCTTACTTTAGTATTACTCATGGGGGTTTCTCCAAAAAACAAAAAGTATTGTATAATGCACATCCGCTTAATTTGTTTGACCACATTTAGATGACAGGTACTGCTTATACTCCAGTAACTAGATGTTTTACTGGCTTAAGCCATAGAAATTGTGCTGGACACAGTTTAGAACTGTGTGTTGTCAATTGTTCAAAGATTCTTTCTCACGTCATCGCTGTGAGGCGCGTTCAAAGTTTAGATTGATTTCGACATGTGCAGCTCGACTTGATTTACACAATGTTAAATCACTGATCAAACAATTGTACCGTAGTTCATTTGTACTCGCATTACCAGCTGCTTATAGAGTATGACACTCTCTATTTCTCAATCTCGTACTCTCTTCCCTTTATTTTACTACCTGATTAATCGATTTCATATTGGCTCATTATCTCTTAATTGAGCATTGGTTATATACTTAATCCAAAGTTCGAAAGTATTTCATTAACTCAACCTAAGAACTGGTCGCACTTGTTTTCTTTATGAATGGATGAAATTCTCTCGGTCTGTGCAAAGTGCAAACTAGAATTTTTTAAATACTATATAAAGTCATTTCCATAATACGGAACAAGCGGAACGAGAATTTGTACTTGGCATAGTTAGTAACGAATGGTTTATCTAAATTAGAACACATGCTTAAGCACTCTTAAGTATTTCGATACTGATAGCACGCAATAAATATTCTCTAATACTTATTACACTCAACTATTTCTCACCGAATACTTGGACTATCTCGTTCGGCATGTAAAATTGGTTTAAAATTGACAACTTAATCTTGGCACTAAAATATGAGTAATTCTAGTATTATTATTATTATAAATTTTACTAATGTTTGTTTAGCAATAAAAGTTATTCAAGTATTTATTAAAAATTTTGTTTTTTGATAATTTGCCTTTATACTGAATTTTTATGTATTTTAAATATAGTTTCAAGAGAATTCCAAAAAAATTATAATAATTGTCTAGTGTTTTATTATTATTATTTTTTTAAGATAAGAAAATGTGTAGAAAAAAACGTTGTTCTGGAAAGAGGTCAAAAAAGTAAAAATTTTTTATTTAATATTATTAATGGAAATATGAAATATATAGAATTGCCGCAAATCTGGATCGTGAGATGCAGAGAAGTGATTGTAATCGTGTGAGCGAATCAATTGAAATGAATGCGATAATTAATCGAATGAATGCAAAAGGCATACAAATTGAGCTGAGCTACAATTGTGTGTTATCTTTTAACATATTTAAATAATCATTAACAACAAACAGGCAAAACAGAAGTTCGATAGCAGCAAAAACAAATTGAGCACACTCAGCAACTAAACAACAAAAACTTGAAAATTATTGAAAACAAAGAAACAACAACAAGAGCAACAGTAATGATGACAACAAAACCGAATCAAGTGCAAAGACTTTGCCCTATGACTACACTATATTCGAGAGAACATATCCAGTTATATTCATAAACTATTTGTAATACAACGTTTGTTTGATTATACATATACTATGTATTATATATGGAAGAAAACGTTTCGGGAACACAAAGCGCACGTTTCGAAGCGCCCGTCAAATTCAATATGTAATAATAAAATATAAAGGCGCTGAAAAATTAACAAAGATAACAGTCATGTACACAATACACAAGTTTACAGTCAGGTACCCATAAAAAAACAACTGTTTCATAGCACCTGATACATCCAATAATTGAAACACTGAGCCTCAAAAAAATTTATGAAATCAACAAAAGTTTATCTTACTTTACTTTAGAGTCTACATGCTTTAATGTTAAGCTGCGTTGTACCCTGTAATTAGTTTTAAAGTTAAGTTATCATATCTTTATTAAATGTTATCAAGACTTATCTATTGATCTTTGAAAAAAGATACAATAACCTGCATTACCAATATTTTCTTATCTTATTTTTGAAGAAATGACAGTTCTTTCTGCTTTCCTTCTTTTTTTTTTTTTGATTTGAGTTTTGTTTTTATTTTATGTTGAAATGGCATAGCGTCATATCTCCGCCGACATATCTCCGCCCGGTACAATTTTCGAGCGGAGTTATGTCGCTTTTTTCTGGCGGAGCTATGTCGTTTTGAAAACGTCATATCTCCGCGCGGAGTTATGTCGCATTTAAAACGACATATCTCCGCCGATCTAAAAACGACATATCTCCGCGCGAAGCTATGTCGTTTTCAAGCGACATAGCTCCGCGCTGAGTTATTCGATTCTATTTATTTTATTCTATTCTATTTTATTTATTATTTATAGTATGTAAGTGTATAAAGAATTTACAGCACAAGGAATAAACGAAAATTTTTCCAAGTGCGTAACAAATTGGTTTTAACAAATAACTGTATAACACACACTAACATACATCATCATATACAGCTGTGTTCATAAAAATAGCAGTGCAGTTGACCTACACCTTTAATATCGAAAAATCCTTTTATAGAGCCCATTATGGGGCAAAAAGGAAAGGTCATTTAATTTTCGTTCAAATGATGCAAAAATTTCCTTAACCCATTGAGAACCCTTGGAAAATTTCGAATTTATGTAAAAGTCACTTTTCAAAACTTTTTCCCTCGATTTTTTACAAAAAATATTTTGATGCAAAAAAATTCTTGGGACAATTCAAAGAGTAACTGCAAAAGAAAATTTTCAAAAATATTTTTGCTAGTATTTTTAAAAATTTTTTGAAAACTGCAAAAAAGGCACTTTTTGCATGAAAATGAGGAAAAATGGGTTAAAATGGTCATTTTTAGGATATTCAAAAAATTATAAAAATTCTCATCTGTACTAGATTGTTCAAAAAGTCGTCGGACTGACACATAGGCCACTCCACTAAAATTTTGAAATAAAATTTTTTTTGACTGACACAGAACTTCGAGAGATTTAATTTCTTTTTAGCATTTCACCAACCTTTTCGAACTAGGCAGCTAAGGGTTGACACCTTCTCAGATTAAATTACCCAACTGTTTGTTTGGCAATTTTTTTTAAGTTTATCATTGCAGAACCATAAGTTTTCAATTTTTTATTATTTAATTAATATAATTTAATTTATTTAAATAATGGTTGATTTTGTTTAGTTAAAGAAATTTAAAAGTAACTGGCGCGAGAAAATAAAAGTTATTCGACAACTCTAGCAATTGTCTGCCATTAGTCTGGCAACTCTTCGTGACAGATGTTTTCACAAATTGCACAATAAATTAAAGGTTTTTTTTTTCGGTAAAACTTGATTTACCTCAAAAGAGCTATTTTTTTAATGCTTATTTTAAAGAAAACTGAAGTGGTTCAGTATATATTTTTTTGTACCTCACTTCGAGTTCGGACTAAAAAATGGGGCATCGCTGAACCTGACTTCGAAAATCTAACTCGCACTAGGTGGCAGCATCGAACGCCAGCGGTTTTAGCGCTAGTTTAAACCGCTTAAAATTACTCTGCAATTTGTCCTGTGGCACAGCGAAATGAAATTGAAGTGAAATTCAAGTGAAATCGATTTCTGTAGCACCCCTGTATATTGATTAAATATGTATATTGATTTAAAAAAAAAAATGTTTTTTTTCACTGTCAGTCCGGGGACTTTTTGATCGATCTAGTATAATTAAAGAAAAGAAACAGAATAAATTCAGATTTTTCAATTATCCGAGTTTTTCATATATTTTCCAGGAGCGGATAAATAAAAAAAAAAATATTAAATAAATTTTTTAAAAAAAAATTCCGAGCGGAGATATGTCGCTATAAGGCAGCGGAGCTATGTCGTTTTGAAAACGTCATATCTCCGCGCGGAGTTATGTCGCATTTAAAACGACATATCTCCGCCGATCTAAAAGCGACATATCTCCGCGCGAAGCTATGTCGTTTTCAAGCGACATAGCTCCGCGCGGAGATATGTCGTTTGAAAACGACATAGCTTCGCGCGGAGATATGTCGTTTTTAGATCGGCGGAGATATGTCGCGCGGACTTATGTCGCTACCCCGTTGAAATATTTACTGAAAAATAATTACAATATAGTTTATAGTTTATCTTTAAAATACTAACATTAAAACAATAAGTAAATCAAAAAAATAATATAATTTATAATTTTAAAATTATATTGAGATCGCGTAAGTTTAATATATTTGTGTTTCAAAAATATTTTTAAATTCATACCACCCCTCAAGAAGGCATTAAAGAGAGTGAGTGAGTGAGAAAGAGAGAGGATATTTCATAAGCGCCGACTGATGACAGAGTCAACGTCGACGTTGACGTCGACGTCGCTGCTTAGACACTTGTCGATCGCTTTGCAGCGCGCTGCTGATATTGATAAGGACTATCGGACAAGAATGGAAGCGGAGGCGGAGGCGAAGACGGAAGACGAAAAGTGAGTGGGGGAGTGAAAGCGGCTGTTGACTACCCGTTTCGACAAGAAAATGAATGCACGATAATAACTCAAATTTTCGGCGTTCTTATCAGTTAAAGAAATTGTTTAGCTTGGACTTTAGTCGCAAAGAAACCGAATGATTCGATGAATGTTAGTGTTATTGGCTTCCCAACAGCAACATACAAATACGAGTAGTTTATCGCTATCAATGTGTTTGGCCTTTGTTTTTGTTTTTTGTTTTTTTAGTTAACTTTGCAAAGTTGACATATTATTTAATTGCGACGCTCTGTTATGCTGGCCAAGGGTTCAAGTTTGAAGACCCAACCCGTCGCAATTATCACAGTCACCGAGATCGTGACGATGACGATGACGACACGCAAGACTCGACCCAGGTAAATGCAACCCATGAAGGGCCTTTTGTCGAGGGCTTGAGGTGATTGACAGCGGGCTTTTCACTGTATTTTGCGGAATACCTGAAAATATAACTTCATAAAAGTATCTTATAAATGGGAGCATTTTCAAAACATGAAAGATTTAAAGGCGATTGAGATGTTTCTAATCTGAAACAGACGTCGACATCGACTGCGACTGCGACGTCAGCGGCGACTGCGATCGAAGCGCTGCCTTCTTATTTGTATTTGTATTTTTATTTGTATTTGTAGTTGTATTTGTATTTGCGATAGTCGCTTGTGTCGATCGTCGTCGTCGTCGCCGTCGCCGTCGACGTCGTCGTTGTCATTATACATATAGACGTAAACGTTCAGTCGTAAGGGTTTTTCAAAAGCAAATTTCAGTTGGTATAAAACGCACGAGTCGCGAGCAGGCAGAACCAGAACGCGATTGAAATCCGTTAGAGCAACAGAAGCACAAAACATACAATTCATATAGGAAGTGCGAAAGTCGAAAAATATCATAGCTTTTAGTCGTTGCACATATCACGCCCATAGGTAAATAGACGGCTTGACTTATTACTGAAAATTACTGTAAACATACAGCAATCGAAAGTTGCGATTACGTTTGTGCTTCGGCTTAAATCGTTGCCAATTTTCAAAAATTACTTAGAAGTGCTCAGAATAAACAAGAAGAATTCAAAACAACAGAAAGTCTAATTGGATCGCATTTTCAAACACGCAGGCCCACAATTTACTGTTACATTCCACACAACATGGCTGCCACCGACATCAGCGAAGAGGCGTTCCACTTGCGTCTCGGCTATTTGAAGCCAGAAACCGTTGAAATCGCCCGCATCGAACTTCGCGAAACGGAGGAAGTGAAAGCGGAAGCAATCAAGAAACTGCGCGAACTTCTGAAGGCCACGCCAGAGATTAATTATAAGGATGACGATGCCTTCCTCACCATCTTCCTGCGCGCCACGCACTTTTATCCAGAGAGCGCATTGGAAAAGGTACGTAACAAAATCAAATTGGATTTTTGGTATAGAATTGCAGTCACTTAACTTACCTTCCACACTCATCTAATTTGTTCTTTAACAGTCATTTATTAAGTTCCACACACATTCATTTATTATCTTTTACACACATTCATTTATTAAATATATATCACTTAATTTAAAAACTTTAAATTTATTACACTTGTGTATAATGCATAATATTTAACCACTTAAAATCCACGCATTAACTAATTGCAATTTACTTACCAACCACAAATACAAAATATTCCACTCCCATATGACAGTCATAAAAGGACGCATGAAATGGTTGTGGCATTGACTAATCGTATTCTACAAACTTATCATACAAAAACAAATTGTCTTACTCATTGTGGCATTAGCTAAATGTAATCCACTTACTAGCAAGACCCAACTTTCCAAGTACATACCACAATACATAAGTCTCCACAAACATTCGACTGACAAAAGAGAACACACAAAATGGTTGTTGCATTATCTATATATAATCCACAAGCTCTCCACACACATTTGGCAGAAATGAAAGGACGCATGGATCGATTGTTGAATTAGCTAAATGTAATCCACTAACAAAACAGACACAATCTACACATAATCCACTTACAGTCTACACATGCAAACACTCCACCCACTAAAATGTATTGAGAACATTTGAATACCTTATCAGCAGACAGCTTCACCTCTTGATCCCCAATAAGAATATACTCGTATCAGGGTCTACGACCTCAGCGAGATGAGTGCAATCTGAGCTCCTAGCAGAAAAATACGAAAAATAAGAAATTTAAGAAAAGTGAAAAGGAATCGCGGAATTGTCGCTATGCAATTTCAGTTGTGGAACGTACGATTCCCGACGATTGCGATTCTCTTTATTGATAGGCTTTTGAACTCGCTGACACACACTCCGAGCTCAGAATCAGAACAAAAAAAAAAGAAACCTAAAACGAGCGATAAGCGATTCCTATTTCAAGTAAATACACTTATATATAGTCTAGTTATATGAATCAAATACAAATACATAATGCATGCGGCTGCTGTTCTGTTCTGTTCTGTTGTTGACCATGACGTGGCTTATGGAACTATTTATAATACATACTCGCACTTGTACTTGTTAAATACGACCATAAACCTTTATCATGTCATAGGTTTTATGGCCGTTCAATGGTCACTTGGAAAACTTTCATTATCAGTTGCTAAACTCAATCATTCAAGCTTACACATGTATCGAAATTATGAATTTAAAATAGTCAAGCACTAAAAAAACGAACTGAAAGAATTGAAAATTGCAAGATATACTTTAATTGGATAGACTGTCGGAGTGTAGTGTAGACCTTAATTTTCAAATTTTATCATATAAATGAATTTTAATACTACATTAAAAAATCCTCTTTACAAATAATAGTACATTAAAAAAACTCTTCTCAAATAATTTTAATCTATTTTGAATATAAGATAAAAAATTAAAATAAGATATAATAATTAAATTTATACTTTTTTAAATCATAAAATAAAGCATATTTGCGCTCAAATTTTATTATAAGAGTTTTTTTTTTTTGGAATAAAAATTGAATTTATATCTTTTGATTTTTTTCACTTATTTCTACAAAATTCACTTAACAAAATATATATTTGTCACTTTATTTAAGCTCGACAGTCATTCAAGTTGTAAAGATATTTGCATTAAATTTTTATTCTTTACGAAAAAGGATCTGATTAAAAAAAATTTAACTTTATTCTCTATCAAATATTTATCAGTTTTATAAAATATTCATGAGAATCAATAAAATAAATATTGTGTTTTGATATAAGTTAACTTAAACTCCACTTTACTCATCAAGCTTCTTGTAAAATTCGTCCATAAGCCACAATTCTTATCATGTCATAGATTTTATGATCGTTCAATGGTCACTTGGAAAACTTTCCTTATCAGTTGATAAATTTAATCATTCAATTCTACACATGTATCGAAATTATGATCAAGCCCGAAAAATGATCTGAATGAATACGAAAATACCAAATATACTTATTTTGGATAAAGTGTTTTCGGAATTTTTCAGCTTTTATAATATAAGAAATTAATTTAAATTCTAAATAGTAGAAATTATAATTTAAAAATCAAAAGAAACACCCAAATAAAATTTGCAATTCAAGTAAATATTTAAATCACATCATAAGCCACAATTGTTATCATGCCATATATTTTATGACCGTTCAATGGTCAGTTGGCAAACTTCCCCAATCTGATAAAAATCTTAATCACAAACACGATTACAGATGAAAAGTACCGCCAACTTCCGCAAGGAATATGCCTCCTTGGTGCATGGTCTGCAGGTGGAGCAGGTGAAGGAGTGCTTCATCAAGGGCAGCGTCATCAATGTGCTGAAGAACTGCGATCAGTTGGGACGACGTGTCCTCATTGTCAACTGCGGCAAGCTGTGGGATCCCGTTACCGTACCCAGTGACGAAATGTTCCGCATGCTCTACATGGTTCACATTGCCGCCCAGTTGGAGGAGGAGACACAGATTCGTGGCGTTGTCTGCATCATGGACTTCGATGGTCTGGCCATGAAGCATGTGAAGGCGCTCTCGCCCAGCTTCTCCAAGCGCCTGCTCACGTTCATCCAGGAGGCGATGCCGCTGCGTATGAAGGAGGTGCACTTTGTGAAGCAACCCTTCATCTTCAACATGGTCTGGCAGCTCTTCAAGCCCTTCGTCAAGGAGAAGCTGAACAAACGCGTAAGCTTGACAATTACTAGATATTCCCAAATTCCGCTTTAACTTGTTCCTCTTCTATCATTAGATGCACTTTCATGGCAGCGACATGAAATCTCTGCACAAGTTCCTCGATCCCTCGGTGCTTCCGGCCAACTACAAGGGCACACTGCCCGCCATCGACTACGGCGGCCAGGAGTGGTTCCCCGCCCTGGAGGCACAGTCCGAATACGTCAACACCTGGAGCGAGCTGGGACCTGCCAAGTGGTAGTGGTAATGATGGATGCCGATCCCGAGGACCAAGAACAACGGGCAGCCAGCCCAAAAAATTAAATTAACTAATGTACGCTTAATTTGTCTAATTATAAATACATCATTGATTAGTTTTTAGCTCTTGACAATAAACTTATTACATATCATTCAAAACATAATCTATTCCTGTCTATCTAAATTTATAGAAAAATAATAGAAACTATATTTTTTTGTATTCTTAAAATTGCTTTGGAAAAAAAGTTTTTCATAATTTTATATTACTTTTATAAGTTTAACAAAACAACGGGTTTCTATATTCATGCGCAGCTTTTTAACATATTATTAAATAATTGGTTTAAAGTGTCAAAATGTCTGTCGTTTCTATTATTTTTTGCATCACTGTATATTCAGCATTTTTATTTAGTTCTGCTCAAAAATTTAGTTCGGATCAATTTCATCAATTTCACTTTTAAAGATAGTAAAAGATTAAAATGATTTTAAATTCTTTAACAAAGGACTACAAAAATTATCAAATTTGCTTTATCACAGAGTATAGATAAAATTTGGAACATTTTTGATAGATCATATGATTCAGATTCATATAAAGCTCATACTGAAAATTACATGCTGGCAAAGCGATTCCAAATTAAATAAAAAGCAAGACAAAACCTATACTAGCTGGTAGTTCAAGCAGATGGAAGGAATTGAGTAAGACTTTATTTTAATTGTTTAATCTGGGATTCAAATTTATTTTCCCCTCATAATTTCACAGCCCTCCTTCTCCTCTTCCCTACTCTCCCTCCCAGATCTTTGATTACACTTGACCATCATCCTTGCATATTTTTTTAAAATTAAGTTTAATACAAAATAATAAGGTTTTCACTATGCAGTTTAGCACCAATTTGTTTCCCCCTTACTGTGGGAATTTACCATAACATTTAGCAGATATTTCGAAATAAAATAGACTACATTGTAATATGTTTATTTAACAATTTTCGGGTATTGAAATGTTGCTCTAAAATAATGAAAATGACACATAAAATGTTTGAACGAAAATTTAAATGGCTGCTACGCGGTGTTTATGTTAAATTGAATTGGGGATTGTATCGGGTTGATTTCAATTGTGTAAATAAAATCGAATATTGTGAAGATACCATCAATTTTACTACATTACACATTTAAATATAGATTGAGTGTCAAAATGACGCTAAGACGCACAACGTGGGATCGTGGGACAGCAAGCCAATTAAAAAGAAAAATATACAATATTTTATGTATAGTATATAACATCGAAAGTATAGACGTTATATGAACCAGAAGCGACTCGTGGCAGTAAGCGGACACAGCTAATCCTCTCCAGAGTGTTTAGCCAACTGATCCGCAAAATGTCTAGATTTACAATATCATTGTCTGTGGATCCTCCATGAAGTCACGTAAGTGTTTCAGCCAAACGGCGGCCACGGCTCCATCCACAACCCTGTGATCGGCGCTCAGCGTCACGGTGATCACATTGGTCTCCTTGAAACTACAAAATAGACAGCAATTAGCTGCTGATTAAAGTGAAGATCGGCTGTTAGTTACCCATTGGGACTGTCTGGATCAACCACAAGCTTTTTCGTTGTGGTGCCAATTGCCAGGATGCAGGATTGCGGTGGATTAATGACAGCGCAGAATTGATTGACACCTAGACAGAAAAAAAATAAATTAAATACTGGGCTACACATTATGGCAAGTTGTCAACATACCGAACATGCCCAAATTGGACACGGAAATGGTGCCGCCTTGGAATTCATGTGGCTGCAACTTGTTGTCGCGCGCCTTGCCGGCCAGCTCCTTGACATTCTTCGAGATTTCTAAAACACCCTTGCGATCGGCACTAAAGATAATGGGAGTTATGAGACCCTTGTCTGTGGACACGGCCACAGAGACATCTACATCGCTAAACTCCCGTATAAAGGTGCCCATCCACGCTGAATTCGCTTCGGGCACCTTTCGACAAGCTGTTGCCATTGCCTTGATGATGAAGTCATTGATGGAGACACGTGCTCCTTCCTTTTCGTACTTCTTATTAACTTTGGCCCGTAGCTTCATGAGCTGTAAATAATAGAAGGGGAGCAGGTTAAACTTTAAAATATCTTAAAACTATTAAAACTTCAGTCACCTTATCTACTGTGCATTCCACGGTGACGTAGTAATGTGGCAGATTTTGCTTAGACTCGAGCAGCCGTTTGGCGATGACGGAACGCATCGTTGTAAGGGGGATGTCCTTGAAGGTGGCGCCGGCCGCTGGCTTGGATGGAGCGGCAGCTGGTTTGGCCGGTTGCGCGGCTGCAAGATCACCAGATTTAAGTGAGCCAAAGACGCCGGTACCTTTGCCTGTACAAAAGTCCAGGATTAGTAACGCACAGAACAGGGGGTAGTTAGTGGGAGCAGTGGTGCATGCAACACAGCAGGACATAGGATTAGTAATAACAACCTTGTAGACGCATTTGTTTGTTTTCGGCTAATCTCTTGGCCATGGGACTAGCATAGACGCGACCGCCACTTTGCGGGGGTGGACTACCTGCTGGATCGGCAGCTAGTGGCGCTGGAGCGGCAACTGGGGGTGGGGGTGGTGGCGCTGCTGCTGCTGGCGCTGGTTCGGCAGCTGGTGGTGGTGGTGGTGGCGGTTGTGCAGCAGCAGCAGCTGGAGCATCATCAACGAAATCCTTAAAGGCAGCCACATGGCTAGCATCGGACACAATGATGCACACCAATTTACCAATGGGCACATCCTTACTGCCGCCAGGTATTAAAATCTTAGCCAGATAGCCTTCCTCAGGTGTCTCAAAGCCCATGGTGGCCTTATCGGTTTCAATCTCACACAGCAGATCACCTACAAATGGCATTGGTTAATCAGTGATTAGAGATTAATGCGATTTTATGTGACTTGCCTTCGTTGAGCTTGTCGCCTTCCTTCTTCTCCCAACTGACAATGGAGCCGCGTTCCATTGTGGGCGAGAGCGCGGGCAGCGCGACGCGTATGTGATCGGGCAGGTCGGCGTAGGCTCGTGCAAAGTTGTAGCCCCATGTTGATAATACTTGGGGTCTGCTGAGGATCGGTTTGACGTTCAATGTTGAGCTGCGATTGTGAGAAACTGCTGTTATGAATCATGAAATTCGATTGACAGCTGTATGCTGTCAGCTGATTGCTGTTATTGTTATCGATAACACGCACAGAAAATGTAAACAATTGCACTGTTGTTTTTGGTTTGCCCATTAGAATTAATCAAAATATCACTTTGCCGCTTATCAGCCATGATGATAATCGAAGGCATCATGCGACGCGACGCTGATTTGATAATCACGCACGCACACACGAATGCAAATGGACAAAATTGTTGTCTGCCACCTGCTGCCCACTGCCGACTGCCCACTGGCAAATGGGTAGCGAATGCAGCCTCGCAATTTGCAATATTACACAACACACTTTCTAACCTCAACGCGTGCAGCGATATTCAGTGCCGAATGCACGGTAGTATCCTACCTGGATGCCTGAAGATTGCAGGTGTGGCTCAGCGCACGCACTCCATAGTTGGCCCCACGTCGCACCGCTTGAGACTTGAGGAAGACGGCCCGTAATGCGACCAGTTCTTTTCGTGTCGAATTCAGTGAACGCAACATTCTCCTCTATAGATTTAATTCGATTTTGTCTTTCTTAGATTGGTCTTTCCTGTTGACACGTTCGTTGGATGCGTACGAGTTTAATTTTGAAGTGCGCTATGCGTTTTCGTAATTTGGATAAATTAAATCGTGTCAAATTCTAAGTCGAAAATTTGCAAGCAGCCGACCTTATTTAACGCCACTAGGTCACGACTTACTACGACAGGTCTGTTTATTTATTTATGCAGCCCTTGATTCAGTTAAAATAAATGCTCCTCGATAACTTCCGCTTAATAGAATTGCTCCTCACTTAACATAATTTCGTTGCGATTAATCGAAATCCAAAGTAAAACTTACGGAGCCCTAGCTTGAAAACTTATTACAATAGCTGCAAATTTTAAACTTTATAATTCTCCCTAAACAATAAAACTGATGTACAAAACAAACTTCCGTTTTGATGAATAAAAATAAAATAAATAAAGCATAGCATACTCATCCAGTAACGACAGTGCTTGCTGTTAATAACATTTTCGGCGTAATGTTAACTGGCAACAGTTAGAAACATGATGAAATTATAACAAGGTTATGTATTCGCTCTCTTTCGGGGCTTGTTTTGTTTTCTTTATTCTTCACTCATTTTCGTTTTGTGCGCTGTGCAGTGTTGCCAATTTAGCTATTTTCCCGATAGATCTAGTGGGTTGCAATTGGCAAATGCGGGATAAATTGTAAAATAGCGGCTGGCGGTGATTATAGCGGGAATTATATGGTAGGTCTAACATTAGTTTTCTGTAAATACTTTTAATTAGGTTTATATTTTAGATAGTTTTAATTGAAGCTTTTGAATAAGGTTGCTTTTTGTGCAGGTTGAAATAGGCTGTGAGCCACGGCATGTAAGTCTTCTTCAGCTTCTTTAGCACAGACGAACAAAATACCGTTTGTTGCATCTATTTCTGTAAAAACCTGCGAGCAAGAGGTGGCATTATGTTTATATATTGCCACACATTCATCTGTCTACCCAATTGACCATTTGGTTTTGTTGTGTGGAACCAAAAACACTAAATTAAATCAATAAAAATACCGTTTTTGTTCGGTATTGTTTTTTTTTTAGCTCCCAACAAAATTTTCTATCTATTTCTTGCTTTTTTCAAAGGCTAGTTTAGCTTTTTTATGACCCGGAGGGTTGGCAACACTGGCGCTGTGGCCCCGAAAAAGAGTGCACGTCGAGCGAATAAATCACCTTGTTATAATTTCATAATGGTTAGAAGCACAGCTGTCAGCTTTTCCCCCGCCCCCACCAGAACAAAGTATTTTTCGCGTTACTCCCTTAAATGCTAAATTTCTAAACTTTATTGGCTCGTTTATCACCGCAATAATCTGACGACATAGTACACAGGAAGAAGAGCTTTCACTTTCGATATTTTCACAAGATAATTTATAGTCTGATTGACATAAATATTTGCTATTTGAAGTAGATATTTGCTTTAAAGCGACCACCTGTTCATAAGTGCAAGTGTACCAGCAATAAATAACAAGCAAAAAAGGGAGATATGTTTCACATTGTTTATTAGTAATTTAAATTAATAAAACATAATCTGTGTTTTGTATGCACTTTGTAGACCAAAACCAGCAAACGCAAGTCGCCGCATATTGAGTGTACTTCAACATGTGCCGGGTTACAAGACACACCAGAGCACCTGATGAAGTACAATAGACATGGGAGACATGAAATGTTTGCTGGTCGTCGGCTGTCGACTGGTGGAAAGCTGCTCTGTTGAGAGAGTCTGGCCACCACGCGCGCTACTTCAGGTACCTGACTGTGGATAACCAAAAACCAGCCCCGGTCACTGATTAGCGCGCACGGTAAAAGACGTTGGTCAGAGGGAGATAGTGAGCCAGCAAGAGATAAGCCCAACAGATGTTGCCAAGTGGTCCGAAGTTACTGCCATCCGCTTCGCTGCTCCTGAAGCCACGCAGGAAACGACCTTGCGCGTTGTGTCCATGTCGAGCTTTAAGGTTAACGATCTATGTATGCGTAAGTGTTCATGCGACGACGCCGATGACTTCATACGCAATTCTGATGCACACATACATGCTTAACAATGTATGTATGTATAGAGCCCATTATGTATGTGTAAGCTTTTGCGAGCTGAAGCTTTGCCGCAGCCAGTCGTCGCTTTAACGCCGTTGATTCTTACAGTCTGTTGTGAGAAATTACTGCTTGACGCAGATTTATGCAATAACAATGCCAAATTAGTCATATGTTTTTCTTTGCGCACCTCATTCTGCCTGGCCGGCCATACACAAGTGTACATACCAAGTAAATACGTGCTAACGGCTACATAGTCCACTCACTCCAGTGAATCGGATATGACGTCATCTATGGCCAAATGCAAAATTTTACATTTCTTGCTTTTGTTAGCAGCAACAGTTAGTCGTTGTCATATTCGCAGCCAGAGACCCTTGATATTCTATATTTGAAATGCTGTAAAGAAAAAAGTCAAGAAAACTGAAAAAATGTACAAAGAGTAACGACAAAAAGAACCGGCGTTTTGCTCAATGCTCTCTTACACTCTCTCACTCCCTCTTTCTGTTACTAAGCGCTGCAGAGCTACGTGCGTGATCGCCGACAAACACACACATACAAACATAAACTGCTGGCAAGTTTTGTGGCGCAGCCGAGACACACACGTGCCCCACTACATTCGCGAATTCTCTCGTACATATGGATGAACATACGTGCACAGACACCAACACACCGACAAATGCAGAGACAGAGGGCATAAAATCGAATTTGCAAACGCGCTCAAAGTTTCTCGTCTCTCACTCTCGCGATCTCTGTTTCTTGTCTTTTGCACGATGTTCACTAAAAAGGAATTAAATGAATTGCCAGCAGCTACACTTTTTTTTTGTATTTTACAACGCCTCATAAACTTTAAGCCGCTCGCGCAGATTGTGGTATAATGAACTTGGACTTGCTGCCGCTCAAGTATCCATGTGTACGTGTGCTTGAGTGTGTGTATGTGTACGATGTGTCACGGCGGCTGCTGCTTCTGCGATCGCGAGCAGCTTTTGACTGCCTCGCGTTGTGAATAATTGCGAATTTTGTTCGAATGTCGTTTTGTCGTGCCCAGCCGAGCATGTGTATGTGTATGTGCGTGTGAGGCATTTAATTGTATATACATCTGTATTCATGTATATAGCAATGGCGACGATGTCGGACTACCATATGTACCATGCACATACATTCGTATATACAAATAATGAGCAGCAGGCTGGCAGACATGACTGCTTTATATGCCAGTGTGTATGTGTACATACTTATATGTACGAGTGTCTTGCTTGGGTGGGGCATTCCTAACCTCAAATAGTAACAATGCGCCGACAACTGCCGAGTGCATGTCTATCTGACTGTGTGTGGGTGCCTGCCTCTTGCTCTCCCTCTCTCTCGCTCGGTGAGTGCTGCAAAATGCAAGCACATGCTTTTTAACTGAGAACGCCCTTAACCCTGAGTTGGAGTTGGCTGGCAGAAAAAAAAAACGTTTCGCAAGTCTGATCAGACACACACACACTCACCTACACATACAAAATTGCCAAATTTGTTTGTGTGAGCGTTTCGTCGTCATGGGTCTGGGCAAAATTTTTGTCTAAAATTAATATTTGAGCGAGAAAAGTTTTGTAGCTCTTTGTGTCGGTGTCGCGCTTGTGTCCCAGTATGCGTACGTTTGTGTGGGCAAAAGAAATTTGGAAATATGTAGAGTCTATACAATCTGTAGAATCATGTGGTCGTCGCTTCAAACATTTTTGCTGCTATTTGCGTCACTTTTTCGCCGCCTTCGGCAACAAATTGTAATTGCTGTCTCTTTGTGGCCTTTCTTTTTGCGTGTGTGAGTGCGTAGCAAAAATTGTTGTTGTATCGTTTGTTGCTGCTGCTGGTGCCTTGTGATATCAAATCGCTAAAAATAAACCCAACCTCAACTACAATTTTTTTTCAAGTCTTCTTTATTAACGAGCATTTGGTTCGCTTTTGACCTGTGCTTATTCCGTTCAAATGACTGAAAGCCCCCAGGAGCAATTACACCTCGATGACGACGTCGCCGCCTGTCGTCAGGCTAAGCATTGAATTTCACAATATGTTTGTCTGCCTTATTTTTCATTTCATTTTTAACTTTAATGGTCTTTCATTCGTTCACTCTCAACTTCCGTTGCACTTGGCCTGCGACTGTTTGGCTGGCTGTCTGAGCTTTTTTCTTTGTTGTTTTAATTGTTCACACACACGCGCGCTGCAAAGTTAAACTTAATTTTCGTTTTAGTTGTCCGTTTCTTATTGCACACATATGCAGACATAAACTAAAGCACTCACACAGAGGAGAGAGAAAGAGAGACACAATCAGCCACTTGATGTGCAAATGGCCGACTGTGCGACCGCCTAGAAACGCTCTGGCCTTTTATTTTATTTGGTTCTGTGATTTTGATTTTGACTTTGCCTTTTACTACTTTTGCTATTTTGCCAGCTCTCTGTCGATTGAGCAAAGCAAAGAAAAGCGAAGCGAACCGCGCACGCCGGCTGTTGGTGATCAAATGCTCAATGTTGCTGCTTAATCAAAAGCCGAATGCGCGAATTTTATTTCGCATTGCCACTAAGTTGACGCTGCTGCCGACGACTCTGCCTCGACTCTGCCGGCGTCATCAGCTGTCTGTGTGTGTCTGCAACAAATACACACACATGCAGAGAAACAGCAGCAGCAGCCGACGTATGTGTTGCCGTTTCTTTCGCTTCCTGCTTCCTACACCGCGCTTTCCGTTCACTAATACCAATATATACAGACGCACGCATATACTGCATATACTTTTTGCCCAGTTCTCACTCACGGGGTTCCTTTGTTATAAAACTGGCAGGCACCACCAGCCAACAACTGACTGCAACAAAAAGCTGGCACAGTGGTCCACGCATGTTTATCTTCAAGATTAACTTCCCTTTTTTATGAGACACAAAAAAAAATATTTAAGTAGTTTTACTTTTCATAATATCACGTATTTGCAATTTTACTTTTAGTCTAGTCTAACCAACCAATTAGTCTTTTGTATTAACTTTTTCGCATTTCTGATAACTATCATACTTCGAATTCTTTTGCCACAATTGGTTTTATTCTACTTCCGCTTTGCTGATAAAACTAACTTCTTATTCTTTCCTAGAAAAGTGCTATGACATTTCTGTGTGTCAATGATAACTAAAAGTCAGTTAGAAACAGTAAATTTAAAAATTAGTAATCCAAATCTGTTCTCATAATCTAACTGGTTTTTAAAGCTACATAAAATTCAATAATTAACAATCGTTTCAAGTTTAAAGCATGCATGTGCCGAATTACAGTTGAACTTGCATAACTCGAACTTCTATTACTCGAATTTCTCTCTAACTCGAGCTTAATGAGTGGCAATAAAAATAATAAACTTAAGAAAAAGAACTCCATAAGTCGAATATCTCCAAAACTCGAACCTTTTCTTTGGATAATGTTGATTCGAGTTAGGGAAGTTTGACTGTTTTTGTTATCAGTAAATAAATTTGCGAATGTGCAGAATACTATACATACATAGGTATACATAACATGTTATATCATAGCTAACGTTTATTTTGCATTAAACGTATTAAGCTCCACTAAGCCAAATAGTCAATAATTAAATGCACTTAAATTATTTTTTTACACGTTGTTAGATCTAACCAACTGAAAATACATAGATCATTTAGGAAAATAATGTTGTTCTTAAAGAGGAAAATAAATTAGGTACTTTTTAAAGAAAAAACATACTTTTTATAGTGCGAAATTTTACCAGTATAATTTACCAGTAAATTTAGCTGTTGATTTCTTTGCTCTATGAAAGCTGAAAAATAATATTCTTAGCTGTTAACTGAAATGAAGAGCTTTCGATTATTTTTAAGAAACAAAAATACCAAAGATAAATATAATAATCAAATAAATTTTTTGAATACGAAAAATAAGGGGAATTACAATTACTTTAAATAATTTAAATAAAATAAATTTGCCTAAATTAATTTATCTATATTCATTTTATCTGTTTGTTTTCCTTATTGAATTAAAGATGATAGGTTCGAATGTAAATTGTAAAGGAAAGCTTTCGACTGAATGCAAACTGGCGTGCACCACTGTTCGACGGATTGATGTCTGTGTCTGGCAGGGCGGCATTGTCGCTGGCTGGTTGCTTGCCACACTGCTGGCGTCGCTGCTGCTGTCTCTGCTGCAGCCGTTGTTGTTGCTGCTGCTGCTGCTGCTGCTGCATATGCTTTTTGGCCATAAACGTGGCGTGCAGTCGCAGTCACTGCGTCCCTCTCTCTCTCTTATTCTCTTATTGTGTGTGCAGTTTTTGTGTCTCTTCAGCCCCTGTCCGCCTGTGCGGTGCCTCTCTACCTGTCTGACGCTTTGTTTTTTTGTGCTTTGGTATTGGTGTAGCGTTGCCGAGGAGTGTCTGGGGCGGCAATGTCAATGCGCTGCCGTTGCTGCTGCTGCCGCTGGTTGGCCTGCCTCTCTGCCACTGCCACTGCCACAGTTTGCACTTTTTTGCAAGGCGCTGTTGCTATACAAACTCCCTCTGCCCCTCCCTCCATGCTGTTGCCCCAGCACCGCACCCAACCGCATCGACTACAGCGTTGCAAACGCGTTGGCTTTTCTTGCCCGATTCCATGATTCATCTTGTGATGAGCTCAATGGTACCAAAAAAATCTCAAGACATCTGCTTTTCAACAATTTCTTCGCATTTCGAGTATATTTAAGTCAGAATCAGAATTGAGGAATTTTTACTATGAACATTATTGATACACACTATCAATTAGCTACCAACAAATATAAATACAAATACTTGAGGTCTTAAGCACTATACATCAAATTAGTATTCAATATCTCTATGCACAATTTTAATCTTAATTATCAGGGGGAGTCCACAAAGCACGCCTGGGCGTGCTTCCAACAACGTGGTTATGGTGAGGCACTCGGTTGTGCCGGTATGAAAGGCTGCCAGCGCAGACAAGAGTCATCGATTTTGGGGAAGGTGCCTCGTCTCTTCACACGCTCCTCATACTCATCCAGCACATCCTGTACAGAAATATAGCATTTTATTAATAAGAAATTTTAAGTTGGTCAAGTAATGGTTTTTATACAAAAAAAAACATAATTGCTTTTTATTTTTTAAATTAAATAACCTCAATGGATCATCACTAACTTGTTCTTAAAATTAAAATAGTAAAAGCAACCGAAGATCTTTTTTAAAAGTTATAAGATTTAAATCTACTGAGTTCTACTGCATATGAATATACTAAATTTCTGTAGGAAATTTCATCACAATCGGATAATAAGCTCAGATTCAAGATCTAAAATAAATTTTTTTCATTTAAATACAAATGTGAATTTTTTTATTTTGTCAACTAAATTACCTAACTGTATCTATTTCTCAGTACTCACCTGTTTTTTGAGCACAATATGCTTGCCCTTCCAGTATTTCATCATGCCCAGCGCCTGTAACGTGCTGACAATATCATAGGAGTATATGGCCATTTCCTGTAGGAATATATAGACATACATTATTACTTCTCTAGATCCATTATAAAAATTCGAATACCCACCTGTGAGACATCCTTGATGCAGAGCGTATTGCCGGAACGATTGCATAGATAGTCAAGCAGGACATCCTTCCAGTAGGAGCGATATGATATGAGTCCCAGATCGGACAGCGGCTTCTCTGGCGAACCAATTTTGCCCTCCACACGTGTTAGCAGATAGCCTGGTAAAAGTACATTAAACACATGCCCATAAGTATGCTATAGATAGAACTTGCTTTCAAGTTCCGGCGCATTATTTATGGTGACCAAGTTTGCACCGCCCTCCAACCCCTTTTCATTTTGTACTGAACCCAGCTCAGCGGTTTCTGTATGTTGTGTCTAGACAGGATTCCGCAAAGTGTGCGTTCCCAAGTGGGGGGAACGAGCCGACAACGTCGACAATGACGGCGACGACGACGTCGACGTCGCGACGTTACGTTGAGCGAGAGACGGGCATTTAAACAGCGTTCTGGCGTGCATTCAACCCAAAAGCTCAACCCCCAAAAGCTTGACGGCAGCGTCGACGTCGCCGTTGTCGTCGTCTGGCGGCAGCAAGCAGCAACAATTCTCAAGTCAAGATAACAACAACAGCAACAATGAGTGCAGCAAGTAAATCAACGAGGACGAGCCCGTCGTGCCCTCACAACACAAAACCCACTGAGGCAGGCTCGGGAAAAAAAGCCAACAACACAGATACACAAACGAACACAGTCACACTCGACTTGAGCGTACGCACACAGATACATACACACAGCACGACGCTAGACGCACTCAACAGCAGACACAACTGCAACTGGTTGAGGCATAAGGCAAAACCCTGTTGTTTTTGTTGCTGATGGAGCAAAGGAGGGTTGAAACGTACACAGCGGCGTGCGAAAGCTTCAGTCGCAACATTGTTGTTGTTGGTATTACTTTAATTGCGTACAATGGCAAAAAATGATCAACCGTCGAGCAATCGCAGCTGTGCGATGATTTTGTAATGCACATCGATATTATACTTATAGATAAGTTCAATTCACCAAAGCTTGCAAATTAACTACAATAGAATTCAAATAAACAATAGTGGGATTCCGGTAAACGTTTTTGATTTGCTTTTGATTATTTTTAACCAAATCAAAATCATTTGACGGAACGACCCTTTTTGCACACTGATTATTTTTTGATTTCGTGAACAGCTGGCAGCCTGGGCGAACAGCTGATTGACAACTAAAAAGTATACAAAATGCCGAAAGAAAGCCAGAAAAGGAAATTTATACACGTTTTAAACGAAAGTTTGCTTTTCGATTATGTTTTTATTGAATATCTCTAATAATTCGAGTACTTTTGACTCCGTCCACTTTATGCTGTTGTTTCTGCGTTTTTTCAAGAGGGGCTGGTAAGCATCCTAAAAAGCATTAAATAAATAATAAACAAACATTTTATATTTATTTATTTACAAATACTTTAAATGCATTAGACTTACGTTCTCCATATTGATATGACAGCAGAATGTAAACAAACACCATATGCCACACAGCTGACACAGTTTTGAGTTGAAAGCAAATCAAAATGCAAAAATAATCAGTCTCAGAGCTGATTTCACGAAATCAATTAGTAAGACCACATTTCCCTGATTTGCTCTGGGCACACTGAAAATTTTGTATGGAGCAGCTGTGAACAGCTGACTGAAAAATCAAAATCAAATCAAAAGCAAATCAAAAACGTTTACCGGAATCCCACTAATAACAGATAATCAAAACCACTAAAAGAACGATCATAAAAGAGACTGAACTGAATTCATCAATTGAACTACGATGAGGAACTTTAATCGATATCTATGATGTATGTGTTATCACGAATAATCGATAGACCATTATCTCGTGGCGTCAACAGAAAACATATGTTTCGTATTTTGTATTATTAAAAGTGATTGGAAATGAAGTGTGCAGTGTCAAATTGCCATTGCAATAGTTTAACAAATGAAAAACGTTTAAGTTTCTTCTCATTTCCAAAGAATGCTAAGTTGGCCAAACAATGGATCTTGTTCTGTGGCAACCCGAAACTCATAAATTCAGAATATTCACTTATTTGCTCGCAGCATTTCAAAACTGACGACATAATTGTCGAGATGGGTTTGTATTAAAATTACCATTTATTAAGTTTATTTAGTTAACCATTTTTTGTATTAATAGGTGTGAAGAGAAAAATACTTCTAAGACCTGGAGCGGTGCCATGCATAGAAAGCACACGTGAAGCAGAGACACCGACAAAAATGAGCATGAGAGGAAATTCTGAAAATTTAATAGAAGAAAGCCTTGATGAAACGGATATTGAAGAAAGCGAAAGCTTTTCAGAACAGAAATCAGACAGTTGTAAAACAATAACAAAACCTACTACGAGTCAAATGGATGAAATTTTGGACATGGAATGCTACGAGGCTGTAATCGATGAACTGACCAATCAAAAGTAAGTATATATGTATGTATATATTTTTTTTTTAAAAATTTGTCGATTCAAGATGTTATTTTTGAAAATGCAGCAAAACTTTACATGTGGAAAATATGCGATTAAATGTCAACATGCAATTGGCAGCGAAAAAATACAAAATGGAAATTAAAAAAGTTACAAAAAGATTACAAAATGCCAATTTTACTATATCACAGCTTGAGGCTCATTTGGGTACAGTGTGTACCATCGAACAGATTAACGAAATAAAAACGAACATTAAAAACGGTATAATAAACGCTAAATAAACCAAATAAGTGTATACAAAAACTGGAATTAATGATTGCGATTTGTCAATACGTTAATTACTTAATTTAATTAAGTTACCCCGCTATCAATGTTATTTGTATACGTTATCACATCATCACTGAGAGAATGTTGTTTTTGCTATACGATATGTGTATAAGAATAACTATAAAATTTAGTGAATTCTGTAAAACTAATACTATTTTGCTGTTTAAAAAAAAAATTTTAAATTATTTAATTACTTTTTTTTGTTCAACAATGTGCCCGAATTCAATAAAACTTAAAGCGGTTCCAAAAATCCTATTTATTGTACATATAAATAAATAAGCTATCTGGTAAATAAATAGACTAATTTTTTTATACCCATTAAAAATACATATAAAGTTAATAAAATTATACTATAAAAAATATAAATTTTCTATTGAATCAATATTATCTTTTCACTACAAAAGTTAGTAATTTTTTTTCAAATGTGTAGTGAAACAAATACATATATAATTCTCCACTTCAAGACTTTTTTATCCCATTGTTAGCTGTGTAAAGCTTTGCTTCTGCCGAAGGTGGAAAATTCACGTTTGCAGTCGCATTTTGGGTGGCGTTTTGATTTCTTTGCAACTTCGCTGCCGACAGTCTATCGCCCGCTCTCTCTCTCTCTCGGTCGCTGTCTCTGTTCGACTCTCTCGTCCTGTGGGTGTGAGAGGCAACGTCGAGACGACTTTATCGATCGATGCTTGATTCGCATTGCTGGCCCGACTGCGCAATGTTGCATACCCAAAGGCGCATGCAGTTGTCCCGACTAGAAAACAACTTGCCACATACATTGAGTTCTCGTATGATAAATACATTGAGATTTTCACATTGCAATGGGAAAACTGAGAAACAATTAACACCTTCAGAATCTTAGTCAATTAGCGTTGCTTTAATTGTTGTTGTTCTAGTTGCAATTAGCAAAAGCTCATCGTTTACCGGGTATCCGATACACGACTACCGTTTAGTGAGTCGCCTGCAGAGGACGACGCCCTTTCATTGTGACCTGCGCTGACCTTTGTTGTCTGCCGCCAATTGCGATGCTTGTGCTTCTACTTTTTGTTGTTGTTGTTGCTTGTCTGCAAAAATATTTTTTGTTTTCATTTTTAAATTTTATTTGCAAGCTTTAAGCGCCAGCTGAAAATATCTTTGTTATATTTTTTTTTGGGGCTAAAAAAGTTTCGGAATACTTTGTGGTTGGTCTTGATTTCATTAATTAATACATTAGCTGGTAGATAAGGGCGAACTCTATACATCATCGGCGACCCTCGAGCTGCCTCCCCCTCTGGACGCTTCTCATTTGCATATTGCGTGCATGCAGTTATTACACCTGGCTTATATTATGTACTTGCACACACTTACAAAAGCATGGCCATCTCGCTCGCTCGCTTGACTGGCTGGACGTTCGGTTTTGCTAATGAGGCAGACAGACAGAGCAGACTGCTACTGCACTCCGTACTCCGTCTTTCGCACAGTGTCCGCCAGAGGGACACCTGCCCAATACAAAAGGGCAAACTCCACACATTTAGCTGGGTGTTGTTAACATTGACGAAAAACTCTCCGCACTTCCAAACTCTAAGCTCAAGCTCACACTCTCCACCCGCTCTACACTCACTCCCTCTCTCCCGCTCTTACTCACTTGCTGCCGCCTGCTGCCTTTCTTTGTGTGAGTGTGTGTAAGGTCAATGTCGTTTCGTTCGTTACCCCCACTACGCCTCTCCTTTGACTGTATGGACACCCGCATTGCATGTATCGACTTTGTACATAGAGACCGACGCCGTTGCCATTCATCCAAGCCGCCTATGACTCAAGTGAAGTCTCTGCTCAGAGTCTGGTCTGGGGCGTAATTCTTTTTTCGTTTTTTCTTTATTGTCTGGCGCTGTTTTCAGTCGGATTAATTTTAAACAATTTTGGTGGAAAAATAATGTACACTATAACGATAAAAATTACTTATGCGATGCATTACATACACATAGATAAGTGTATGTATTTATGTATATACACCTGCAGACCTTGGTCTACACTTAATTGATGCACAAATTGCATGCATCGCTCCGAAGAATGGAAAGCTAAGCTCGAATGGAGTTGAGTCTGGCATGTTGACTTCTCTCATGCAATGATGATTAACTATATTGCACTAACTACATATTTATATACATACATACATATAAATACATAAACATATACACTCATTTAGACCATATATAATAAACCAATGACTCACACGCACACCCAGCACCACTTAAATCGATAGCCAGGTCTCATTATAATTAATCTGCAAATATTTTCAATTTTCCTTCTTTGTTCTTAATACTGTCATTAAGTTGTAAAAGAAAAGCAGGAAAACTTGTTAAAACCAGCTGCAGTTACACTTATAGCTTGGCTTAAACAGTTGATGAAACTATTTTTAATGATTTGGATTAATCACAGGTGGTTTGGAAATTTAATTGTAAAGTCCATTAAAAACAAATGCGGATATCAAGAGGGGATTATTAGACATTTATCGTAGCTCTTGAAAGGGGTTTATAATAACAGCAAAAAAAAACCCAAGTTTTTGATATTGATTTTCACAGCAAAAATTAAGACAATTTTGAAAGTATTGGATATGAATTAAGTCGCAAAATCAGATAACAAAAGCTTTGCATCAGAACTGGAGGACCATTTTACTAAGTGATTCACCAAATTGTAAATATATTAAAATATATTTAAAATTATAAATATCTGAGCATCTGAATCTTCCCATCTAAAAAAGTTCATATGCTTAGAAAACATATGTCCGATTAAAATAGAGTATCCAATAAATTTGTAAGAAAAACCAGCTTTACAATCAATCAGCTTTAGTCAACAATAAAATAATACAATCTTCTAGCAAATTTTCGACAATTCCTTGTACTTTTTAAACGCCCTCTCAAAGTGTTGCAAAAAGCGCATTGAGCTGAGCTAAAATTCAAATACTTTGTACACAGCTTTAAGCTCTCTATTTTCCAAGTGACTTTAGTAATTACCCCGTTTACTTACTGAAATCGATGAGTAGTCTGCCGTAACCTTTGCGTTGATATGGGGGCAAGGTTAAAATGCACGAGACATTATAGAACGAGTTCTTTTCCTGCAGAAATGGTATATGCTGGAAAATCGAAAGAAAAGTGAGGAATTATTAAATAAAATATTTTAAGCGTAAATTAAATAAACACTTTACATTATTTTTAAGCTTATTATCAATTATACTACACTTTGGCATTGAGAAATGAAGTCAAAAATAATACTCATAGAAAAGTAAAATAATAAACATTAGTTTAAATAATATGACAATTAATTCAATAAGAAAATGCTTAAGGCCGCAAACATGCAGACAAAAGTCAGGGGCAGAGTATATAGAGAATCAGACATATATATGTATAGCATATAGTAGACTGAGTGTCAGACAGTTTTGCTTTGGGGTGGGGGGGGGGGGGGGGGGGGTTGCCATTTAACGCTTCTAGCTTTTTCGGGAGTTCAATGACCACGCGACGAATCGATGCGAGAGACAGAGCGAGAGAGAGAGAGATGCGTGGATACATAATCGTATATAGAAATATGGTAAATGGTATATATGTAAAGTGGGGTCTTTGTCACACACGCAAAATTGCAGCCGGACTGGGAAGTGCCAAAAAATGCGACGTTGTTGTTGTTGGGTGTGAATCCAAAAGGCAACAATTCGCCATTCGGAAATACATTTATGTACGAATTTGTTGTTGTTGCTGTTGTTGTGTGTTTCTTTGTTTTGCGGCGTCTGCCATGATGTCTGGGAACGCACATATGTATGGAGGAGAGGGAGGAGGAGGAGGACGAGGACGAGGACAACAACAACAGTTGGAGCAGGCGCACGAGAGACCAAAGCGAGGTGCACGACCTCAATCGTATACGCCCCAACACAACAGCAGCCAGCAGCATCCACGATGTCTGCCAGCCTGCCTGCCCCAATCCTTAATGTCTGGCTGCTGTCTGGGCTGTGACTCCATCATGTGGAGCTGGAAGCTGACAGCATTGCCGAAATTCATTCCTACAGAGAGAGAGAGAGCGGGGATCATGTAAACTACACACCCAAATGGCGTGGAGTGTGTGTAACCAGCTGCTGCTGCTGCTCCTGGTTCGAGATGAATGGATGCAAGCAGGCTGGGATTGGAATTGGGATGCGGATTCAGATTCAGATTGAGACTGGGCAACTGTGTGCGCAGCAGCCAGGCGCGACATGCGCAATTTGTAACACAAACCCAGTCTCTGACAGCGCCCAAAAAGCTTGTATGCAGCTGTGCAACAAGGTGGGGCACAATGGGGGCGTTGGGGGGGCAATCGACACTCGCGCTCAGGGGGAGGTCAAGAAACCTCGTGCACATGGCCGGGACAATATACGAAGCATACATTGATTTTTTTTCTTATTTCCATTTCTTTGCCAGCTGAAGTTGCTCTTGTTGTTGTTGTTATTGCCTTTGTTGGGGTTGCTGGGGAAATTGTGGCACGCCTCTGATAGTGTCAGCTTATTTACCCCAGCATCTCCTCGTCTCGTCTCGTCTCGGTCGGCAGTTGACAAAACAATTTTTGGGTATGGTCAAGGAATGCCAACAGTCTGGGAATATACCACGTACTACGTACATACATAGAGCATGTCTATCTCCCTATGTATTACATGGATGCCAACTCCGGATTGAGTCGAGGTCTGGTGTCTGCATCTGCTTCAGCTTCTGCTTCTGCTTCTGAATCTGGGCAAGGGTCTGTAGTCTGTCTAAGCTGAGCCCTCACTCAACCCCCTCTTTCTCCCACTCCATCTCTCTCTCTCTGTCTCTGTAGTCTGCTGCAGACACAAAAGAATCATAAAACTGTGAAATGGTATTATTCAATTTGATTGCAAATAACAACTAAAGTTCTTAATGTTTTCCAAGTAAAAATACAGCGCTCATAATACCTATTTACATAATAAAGGTCTTAAAAAATATTTATAGATATGATTTTAAGAAAGATTTGAGAAAAGTTCAAATTATTTTAAGGCTGAGAATATTAGTAAAAATTCAAAATTTCAAACAAGAAAATAAGTTTAAGAATATAATAAGAAAATTTGCTATATTGAAGTCTTGCTTGCGAACTGGAACTCAAATGTAGAACAACTAGTTTTTCTTTCTCCAGTAAGAATTTAATAACTGAAAAACAAACTATTTTATTTAATGTGAATAATTAAGTTGCGTTTGTTAAATTTTATAAATACTTAAATTTCAAAATATAAGTAAGGAAAAGGTTTTTAAAAAAGCTAAATACATTAATTTGTAAAACTATTACTTTCAATTTAATTTAGCTTGTTCTGTTAAGATAATCAGACGAGAAGATTTTCTTTCTTACAAAACGATTTCTAAAGACGAAAGAATAAAATTATTTAAGCCAGAGCTTTATAATGTTCACATGGAAAGAATAAGTTTAATTTTATTTAAAAAGATGTTCAAACATTAAAAGGGTTCTCTTTTTGAAAATGTTTGTAAATGATTCCTTTTGAAATGAGGTACTCATAAAATGATGACTATTTGCTGAAACTGTTATACAAATGGATGAGTTCTTCCCTTTTTATGGAACGCCGTTTTAAACTAGAGAAGGTTATTTTTTTTAGAAATATACTTAAAGAAAATGTTCATTAAATAAAATAATCGAATTCATTATGTTAGTTAACAACTATTGAACCAAAGACTATTCATAAATCGATTGCTTATCTGAGGAAAGATTTAAATCTTAAATATATCTCTGAATGAATCAAAAATTATATTCTTAAGTAAAGCTAACTAAAGTAACTAATCAACCAACTCAAAGCTACACAGCTAAATTAAAGCTCACCTTGCTAAAGTAGCCGACAATGTGACAGCCATCGACATCGGCCAAGGTCATGATGTAGAAGAGAAATGGCTCCACGTCATAGTAGAGCGTCTTGTGGTCCAGGAAGAACTTGGCCAGCAGGCAGAGATGCTGGCAATATTGCTTGTAACGTTTGCCATCCACTTGCCACACTTGCAACTTGCCCTTGCGATAGATTTCATCACCAGGCGGATGACGCCACACACATTTCTCAGCATGACGTTTAATGCCCGTCTCGGACTTCTGATAGCGCAGGCAAAACTCACAGATGTACATCTTGGGCAGGCGAGCCGCATCATCCGGATATGGAGATTGATACCAGACTTTCATTTTATACTTGCCCATGCTGATGTATCTGGAAAGGAAAAGAGAGGAAAGTGTACAAAATTAAAAGGAATTTCAAGAGATTTCACGTACTTAATGCCCTTGCCCACGGGCAGATCCTTAAGCTCATCTTCAATGCGCTCGGAGGCTTGAGCTTGCGCTTCGCGAAACAGCTGCAAATCATAGTCGGGCACCAGGCCCGCCAGACTCGGCTCCCGATCCTCATCCGTGCAGTCTTTGTCCACCTTAACCTGGCAAAGAAGAAAAGGCAGAGATTGAAGTAGTTCTGGGATTAACTTAAGTTATAGCTACCTTGTCATTCAAAAAGTTGTTGCTAATGGGTCGAAAATTGGCGCGAGATTCGCGTATCTTGGCCAGAAATTCCCGTTGCTCGGGCGTCAGAGACTTGAGATTGCTGTGCTGGTTTCCTGGCGTGCTCACAATGTTGATGGGCAACTTGAGACGCTGCTCGTTGCGTAGTTTGCGTTCGTTGGCACGCTCCTTGCACTCCGAGGCGGACATGTTGTGGTAAATGGGACACGCCTCCGGCAGAAAGTGTCTGTCCAGGTTGCCGCTCAAATGGCCAGAGGAATCGCAGCCCTCGATGGGACACTTCTTCTCCAGCTGCACAGCCGGCGAGACTGGACGTGATTTGAGGGAACCCAACACTCCGCCTTCCTTCTTCACCTTGCACTTGCTGCCGCTGGTGCTGCTGTTGTTGCTGTTCAGACCGGCAGCTGTGGCGGATTTCTTGGCGGGACTCTTTGACAACACACGTTGTTTGTCATCCTCCTGGTCGAGATCTGCATCCGATTCCGTTTCACTGCCCGCCTTGGGTTGCTGCTGCTTGGAACGTCGCATGCTTAGAGAACGTGTGAGCTTTCTCATTGGATTCGCTTTGTCCTTGCGCTCCTCCTCGCTGTCTCCTCCTCCTCCTCCGCCACCGCCGGCACCTCGCTTGCCCTTGGCATTTGTTTTGCCCGTTGCCGGCTGTGAGCTGTAGGAATTGCTGGAATCTGTGCCTTCCGATTCGCTTATGGAGCTCGTTTCGGAGCCACTGCCGCTGTCGGAATCTTCGCTGCCATCGCTGCTTCTGCTCTTGCCACGTCGCGACGTCGAGGGTCCATTCTTGTTGTTGCTGTTGTTGTTGCTGCTGCTGCTGCTCGTCTTGGCCTGCAGCGCCTTGGCTCGCATTTGCTTGGCACGCACCGCCGTCGCCGTGCTCGCCAGCTTCAGCGGAACTTTGCGTCCATTTTTCACCTCTCTGTGGGATTCGTCGGTGCTGTTCGAGGATGAGCTCAAAGAGGGTCGCTTATTGTCGCCATTACGCTGTGGCTGGCTATTGCCTTTGCTGGGTTTGCTGCCTGTGGCAGCAGCAGCTTGCTTGGGCGCTGTGCTCGTCGAGGGCTTCCTTCGGGCAGCCGCCGTGGCCACTGTGTTGTTCATTGTACGTGGATTTTTCTTGGCTGGCGGCGCACTATCATCGTCGTCGTCATCATCATCGTCGCTGGAGAGGCCACCATTACGCTGATTGCTGGCCGCCACCACAGAACGCACCTTGCTCGCTGCCGACGTCAACGAGCTGCTTCCTGCGGTCTTCGGCTTCTCATTTTCAGCGGGCGTCGCCGTTGGAAGTTTGCGTCGCACCGCGCTTTGTTGTGTTTTTGTCGGCTGCGGCTTTTCCTCGGGACCCGCAACGCCGGTGCTACTGCTATCGGTATCTGAGGAGCTGCCCGTGTCCGTGCAGCTGGAGGATCCACTTGACGATGAGCTGCCAGACGTGGAACTCGAGCTGCTGCCACTTTCCATGTTGATCAACAAATTGTAAACAGAACTCGCTTAGTTTCTCAATTATTTGTTTTTTTTTTTCAATTACTAAATGCCAAAAGCGCTAATAACGCCCAGCACTTGACTTCAGTTAAAGTTTATTAGTTTATCAAGCATTAATTTGTTAAATTCTATGTTTGTATTATTTTTGCACAGAAATGAACAATTGTCAATTGAGGTGTTGTGTTCAGTGCGGAACTGGTTCAAAGTGTCGTTGAGCGCGCTCACAGCTGTGCCTTGTTGCAATAAATTGATAAGGTAACGCCATGTATAGGCTCGATATGTTATCGATATTTTTTAAATATCGAGTGCTGTAAATTTAGTGCAGGCATACTTAAAATGTTGTCATAAATGCAAAAATAAAGATCTAAACTTATGATATAATTTTTGTGCAGAAATCGCTTATGGTTAATCATAATTTATCACAATCTCTTCATACTACGTCACTGCTTTGCGTCAAGTATCGGCCATCCAACATATCGCTCATCTCTAATCACTACTCAGCTGTTTTAGTCAGTGATGCGTATATGGCTTTTTTTCGCTGGATTTGCCTGGTTTTTAACTGCTTCAGCCGGGAAAAATCTCAAACATCTTCTATCCGAAAATATGTTTTATTTTAGATTCAATTAAATTGAATCCAAAAAGGATTTTGTACTGAAAATTTTGAAACATTTTTAATTATATGAATACGTATAATGACCTTCTGCAGATTCGGTTTGCGTAGACACATAACTTGTTGTCATTTTATTATTTTTATATCCCAGGATTAACTTAATTTAACTTCTTTCTTTTCAGTTTATAGCTTAAAGTTTACATATTTTATTTTATTATTTTGTAATTTTAATTTAATTTTAATTTTTAATTTCAGTAATTATTTTACTTCTGCAGACTGCTTTTAGTTGTGCTAAATAAATAAATAAATAAATGTAATAGATTGCCTGGCAAATACCTAAAGATTATAAGCACCGTGACAAAGTTCAATGACAAAGAAAATAACTTTTAATTAATTTTTAATTAATTAATTTTTATTGGTTTTTCAGCTTTTTTCCCTTGTTTTCTTTGGGAGCTTTGTCTTTTTTTTTGGGAAAATATTTGGCATCACTGATTTCAGTGCGTCTGCTGTGTGATTTGTGCATTTAAAGTTGGCGTCCAATTGAAATATAAATTGAACTGAAACTAAAGCGTCGAAATTTTACGACGTATTTTTAATACAGATTTTACACGTTTTCTAATCATGTACAACGCCGAATGCATTGCTATCAAGGATATTAAGCCGGGACTGAAAAACATTAATGTTATTTTCATAGTGCTCGAGGTCTGCTTCAGTTATTGATAACAAATTAAAAGACTGGTTTTTATGTTTATATTAATTTGATCTTATTTGTTGACAGGTGGGTGTGGCCACGGTGACCAAGGAGAATCGGGAGGTGCGCAATTTTAAAGTGGGTGATCCCACGGCCAGCATTAATGTGTCCATTTGGGACGAGCCGGGCAAGCTGATAACGCCCGGTGATATCGTCAGATTGACCAAGGGATATGCGTCCATTTGGCGTCACTGTCTCACCTTGTATTCGGGCAAGAATGGTGAGGTCTTTAAAGTGGGCGAGTTCTGTATGATCTTCAATGAGGCGCTTAACATGAGTGAACCCAAAAGAGCCGATCCCCAGGCGCCCGCACCTCAAGCCGGCATGGTGGCCGTACAAACGCCCGTTGTTACGCCAGTGGGCGTGGTTGCCGGTGCTGTGCAGCCGGTTGTGAATGCAACACCTGCCGTGGTTGTGCCACCAACCATTGTGAAGCAAGCGGCACGGGGAGGACGCACGGGAGCAGCTCGTGCTGGAGCCATGAAAGCAGATCGCAGATAAGAAATTCGATGAGATTACCTTAAGGAGCAGCTGCTAATCAAATTAAATATTATAGTATGTGACAGATTTATTGCGAATTGTGGACAAGAGAAGAGTTTGTGAAACTTGCTTTGATTGTAAGCATACAAACATATATAATAGTAATTATTATAATATTAATGTGAAATAAAAGACATTGTATTTTTTTTTATATAAGACAACAACTAAAGATGTTTATATATATGTGTTTGTTTGTGTGTGCGTGTACGTGTGTGTTTTTTGATGTGTGTATGTGTGGAATTAGCTTAAGCTACAGCTGGACGCAGAAGCTTATGCCTTCTTCTTCTTCTCATAGTAGGCCTGGATAGCTTTCAGCAGCCAGCCAACTTCCTCGACGGTCTTGATCTGATAATTGGCATAGGTCTTCAGCGTTGGCAGCTCCGAGACGCGGAAAGTCTTGCCAATGCCATGCAGCACCTTGATGGCATCCTCATCGGTGGTATCATCGCCCACATAGATGATCTTCAGGTTCTTGGCCCAATCGGCATCGAAATGCTTCTCCAGAATCATCTTGGCGCCCTCACCTGAAACCGAAGCGAATTTTAAATCAGGGATAATTATATAACAAAACTTGTATTGCTTTTAAACGGATGTCTATAATCTATATAAGTCATTTTAACGAAGATTATAAAATAATGTAAATAATCCAGATTTAAAACATAGCTTAAATAAATAATTAAGTTAAAATTTAAAACATAACTTTATAAACAATATCATCGTGCTACAAATAATACAAAAAATTAGGCAAATGTTGGTTGTGAACTGATGTCCATAATCTACCGAATTATATAAGTTTGCTTTAAAAAATAAATTTATAAAGGAATTTCTTAATTTTATGAATGTAAATCGGGGTATATTCGTTATGAAAATATGCCTAAAATCTAGGAATCTATAGCATACAAATATAATTTTCGAAATATTAAACAATTGAAGTTAGGAATTAAATTGGAAGGTACAACTACGAAGTTAGTTATTTCAAATAATTTTTAACTTTCTATTAAAAATTAAATTTTTATATTCAATAAGCAGTTTTAAAATAAATCTGGATGCCAAAATGTAAAGTATTCGGATGCTGGTTCTTAGTTGAAATCTAACTATCATAAAGAAATCTGAAAAACGAGTATGCTTTTCATTTTGTAATAAAACGATTAAAGGTTTCTCTTTCTAATTTTTTTAAATGATTTTTGCCATTGTTTTGGAACAGCTATGATGATATATGTAGCTGCTGAATAAATGTATCTCCAGTTCATAAACATTGATGAAAGTGGCGCAAAACAACAAGTTATTTTTTTCTTACAATATTTTGAATCGTTCACTCGCTATATATAAATCTTAAACCGCCTGCGGTGCCAAAGGCATGGGAAGAGATTTATCTACAACGGTATATTTCTATATCTATCTATATGATTATGTTTGTATGTATCTTCTAGGCATTATTTTTAGTCGGATGCGTGGGCGTGGAGTGAGCAAATTTTGTTTGGCCTGCGGCCCGTCAAGTAAATTGTGCGCAAGCCACAATTTCAAATCATTCAACTAGGTACAGACATCTACTATACGGACACATATATGCATATATAGATACATATATATTATATATATTCATGTATATATGTTTTTAAAGTGTGTTGCCTTTTGATTATTTTAATTATGCTGACTTTTGTTTTTTTGTTTATTTTGCTCGCTATTAACGCAACATTTTTGTTTAATTGATGACGCATTAGTCTCCCGTCTTCTTTCCCAGCCCCGACCCATCAGATCTCCCGCCTTGTCCCGATCTTAAGTATTGCATTTTCGTTTCAGACGGCACCAACAATTCTTTCTTTCTTTTGTTGCCATTTCAAATGCGCTTGGCTGCTTTTCATTTTTCATTTTTAATTTTTCATGAAAAAATAAAAATAATAAATACCGAAATACGCCTTAACATTTTTTTTTTGTTTTCGCAATTTTTTTCCACCAGGAATTTATTGCTCCCGCAGCTCGCAGTCACAATTATAATTAATTTTTATTTGCCAGCCGTAAATATTTTTTGTCTTCTGAATTATGCACATTTGTCGCGGCTCATTGGAAATGTCGCCTCTTCAACAAAATATTTGTGGATCATTTTGGAATACTTTGTCGGGGCTGCATTCCATTTAATATAGCTTAAGTGTGCTATTTGGTCAAATAATATTCTACATAGTCCGAATACAAATAAATATTACTTTCAATGAAAATCTGTCTTCATTCATTATACCTAAATCTGGCCAACATTAATAGCCATATGGTTTTGAAGCATCGCATCATTAGTTGAAGATGTTTCGAATTAGATGCGCTTAGTTTGTGTTATTTAAAAGTGCTTTTTAGCCTCGTCATAATTACATATGTATCCGGTATAGATTTAACGTAATATTATTATATATGTAACAGAGGTTCTTGAAATTATATTCTGTGGACAAATCAAAAAATCTGCATTTTTTTCTAGACTTCCAGATAATAATGAATTTATCTTACTACCCTGAAACTTTCATTACGATCGGAAAATAGACAGAGAAATCACGTAAAATTAAATATTTTCAAAATGTAAGCGAAATTTTAAATGAGAAATTACAGAGATATGTTAATTTTTCATCAAAATGACTGAATTTTTGTATATTTATGATATAGATAGATAGATATATATGTAGTTATGGGTATATATAGTTATATTCGGGAGGCGGCGCGCTTTTGACATCAGTTTTCGCTCTGCTTGTTTGTCAAGAGTGGCCCCAAAAAAAAAGTGAGAAACATTTTTAAACGCTGACTGCGCGACAGTCGACATAAATTTCTCAAAAGATTTTCGATTTTCATTTTCGTAGAGGAGAAGACTTTTCTATTTTGTAGACGCCCACATTCCACCACTGGGAAAATATGAAATTTTGCGCCCGTGCTCTATAGGAAATAATATTTGTAGCAATAATTAAATCATCGAAGCGTCGCGTTCGAAATCGAATTGTTTTCGAACAGGTGCCGACGACAGAAGCCGACAGCCAATGGGCGGCAACAGTTGGCCAAGAATCGAGTAGACATATATCGAATTCGTATATATAGATAATACATATTGAATCGTTTAGTTTGAAATTGATTTATGGTTAGTCAGGAATTTTCTTTCTCCCCTTTATTTTCAGACTTACCTTTGTCCCAGTTGACGCGGGGTTTGCCCTCCAGAGCGTAGGGAGTCTCGATCAGCTGGAAGCCATGGGACTGAATCAGACCCTTGGCCTCGGCGATCAGCTTGGCCTTCAGTTTATCGGTGACACCCTTATAGTGATAGGTCACCGAAATTTTCTTATCCTCCACCCAGGCGCCGGAGCAAACGACCTAGAAAAATGTATGATATTCAGTTTAAGGATTTTTAAGATTAAAATTTCTGCAAACTTACCTTCTCCTTCAGCTCGGCAACCAGTTTGTTGTGCTTCTCGAGCAGTTCCTCGGGCATTTCGATCTTGAACTTCTTGCCGGAGGGATATTCAACCTCCAGACCATGATTACCAGCATAGGTAACATTGGGGAATTTCAAATGATTCTTGATTTCGCTCAGTTCGCGACCGGAGAAAACACACATAAAGATTTTCTCATTGGCAGCCAATTTCTTAATGTTGATTTCAGTATCCTTGGGCATGACGGACAGCTCCTCGGTCAATGGGGCGAGTGTGCCATCGTAATCCAGCAACAGGACAACCTGATCCTTCTCGGGTGTAATGAAACTGATACCATACCATTTCCAGTTAGATCGGCGTTAAAGTTGAATAACGATAGATCTTTAACTTACCCCTCGAGAGCCTTGACGTAATCCTCCTCCTTTTTCAAGAGCGGTGCCTTCTTCTGCTCAGCCATTTTAGTTTAGTATTAGACTAGCTAGTACTCTATTATATATTGTATCTACCGGAAACTGTGCGACGTGCTGGACGTTCCTCGACCGACTTAATACTAATGCCCAAGACGCGCCAGCCAAAAGCCCATGCCGAAGAATCTATATGCAAGATCAACCAAAAATTACACACTCTCTCTCGGCCATCTCTTCTCTCGCTCTCTCTTCGCTGAGGGTGGCAACTCTGGCCGCTGAACGAATCTTGGCCAAGTAATAGCGCACGTTATTTATTAGATTGTATATATGAGCATAAAAAAGCACACACCATTATGGATCTCTAAATACATATACATCTGAATTTATATGAATGTGTGAGTGTCTGGTATATATAGCGTCAGATCGACATCTATATAGCGTATATATAGGCTCGTAAATACAGCGAGTGGTTGGCGCGATCGTTGACGATGTCTTTATGCACCTTCCACTGAGGTCGTTTCATGTTTTAGGACCCATCTCCGTTGACACACTTCACAACACTCGGCACATTAGCCAGATGCTATGAATAATACGAGCATACAAGCAAATTCATCTATTTTGACTTTGACTTGCTTTGACAGGGTTCATTCATTCATTGATCGAGTGTTTTCTTCACATTTTATTATCAGTAGCTCGTCTGTTTGGTTTTTCCGCAGCCGCAAAGATTGATTTGGCATCTCCGCTAAAGTGAAGCTCTGTGTGTGTGACACAATATATATATATATAAAAGAAAGTCATACTAAAATAAGGTGCCATTTTAAAACCCATATTTGATCTATAATCAAGTACAAAAAACTTACATATTCATATGAGAAAAAAGGTTTTGTAGCAAGTAAATCTCTCGGTTTACTGAAATTTTTTAAATTGAATGTACATAAATATAAGAGAGTTCTGCTCTGCTTCAAGTACTTACAAAACAAGTTTATAAAATCTGTAATCAAGATTTTGAAACTCTTAAATCAAAATATACAAACTTAAATCTGCTCTTATACTTATTTTAGATGTGTGGGAAATATTTTCACATTTCTTGCAATTTGTTTGACCACATTGCAAATGATGAAAAAGTTCCAAACATTTGCTATTTTCGTATTACTTGTCATATGTGGTAATTGTTTATTCTATATTTCGGAATTCCAATATTTTTTCTTATCTCTGCTTTGCGTCAAACTTAAAGTTAAGTCAAGCGCACGCGACATTATGATACCCTGTCCCACAGTCTATAAAAAAGTATTTTGAATGTGAATAATATATGAAAATTCAAACAGACAGCAAAGGCATAACGTGAATACATACATATCCGAACTTTAAAATAAACTAAGATGTTTTCATAACAGTTTTATAGCTTCTATCCACTTGTCCATTTACGCTGGTCAAGAATAATAGATAAAGTATTTATTATTTAAAGTATTGTCTGATTTGCGCAGATCTAAAAGAATAATCAGTAGTAAATTGATTTGCCACAACGCACGAATGGGAAAATCCATGCAAGCACTGATATGACACTGATATTGTACAGAGAATTGGAACTGGATGCTGCTTATCATAATCTTATACATACATACATATGTGTTATGCGGTGTCATTTCGGTAAGCTCAAACCGTATATAAGATGGGTGAGTAGCTATCAGTTCTTAGTGTCCTATTAAGATTTATAAAGATGCGCTTCATACTTCTCGCAGTGAGCCTCGCTCTTTTGGTTCGTATCCTGCAAGATAAAGAGCAAACAATATATATAACATTTAACCTTTATTTAGAACCTTGCGAGTGCCGACCGAAATGGTAATCTCACGGATGACTTAAAACAGGCCGCTGAAAATACTATGTTTCAGTTCAACAAGATAATGGTTGGTTCAACATTTGCCACAGCCAAAATGATTGCGGACTTCCGGGTGGCTGATCAAACGGAAGTCGAAAAGTTTCAAAATTTTAACGATCAGTGGCGTCCTCGCAATATAAGTTTTATACATAATGTCACCCTACTCAACGAATTTAGAAAACAGTTTTTTAGGCTCCTGCCTAAAGTTCCAAAAGTTCAACTTGAGAGTCGTTTAGACCAATACACTAGAGGATCCTACTCTGTAATGCAGTCCAAAGTTTATGATCTCGTTGCTGATCAATACGAAGCATTTAAGACTAAGGCCACCGAAATAATACGTGTTGCCAAGGAAACTGGATACACAGACAATAAACTCGATGCACTATTTGATAGATTTGTTCGGGCATCTCGATATTACCGAGGACGCGACTTTGAAAGTTTGTTGAAGTATCTGCAGAGCAAATAAGTAATTACCAGTCAGCATTATAGTTGACCGATTTTACATCAGGTTTTCTGATCTGTACACATCCTAATACCCTGCATCTAAATTATCGAATATTAGAAATTATTTAATTTTTTACTTTTAAGTATTTATAAGCAAAAGTGTTTTATAATTTTAACACAAATAAAAATCCGAATCTTTTATAATTTGTTGAATAAAATAACAAGAGTAAAAGAAATTAATTTATTTTGCTTTGCCGTATCTTGAAAATTAAAAACTATATACTATATAAATAAATAAGTAATAGATTTGTAATTGAAGCAGCCATTATAACTGACTCAGACTCTAATTTAATTTATAGAAAGAACCCAAAAGCCACATTTTCTCAATTTACTTGTCGTTAATTGTAGTGGCAAATATAATAGATTTATTTATATAATAGATTTATTTTAATTGATTGCTGATTATATTGATGTATTATATGTTTCTATATTGATAAGTTCAAGTCGTATATAACATGAGTAACTGCCGTTTCGTTTTTAGTGTCTTCTTAACATTTATAAAGATGCATTTCAGAATCGTTGCAGTTAGCCTCGTCCTTTTGGTTCGTATCCTCAAGGACATAAAGTAAGCAGTGTGCCTTAATCCTTGAACTTCTTTCAGGCCCTTGTGAGTGCTGATTCAATTGGGAATCTAAAGGATCAATTAAAACAGGTTGCTGAAAATACTGCGTTGTTGAACAATCAACTTATGGCTGCTTCAATGCTTATCACAGCCATGATGATTGCGGAAAACCGGGTCGCTGATCAAGCAGAAATCGACAAGTTTCAACAGTTTTTTGATCACTGGCGTTCTCGAAATGAAAGTTTTGTAAAGGATGCCGCCCAACTCGATGAATATAAAAAACAGTTTTTTAGTCTACTACCCGAAATTCCAGAAGAACAACTTAAGAGTCGATTAGATCAATATACAAATGGACACTACTCCCTAATGCGGTCTGAAATTATCGAACGAGAATTAGATCTTTATGATGCATTTAAGACAAAGGCCACTGAATTGATACGTGTGGCCAAAGAATTAGGATACACTGACAATAACCTCGATATAGCTTTCGATCGATTTGTGAAGGCAGATCGATATAACCGGGGACTCGCCTTTAATAATTTACGGTCATTTTTGAATGTTTGATAGATTTCAAAATAATGTCAGGGTTTACATTTTCTGATCTGTTCAGCTTTAAGATTCCTATATCATGTACCTAAAATGTGACACGAATCTAATAAATTTCAGTAAATGTTTTAAATATTATTATTTAAAATAACTTCTTAAATAAATTGTGCTGAAATATAATTAAATTGAATTGAATGAAATATGTTTTTATTTTGCTAGTTGCCGTTTCTTGAATAGTACATAAATAAAATCAGATGTAATGTAATTGTCTATACGATTAAGAGAATTTGCTAGTATTTATAAGGACTTAAAACAGCTTGATTGTGCTTTCGATTTCATTGAAATTCAATTGATTGATTCATAACAAAATTTGTGGCTGTTCAATTGCATGTAAATAAAGCTATATACATTGAAAATAATTAATCTTGCATTATATGTTAATTCACTAAAACAATAATTAATTAGAATGCTTAGACATAGACACGTGCTATCCATCTGAGCAGATCGGTCATCACGTCCTGTTCGGGCAAACGATAATCCGCAAAGGTTTTAACCTGTGCATCGGATGCAATGCGGAAGGAACGACCCATGCCCTTGATTACCTGGAGAGATTAGAAGTGTTGAAGGTTAGAACTGTCTTCTAATGGAAGACATTAATGAACTTACTCGCATGACATCCTCATCGGTGGTATCGTCACCAGCGAAGACCACACGCACTTCCTCCGACCAGTTGTCGCCAAATTGATTCTTTAGGATGTAGAGAGCTGCCTCGCCCTTATTCCAATTAACTGGTGGCTTCGCCTCGATGGCCTCATGTGCTTGATTGGCCCGGAAACCATGACGTTGGCATATCTTCATTGCCAGACGCCTCTGCTCATCCTTGAACTCAGCTGGTGTCTCCTGATAATGATAGGTGAGCGAGACACGCTTATCCTCTACCCAGGCGCCATTTCTCTCCAAATTCTGCTTCAATTCCTTCACCATGGCCGTATAGTTCTTCTTGATGTTCGCGGGCAACTCGAAATCGTGTCGCGAACCATCTGGATATTCAATTTCCAGGCCATGATTGCCGGCATAAGTCACACCATCGATATTCACATGCTTCTGCACATCCTTTAGACCGCGTCCCGAAATAATTGACAGAAAGATTTGTGGATGCTTTGCCAACTTGCGTAGAATCTCCTCCAGTTCCACGGACATTTTCGAGTAGGCGGGATTATTCGTAAGGGGCGCCAGGGTGCCATCAAAATCCATCAGAATGGCCAGCTTGGCGTCAGGATTCAGGTAGCTGAAAAGTCGAGCGATCATATAAAAATATATTTGAATTGATTTTTAAGAAAACTGTAAGAGATGCGATTGAATCACGATTGTAGAATATTCCAGACCTAGGTTATTTACAATAAATTTACTTAGTTTTAAACATACCTGTTAAATAATGATTAGTAATCATAATCATTAGTAATTAAATTATTTTTGTTTAAAAGTCGAACCAATGATTAAATTACGATTATTTTCGGTTTTGTCCAATTATTTAATGATTACGATTAGAAAAAATCAAGAAAAAATCTAAAATTATTACGATTATTCAAAATAATCAGAAAAAATCAAAAATAATCAAAAATAATCGTTTTGAGTATTTCGGATTATTTTTGATTTTTTCTGATTTTTTCTGATTATTTCTGATTTTTTTAGATTATTTATGACTATTTGGTAAAAAAAACCAAATTTTTTTAAATTTTCACAATCAAAATATCCATCAATACTTACCAAATATTATTAAACATTTTAATTACTCAGAAAATCCACTAAAATAAATTCTCTTTTTACACAAAAAAATTCGTCAAAGCAACTTTTTTAACACGACAGGGGAATCGAGCCTAAACATTAAAAATTAAGGGTATAACAGGTCAGCAACTCTAACTAGTGAGCTACGGAAATATTCTAGCTGCCCCCTTTTTTCTTCTGAATTTAACTGCTTTAGACAGCACAAAAAGCAACTATAATCAAAAGCTTTGGCTACTTTGATTGGGAAAATTTAAAATAATTTGGTTTTTTTTACCAAATAGTCATAAATAATCTAAAAAAATCAGAAATAATCAGAAAAAATCAGAAAAAATCAAAAATAATCCGAAATACTCAAAACGATTATTTTTGATTTTTTCTGATTATTTTGAATAATCGTAATAATTTTAGATTTTTTTTTGATTTTTTCTAATCGTAATCATTAAATTATCACAAATTTTTCAACAGTGAATTATATAATCACTACGATTATTTCTCATAAATAATCTAATTGATTAGTAATTCTAATCGAAATTTAACAGGTATGGTTTTAAAATATGCTTTCTGTACTTTCACAATTAAAATTAAATTAGATTAACATAATTTTATTTCCCATTCCACTTTTAAAAATATTCTATCTAATTCTCCGCGCTTACTTATTTTATTACATAATTAAAAAATATTAATATTTAACCATGGAAATCATCTTTTAAAACTAGTTAAAATGTTTGTTTTTATGACCTTTCTAATTTGTTGAAGTAAGTTTTAGCTAACTTAAAACATTATCACGAAGATAATGAACGAAAATTAAATTAAATAATTAATTTTATTACTAATTCTGTTTTCTTATAAATTGTGAATTGTTTCATCTCAATAATTTTTTAAAATCGATGCTTATAACAGTGACTAGTGTCTTAAATAATTAGCGCCTGCTTGTAGCACTAGGAATCAAATTAGAGACATAAATTAAATTAAAACTTTATCTTTAAATTCGTATTAGATGTTCTTTGTACTTTATGTTTTTATATGCATATCAAACGCAATTGGTTTAAAATAATGAAAATAGATTTACTTTATATTATTTAGCAAATTCAAAATATTATCATTTGAAATCATTTATGGCTCACTTATTTTGCTCAGCGCATCAATTTTGTGCTTTCTCTCTCATGCTCTCCCTAATCCGCCTTATCAGCGTAATGCCTATTACATGAATTTCTATCGCCAACAAGGTCACAATGATAATGACAATGGCAATGACAATGATGATTATTATCATTCTTCACTTACCCTGGCATATTCTGTTCGAATTCCTCCAAGCGACTGATAACAGGTGCAACTTGTTCCTTAGGCATTTTATCAGCTTGTGTATAGATCCTTGTAGCACAAAAGAAGGTCACAATGACTTGTAATTGCAGTTGCTGTAGTATTCGCACTGAAATTGATAAGTATTCGGGGTTTAGCTAGTGTTGTTGTCCACGCGAGAGCTCAGATGAAACTGTGAGTCGTTGGGTTAGCGCGGTTTGCTTTTAAAATCATCGGGTTTGTTGTTCGTAGTTCGCTTAGAGCTGATAACAAATCTCTCAGATTCTCAGCTAATCTCTCTAGACGAAAACAAGCGTATTTAGATACTTTCTCTCCCTCTCCCTTTCTCTGTCTCTCGTCCTAAGTGCATCTTTGCGTTTGGTTTTTGTCTGATCGATTATCAGATCGTTACTTACCCCTTGAAAGTTCTACGAGATTCTGTTGTCGACATACGCTATTAACCTGGCTTTTTATAACAAGTTGTTGTCATTTCCCCAAATGAATTTTTCCATTTTGTTGCTTTTTTGTTCTTTATGGGAGGGAAACAAAGGCATTCATTACTCATACTCTTGGTTCACGCGTTTCTCGCGTGCCTGTTGCATGCAGCATTGGGGCATTGCGCCCTCGCCTCAAGTTCGTTTCGACAAACAATTCATTTGTGGCATTAAAGTCTCAAAGTCCCCCACACAGTTATAGTAATTGCTCTCGTAATTTTCCATATTTCCATCTTAGAAGTGCTAATCCCATTGATAAGTAACAATGGTTGCCCGTGGCTTAAGATTTACCGTTTGTCCCTTTCGCATTCGTGTTTGTCACAAACAAATGTTACATGCCTGTTATCAATGAGATTAGTCCGAAAGCCTTTAAATATAGGCACAGCATGAAATTATTTTAATCTGAGCTGACCATTGACTGTCACGTGATTTTAGAGGGAAGCTACATTTTGAGATCTGATTGGATGATGGTAAAATATGTAAACGAAATTTCAATTTTCCTAAAATATAAAAAAGAAAAATTAATCCAAACTGCTGTGTTTTATTTGTAATTAAAGTCAGACATTTTCTTTTCTCCTTTCTGTACTAAAATGCTTCATTTAGGAATCACGCTTTTTGGATACTCTGGCTGACTGGGTGAATCCATTGGAAGCATGCTGTAGGCACATGCTCATGCTCACACATTTCCCCACATCCATTTTGGGCCTAAACTAGACCGCAGACTTTTGTCCAAACTGTTTACTCACGATTTTTACCAGTTAGATTTAGGATTTGGTACCGAATATCTGAAGTAAAAAAGCTGCTCATCACACATGAACGCCCTCCCTATACATATATTGCCATGTTGTTAATGCCCAAATCGAATGCTGAGGCACAGCTGGAGTTTCGCGACAAAATCACTGCGGGTTAACGTGCTTTAATTAAAACTAAATGTCCACAATCAGGAATATCAAGAGAATCGGTTTGTAAACAAGTGTCTGGACCACATACATATATTCCAATACCAGACAGTAAAATTTTGGCACGGAATTAGAACAGATTGATGGTTGGCAAAGATTACTACAAGGCTAGCAACAAGGTCAAGCTTATTTAAAAACAAAACCTCTTTCATAATCTTATCTTCATTAAATTTTCGATTGATCATCGTTGATTGAAATGCACTTTCGCTGATTTTCACTCACTTTTGACTTAATTGCAAAAATTAGGTGTCACTTTTATGGCAATTTATTGACAATTTTCAAATCAACAACGTAATTTTTATTTGGTTAAATAAATTTGTAAACAATTTCTAAACGATTGCAGACGCTGGCAAATTGCTTTGAAAGCTTTGAGAAGCTTTCATTTTGCGAGAGAATTGCTTGATCACTTATCGATACTATAAATAAACATATCCATAAATATTTAATGTGCTGAGTAGGTCAGAGAGCGAGAGTTCTTAAATGCTTGGATACTATGGTATAATATCGTAGCTTTAAGCTTAAAAAAGAACAGTCTAAAGATTGATAAGGTATGGAGCAAAAAGGAGAAAAGATGAATAAAACAAATTGGACTCAAAGAAAAGAAAACCTCGCGATTTTATAGAAAAGGCTTTAACTAAAGCTCTCTACTATTTTTCCGACTTGACCAAATACTTGCCATTTGCTTAAAGTAATCTTTGGCCTTGACTTTGAAAGGAATATATCAAATTTTATGAATGTATCCACTACGGAAACGGTTACAAGATTAATAAATTATCAAAGAAAATTTTGGGAATGTACGATGATATTTTCTTGCCAGTTAATATTTGACAAATTAGGTGCTCTGACCTTAAGAGAACAATTAAACAAAGCAGATGATAAGTTGTTGAATAGTGGAGGGAGATTGAAACTGTGGTAGGGAAAGGGGGCGGGGAAAGGGGGGATTGTTGAACACCTTTTGGCTGCTGTTGATGCGTAAACAACATGAATGCACAGTGACAGCAGCTATGACGACGATAGAATTTGACCTGAGAGGGTTAAAGGTAAAGGAGCAAATACAAAAGGTAAGAACACTGACGCAGGCAGTTAAGTGGGGGCAATTCGTTGCCTCAGGCAGCCAAGCGTAATGAATGCATACACACACACACCACAAACTAATACAGCGCCTTCGAAAATGAATGCGCATCCTGTGCCGTTGGCATTCTAACCTGTTGCCAATTGAGACTCAGAGGCGCTTGTCAAAAGCAATTAGTGACCAGGATCCGACCCAAGGAGCTAACCAAAACGGACACATACGAAGTGTCAACTATTTAATACCCCTTATTTGATTGGCAAATATAAAAAGTAAAGAAAGGCATATTTAATAATGATGTTATATAAAACAGTCTAATATTGAAGAGAAGTTCGAAATAAAATTATTTATATTAAATGGGCGTTTTAATAAAATAGCTATTAAGTAATAAATAATATTTCAGAATGGTGTTTTATGATACAGTCTGTGGAAGAAAAGTTCGAAAAGAACAATGGACTACAACATTAATAATATTATGCTATTTTCTTTTAATTATAAAATTTTATTTCAAAATTTAAGTAAGACAATTTCATTTTTATAAGTCCATAAGTCCGTCAGTGAGTCATGCTGTTGTCAATTTATGTAGATGTTTGCATCTTTATGATAATTAAGGTCGTAGGTACCTTTCTCCTTCCACTAATTGCACATATACATAAACATATACACATACTTAGGTAAACAACAGGCACACGTATCCTCCTAGAACTCATATGTAATCCATGGGCAATTCTGTAGAACGACGAGCTCCCGCCACCTGATGTCAACAGGTTGCCTTAATATTTACCATATGCCTGATAAATATGCACAAGTATAAGTGTTTACATGAAATGTGCGCGTGCGTGTGCGTAATTGTATGGGTGTCACTGTGCATCACTTAACATTAGTCAGAGGCTCCCAGAAAATAAATATTAAACACATGTGGCCTCTAGTGGGATGAAGGTCAGCCAAGGAAAATAACAACAATTTTACATTTTCTTTTTTATTGTTTTATTTTATTAACTCCTCCTTTAATATTTCCTTTTTGAATTGCCGACCGTTAAGCGTTAGCGCATGTTATGTTATAGACACTGCACACTGCACATTGGGCGGAATTACCCGTTTTTTGGCAAAAACCTTTCATCTTAAAGTTACGAACTTGAAATTTGGCATGAACCTTAGTTAGACAAATTTTAAATTTTTTTTTTAGATTTGGACCACGCCTTCACCTCCCCTCCCCGTCTGACTATGAGATAAAAGTCTAATTTATTTAAAGTCCCTTCAGACGAGCACTTTTTTACCGACTCTTTTTGTCAAAAAGCTGTCCGTGTCGATCACCATCGTTCACCGATGGAATAGAACGTGTTCCATTTCCATCGGTGAGCTTCGGTTTTTCACCGGCGCTTTGAAATTTTGTGTGGTTACGCGACACGGACAGCTTTTTGACAAAAAATGACAAAAAGTGTCGGTGAAAAAGCTCTCGTCTGAAGGGGCTTTTATAAAAAATCGAAATGTTAAGCTAGAGACTTGAAATTTGGCATGAATCTTAGTTAGGCTAAAGTAAAATTTATAATTTTTGCGGTTTTTTAGTTGGACCAAAAAAAGTTGGACTCCCCCTTTTCCGTTTATCCACGATTCATTAAAAAATATATTAATTTTTTTAAAAACTTCAATATAAATAATAATATTTCAAACTTTGCATTATTGCTAATCGGACTAAAGAAAAATTTAAATTTTTTTTTGTTTTTTATGGTTTATGGTTTATTAATAACATTGAAAACATTACGAAACAAAAGCACTCATAATTAAACACATACATAACTCTTTTCTACATACATACCTTGATGTTCATTTTCCATTTTAAATTATTTAAATTCTTCAAGCCGTTTAAAAATGTGAGACTGTCAAATATTTTGAAGTTTTGAAATCGGACACTCATGCAGACACCGCGTGCACAAACAACTGACTTTGAAAGGTTTTTGTTAAACGAGGGTTGCGTAATAAAATTTAAATTAAATGTTTTCGATGAGGAGGGACAATTACATACTGGAAATAATATTATAACCATAAGAATATTAAAAAAATTTCGGGCTTTTGCCAAAAAACGGGCAATTCCGCCCAATGTGCACTGTTAAGTTCTCATCTAGCTTAACATTCTGTTAACACTCAGAGAGAACATAACAGGCTGTTAAGAATGTAAAGATGCTGTCGATTTAGCGGGTATTTGGATAGAAAAAAGCTAAAATAAATAAGCAAATGTATTAAGTTATTACATAATAAAACCATTCATTATTTCATGAATTTATTATTGCATAATTAATGCAAAACGTCAATTAGTAAATTAAAATGAACAAAATTAATATTGATTGAATGAAATGAAGAATATATGCATACATATGAGTTTGTATGTGTGTGTGCGTGGTTTGCCTTTGTTTGAAGCTAACTGTTGCTGTCGCTGCCGCTGCTACTGTCGCTGTCGCTGCTGCTGCCGGCGTTTGGTTTACTTGATTTGTTTTTGTTGCTTTTACTGTTTCTGTTGTTTATTCGCCTTTTTGAACGCCAGCGCAACGGACGCGTTGACGCTTTGCCGCCAAACTCCCATTGCGAAAATATTTTCGTGTTGTTGCCCGTCGTTGTCGCGTCTCTGTCGCTGCCGTTTGATGTGTTGTGGGCGTGTTGTGCATTTCCGTGTGGAACTCTTTTGCATTTTACAACTGGGTGGTGCTGGGGGCGTTAAGGACGCACGGTACTCAAACTCTGCAATTGTGTGCTCTGACTCTCTCAATCTCTCTTACTCTCTCGCTCGCTCGTTTTGTGGATAACGTCGCGCAGTCGCCTCGCGGTTTCCTTTTTGTTATTGTCGGCTTATTGCGAATTTTCATTATTGTTTTACAATGACCTCCTGGCCGCGTCGCAATAAACACGCATCGGCATCGGAACTACAATACTAACATATGTACATATGTATGGATGTGTGTGCTGCCTGCGAGGGAATTTTAAACATGTGCATATAAAAGCATAATTGCTGACTGCCTTTGGCTTAATACGCGACAGGACCTTAACCGTGAAGGTTCCTAAACTAACAAACCAAATAACGAAAAGGAAATACAACTAATTGTATTTTCCAAGTGTAAATAAATAATTCCCTGCTGCAGTCACACGGTGCGTATACTTGATTTTTGGCAAATGTGCGCTATCAAAATAAATTCTACATTTCATTACAATTATAACAAACACTAAGAGGAAGCAAATAAACAACGCATAATTTAAAAATTATTTGATTCGGTTATTTTGAGGTAAATTCGTAAACAATAAAAAGACAACGCAGTGGCGTCGCTTAGGACTTTGAGAGGGAGATTGTTTGACATGAATACTTATAATTGTGTGTAAAATGAATAAATGGAATAGAAGATTCCCATCATTGCGCCCCTGTCTTAACGTAGCTTGTTTATGTGCTATAGCACACCCTTAACGACCTCGACTTGTGAACATAATTTAACCAAATATGTTTTTCCCTTTCGAGATATTTATATGAACATTCGCATTATAAGAAATACTCCATTTTCATACCCTGTATTATTTCGGGGCTGTTTTACATTGCTAAAACTGTTTACAAAATTGAAAATCAATTGAGAAGTTTTCTAGTGCTCTACGTAAATACAACAAGTATTTTAGATTATTTGCTTTTATCTTTTTGAGATATTCAAAATAATTTCTGCAATACTTTGAAGTGTTTTCCTAATGAGCGTGTTAAATAATTTTGCATAACAGTACAAGTAAATTATTTATTATGTATGTAAATATTGAAAATGGGTATATTGAGATAATACAAATCTATTTTCATAAGATATTTACGAAGTATCTCTTAGTTGAGCACTGCCAATTGCATTATATCTTTCTCTCTTGTATTTCGTTGTTAATCATTTTAATTAGCTTTAGATAGTTTCGTGTATTTCCGACACGATGACTTTGAAAAATATTAGAAAAAAAAAGAAATAAAGCAAAAAAGTTTTGATGTGTGCGATGCGCGGCGTGTTGAGGGATTTGATTTGTTTTAAATACGTTTTAAATTTGCCTGCAAGGTCAGCAAAATAAGTAAAAACAGTGAGGAAAAGTGAAAAGCGAATTTGTTGCACAGTTTTGATGGTCAGCTTCGGGAGGAAAGGGAAAGTGTGGCAAAGTGTTTGTGAAGAGCTCTAAAATCCAGTAAATGCTCGTATTATAAGGCGAATTGTGGGAAACCCTCGGCCATAAAGCTACTTACTAGTTAATAGCACCACACAGCACCCACCACCCGCTTTGCCACTTCCCCGGAAACCACACCCACAAAAGGCGCGCCGCTGGGCTGCCGGCTTTAACTTGTGGCTTTTACTTGAAAAGGCAGCAACAAACGCGTTACAATTTTATTGCCTTGCAACCGCAGACATTGTCGACGGGTGGGGCACTGAGAGTGGGGCAGTGAGGCATGTGGGGTATGGCGTCTAGGGGTGCAACACTGGTGACAATCGCCGGCTCATAATTCATTGTTCATTGAGATTGAGTACCGCCTACGATGTCTTCTTTTACGAGCCGATCGTAAAGGCTTTACAGACAAATGGGAAGCTACAAGTTATTGATATTCAAAGTACATGACGTATACGACGTGTATGACGGCGACCGGCGAGCGGGGAAACAGCATTAAGGATGAGAATATGCAGTTCAGGGAAAAGTTGCGACTAAAACGCTTTGAGACACAATTGAGCTTAAGTGAACAAAGAAAATCACTGGAAATCAATAAAAGACTTAAACATTTCCTCAGATTTGATTTATGAATTTTTGGTGAATTTCATAAGGAAAACATAAATGTTGATTTTATTATTGTGCAGAAATTTCGATTATAGATAAACCTATTTATATCAATTCATACAATGTACTTCACTTCTGTTGAAACTAGAAGAGCGTCAATAAATGACTTCAATTTTCTAAAATGGAATTTGATTGCAAAAACTGTATTGCAATTCGGGTTAAAGATAATACTTACTGAAGGAAATGCAGATTCACCATTCTAATAATCTCCTTCCAGGTAAGCTATTTTAATAGCCCCAAAACGCAAATTCTTTGTTGACATTTAATTTAATAAATTGTGAGGAATTTCAGGTGCAGAATGTGTAGGTTAATATGATTATTAAACAGAAAAGTAGGTTTAAGATAAATATATTTATAAATTGCCATATCATTATTTTTTGATTGGGAATTATTCTAGTAGCATGTGTAGTCTAAACAGATTATTATGCGGAAAATACAAATTAAAGATAAAACTATTTATATAAACAGATGAAAGCATAATTTCAGTTGCAGCTTAATGAAATTAAAGAAAAGTCACAGGTATATTCTCGAATTGAAGTCAACTTTTCGTTGAAGATAAACTACACAGCTTTAAGGTGAACAAAGTTTCAGATAAGCCAGGCAAACTATTTATCTTTACCATCCCTAGATGGCAATCCTATCCCAAACTAGGCGGGATGGGGATGGCTAGTTTTAGGCACGTGTTTCTCGCACTAAATAAAACAGGCAAAGCCAACAAACCACGTCTCGCATACATCTTCATACGAGTAAGTATGTGTGTGTGTGTGTGCCTATAATGTAGGTACTTGTGGTTTTTGTATCATATTACTCGCATTGTTCTTCAACGCTGCCCATGAGTTGGCAAATTTAGCCCGTTGGTCGCATTTATTTTTAGTTAAACGTCGCTTATCACTCACACTCTGTGCAAGTATCTGTCTCTCTCTCTCTCTCTCTCTCTACCCCGATGCGTTACCCCTTCCTTCGTAGTCTGGGACAACTGTTTGCGTCTCTGTGTTGCCCAAAAATGACATTTATGACGGTTGACTTGTATTTATGAGGCTTATTTAACAAGGCTTCGTTGCGGTACGAATTGCTACCATTGCCTTTCAGTTTGCATGCGAGTCTTGAGTGTCCTTTCTAAAGGATGCAGCACATTTTATTTTAATTTTTTTTGTTAATATAGATTGTGCTCAGATGAAATTTCATAATACAAAGTATTTGACTTTAGAGCTTCTCAGAATATTTTAAAGGAAAATTCCTTGAACTCAATAGTTTACTTAAACGGAGTTTTCCACTTCTCAGTTAGTTGTCAAATTTGACATCGTACGTTTTGTGTATGATGTTTGAAGTTTCGCTCAATAAAGGATTCCAGTGAAATTCGATTTAATACAAAATTATATATTAGACAGCAGAAATGTGGCAAAGGTTTTGGATAAACACAATTCCTCATTATTGAAGAGTATCTCACAGTTCGAATCTCTCGATAGCTTGTCGAAAGTAACTTGTATATTTTATTTTGTTTTGTTTTCCTTTTTTTTTGGTGCACATATATTTTTTTTTGGGCTAATACCGTATTCAAGGTTGTGCGACGCAGACGAAGCGTGGCTACTTTCGCATCCCACATGGAAATGCGCGACAAAATAAATAAATTAGGTACATTGCAAGAGTGTGAAGTGAGAGGTGAGGCAGTAGAGAGAGAGAGACAGGTAGTGAGAGAGGGGTAGAAGTATTTTGGACGACGGAGGCTGACCGACAACTCTTCGACGCGTCACACAGTCTAACAAAACTCGCATTTTCAATTTCAGGGACGAACAACCAATGGCAACAGTTGTGTGTATAAGTTGTTGTTGTCGTTAATGTTGTCGATGGCTGGTAATGAAGTGAAATGACAAGCACAAATGCGCTGAGGGGTGAAGGGCGGGTGCTAAGGAGCGGACGGGGGGCGACTACAACTCCAATAGTCATGAGTCGCGTCACAAGTGCTACGCTTCCCATGACCTTAGCCAAAGTGGAAGCGGAATTGCTTTGCAGTCATGACAACCCACGAGCTTAGAGTACTAGTTGTTGTTGCTGCTGCTATTATTATTATTGTTATTATTGTTTTTTGTGATGTTTTTGTTATTGGTCAGTGGTTAGGTTGATTTATTTTCTATGGAATTTTAAGCAGTACAATAATCATCAACGGTGGCACAGGTACGACACGTGCTAGGCAACGAGACGCGCATTCTGTGGCACGGCAAGTGTAACCCAATCTCAACTCAATTCACACAAAATGTAGCACGCAATAAGTTTTGATAAACATAAACAGGTCAGCAACCCCATGTCGGACTCCCTTCCCTTGCACAGTCCCCCTCCCTCCCCCAGCCATATACTGACCCAACTTGTGCTGCTTCTTTATGGAATGCCTGAACAAGTTTTGAATTCAATGTCTATGCCAAGGTCTCCACGGTCACTGGTCCCTAATATAATATATGCTCACAAGGTGCTCTTGACATTAGGGTGCTTCACGAGTTATTTTCAAACAAAAATCTATATATCTTTTTATGAAAATTGCTAAAATCTTAATCATTTCAAGCAATTTGTGAGTCCATTAAGTTTTGTTTAAATATTTTGTAGTTGCTGACATTGGGGTGCTTCCCGAGTAAATTCTATACAAAAATCTTAACCTCTTTATGACAATTGGTAAAGTCTTTATCACTTTAATTTAATTTTTAATTTAATTTTTATCGACTAAATTTTGTTTTATATTTTTGTTGTTGTTTACATTAGAATGCTTTGAGAAAAACTTTTACGAAAATTCGTTTAACTTGAAGACAAAGTTTCTTTAATTGTTGTTTCACTAATTTTTTTGCTAATCTCTTACTTTGTGCTCTGTATAAAGGTGCTTAGTACGAAACTTTCATACAGATTAATACTATTATTCAATTGGTGCTTGAGTTTTCTGTAGGGATTGGACATTAGGGTGCTTCACGAGTAACTTTTATGCAGAAATCGTAGACATTTTAAGACTATAAGCCTCTTAAATGTTGTAGTTTTTGGTATAAAAGTATTTGTATATAAATAAAAGTATTTGGGGTATTTATTTGGGAAATCTTGTCTTGCTGCAATTTATTCATTTTACAGGGTATTTGACTGACCCAATAACATTCTCAGTTTTTATTGATTTTCCAAGTTGTCTTTTGTTTGTGCAAACAAAAGTTGTTGGCTGGTGTGTTTAGATTTATTAGTCCCACCAGTCTATCAGGAGTACCCCTATTCCTTAAGGATGGCAGATAATGTGCGTTAGAACTCATTAGTGAGCGAAGAAGTTGCTGGCGTTGTTTACACCTTGCTTGGCTGAACCACCCGACTTGAAACTTTGGGCAGCTGTTGCTTCTGTTGAGATTTTCATCTTGGGACAAGAGCGTGTGAAAATCCACATGTAGCTAAACAAAAGAAAACCGCAGTAATTAAATCGAAATCAAAATCAAAAACAAAATCAAAACAAAAAAAGAAAGTTTCTTTCAACAAGCAGCAGACGCTGCTCAGACTAATGGTCCGAGGGCAGGAAAAGTTCTTTTTTTTTTGGGACCCTCTTAAGGGCCATGGCAACACAACCGCTTGATGCCCAATACTTGTATACGCGTTATGACCAGGACAGCACTCGATGCGTTGCGTATACGCCGTGTTGCGTTGCCGGCAATTTGTTCATTAGGCACGCACAGCTTCATAGTTGTTTCCATGTTTCCATGGATTCCTTGGCTTTCCTTTTGTTTGAGCTACGAATCCACCTAATTAAAATCTACGCAGTAAATGTTTAAAGGCGCAAAAGGTAAAGTCTGGCCGGGTCGAGTTTGTTTGGGCCTGGCCAGCACTTGTAGCTTGTGGCATAATCAGCATGCATGTGGCTGTCGTTGTTTCCTGATGAATATTTATCAGCACAGCAGACATTAATACTTCTATATACATATAGATGACTCTCTCTCTTTCTCTATGTGGGCTTTTGCGAGGTGTTCGCAGGGCACAAACACAAGCACGAGTCTTTGTGCAGTGTCTGAACGGTAGCAAAAGTAATTATAATACTCTTTCATAGGGCACATTTAATAAGTCAATGTGATTAATTTTTATTTTAAATGTATAGTTTAGGAAAAATGATAGGAAATATATAGAATTCAACCAATTAAAAATATTTCAAGCTCAATAATTAGTGAACATATTATGTTTCTCATATTCGTGCAACTTTATATGAATATCTTGGTTTTATTTTATAGCCCTTCGCTTAGTATGTTAATCGACACTTAATTAATATAAAATATTTATTCCCAAATCAGAGAGAAGTTTTAGTAAAATAAGCATAAATAAGTTTATGCTTTAAGCCTTTTTAAAGAATTCTCTCTACTAGCTTAAAGTGTATACGAGTTTCAGTTTTATGCAGAAAATTTACCTGGTGTTTTCAATGTTTACATTCTGGCTGGACAAACAGTCGGAGTACTCAATATATATACTGGACTCGTAACATGAAATGTCCACATGCACTTGTTGGCCATAATCGAGGAGCACTTGTGCATTGAGTGTGTGCGACATTTGACTCAAGTGATAATTGATATTTTACGAGTATTGTATTTAGTTATTTGAAAATGCAAGTAATCTGCTGATAATTGTCGGGGAGTGTTGATTATAATAATCAATATGATGATGATGATGATGATAATGATGGTAAAGTCCCTGGCCATGTCCCTGGCTATAGATTGTTCTATGGCTCTGGCTCTAACTGTGACTCAGACCCTGAGACGACGACGCAAAAAGTGTCCAATAAATGTTTTACAGTTGTCGTTGTCGCTGACATTGTTGACCTTATCAGAAGCACAAACAAACGCACACATGTCTATCTTTATATGTATATGTAACTGTGGGGGGAGCTATAAAACACAGGCTCGTGCCACGTTCATATTCACTTTCTTGCCTTTTGTGTTGCGCCTTGGCGTATGCTACAAAATATTCACTCGTCGTTTCTTGCCGACGCTCAAAAGTATGTAACATTGTTGGAGAAGTTGGGCCAAAAAATGCGGCCAGGTCTCGTCTGGTTTAGGTGAGTCGACAGCTCCTAATATGGATTACTAGCAGCCAAACTATGCAACAAACAATAAAAAACATGCAAATAAGCAGCAATTTAGCATGATATTCTATAATACACCCTGATATTTATGATACTCTCACAGCATGTTTTTGAGCAAGACAGAGCAAGAATTGGAACTGAGATACATAAAAACAACTAGATATGAATAGGGACAGAGGTAAAGGGAGTTGGTATAAACAAATGGAGATAATATCGAATGCGACGGTGTAAGTTATGTCCAAGTTGGATATTGACTAAAGTAACAGTCATTAGTGTTTTTATGGAGAATAACAATAAAATGTTAAAGTACGGCAACAAAAATTGCTGAAGATTTGAATACGAATTTTAATTTGAGGTTCAGCAGCAGCCAGTTCTTTAAACATCTCAATACGATGAAGGATTATTTAGTTTTATAACTTTGATAAATATCATTGAAACAAAAATTTAATAAACAAATTACTTGTTGATTGCACCCAAAATCATTAAAATTTCCTACATTTCGGTTGAGTTTTACAACACAATTTTTTAACCCAGACCATGTCTTGAAAAAAAAAAAAAATAAAAACCAGTCAGACACCCCCATCTTTTTGGTATTTTATAGGGCATCAAAAAAGGTTCTGTCAATCAATCCGAGCAGACTCATTGTGTCAGCATAAACCAAAGACTTGTCTCAGCTGAATTCCTTACTCACATCTTTTTGCAGAGTCCAACAATAGTTCGTGCCCATCTTGTTTTCTTACTGGACTGAAATGAACGCCACCTCGCCAAAGTCCTCGTTGGTCAAGCTAGGCCTGCATACCAATAAACAAAAGACGCTGAAGGTCATGGTTTTGGGCCAAAGTGGTGTGGGCAAAACGGGTAAGCATCAAGTAAAGTAATAATAGGCCAGACATGATGCTTCTCTGCCTCTTTTAGCTATGGTTGTGCGTTTTATAACCCGCCGATTTATTGGAGAATATGATCCAAATTTGGAGAAAATCTATACCTGCCAAACAACGCTGGACAATGAGGCCATACAGTTTGACATTCTCGATGCCACCGGTCAGTTGCATGTAAGTTAATACCCAGTAGGTATTTAAATACAAATCTGATAGTTGTTGCTTCACAGGAGCTGGATGGTGTGAGCCTGGAGTCGAACATACGCTGGGCGGACGCTTTTATACTCGTCTACTCCATCACAGACAAGTGCTCCTTTGACGAGTGCAGTCGCCTGAAGTTCCTCATCAACTACAATAAACGAAGACGCAAACTGGGATCCACCAGCAAGGTGAGTTTTTTGGAGTGATTCGAGGTGTTTGTTTTAAGTTTTTGGTAGGGATGTTGGTCCGAATTGAATTTCTTTACTTCGGTTTTTCAACTATTTAAAAGTTTTTTATAATTGACAATATAGTTTCCTTTAATTTCTATTCCACAGGTTTTTTAAAATAGATTTTTATTTATTTATTTAATGTCAATCTCAGTTTAGTAATTTAAAATATATATTTTTAAGGTCAACCTAAGTTTACTGATTTACAATATATTTTTAAAATTTGCAAAAAAAATTAAATAGACAGAAAAAGTAATATCAAAATCAAAATTAAAAAAAAAAAAAAACATGCTGCAATATTTTTAAACATCATTAAGTTTTAGCTATCGTTCTTGCAGGACTATACGTTGGATATTCCCGTCATACTCGTGGGTAACAAGACAGATCAGACTGGCGATCGCATGGTCACCCTGGACGAGGGACAACGACGATTTCGAGAGCTCTCCTGTGCCTGCTTTCATGAGATTTCCGTTAGGGAGAGCGTTGATCAGGTAAAGAACAATGTTCTTATATTTCCCAGAACTTTTTAATTAATTGATTTCTTCACAGGTGCAGAATGTGTTCCGCGATGTGTTCCGCTTCTGGCGGGTGTTCACCAAATTTCCAAAGCTCAAACGTTCCACCAGCGATGTGGCCCATGCTGCCGATGGCATCTTGACTCCGGACTCCGGTTCCTGTTCCTTTTACGATACAACGCCTTTGGGCGTAGCACGTCGCTCGTTTCTGGTCATTGGCAGCGCGTGCCAAGAGGAGAGCAGCGGGGATCATACGGAGTCCACGGACGACATTGCCAGCAGCAGTCTGGGCAGCTCCCGCAGCGACATCGATGCTCCGTTCCGTAATCGTGCCTCCACCGATGGCACCCTGTTGTCCCGACCCAGACGTTGGCGCTACCCGCCGCCAGGATGTCTCTTGCCACACACGAATCGCGTCGAGCGTCGCATGAGCATCTCGACGAGGGGCAGCAATGCCAGCTACTGACCGGTTTAGTTTGTCCAATTGTATCGCCAAATATAAATATTTATAGCTAAGTGTTGAAAGCTTCGGAGTTATTTACTTTCTTCATTATTTGCGGAATAATTTTAAGAAGTTTGCGAGGTGAGGATCAGTGAACTGTTTTTATATACATAAAAACTGGGTAAAAAGGGTATATATAACGCATATAAGAAGTCAATTTCCATCCTATAAACTACAGTCATAGTTCTGTAACATACTCATTTTTTATTTTGGAATACATTTCGGTGCCGAAATTTAAGAAAATCAAGCAAGGATATTGCTTAGAGCTTTGAAATATATATATTTAACCATACCATTATTTTACTCCTAAAACTTAATCGCGATCGCATAATAAAAGATGAAGAATGGTAGCATTGACAAACATTAAACCTTTTACATTTGTATATTTTGTGTAGGATTGTCTGTTTGAGAGCTTTGACAAAAAAAAACTTGATATAACTTTCCGATTTGGATTTCTGGAAGCTTTCGAGCTACATTTATTTTGCACTTGCAACAATTTAAACAGCGAACAGATAACTGAGAAGTGGGGAGTGGAAAGTGGAAAGTGTCTAAGTGTGTGTGGGTGGAAATGATTGAATAGATTCCCTTTTAGTCGTCGTCAATCTTAAGCATATATTCCTCGGCACGCAGTGCGAGCTCACGGATGTTGCGAAGACATCCAGCGGCAGCGAGTTGCAGCTCCTTGTTGGTGGAGCCAATGCACTCCAGCAGGAAGGGCACCACACCGCTCTGAGGGACGAAGAAAGTGTAAGGACATAGCAAAAGAAATAAATTTAAATGCATTTGAATAATACCTGGTGCATGGTAATGCAGTTCTGTGGATCCATCGAAAGCTTTTCGAGTGCCATGGCTGTGGTGCGATGCACGAGAGGATTCTCGCTGGTCATGTAGGTGACAATGGGGGTCACAGTGCGCAGACGGCCGAGTTCCTCGGTGTTGTTGCCAAAACAGGCACAGGCCGCCACAGCAGCTGCCAGATTCATGCGCAGCATATCATCCGTGGTATTAACCAGATCGGCCAGCTTGTAGATCACACGCAGATCCGTGAGAATGGCCAGGTTGGTTTGATCCAAGGCAATCGTGGCAATCGCTGCACAAACCGCCGAAAGTACCATGATTTCCTTTGACTTGAGAAGACCCACAACTAGTTCCATGGCCCCGACCAGACTGCGCACCAACTCTGCCGAATCGGTGGCATTCTTCACACAGGGACAAATGGCGTAGGCAGCATTAGCTTGAACCCGTGGACTGTTGTTCTTAAGCAGCGACCAGACCAGACGAACTGCATCCAGTTTTTCGAGATCACGCATGCTCTCGGGATCCTCGGCACACTCCTTGATCGCCTTGGCCAAGTTCTCGAGCAGCGGCGGGTGCGACGAATTGAGAAGAGCCACCATTGCTGGCAAGCCACCAGAGTGTTGCACCGCCTCACGGTTGTCCTGGAAGCGAACACACTCGGACAAGGCGCCCGTGACATTGGTGAGCACCTCGTCGCACTCGTCGGCGAGCAAGGCGACCAGATGATGAATGACATTCATGTCATCCAGTTGCTTGACATTCTCATCGGACATGGCGCACATCCAAATGGCACCCGTTGCACCACGCAACAGTGGCTTATTATCCCGTATCGTCTTGTCCTTGATAATCGCCACTAGAGGCTCTAATCCACCTGCCTCGCGCACCAAATCCCGTGTTGTCGCATCAAAGGCGCATTTGTAGAGCGCCGAGCTGCCCTCGACTTTGAGATCAACGCACTCCGATCTCAAGTGGTTCACAATGTCCGCTATCATGCCCTCTGTGGTAATGGCCAACTGGAATTTTGGCTCCGAGGAACACTTCTGTACGGTGCCCATTATGGGTATGACCACGTCGATGTGCACGGACTTCAGCAGATTGGCCATCAGTGGCACAATGCCGCTCTTACGCATCTGCTCCATATTGTGCTTGGAGTCGGCCAGTGTCCAGAGGGCACGAGCTCCTGCCCGAGCCATGTCCAGGCATTCAATCTCCTCGACGGTGAGCTGATCTCGAGGAGTTTGCAAAATGCTGCAAGAGATACACACAGAGAAAAAGTTTAAGCAAAATCATTTATGAATAAAAATGTAAATAAATATAATAATTTAAATAATAAATGAATAATATGCGAAATAGATCTACCATAAACTAATTTTTTAAGTGTTTTTATTATAAACTGTAACAAGAAAAATGCTTAATAATAGAAAAAGACACTCAATTTTGTTGCCAAGTGTGAATCAAGAAGCAACGGATCGAAAAATTCTACTTAACATAAGTTACTTTTATGCTTGTGAGAAATCAAATTGAGAATGTGGATATTCAACTTGATTGTACTATATTATCTTGATTAAATAGCTGCAAAATATATTTCCTACCTCATCTTGATGTCCAGCAGATCCACCAGCTTGGAGATTCCTCCACAATTGCGCACATATTTGCGAGCCAGTCGCACTTTGCTAACATTGGATAAAGTCTCGGCAGCCATGGTCTTCAGGTCCTTCATGGAGGAGCTCAGAATGTCGACAATCAGTGGAATGCCATCGAGATCGACAATTGTCTTGCGTATGTCAATGTTGAGTGTGATGTCCGATAGAACAGATAATGCACCCAGGCAGCATTTGGTGTCGTTGCACTCCAGAATATTGACGAGGACATCCAGACCGCCAATATCCTGGATGGCAAACTGATTGATTTGCGTGCGCAGATCGTAGTCCTGCAGACAGCACAAGGATACGATCGTTGCCGTCTGATTGCCCGCCTTGATGTATTTGACCAACTTCTGGATATTGTAGTATTCGGCGGGTATTTCGGCAGCTCGAGCCACATCCTTCCAGCGCTCCTCCTCGTCCGTCGAGGACTCCTCCTCGGTTGTATCCGAATCCTCAACGACGACTTGACGCTTATCCCGAGAGAAACGATCCGGACAGGAGCCACATTGTTCACGGATCTTACGCTGCCGCCGCGGTGCAGTTCCGCTGCCTATCATCCTTGAACTATATTGCTAATATATAGACTTTGTGCATAAAATATATATAAATAAATATAAGTGCTCAGCGATGGCGCTTCGATGCTGTACAGCTAGTTGCTCTGGAATTTTTGTGTAACTTATGTAGAGGAATTTCAAATGCCAGTGAATAATCGATTAAATAACATGTGTTGCTAGGGTAACATTTTTCAAGTTGTTCATTTGTATTTGTTTTTGTCTTGTTTGATTAATTTATTCATACTAGCAATATTTATTAACATAATTAATGTCCCTGATTTAAATATTAAATAAGTAATATACACTTGATTGTATAAGCTAACATACTAAATATAATGTGTCTGCTGTACGTAGACATTCCTGGTACACTGGGTATTCTTTGTTAAGGTAAGTCAGTATTTCAGTGTATGTATTCATATGTATGTTTGATAAATAAATATGAGTGTTTATGTGATAAATGATAAATATGAGTGTTTATGTGAGTGAAATCTAGGTGATTACAACTCATACTCATTGACAGGAAGTAACAAAGTTTTCAACTGATCCGATAAGAAAAAACTTCCTGTCTTGATATCAACGCATTGATAAGAAGTGCAATTAAACCATATTTTATCTATAAGCTGGCGCTACCTCAAGCAGATAATGTTTGCAGAATTTTTAGTATTATACCCTGTGGCAACTAAGTGGGTATATTTATATAAGTAGCTTGCCAAGCGTGTTAAATCAATCCTAGTCAAAGCGTAAAAAAATTATAATTTTTGGTTTCTTAAAAGTTATATTCATTGCTTAAATAAGTTAAGTTTTATAAAAATTCCACCCGAATAATTTTAAATACTTTACAAATAATACAATTTTTCATAATGTCATTTTATATCAATTTATTGCAATTATGCCCATATGTCCTGAATGTTTTTGATATTAACAAAACATTATACATATAAAGTATGATTTTTACCACAATTTTTAATGAAAAGGAAAGTACTCATTAATGCTTAGTGTATTGAGTATATAGTAACTTTAAAAATCTGAACTTTCAGACATTTTAAAATAGCTTAGGCATTACATCTTTTATCGATGATCGTTTTTTTGGATTCATATGCCAACATTTTTGTATTACTTTGATACATCTTTTTCGATTCGGATAGTCCTTAACATCCTCGATGGGAGGCCGTTCCCCTGAAGTCGAAAAGTATTTAGAAATATTAAGAGACGTTGACTACTTACTAACCTCTAGTGATTACATTCATAATGGCGAGTGGTTCATTATTTCCCAAGTGATAGAATGGTTTCTTCTGTGATAACACCTCCCACAAAACGATTCCGAAGCTATAAACATCAATTTTTGTCGTATACTCTCTGCCTTTGAGGACCTGTTTATAAAAAAATTATATCGATTAAATTAGTTAACTTCAATGCCGATTATCACCGACTTCAGGGGCCATATATTCAGGTGTCCCAACAATGCTGGTTGTCATTATAGTAGCCTGCTCTGTAACTGTGCCAAATTCTGCGATCTTTAATGTTTCATAATTGTTGGTAAGTAACAAGTTTTTCGTCTTAATATCCCGATGGATAATTGGCCGTGGCTTCAAGTCATGTAAATATTCAATACCCTGCAATAAAAATATAATTATAACGACCTCTTTCATGTGTAGAAACGTAGTATAAATAGAACCTGCGCTAATTGGTACATCCAATTACGGGCTTCTTCTAACGTATAGCTTCGCTTCCCTTCTCCATCTTTATGTAGGTAATTGTAGAGTGTTCCACAGTCTGCGAACTCCATCACAATCATTGTTGTTTTTAGTTCCTCGCTTTCCATGGTACCAAACAACTTGATAATGTTTCTGTGGTCAGCTTGGGATAGATATTTGACTTCTTTTTCAATGTCCTTCCTGGCATCCTTAAGTTGTGAATGGAATTGTTTCACAGCATATGTAACGCCCAGTTTTTGGCCTTTAAAGACTATTCCGTAAGATCCATTTCCGATAGCCTGAAAATGCTCATTTAAATATGTTTTATTAACTTTAAACATTAATAATAAATAACACAACCTCGCCTAGTTCCATATCCGTAAATTCAAATGATATGTTATTGTCCTTAAGTGTTCTATAACCGATTGGAATATTATATTAACTATGTATATAAAGATATGAACATGTCTATACCTCATACAATTTTCGATATCTATAGCAACTTTTTCCATATTTGGCCTCTTTCGTGGATCATGATCCCAACAACATTCAATCAGCGACCTTATATTGATAGAGGACAGATCTTCGGGAAGATGATCGAAAGATGGACGGCAGCATGACGATATTCGCATTATTCCGAGCTTAAAAAAAAGGAGAGTAAGTGACTCGTAAAGCCGACAGAAGGGCTTTCGTCGTGTCAAGACTTCCCAAAACACCATTCCAAAACTGTATACGTCATATTTATCCCTGTGCAGTTGATTACGCAATCCCTGAAATAAGGATAGTCATTACCATATGACAAGTTATACATCAACGGATCCATACCTCTGGTGCCATATAGGCAATTGAGTTACGTTTCCTCAATTGTTCAGGCTTAATGGCCAACTCACCGATCTTCAGTTGCTGTGAGTTATTGGTTAGGAACAAGTTAGTTGGCTTTAGGTTGTGATGCACAATAGGCAATGGCTGCATCGCATGTAAAATCTCTAGACCCTATAAAAGTGGGAAATTAATATAACAAATTGTGTATAACAAATTGAGCTTACCTTCGCACACTGGTACATCCAATTGAGAGCAGTACTAAAAGTATATTTTTGTACTCCCGTTCCGTAAATTTGATCGTGCAGTGATCCACAGTCCGCATATTCCATCAGTAAAGAAGGACTATTACTAAGGGACATTGAGGTGCCAAAAAATTGCAAAATATTTTCATGATTGACGTACAACAATTGCGAGTACGCTTCTATAAGATTTTCTTCCGAAACAATGCGAATTTTAGAATATTGTTTCACGGCAATCGTTCTGTGTGGAAATAGGAGTTCAGCCTTGTTCACTATGGAATAATTGTCTTTTCCAAGCACCTGTATAATGTTATTTTTAGTATTTTTTTATTAGATGCCTCTTGAAGCCTTACCTCGTGCAGTTCTATATCACAAAAGTTCACACTAGACGCCATGTCCGATCGTTAAGAGCTCTCCCGGCTGACTAACCTGATAGGAGGTTACAAATTTTCATAACAGTAACACACATGTTTAGTTTTCTATTACTGTAAAAATTTGATAATACTTGAGACATTTCTTATCCCATAATCAAAAATGCATTAACAACTTGCAGCGTTGGTAACTCCTAGTCCTAATACTACATTTTAATTAAAATATATGCAGATTATCATTATGACATTTATTATTATGTGTAAAATAAAACATTGTTTACTAAAGCACTAGACGTTCATATCAATCAAAGTGTTTGATAGAGTTCTTGGAAAAGGAATAACATACAATCATAGACTTATATTGTATTGCTGAAATGTGTTTATTTATTTCTCTGATAATGTTAAGAGTATGTTTTATTAAATTGGCTTAATGTTTCAATAATAATGTATAAGAGTTTTTATTTGTTCGCGACTATATAGACATTAAAACATGTATAACGGAAGTAAAGATACGAAAATGATTTCAGCGTTTGTAATATACATACTTTACTAATTTATTTGTAGGGCTTAATGGGGTCTTTTAGACTTTTCAATCTTGTTTTTTTGTATTTGGTAGGGCGAAAAATACAAAATTTACAAAAAGTGAATTTATGGTGCTGTTGAAAGGTTGTCGGCCTCCAAAGAAGGGTCTCCAAAGAAAAAAGTAAGTCCAATGCTCACACGATTGCGGTAGTAACTGGGAAATATTTAAAATGCCTTTATCGTGAGAACTTCAGAAAAACAAATAAAATTGTTTTTTTTTCGAATGGCAATTGAAAATGAAAAAACGATTCTTTTTTCTCGGCGTTGATCGAGGTACGCACGATAGAGCCGTTAATTCTGCGTCATTTGACGTATATTTTATCAAAATCGGTTAAGAAAAGCTTTAGTTATCGTGGAAACTTTCGAAAAAAAGCGATTTATGTCTTGACTTGAATTTTCAAGCACGTAATAAATGAGTTATTCAGACAAAAGAAATGCTTCAGAAAAATGACTGTATCTTCTAAACTTTTTCGAATTTTTAAAAATTCTTTTGGGGCGAAAATTTAATAACTAAAAGACCTCCTTAAGCGTTAAACTCATTTTTCAAAATATTCCCTGATTTTATTCATGTATTATCCTTTTAATACAGATTTTTCCCTATTTAATTTAATTTTATTAATTGTGCAACATTTTTACTCGGCTTTTGTTGGGCTTTTAAAATTTGCGCTCCAAATAAGCGCCATCTAACGGCGTAACAACGAAGTGCGGCAGCGATGCGGCGAATTGAGTCAGCAGTAATTCGCTGCTTGTGAGCTGCGGTCACACTGCACCAGTGTTGCCAACCTTTGTTTGAAAAAAAAGCTGTTTTTGACGGGAGGAACGATGAAAAAAGCTGAAAAATTAATGAAAAAAGCCATAAAAAAAGCTAGTTTTTAAATTAATTTATATCTGTATTTTTCCGCGAAAAGGGAAGATTGAGCGCACAACAAAAGTTGTTCATAAAGTAATTGAGCCATTTGAGCAGCAGCTGATCTTCTATTCATAAGCTGTGAATAATTTCATCAATATTGTCTCCATTCTCCTGATTTTTATTTTCGTATGATAATCCTGTTCCTATCATCCGCAGGAATTTATTGGGAAGCTTATATGAGTGGCAGCACTGGTCGAGTCTGCGCAAGCCATATCAGTAAATTCATAACAAAATAAATTATTTTAATTTTAAGTAGCAAACAATTAATCCAATTTCTCAATATTCTCAAGTGTAGTTTTTTTTCGCAGTTTTGACTTTACAAGATTGACTTTGCTAAATATGCGCTTCACTTCGGCGTTGGACCAATGCAACGATATGTCAATAGCAATCTTAGACAGGTTGGGAAAAGTATTGTTGCCCACAGAATTCTTATAGAAATTGACTTCCATCCAAAATTTTGTAGTGCTGTCATATTTTGCCATTTCACCAAGGGATTTTTTTTATATTGCCTTTTAATTTGCCCTATATTTGAGCATTTACCAAAATAATCTGAAAAAAGCCATTTCAAAAAAAAGAAGCCAGAATTCTCGCTGCCCGCAGTTTGCAAATTTTTCTAGCAAATGGCCTTTGAAAACCTCCAGATTTGACGGGAAAAAAGCGACTCTGGCAACACTGCACTGCACAACAGCTGTTCTTCGCCTTTGTTGTGCACCATTTTGTTCAATTTAAAATCGCAGGCGTCAGTCGCGTTGTTACTTTCTATTAAATAATACGAAATAATCATGGGTAACGCAAGTGGTAAAAAGGAGACGGACAATGTATTCACATCGGAGGAATTACGTTTTTTAGAGACGGCATATCGCAATGCATCCGGCGGTTCATTGGAGAAATTAACCTCGGATCGTCTTGTGGTACGTGTGTGTGTGTTTTTATTTTTTAATTTTAGGTCGTTGCACTTGTGCCAGCCAAAAATCAATGTTGCAGTTGCCTGCAGTTGCCACGCTGTGTTGTCTCCGGTCACAAGTTCAAGGCTTACTGCTGCTCCGCATTCAGTGTCATGCGACTCCACAAAACGTGAATGATAGATACATATATGAGTAATATCTTTGGTGAAAGTTATCAGCGTTATCAGTAATAATAACGTACTCGTAACTTAGTTTGCATTGATAGCTACGACAATATACGAGTGTTATTCATTATTTGGCGTTAGTCTGAACGTGTCTAATTTGTTTGCCTTGCGCATTTGCGGCTGATTTTTGTTTTGTTTTGTTTGCTTTGCTTTGTTTTGTTTTCATTTGCTTTGCTTTAATTTGCTTGCTAACGAATTAGTCGTGATTTCAAGGGTTCTCATAATTACGGTAACGAAATTAAATTGAATTGAATTCACTTTGATAATAAACATTAAGTTTCCCGACCATCGCTCAATGCCAAAGAATTTGCAAACGATCGCATAATTTGTTTATTTTTCGATACCCTTCCAAAAAGTACTTTGACTGCCAAACAGACTCTGCTTATTTGTTGAATAATTTAACTTTCAACATACCCTTTTAACTTTACTCCTTTGTGTCTTCATGAACCTCTTTGTATCCTGTGCTCGGATTGTAATGGTCTGTACCATACGATAAGTTCCAAGCCTCTATGCTATTATGTGTCTAACTAATCTAACCAAATAACTATCTGATATGGTTTTTCTGGGTTTTTGCCAATTCTAGCAATAAGTGTTAGGCCAAACTATTTTTTTGAAACCCCCATAGATTTCTATTTTACTTTAATTAGATTTGTTTTTAAAAATTTTTAATGTTAATGTTTATTTTAAATTTTAAGCCTAACATCTTAAATTAATTCACACCTTCAAAAGTGTATCTAATCTTCGGTGTGCCAAATTTAACCCTTCTTGCTCTTCCTTTTTCTTATTCGTTTAGGAATCATGGTCTCAAACAATCGATCGCTCGTTAGCTGTTGGCACAGCTCAGTTTTTGTTTATGCCAACAAAGCCGGGTCAGCATAACATGAACATACCCTTAAGGCGATTTGGAGAACCCTACTATATTATGGAACGTGGCAGCATTGATATGAAAATGCATTTTCTGTTAACTTCAATGCAGCGTGCTCAAACCGAAAGCTTCAACATCAAAGAGCTGGAGCATGTAAGTATATTTAACTATTTGAATTGATTAGTGAATTAACTTTTTACTTGAATTTATATTCTTACAGTATGTACACTCGGTTATTAAGAGCTACCTTATGCTGGAGAGCACCGCAAAGGGTTCAGGCATTAAGGATTGGCAAGATTTGGGCTTTATTACCACAGAGCGTTCGTCGTGTGCCTTTGCCAAGGGCCTGATGCGTAATATTGGCAAAGATTTGGACCACAACATGCCCAATGAGACACTGGAACGTTGGCTTCACTTGACACCGCAGTTTCTGCAATTGTGGCGCGAGGTTTACGCACAACTTTACACACGTCACGGCAACAGCAAGCGGACACACATCAAAGAGGTCGAAATTTGTATTCTGCCACAGCTGTGCGGTATGTATACAGTTATATTTATTATTGCTATCAATCTATACAATCGTAAATCATTATTTTTTAAAAACAAATGTAGATGCACCGCACAGCAGTCATTACAGGCCAATCATAGAGCTGCCACATGTGCTCTATATAAATGCACAATTGCCCCGCGAGATGCGTCACAAATGGCGTTTCCTCTTCTCATCGAAAATCCACGGAGAAAGCTTCTCCACAATGCTTGGCAAGCTGTTGGACAAGGGCCCAACGTTGTTCTTCATTGAGGACGAGGATCAATACATATTTGGTGGCTATGCGCCGGAATCTTGGGCCCTCAAGCCACAGTTCGCAGGAGATGATACCTCATTGCTCTTTACACTCAGCCCTGCCATGCGCTGCTTCAGCTCCACGGGCTACAATGATCATTATCAGTATCTTAACTTGAATCAGCAAACAATGCCCAATGGATTAGTGAGTACTATTTACACTCTAATCTATATATCGATTATTGCTATAATTATATACATTGTTATTAACAGGGAATGGGCGGACAGTTTGAATTTTGGGGTGAGTAACAATAGGAGCTTTCAATCTAACATTTTCGATCAAAAATAACTTACTCCAGGTCTGTGGTTGGACTGCATGTTCGGCGAGGGACAGAGTGTAGAGAGCTGCACCACATATGGTGACTACGTGCAGCTCAGGTGCGTTATAAATACTATACAGCCAAACTCTCTATGTGAATTCCAACTGGGGAACTTTTATTTATTAATTATATTGCCTATTATTTTATTTTGTAGCAAACGCAAGCAATTCAAGATACGTAACTTGGAAGTTTGGGCTGTAGGCGATTTGCCAGTCAAGGACGAGGAGGGAAATGTTGAAGGACAGGTAAGTGCTTGAACTTATTATTAATTAACTAAGCTTACAAAACTGCTATAAATAATATTCTGAAGTTGTAGAAAGAAAAGTCTGTGCTTAATTCATATCTCAGCACATAAAAACTGATTTAAATAAATTGAAAAAAATTGTCATATCGTACTAGACTTTTGTATATTTTAAAGCCAAATTAAGTCTGCAAATATTCGAAATAATTTATATTTTTCACACTGTAGAAACGTTCGGTGCTGGATGGAAATCTAGAGGATCGTGCCATGCTGGAAATAGCTGGCAAGCAAATGCATTCGGATGGACTTCGTGAACCAGCCATGGATGATTGATGGCTGTCGATTGTGAGATGGTTGGGATTGGTTTTATCATGTTCAAGAATTTAAAACCTTTACATATATATACTCTAGCCGTAACATCCTTCTTCTTCTTAAATACAATCGCAACAAACGAAAGTCCTGACGATCAGACAAGTGTTTGTTCTTACCATTCCTACAAATTTTTGGGTAGCTATTAAAATTTATACATATACAAAAATACATATTAATATAAAATATATGCATCTATATATATGCGTATACATATAAGTGAATATATAATGTATTATGCATAGTGTCTATGTAATACTAGGAGTATTGTTGTTGCGTTTTAGGACTACAAGTGAAACAACTTTTCAAAAGCAATGTAAGATTATAGCTCTAAACTGTAAACTGAAAACTGTAATCGTCGATGTATTTTACTTCTTTTTCCGCGTTTAAATAAATCGCATATATTGTTTGCTGAATTCAAATTTATTGCTAATTTTGTTAAGCTAAGTATTTCATAGATTTATTTATAATTTAAGGCATTAATGGTGGGCTTTCCTATTTAAATTTTAACACGAATAACAATTAGATTGGAGATTCCGTTCCTTGATTCATTATATGTCCACGGCATAACCGGAGAGTGTCACACCTGGTGCAATCTCCTCTTCCACATAGGATCCGGCCTCCTCAAAGGAGCGCGCATTGCTATCCTCAAAGCTGCGACCCACACTGGCTGGCATCTGGCGCATCGGTGGGGCACGTTGGCCAAAGTTGCGTGCCACACCAAAGTTGCCTCCACTGCGCTCATCCTCATCGAAGCGTCGCCCCGTGGAACGCAACTTGGGCGCCTGGAATGTGTGTTGATGCTGCTGCTCATTGTCGTTGTCATGGCGGTTGTGGAAATCGTAGGTGTTCGTCTCCGAGCCCCGTGGATAATTTGTCTTGCGCAGCATGGCCTTGAAATTAAATGGTGCATCCTCCGAGCTCTGTCAATTAAACAGGATTAGATTAATTGCTGCTTAGAATAGTTAATACAACAGTAGAGTGTTATAAGTTAAACCGCTTATATTAATTATTTTAAAAATAAGAGTTTTATAGGTCTTTTTTTTTGGTATTCCTAATATATTTCTAGTTAATTAGAATCAAAGTTTGACCTATCTTAAGTTGAGCTATTTTAAATTCGTTAGAAAATTTGAAATAATGCATTTGACTTTGCTGCTTCTAATTTCTGAACAATTCTAAATTCGATAATTCTACTTTCTTAGCCACAACTGTACTTACATCGCCATCGTTGTGTCTCGCCATATTTTGGAGTTCCCGCACCGGATCTGCGGGTGGATAGGAGGAGCGTTGTTGATAGTTCCGCTGCTGTTGGCTGGGATTGTTGCGATAGTAATTGGATGAGGGCATTGGCGGTGGTGGCGGCGGTGGTGCCGCATAGCCCTTCAAGGAATTGCGACGTGAACCCGATCGATGGACACCCCAATGGTTGTTGTTGTTGCTCTGATAGTTGTTGTTGTAAGTGTTGTAAGCATTGTTGTAGTCATTCATATTCCGCTGCATTTGTTTTCTGTAGCAGATTGGGGAAAGAATATCGTTAATCATATGTAATGTGATTGCATCTAAGGATCTAAGAATAATTCCGATGTTTAGAGTTTTTCCATATTATTTTTTTCCAAATTAAAACTTAATTATAATTAAAAATGCACGCGTATATTTGACAGTTGGAAACTTTTGAAAGGGTGTCAAGGGGTAGGTATGGAAAAAGTTCAATTAAATTTTTCAAATGCATACAATTTTGATGCAGAATCATCAAGCAATGATATCAGTTTAATATTGACAAAGGAATGGGAGTTGGAAGCCTTAAAAAATCAGCTCACCTCTTCAGCTGTTGTGGATCCCGAAAATAGCTCTGATTATAAATATTGTCGCTTTCTCCCATGCGATCCCAGTTGGTCTGGCAGGCCTGTTCCTTCTTATAGGCATTGTAGGTGAGCAAACACGAGGTCATAGAGGGATTACGTTGCAAAGGGCTATCCCAGGGTTCATCATCCTCCTGTTGCTGCAGCAGCAAATGGTTGGGAAAGGTTTGGCGAGAAATGGAGTTGGCAGGATCGACCATATACTGTGTATCATAGAAGGGAATCTGATCCAAACGGAAGGGCATCTTCTTAATGGGCACAGGCAAGGGTCCCAGCTGCGAGGAGTTCACCTCACGCATATTAATCCGCTCGAAGGGCACGGCACGAGTGCATTTATTGAGGCCAGCCACCATGCGTTGGTTATAGATGTGCACCTGGAGAAAGGGAAGAGATTAGAGCAGGGAATCTTCGAGACATGGATTTGGAGCTTACCTGCTGTGAGAGATTGACGAAATCTTGGAAGCGTGCAGCACGATAATGGAGCAGCACCTGGAAGATGGACTTTTCACGCCACTTCTTGGCAAAGGGTCGTATGAAATCCGCCGTATTCTCATTCAGCTGTCCGGACTTCTCATTCACCAAGGGAGGCAAGCGTACGCGGTCGCGGAGGCCCCGATAGGCTGAGACAGAGACAGAGATAGAGTGAATGAGAGCGGGTTAGAATTGGGGTCAGTGTGTGGGGAGAAGGGGAGGAGAGTCACCTTAATTTAATTAAATTTTCATTTATTTTCTATGCAGCACTTATAATTCATCACACTGGGAGTGACAGGTGGGGAGGGGGAGGCTTCAGTCAAGTCGAATGTCTCAGGTGGTGCTAAGCATTCGTGGTTGCATTCGTGGGTGGCAAAAGATGACACACCACTAAAGCGGCTTAAGTGGTTGTCCAGCAGCAGCACCACCGAAGGGAAACACCTAGACTTGTGGTTGTGGTTACTTTTGATATTTTATTGTAAGTACTCGTATGTAGTAGTAGTAGTAGTAGTATTTTTGGGTGGTGCTAAGCCACCTTATATAGTGCGCCCACATGGGCATAGTTTGATTAAGTTATTGGGGGAATGGGACTATTCATCGACTGAGGCCTGTTCGACTTTTGATATGCACACGGCGGCGAGTGCTTCGTCCTTGCGTGTTTCCAGAAATAGCTCATCCGCCTCTGATGGAGTCTCACTTATGTCGATGTGCTCCTCTTCGTATTCCCTAAGCCTATCGACTTGAGTTTTTTTACCTTTTTGTATTTTTGAAGCAGCCTCATCATGCTGTCCCGGTCCCTTTTTGCCCACTAAAGCAGAGCGAGAGAGGGAGAGAAGGAGATTAGTTCAATTGTGGTTAATTGCCGCATAGGTGGCGCCACTTACGTTTGAAAACTTTGCCACCCTTGACACGCTTGCGTGCAAGCAAAGCCCGCATCATGGACTGCACCTTGATGACCTTCTTCACCTGCTGCTCATATTGCCTGGATGGTATTGAGAGTTTAGTGAAAAGCTGAAAAAGTTCTGAGTGCAAACCGACCTGGCCAGAAACTCATCGTTGTAGTAGCGCAAAAAGACCTTGTTCTTGCCCAGGGCCCAACCCTCCATTTTCAAGCGCAAAAACAATAGACGGCAATTATCCTTGGTCATCTCCACAGGCTCATCAAAGTCAAAAGCCAAGAACTGATAACTAAAAGGACGTATACAATCAGAATTTGAAAAATTGAACAAAGATCGCTACTGTTATAAGTTATAGCCTTAAATATAGTTAACTGATAAAATATTATTATTTTTAAATGCATTCTTTTCAGCTCTTATTAAAAAATTTTATTTTATGCAATTAAAATAAAATAGAAGTGTTATTTTTTAATTTTAATATTGAAAGCAACGAAAAGAGCTAAAGAAATTATAATAATTAAAGAGTTTGTAAAAATTAACAAATATTTATAATTTTAAAATGTTTAAGGAAAAGTTAAAAAGGAAATTATTTTAAATAAATTATAAATGTAAGCTTTTTGAGAATTATGTTAGCAGAAAAGTAAATTAAAACTTTTATTGTTGCACATGTCCTTGACATTGATTTATTTAGTTAAGCTTTGGATCCATACAAACACTCTGTCGCTAACTTTAAAAACTTACCGCTTGAGAAACTCATCGAAGGGCAGCCGTGTGGAGTAGCCCTTTTGCCGAGCTATAACCGTGTCCAGCACGCCCAGAGCCTTCATCTGCTGCTGCACCACGTCCGAGTGGAAGGCACGTGGCTTGTACTCCAGATCAGCTCTTATGCAGCGCACAAAGTGCACGCCGAGATTCGCATTCTGGCTGAGCATTTTGAGCAGGGTCAGGCAAGTGAAACGGAAATTGGCGGACATGGTGCGCAGATTATTCACCTGGGAGATGCAACCAGCGCTCAGCGTATTCAGATTCTAAGAGAGAGAGAGAGAGATGAGGATTAAATAAAATAGGTTCTTTCAAATCAGGGGAGAAGTCTTCGCTCACATAGGTTTTGCGCTCGGTGTCGTCCTTATGCTGGACGGCCTCAAAGGGCATGGTTAGATTGCCAGCTTTGGTCAACTGATTGGTAAACATGAGCATGATGCTCTCGTCCAGCGAGGAGCGGAACGTTTCGATCATCTCGGGCGGCACAAAGTCGCGATTGATGTCGGTGAAGGCGCGAGTATCATAAATGATTCGGCCCGTATAATGGGCCACCGATATCTCCGTGGCAGTGTGCTTCTTCACAAACTGGCTGTGCTTTTCCGACACGCGATCTATGCGCCGACAAGAGAGAAAAACCGTTAACTATAAAAATTCATACGTATATATAGATATTTAAGATAATTAAAATATATTATTTTTAATGGCGTTTGATTAAAATAAATAAATTAAATTAATTGATGATAATTTGTGACCGTCTACTTTACTAAAATTATACTAAGATTCAATAAGGATATATTTTGGAGAGCTCAAAAAAAATATATATTTAAACTTTTAATATATTGAACTAATAAATATTAACAAATAAGATACAAGATATTTTTTAAATTTCAAACTATTCGAAAAACTGCTTGATTCTAATCAAAGAAACTTAAATGTATTTTCATTTTATAGTGCAGTATTAACCTTACCCATAATCAAGTCCTGATCCTGACATGAACGCGAAGCTTCGTCAATAATATAAAAGAGTCCGTCGGGCTTTGTCAATAGATTATCCAGAGCCGTCTTATTATCATAAAAGTTCAGATTGATAGTATCAATATCCTCGGCTTCCATTTCAAGCATTTCGCTGATGAAAATGCGTTGATTATAATGATATTGCATCTGTTCATTCAGAGTGTTGATGATCAACTGTTCGAGGCCATTGCGATGGAAGCACTCGAATCCGTACATATCATGCACAATAATTGCATTGGTATCGCCGCTTTAAAAAGGGAGAACCATAATAAATAATTGTATGGAGTAATAAAGAAAAATAACTTACAAGACTGCGCGTGGAAAGGACATGTTCATGTTGATTCGATTGATAATAAAGTCGACGAGACGCGAGTAAAGTGTGGAAGCCACCGCATCCCTGGCATCCCTTGCCTCCTCCGTGGTATACTGTCTTCTCTCCGCAATGCCACCCTTCACCATGATGAAGTTGGTCAAGGACCACATGAACTTCTTCTCATCCACACGCAGTAGATCCGCAATCCTTGAGACCATGTCCGTGTTCTCCACCTCAGCAAATTTGCCCGCCTGACGGAAGCGGATGTTGCCAATATTGAGTATAGCTGAAAGCACTTTCCTAACCGTTTCCAGCTGTTTGTGATTAAAGTCGAGATCCCGTAGAATGTCCTCGAATTCCCGAAAACGTTCCACATTTCCCTCGGGGTCGTCACGGCGATACTTTAACTTGGTTGGAGGAACATCTGGCGGAATGCGTAGATAGCGATAATTGCGGTCCGTCTTCAAACCGTAATCCTTGAGCTGATTCTGCTGGTTGATAAAGTCATAGAAATAGTAAAATATGTGGAAATTATGCTGAGTGCCATCGGTGGTTGCCACACGGAGCTTTTCCAGCATATACATATTGAAGACGGCACCGCTCATCTTTCCGGTTTTGCCAAAGGTCAGACAATACTGCATGACACAACGCGTGGAGTCGTTATTAACCGGAGTTCCAGCATTCACCATCATCAGAATGGCCTTGATCGAGCTCTCGACTCGCCCAGTGGCTCCTCGATTGCCATCTCCGAGAAAACAGAGATGTTTGATCAACAATCGGGCATTGGTCGACTTTCCGGCATAACTCTCCCCGGAGAAGATCACGTGCTGTGGCTCACGGTGGTGCAACATGTCCTGGTAGGCAATGTCCGCCGTGGAAAAAATATGCGGCTGATTCTCCGATCTGGACTTGAATCTGTACTTGGCATGAAACTGTTGGAGAGAAAATATGTAGTAATGATATAGTGACAGTGTGCTCGACAGTGAGATGAAGCAATAATTATTTTTGTTTCTTGAATATCTTTCTGGTTTATCGTGCGATTTTAATCAGATTTAAGATATATTGCTCTAGTCAGTAGTTTCAATTCTACTTTTGTAATTTAATGCCAAACTTGTCCTGCACCCAATAAGTGTTTTGTAACCAATTTGTATAGCTCTAGCGGAACTGACTTTATCTGGTTATTAGAGTTAAATACCGGATATTATTGATGGATAAGTCAAGAGTCAATGTTGATATTTCGAGGATCGAAAGGTAACGTTATGGGGATGAACTTTAAGAGAGAATTGCCACTAGGTTAAGTAGTCTTAGCTCTTATAATCCTAAACGCTGAATAAAATGTTGTTTTAAATGCTGATCATAAATATTTATAATTTCCCCGATGCCTTCTTCAGTCTGTTATGTTACATACTCTTTTTTCCCATTGAAAATATATTTTAGTTGGCATATAACTTATCCTCTCTTACCCACCTCATTGCTGAACTCCTGCTTGATCTCATTGGAGTTCAAAGAGAGCAGTATATCGCCTATGAAACTATAGGACTCTCCCATTTCCATGCGATTGCGCAGTGAGTCGATGACGCTCTCGTCCACCGGATTCTCCAGAGCAGCCAAATCCTCGGGATACATGCGTTCCGGTTTCTCCTCAAAACGCTTGATATACCCACGGTCCACAAACAGCTCGGGCTCCTTGTACAACGTCTTGACATCGCGTGCTAGCTCCAACATCTCGGAGAGATCTGATCTCATCTCGTCCTCGTTCTCAATGAGTTCCGTTAGAAACGGGTGCTCCACCATCTCCACCATCATGGGACGATTCTCGGCATTCTTCTCCAGACACTCGGAAATGAAATCATTGATCTGCTGCGACCAGTTTGTGGGGCGTGTCAAAGTGGGCGGCGGATTCCTCACAATCGCGAACATGGCCCTAGTGGGATGCATGTCGGCAAATGGAGGTTTACCATCCGCCAATTCAATCGTTGTGATGCCCAGAGCCCAGACATCGGCACGAACTGTAATATCCGGCTCCCTAGACTCCATGGCGGCCACGACTTCGGGTGCCATCCAACAGGGGGAGCCAATGCAGGTGCCTCTCTTGCCCATCGTCGAGTCCACCTGGCGGGACAATCCGAAGTCACAGAGCTTAACGCGTCCATTCTTGGTCATGAGTATGTTGTCACCTCTGATGTCCCGATGGAGCACATGATTCCGATTCAACTCGACGGCAGCCCGACAAGTTTCCCTAATGATGTAGGCGATGTGCTCCTCCCGCATGCGACGATCCATCTTAAGTAGCCTATTAACCATGTCCACAGCGGTACCACCAGCACAATACTACAAAGCATTAAAGGATTAATGATCCAAGGAACTAGTTTTATGTTTGTATTCTAAGACAGACCTCCATGACAAACCAGATCTCATCGGGCCCATTGGGTTTCGATAGCTTGTAGACGCCATAGAACTCGGGCAGATTGGGATGTGCACAGTAATCTCTCAGCGTGCGATATTCCTCCTCGATGGACACCTGATGCTCCTCATCGTAATGCTGAATCTTCAATGCAACGATGCGATCATTGTCCAGTTCCTTGGCCCGAAACACCTTGGCATTGACTCCCTGTGCGATCTCCTCATAGATCTCGAATTTATCCGTCGGATCCGGCAATTGCGAGTACGGCAAATACATTTTGATTCACTCACCAGGATACCCACAGTATGTAAAAGCTATTGGTATAATATTGTTGTTCAATTAAGGATAAAGGATAAGGAGCATCTACGAGGGCTGTCACTGTTGTTGCTGCAAATCGCATTAGCAATGAAAAAATTGCATAACATTTTTCTCTAACTGCTTTGCAAGGGCTTCATCTGATTTGGGGGTTGGATTTGGGAGGTGTGAATCGTAAAATTATAAGACCGTGAAAGACTTAGTTCATTCAGTTTGTATAGTTAGTTAGTTATGCAACCAGAAGACTAAGACTAAGTATATCTGACACTATATAAAGAGTACTCAGAAAGTCATTATATATGTTAGCATCAATGTGAAGAACTTTTTCTTTTGGATTCTTTGGTTTTAGGGACCAAAGATATCTAGTTCTTAATAATTTGGAGTTTAAGGACCTCTTTCAGTAAAGTTCCAAAAGAGCATAGTTTGATCAAAAGTTGATTGTCCGTTCATCTCAAAAAATGTATAGATCTTTAACTAAGGCCATATAGGAATGTTATTTTTAGCTAGTTCTCGAATCTGAATCTCCTGCATTGAAATTTAGTAGCTTATTCTTTAGAAATAGTTTTATGGCGGTTCCCTAAACCTTAGATTTTATATTGTAACTTTTTGAAGCAACAACTTTGGAAAATCCTTTGTGAACCAAGCACTGCTCTGAAGTAATTACCACTTCACAAAATATTTTAGTTATCCTTTTGGCTTTTTTTGTCCTTGCCTGAATATTTTACCGAACCGACCGTACGCTTGCAGCACGTATCGCTGCAGAAAGCCAACTGAAAGTTGTGCAAATGGAATCGTAGGCTTTTTACTAGACTGAAGAAGCCCCGCAAGGTCGCCAATACAGGTAAAGAGAGGGGTATGAAGAATGCACCTTGGGTAACTATTTAACCTAACTAATTGAATTAGTGGCATTCACGTGAATTCAAGCCCAAAACAAACTGGGGGATCAAGCAATAGACTAAGGGGGTGGGAGAAAAAGAGACAGGAGGAAATGGAATAAAAGTCAGCTGATTGACAGACCAATCGTTTATCTTATTTATTTGTATTTACAAGTATTCGAGTATGGGAATCGATTGCTAAACCAAACTAATCTCGCAACTAAACATAAAATGTACAAATTAATCGACCAATATGCTGCTGACGTATTCGTATAATCAGATCTATAAATAGTAGTCCTATTTGATATGAAATATTTTAAACTAAATACGTATATATTTTTTTCATTTATTAATTATATTTTAATACTGTTGGTTTTAAAATTAACTGCCGCTGCTGTTAACTGAAGAGCAGAAGTCTTTTATCCAGTTCGCATTTGAATGCCGTCAGTTCTTCAATTGCACACACTTATCCATTCCTCCACATGGCATTCATCGCATTCCACACTGCAGCACCATTGAAATTTACAGCGACAGCGTTCCGCTCGTCGTTCCTTAACTTGGCTGTGACCACGCCCACAGCACAATGAGGCGCAGCCATCGCTGGTGGTCGTATTACGATTACATTTTCGACCCACTGTGCCTAAAAATTTAACAAAGAATACAGTTAGATAAGCAAATTAAAGCTAGACAACGTTGCCCATTTTCAGTTGGGTATTAATGCCAATTTTCTGTTTTTTGATTTGATCGATAGTATGTTATTTTCAAACGTAAATTTTGTTTTCCTTTTTCTAGTTAAATTCTGGCGTTGACATAAGAAAATAATTAAATATTTTGCCCATTAATCAATCGATAGTTTGAATATTTCTTTATTAATTTAAACTGTCGACGTCTATCGATAGCACTCTCGGCATCACGTCGCGAGCCAAGAGAGCTCACGTTGTGGCCATTAAAAAACCATAAATAAACAATTAAGTGCAACTATAAGCAAAGTATCATAATTGTTAGATGTTAATTGCCAACGTTAATTGCCATCATTTGCCTAGACACGGCACATGAATCAAGCGCCTGTTGCATGGTAAAGAGAGGGTTGCCAGGGGGTTGGGGGTTGCTTAAGGGGACGGTCACAACAACAACAAAACAACAACAGCGCCAGTAGCCACCGTCAACGATTAATTATAAATTTGCGTCGTAATTAACACTTTAAACTGGCTCTCAGTCGCAGCGGCTTTTGATAATTTGCAAATGTGTCAACAGCGGCAACAACAACGAGCAGCAGCAACATCAGCAACAGCCACAAAATGGCTAACGAAAATTGCAAGTGGCAGTTAGACGTTCATGTTGTTGGCTTGCAACGTTGTTGTTGGCTTGATACGTTGTTGTTGTTTTGAGTACGTGCCGTGCGCATGCGCAACTCTCGACTTTTGTCGTCGCGCATTTTGAGTTATGTGGCATGTTTGGTAGCTCCGTTAATAAATGGTTTTTTTTTTTAATTTTGCAGTTTTTGCTGTTGTTGTTATCGTATTGTTGTTGTTGTTACTACCTGGCTGCTGTTAATTTGCATTTGTGATTTATTTATTAGAGGCCAATCAAATTTATCGCTTTACTTATGCCAATAAATCATTTTTAATTAGTTTAACTCGTATTTTGCAGTGTGACCGAATTTTATAAATTTTTCATAATTTGCTGAATTTATGTGGTACTTCCTCTTTTTTTAAATACCTTCAATCTTCTCGATAAATTTTTTAAAAATATATAACTATAATTAAGTCAACCATTTCATTGAATTTGGTTAAATGTGTTGCGGAAAACCGCTTTAAAATATTGTTTTAATTCTAATAATCTTTCCAAATGCACATACAACGTTGCAACGTGTCTAAACAGTTTAATTTATTTGAATGTAATTATTTGAATTGTATATCATTGATTTTCCTTTTTGTTATATACACATATATTTAATTGAAAATAGTAGCTCTCCCACTCACCCTGTATATCTGCTCCCAGATCCCGTTCACAAAAGTTCGGGGAGCGCTGATAGTAAAAGAGTGACGTCTCCAACTTGCGCGCCATGCGAGCGGCGTTCTTATCAGCATTCGGTTGTCGCGTGCCTCGTTCGGGTTCCAGATCGCGTCGTGACTCACGACCCTCCAAAATGCCAGACGCATCGGCGGCCACCGTATCCGAAGAGGGCCCAGCACCGTTGCCATTATTTGATTTCTTATTGCGTGCCCGCTTTAAGACCACAACTGGCTCCCCATTGCCGAGATTCGATTGATCCACCAGGATGGCCTTGCGGAACTGATGCTTCAGCACTTTGCCGACAATATGGAAATCTGGTGCGGATTTCCAGCAGGTCTTTAGCTGACAACTGCCCGACATGCCGTGGCACTTACAGCGGAACTCCATATTATTGGAGACGGCCTAGAGATCGGAATGGGAGTGATATAAAGAATTGCCTCATTTGTTGTCTAAATATCGATTTGATGTTTATTTATATTGATCTTTAAATCATTGAGACACCTTCTATAAGTTCATGTATTATATTATGGGATTTGGAGAGTTATAATTTAGATTAAAGAGTCTATTATGAGCTAAAGTTGGAAAGAAACCCATTTAAAGTAGACTCTAAGTTTTTGAAGAATAGTATTAGATAAAGTTTAAAAATGTATACTTTTACAGAATACGTTTATACAAGACAAAAGCCATTTTTTTCAGTTTGTAAAATTTAAAATTTTCTGACTTTTATTAAGGGGCAGCTGGTTCAAACCGTAATTGGGCCTAGTATTTTGCCTTTACTTACCACTCTTCCGGCATGATTGTTGTGTAGATTGATTTTGGACTGTATATCGCCAGCTTTTTCGCGACAGTCGAGAAATAATTTCGAGTACTCGACGCCAAAGTCCATGTTGTGGGAGCAGCCGCCCCATTTCCAGCGACTGGCAATTTTCGAGCGTTCATATTTCTTCTCCTCCTCGGGTGTGAGTATTTGGTTCGTTTCGAGATATTGAAGAAACTGCTTCTTCTCCTTGTCCAGCGATTGGCGTAGATTCTTGTTGAGCGTCTTGCGATTGATGGTCGGATCACAGCCGCAGGACATCAAACGTCCTTGGCTACAGGCTCGTGCCACACTGTGTGCCACACCCGCTGCAGAGATGGCAAAGGCAAAAGCACTCTCCCGATAACCTTTACAAGGGAGTAGCAAGGAAGGAAGAAGGAGAAGAAGTCTTTTAATTAGAGCTGTGAAATTGAGTATGTTTTCCTTGGGGATGAATTGGCAAACTATTGGCAAGTTATGCGGTGTTATTTTTAACACTGAATGCCCCAGCGACTCGACCATGGGGAATTGTGCGGCATTTGGCTTTGACATAAGCCTGGACAAGCCGCCAAGCCCCAAAAGTGGGCAGAGAACGACACAGAGTCAACTTGGCCTCCAGCTTGCAATCGATCGATCGATTGATCGAACGAACGAACGATCGATCGCCAGATCAGACAAGTTTTAATGATGCAAAATTTGTGGGCAGCAAGAGGAAGAGAGAGGGAGATATATAGATGGGAGAGAAGAGACCACTCCCACCCAGGTGGTTATGCAATAGCTGTCAAACGGCTGTCAAAATTGACGTTAATCATGATCGACATGTAACGTCATTGAACGTTACCAAACTTGGCAACATTTGTCAATCGATTGACATGCAAATTGTCAGCGCCAATCGATAAACGGCGACAGTACATATGTCAATGTGACAGGCGTGCATCACGGTAGGAACGTAACTATGGGATGGAATCGGATGGGATGGGGATTGGGAAGAGGTTGAGCTGTCAAACAATCAGTCAGACGGTCAACTTTGTACGAGTCTGTCACTCAGGATGCGCACGAATGCAAATGTCAATGTTGTGACAAGTTGTCGTTGTCTTACAGCGAACAGAGAAAGACGATGGATCGATCGATCGATCGAAATGCAATGCAAAAGTGTAGCGCGCATTTGATTGACGATTAAGACGCCATCAATCAATGCATCAATGCGCACAGTAGCCACTCCACAGTCACAGTCACAGACAGAGTTACAAACACAGTCACAATCACAATCACAGGCCTTGCAACAATCTCATGACCATTTCGCGAATCTGCGGAGATCAGTGATCGTCGATTGGAGTCTTGATTTATGCACGCTTTGTGTTCCCCCCCACAGGCCATTTGCAAATCCAAATCACATCATTGCCAGAGAGTTACATTTGACAATGCCTTGGGGCTGGTTCGATGTGACGTGCTTCTTACTGCGCATAAATTGGCAACCGATCGTCGATCGATCCACTAGCCCCATACAAACAACGACCTGTCTACAGTCTCAGTCTCAGTCCCAGTCGCAGTCTCAGTCCCTGTCTCTCGCCGAGTCTGCCCTGTTCTGTGTGTTGCAATCCCAAGTAATTGTTTGCGACATACGTCGCTCGCTTGTTGTCACATGCATTTGCTTGAACCGAGACTAAGATAAAGGTCGATCGTTGACGACGATCGTACGTAATCCTTTTACTACTTTTTGTACATGGCTGCCTGACTGCTGCTTCCAATCTCCCAGTCTCAGTCTCAGACCCAGCCTCAGTTGATTGACAATAATGCATGGCGATCTGCGATCTGCAACGTCGACGACGACGATCAACCGATCGGCGACCAGTTCCATAAGTTATAGTAGATGTATGCAAAATAGTTGACCTGTCCGTGCGCCGATTCGATTGTCAGTCATTGTGGCTCTCGGACTTGATTTGTTTCGTTTCACTTGGTCGATCGTTGATCCCTCCAACCCCGACCCCCTCCCCTCAATTGGGGGCTGCTCAGGTTGCCTCTGCCCTTATATGTATGTCGCCCCAGTCGACCAAAACCAAAACGTTGCACGCGTTGCTGTTGCCTGTCAATATTGACTCTCGTTATGTGCAGAGTTCAGTTCGCTGTTTCCTTCCTTATTGAATGGACAGACAGACGGACGAGCAGACAGACAGACAGATCAGCAGACATGTCACTGACATAAGCTTGGGTTTACCATATTGGTTCACCTGAAGGCTAGTCGAGAGACAGGACAGAAAGAGAGAGAGAGAGAAGTTACTTGGAAGTGCTGCTGGTGTGGCATGCATTTGGAGATTTATGGTTTGGCATTGTTATATTGGCCAATGTTGTTAACTTTAAGCTTTAACTTTAACCTGGCTCATTTTATGTGCACGCGCATTTGGCCCGATCAAGTTTTCTCCTGCACTTGATGGCAGCCCCAAGATTATGGCCACATGCAAATTATATGTAGATATGCTGTAATAACATTGTTTTTTTGATTTTGTCAGAGTCACAGAAAGCTATTCTTAAAGTTGTCCAAATACTTAAGTATATTGCACTAGGGATTCGTTTAGATTATTTTATCTTGAAATTACTTGGAAAGAATCCAAAGCTCTTGTAATTTATTGACGAGCTTTCTAACTACAGTCGAACTTCTCTAACTCGAATCACTATTATGCAAAGAAAAGGTTCGAGTTATGGAGATATTCAAGTTATAGAGGTCTTTTTCTTAAGTTTATTAATTTGACTGCCACTCATTTAACTCGAGTTAGAGAGAAATTCTTTCCAGTTATGGAAGTTCAACTGTATATTGAACGTACATTTGATTCCTGTATAATTCCCAGCAGCTGCAAATTTTAGTGCAGGAATAGTCCTTTGTTATCCTGCTTTCTAATATTTGTTCCCAATTCATATTTACAATTTTTATCTTTCTTATTCCAACAATGCTTCTTTCTTTAATTGTGGTTGCTCCAGAAAAAAGTTTCTTGGGTCTGTGCGCCAATTATTTTATTAGAAACTCATAGCTAGATCCTTGGACTACACCACAGTACACTGTTTATCTTAAGCAAAATTGTTCTGTTGTCAATTGTTTGCTATTGGCGTCTTTCCCAGCACAGGTCTCCACATCTCTGTCTCCGCCTCCGTCTCCGTCTCATGCTCCGTTCATGGAGCCATGTCGGCTCCCAAGCGATTCGGTTTGTTCGTTTGTCTCTGGAAATGTCTCGCTGTCGTTTTGCAGTACGTTGTCAGTGGCCGCGGCAGCATCCGTCAAGAGAGATAACAATTTTTTAAATTGAAATTGAATGAAGTGGTTTGCTTACAATATAATTTATACGATGAATGCAAATAAATTACGCCGGACTCGAGTCAACTTGACTGGACGACTTGACTTGACTTGAGTTGAGGTTGAGGTTAGCCTTTCCCTTTTACTCGTCGGTCTCCCAGGCAACTCTTCTCTTGTTTGCCTGTCTCTTTGGGTTTCTCTTCATTCAACCCCCCTCTCACTCCACTCCACTACACCTTACTCCATCCAACTCTTTCTTTCTTATTGCAGTCGCATTGAAATTTGTGAGAAATCTTTTCAACATTGCCACTGTGGGCAGATATCGTTTGCATCTGCATTGCATGCCGCCATTTTGATCATTGCTTGTTGCTGCCCCATTGTTTTGGCATTTTTACAGCAATTGGATGACGCATAATTTAACTAATGAAGCGCTTGGGAACGCGCCCCAAACATGCCTCAACTCAGTCCGAAGGCATCGCATGATTGCCACCTGAGAAATTGCTATGGTTGGAGCTAAAAATGCCTCTGTTCTTTTGATTCAAATACCTGGAAAATGGATCAAGGCATATGTATATACTGGATTCCTTTACAGAGTTTGATTTAAGTTGATTTTGCAGATTAAGGATAACGAATTTCGCTTAAAAATCAGTTATATTTTGATCAAGATAAAAAAGTTGCTGAAGATATTTACATTTTTATTTATATTTAAGTTCATCTCTGTTCTTATATCTAATTGTTCTCTAGAGAACTTGAGACACTGTCCCTATGAATCATAACAGTAGTCGCTTGATACAGTTTTTAGTTAAAGATCGGCGCCTGTGATCACTGTGATTACCGCTATTTGCTACCTGGCTAACAAAAGCTGGTAAGAAAGCGGCGACTCTTTGTAGATGGTCAGCTGGAACGTCATCATAAGGCACACGCCGTAGTAGACGGGGAATCGAGTGTAATATAATGCCTCGACAACAGATTAAGATATCAAAGTCAAAGTTCGCACTGCCGCTTTGCCTGGAGATAGATGCACTAGGCTGTGACAAAGGTGCGTCCACTACAGTGCCCAGTTTACAATACATGGGCCAAAGCAACACTCTTACTAGCTGCAAGACTTAGAAACATGATCTAGCCGCATCAACTGGACCGGGGAACGAGTATTAGAGAGTCAGTCATCTAGTGCAGTTCCGTCTTCAACTTCGTCTCCCGTCTCCATCTCCAGCTCCCACTGCCTACACTGTGGTTTTGTTCCATGGCGTGCCTAATAATGCGACGGCTAATAGCTTCGGACACTGCCTGCCTGATCAGAGGAACTAAGGTTGGGAGAGGGGAGTGCGGGGTGCTGCACACTTTTAATTAGACTTTTTTGTATGCCCTTGCTAATAGTTTGAATATCTTCTTATGAGATTTGTGATGGGATAAAATATGGTATTTAAATAATTATTAAAAATAAGTAGGAATAAAGTAATAAAATATTCTATTTAAGTTAATTTTATTTTTATATTTTAGCTTACACTTTTTGTAATATTTTTTTATTTAAAAAACTAGGACTTTTCTTGGAACTGGGACTTTTCTTGGGAGTCAGAACTAACAGTCACAGTGCCATTGTGCTGCATCTAGGACCACTGAGTCCAATATATCCTAATAAATCTTTAAACTAAATTGGATATTCTTGGACCCTATCATGTTTTGATGACATAGATGTAGAACTGTTGACAATGGTTTGTGACAGTCTGTGACGCAGTGTGAACCTTGCGTTACTCAGAGCTCAACAATGGAATGGGTTAATCAATCTTCTACTCTATCTCATTATAAAATATATAAGAAACAATTGATTAGCAAGGTAACTAAATTTCTATAATAATTCAGTAAGTGTTTCCTGAAATAATAGCATAATGTTAGAGTATTCTAATTGCGGCAAGTCGTTAGATTGTTAATCTTTAAGGTTTTTACTTTTTTTCCTAGCGGTTTGCGTGTGGGCCGTTGCTCTATGAACAACCGCAAACTCGTTGACAGTTTGTTGTATAAGTATTCACTGTAGTTGTTGTTGTTGTCGTTAGTTGGTCATAAAGCGATTTTGTTTGCGTGAAAGCTGAGCCACTCTTACTGCACATTTTAGTGTCAGCTTAATGGCTTTTGGGCCAGGCTACTTGGAAACTTGGGAACTCACCTTTCTTGAGCAGATTGGAGGCATGCGGATTGCGACTCTTTGTGCTCAGCGATGAGCAGTTCCAGCGATGCCACTGAAACTACATCAACATAAAAAGCATACAAAGAAAGAAGAAGTAGAGAAATGATTAGCTAATGATGCAACAAACTAAATGGAAACAAATCTTGAAATTCTACAAGTAACATATTTTGCATGTCGAACCAGAAATGCCACTCAACAACATCAGCATCAACAGCAGCAATTAGCTAGTGTTTGATGGCAATTTCAGATAGGTTAATGGCCAACAAAGACATTTCAGATAAAGTCTTAGGAGAGTAATAAACAAAAGTAAACAAAGCAGATACCATATCTGGTAATAAGACTATCAAACATTATATAATAAGACTATCAAACATTATATAAAATGAAAACAAAATATAAAGTAGCATTTTCGATCGATATTTGAAACTCTCTATACCTGTATCTGGCATTCTCTGATGGCCATATCGAGGCCTTCTAACGCGGCAGCCGTCACATCACTTGCCTTGTAGCATAACTCCACCTGATCCTTGGTCAGACCAGGCACTGAGCGGCATGTGGCACGTCCGTCCGGCAAGCCATTCAGCCTGCAAATAAAGAATCAGCATTATATTAGTTTTGTTAATTTTTTAAGTTCAAAAAATTGAATCAAGTAAAATTAAGCTGTGATTATAAATATAGATCTCTGATATTTGAAGATCACGTTTAACGATTTATCAGATCAGATGCATTTTCCATATGGTATATCCCTTTATCTCAAAAATAAATTATTTTATGATTAGATTCTTGGTTAGTGGTGTTGTAGTTTCGAAAATTAAACCTTTTAAGAGTTGTGTTGCCATGGCCTTAGTCCTGTCTTTCCTATCTTTTTAACAGCTATTCATATAGTCAAATTTTCATTTATAGAAAGCAAACGTTTAATTTGCAAAGAAATTGTATTATAAGCTATGATTTTTCTCAGTTTCCCTGTTGAAATAAAAATGTGATTACAGCAACCGCAGCTAACAATTAAATCGGACTACGAGTCCGAATTCCAAATCCCAATTTTAATTCCGAAACTGAACCCAAGCTTGTGGCCCCACACACAGTCAGCAACAACAACAATAACACCAACAATTTCGCCATTAACCTTGAGCTCCAAAAAACCGCAGACAAAATAAAAATTGAATTAAAAAAAGTAGAAAAAATGCTTGGCAACAAATTTAATTTAATTTCATTTTATTTGTTTATGTGAAATTTAATTTGAGTTTTGCGGCTGATTTAATCAACAAGCGCGAAGACAAAGCTCAGCAAATAGACGGACGGACAGTAGCTAAATTAAATTCCAGCAATGTCATAAATCTCAAGTCAAATCTTTGGTCTATGACTCACAGAAGAATTAAACGCTTAAAGGCTAGACAGCGGGGCTGCGAAGAGGGGGCTGACAAAGAACTGTGGCTCAGTGTGGCACTCATTGAACTCATTTAGAGCGCGCCATCGCATTCAAGGTCAGCGGAGAGGTGTTCTGATCTTGCGCCATAAGATATAGATACAGTATTGCGAGTGGCAGTTGACGTTGAACAACTTCATCGTTGCCACATACAGATACACTTCCACATCGCACCACATCGCATCACATCGCATCGCATCGCGTTGATCTATGACACGCAGATCTGGCAGCTTGGCAGCCTGGCATACCGCGCGTATACGTGATGCGCTCCACGATGGCGTCTGCAATGTATTCTCTTAATGTTGAATCCCTGTTGCGTGCAGGGCGTAAAGCGTAGTGAGTGGAAGACGGACGGGGGTTGTTAATTGGAGCACGTAGCGCATGTAAAAAATACTCAAATGTAGAAACGTGCCATTTTCACACACGTCTCCAACTGCAACTCAACTGCAGATCTGAGGATCTCTCGTCACATCTTTAGCTTAAGGTTTAGCTTTAGCCTATCATTTGGTATGCCATTCACGAAGCGTTCAGTCCTGCCAAGCTCTATCACAACAGCTGCAGTTGTTGACGGAGCTGGCCATGTTGCGACACTCTTTAGCCATGTTAATGGGGTGCAAGGTTTGGCTGAATTTTAATTTAGAATATTAATTTCGTGATTAGGTCTATAAATACATATTTATGTATTCGAACTAAGTACTTAAGCTTAGCACAAGCAATGTAAATAATACGAGAGAACTCTTGATTCGATTTGCGAATGTAAGACTAAGAAATCGATATGTATTTATATCTTTTAAGCAGTTTAAAATAAATTTGTTTGTTTGTTTTTTTTTCCCTATTTGAAATGATAGTTCTCAATAAGAGCTTATTCCTCAAAATGTTTCCAGAAGTTGTAACAGAGACAATAACATGTCTCTTTTATACTCAAACAATAGCTCTAAAATTTAAATAATTTTCCAAGTACTTGTGCAGACTTTATCAATTAAAGAGACTCAAGATTTATGATCGGAATTAATAAAAGTAATTATTATAATAATACAAAATTTATTTCAATTTTAAAGTACAAGTTTTTCCATATTAAAATAGTAAAATATGTATTATAGTTCTTAGAATGCTTTGAGTCTGTTGTTAAAATAATTAGTACTGAAAGTAATTAGAAATATTGTTCTAAAATATTACGTATAGCCTTATGACTCTTTCAGTTATTTTAGAAAATACCTAGTTAAATAATGGAAGCAAAATTGAGGAATTGCAAAATCACATAGACTTCCAATTACAGCGGGAAGTGAAAACAATTAAATGTTTAAATGTGTGTATTTTGTGGGGGAATCTGAAAGCTGAGAGCTTGCATAGATAATAATGGATGAGAGGCATTTGCGCTTGGTCAACTTTTAGGCATTTCCTTTTCAGCACAATATTTGCTCATTTTATTATTATTTAAAGCGTAGAGGAAAAAAATAGAGAATGTGATAAATTTATTTAATTACAGTGAGCTATGGAAATTGAATGCTACAATACAGTGGGCACCCTGTATATTTTGAATGGTCGCCACAGATCAAAAGCATTCCTAGCTGTTGCCGTGGCTCCGTTGCCAGCCTGCCATGGAATGTATCTCGTCTCGTCGACCGAAAGCCCAAACTTATCCAACCCAACTGAATCTGTGTATGTGTGTGTACGTGAGCGAATGTGCATGGCTGTGTGTGTGTGTGGGAAACAATGTTTATGCCTAACTGGCTTAGATAGCTAACTGATTTGATATAGTTCGTATACAGATGTGGACGTGGCATAAACCGACAAAAATCCTTGATTTATGCATGGGCTACCGTTTGACAGGCCCCAAGTTGAGGCCTCGACTTGAGAGCGACTTGTGGCGGCGCCTCTTAAAGCCTTTTGCCACACATTTCAATCTTTTTATGGCATTTCAATAGAACTCCACAACTCGGAGCGTGAGAAACTGAAATTATGAAAATTAAATTGAAATTTTTGCAGACATTGTGAATTTTTTTCATTTCAGATTTGAGTTTATCGTGGCAACACTTTTGCCTCCCTGATAAGCAGCAACATCCTTGTCCTGCAATCCAAATGTTGGCCACATTTTAAGCCGTGGCTAACAGATCGATAAATTTTATAAGCGAATCAATTGCGCCTGCTATCGCATCGCGTGAAATACGCACAGTATCAACATCGACATTGACATTGGCATCGGCATCGGATCGAAGGATCCGATCGAAGACTTGATCTTCCAGTTGGAATTGGAACTGAAGTTGAAATTGGCTTACTGAATGAGTCAGCGACGTCGTCGTCGTCGTCGGTTCCTTGACTTTGTTGCCTTATCAGTTTTATTGAATTCACAACAACAAGAGACGGCAACTAAAAGCCATACGCTTTATAAAGCTGTTAACAAAATGTGCATCAGTTTAAATTCTTTATCTGAAAGACGTCTGGCAGATGGCTCTCAGCGATGCCCTGCATTGCATATCTTTCAACCAATTAAAATGCATTTTGCTAAGAAGTTTTCTTTTTATTTATTTTTTTGGTTTTTTAAGTTTTGCGGCTCTTTAAATTGCAGTTTTGTTTGCTTGATTTGTTGCTTCCGATAGTAAATCGAGTTTATAGCATCGATTGAGAGATGGTAAAACTGAAAAGGCTTTAGCCAAATTACAAGTGGAATTTTTTTGCTGGAATATTCAACAGAGATTATACAAATATTTGGGAGCATTTAAAAAAGAATTATAAATTTGTTGTATTCCACCTTCTCATTTGTTCAGGTTTGCTTAACATTTTTCAAGAACTTTTCCAATGTTAGTTCTTAATTCAAGTACCTAATATTGCCACAATCTACGGATTGCGGACTTTACTTTCCAAGATGTTGTTGGGATCTAGCTGTGCTTTTTATTAAGATAAAATTAGTTAGCATCTATTGATTGCTTTTATCTGCCACTATCGGCTCTGATTTAAGATATTATAGCTCAAGCGGGGCTGTAAAGTTTAAATAAGAAGCGAACTTTAAGCATGGGGCAATTTTCTCGCCGATTGTCGGTTTATCGCCTTGCCTGGAGATAAGAAAATGCTGCAAAATTTAACAAGCAATTAAATGAGCAAACTTATATACATATATACTTCAGATCTCGGGGCAGCTAAAGTAACAGCGACTCGCAAATAAATTCAAGTCAAGTCGTTGCGCATACGCCATGTGATGCAGGCGACAAGACAACACTTGAAGTTGCATGAGAGTGTGTGTGTGTGTGTGTTGTCGTTGCACCCAATTAGGATTTGGCTGCTGCACATTATGCTCTGCACTTGCCAGCCACATTTGGGGGCGTGGCAATGTGTGTGTGTGTGTGTGCTTCATTTGCATTTCAAACGAAAAATTGTGGCAAGCTGCAGTTGCAGTTGCCTCATTATGCGCTGCAATTATGACGCTGCAACAACGAGGAAGACAACGAATTGCAGGCTGCTCTTCAACTTGCATTGCTGCACTCTCGAGTTGACTGCAATGCACGTTGTTGTTGTTGATGTTGTTGCATGGGGTTGTCAACATACTTTTTTGCTTGTTGACAACACAACAACAACAACAACAAGAACAACGGCAACAACGAGATTAACAAGCTGCAACTACTAGGCAAGTGAAGCAAGCCAGCAACCAACCAACCAACCAGCCAACCAAAGAGGCAGTCAGTCAGCCGCACCTGGAACTTGGACAGACAGATAGACAGACAGACAGACAACAGCTCTCTCGTCCGCCTGACTGCACTCAAAAACCAAAGTTGCAGCTGGAGACGGAGGCGAAGGCGGAGTTGGAGACGGAGGCAGATTGACAGCGCCTGGCGCATTATAAGGCCTCAGTACCAGGGACCACCCTGCAATTGAAATCAACTCAATTGTGTAGGCTGAGGCAACGCGAGGACGAGATGCAATAATGCCAACAACAGCAGTCAAAAGGGAGCTTACCAGTTGCAAGTTAACTCCTGTTGGATACCATGTCCAGCAGTGGCCATGAACTGTTCAAAATGGCGTTGTTTGCTTTGCCAGGTAATTTACAATTTGGTCAAAACGCAGCAGTTTAGTTGCCAAAGTTGCTGGCAATCGCAAGAAATGCCTCTAATAAGATGACTGCAATTGGTTAATCTGAGAATGGCTACAGATTTAAATTGAGTTTTGCACTGTTCAATCTAGAAATATGATTAAATATTTATTTCTATTAAGAGTTCATTTTAAGAAATCTGTATTGGCAAATGAATCATTTGTCAAACTAGAGTTGTATAATAAATTTATTAATTGTTTTAGTTTTTCTATCCCAAAATGTTAATTTTCAGATGTGATATATTTTGCTTTTATTGATTTGATACCAATTTATGAAAAATTCAAAGAATTAGTACATTCAGGATACTTTTTCTTGAAAGCTATAAAATAAATGATTAATGCAGTTGACCTTAAGAATCCTTTAATACCAACCAAATAACACAAATTTCTGTAGACATAGCTTTTTAGTATCTAAATAATAAATAATTTTTAATTTTTCTAATATGAAAGTAGAATACACTAATATTTTCTCATTAATTCTGCTTCTATCTACTAAATGTCAAATGTTTCATATTTAAGAAATATTTCCAAATTATCAAAAAATTTAAAACAATTAGAAAAACAAAATGAATATGAAATATCAAAAATCGCCTTTGGCTATTTTCAAATATTTCATTTCAATTTTTACATGGAATGAATCTAACGATATCGTTACTAATTCACATAATTGTTAAATACAATTTTTAAAAGCCACCTCAACAACAACTGGAATTGCTAGAGGAGTTGAAGTTGAGTTGGATAGGTAAACTGATCAATCTTAATGCTAGATCAATATTAATTATGCCAACACCTTTGGCTGACAGTTTTCCGGAGCTGAACGACGTGTTAGACTTGGAATTGATTAATCTGTCGACTCAACAACATAAAGTGCTGTTGTTGTTGCTGCTGCTGTTGATGACGTCGTAGTTGTTGTTGTGGTTTGTTGTTTAATTAATTAACTTGCCACTGACAACAACAACAACAACATCAACAACAAACGGCGACGCTTGAGTTAATTTGTTGACAGGCGATTTACACCTTTTGAATTTTGCTTTACATAAGCTGGAGAGCGTGTAGATGGATACGTATGTATAGTCGTAGATACTCGTGCATGGGATGTATCTATAAGATACGCTCGCCTCACTTACCGGCGTGTGCAGCAGGCCAAGATAATCACAACAATTAAATGCAAATGGCAATGACGCGACGGCGGTTGTGTGGCAACAACGTTGTTTCCTCCATTGTTGTTGTTCCTGTTATTGTTGCACTGTGTCCGTGTTGTTGTTGTCGTTGCATCTGCTTCTGTTGTTGATGTTGTTCTTGTTGTTGTTGCTTGCCACGCAGTCATCGCTCGGCTTTGATTTGCATAAATTTTCATACAATTGAAGCCTAATTTTTAATTGCTGAACATTGTTGTTGGCGCATTTGGTGTTGTTGTTGTTGTACACACTAGTTAGTTGGAAAGCTGGTGTTGATGTGTTTGTTGTTGCTGGGCTGGCTTGCTGAGGCCAAGCAACAGCAAACATTTTGTAGAACACATTGAAGAAATTTGGAAAACTCCTCACAAAACTCTTCACATTTTATTTTATATTTTCGAGTTTTACTTGATTTCTATTTTATTTCTTTTTTTAACACTTTTTTTTTTATTATTTTTGCACACTTTTTTGCTTGCAATTTTCTCACTTTTTCTCTTAGAGCCACATTATCGGTTCAACTGCCGTAGCGATCGTGACCAAAGCGCCAATAAACATTGATCTTTCAGCTTTGGCTCTTGGAGCTCAGGTTTCGGCCTCTGTCTGGCTACTGGCCAGCTGGAACTCCCTTTTTTGCCGTCTTCTTGTAATATTTGTTTGTTTCCTTCGTTTTATTATATTCTCATTTTTTTGTGTTTATTTACAATCGTTTTTACTTCGCTTTGCGGTCGAAGTCTGGTCTGATTGGTCCACAGTTGGCGACTTGCAGCATTTTTTTCAGCATTTTTATTATTGCCTTATATATTTGTTTTAACTTTTTCTGTTTTTGTATGGTACACGAAGTTTGCTTCTGGGTGGCTTTTTTTCCAAGCATTTTTTCCTGACAACGTTATGCTATTTAAAAAGATTTCTCTTAGTATTGATGAATTAGAAACTTTAGCACGTTGTCAGAGTTTTGCAAAGGATTTTTTTTATTATTATGGGAAATATTAAATTGTGTGCAGCTTTGCATAGATTTTAAAATATTAAATTTTTCAGATTTCCATTTCAAAATGTTTGTTTTATTTTATTTTCATTTTAATAACATTTTCCAAAGTTTATTAACTTTTTTTATTAATTTTTTTTTTTAAATTAATCATTATTGTTTTGGATATATGTATTGTGCTTTTTCGAGAATTTTCGATTATTTTGTAAGCTACGAAGTTAAAAATAAAATCACTTGAATTTATGCATGTAAAAAATTATTTGTATTTAACTTGAATACCCTAAGCATTCACACAATTCTGAATGTGTTTAATATTATTTATATATTGTCATAGCTAAGATTATAAAATTGTTTTATATTACACAAATATTTTGTTTCTGTATTTTATTTATAGAATATTTTATTTAGCATTTAAAGATATCTGCAAATTTTTATGCAAAAAATATTATTCTTTTCACTTTATTTTTAATAAATATTTATAAATAATTTTAACCGGTGAGATATTTTTCGATTTGCATTAAATGTTTTATTCACTCTGAACCGAATTTTAAATTCTCAATTATTATTATTATTTTAAAATAAATTAGATAACATTGTTTTAGTAAAAATAATATATTTATATTTTATTTTAATTTTAATAAAATTACGTGTATTTATTGCGCATAGAGAGTATTGTTAGTTTGTTTCGAGTAAAATGTATTTCACCAATTTGACGGAAGACACGGAGGCAAGACCCAGGACAAAAAACGTCCTATCACCGAAGCGCGTCGCACGACTATGAGGCAAGAGCCGAGTGCGACAGCCTCTAAATGCAAATTAAAATCAAAAATTGAAACAGAAGCTGAAGCTGAAAACGCTTGAAAGCCTGAGTCCTGCCTGAGTCCTGTGTGCTGTGCGAGTGCCTTGTTTTCCTTGCAGCGCCAGCCAACGTTCATCATAATGTTGATGATGTTGATGTCGGTGATGATGGCGATGAAGATGATGCCGTTATGCGCGTGCCTTGACTGATGTCCGCCCGTCCTTGGGGTAGCTGCGACTCCTGTCTGTGCTTATATATGTGTGTGTGTGTGAGTATGTTTGTGTGTATGTGTGTGTGTGGGCTGCACAGCGACTGGCTGGCGAAAGTAAAATACATCAAAGGACATGCACAGCCAGCCACATTGAGGCAGGGCCGAAGCGATTTCGTGTGCATTTATCGCATGGAGATACCGATGCGTCTTCCTCCCCCCCCCCCTTTCCGCTCTTCTTGTTGTTCCCCCTTGGTTAATGCCCCATTGACTTGCGGCCTAATTAACACAAATGCATTTTAATGATCAAGGATTTAGTGTCTTGCTTTCGTCACCTGCTCTACCCCAATTTGTTTGTTTTAAGCTCTTTAAAAAAAGAAGGGAAAAACGGGGGGAAAATGAAAACTGATTAAGTGGCATTGTTGACGCAAGGGGGCAAGAGGACAAGGACACGCGACCGAGTGCCACTTCTGGTGAACATCAAAGGATTAAAGCGGCAACAAGAACAGAAGTGAAACTGGCGCAGCTCAAGGACTCCAATTATTGCATTCATTGCTTTTGTTGTTGCTATAGTTGTTGTTGTGGTTGTTGTTTTTGTTTTCATTGTTGTTGTCTTTAAAATATGCTAATTTACGTGCGGCGGCGTCCTTACAACAACATAGTGCCGAGGATAAAGCAATTGATTCGCGTCTACTTCCTGGTTTTAAAGAAGCCCCAAACGACCTCGAATGTGGGTCATGTGTGTGTGTGATTGTGTGTGGGTGTGTGTGTGAACTTAACCCTCTTTGCCTTTTCACTTGCGCTACACTTGTTACACTTCAAAGGATGCGACTGCCGTAAGTGCAACACTTGTTGCCAGCTGCGTTTGCCACATATTGTGGCAGAATCTTTGCTTGCAACATATGCATTTGTGCCAATATGGCGTTGTGGCTATCATTTTTCTTGAATTAAAAAGGTTAAATATAGAAGGTTTTTATTATTACGTTTTTAAAGTTTTTATATAAAAACCCTTACTTTATAGCTTTAAAGCCTAATTTGGATTTAATCATAAGATATATATTTATGAATCTTATTACAGCCTATATTTATTAAAAATTTATTATAAATCTTAAATTCTAATTAAAAAATTCCCAGATCCTGACCAGCTAAGCATTATTTCTTCACAAAACCGTAATACCATCGTTTTATTTTACTAACAGTCCATTACTTTCTGAGAAGAATTCTGAATCCATTTTCATAATCATAAAATCTTGTTCTGTATCTTAAACCTTATTAAAAATTTTGAAGTCTTTCAGGATTTTTAAAAATACTTTGTTGATATTGACTGTCTTAGCACTTTTGAACCGTCAGATTAATTTGAAATCGTTTATTATATGTTCCATATATATATTTATTTATTTATCTCACATTTGTAAATATTATGCCGCCATTTTCCTCAGTTAGTTGGCGTAAAAAACACTTGCGTTAAGCAGTTTGGCGTTATCTGTATACCCAAACAAACCACCAAAGCACTTTGACAACAACTTCACTAACAACAACAACAATAAGAATAACAACCACAACAAATTTGAGCATCTCTTTACCGCATGCAATTGCCATGAATCACCATCACCTGGATGTGGTTGCTTCAGGTTTAGCTGCCTCTGGCTCTGAAATTCTCATTCTGGTTATGCTCTCCGATCTCGGGCTCTGGCTCTGACTATGGCTGTGACTGTGGCTCTGGCTCTGGCGACACATCCATCAATGTGCCGTTGACATTTGCTGCGCTGTTGACAAGAATTGTCACAATAAACAATACAACCACGACAAGCAGCAGCCGGAGAAGCAGCAATAATGATAGCGGATGAGGCACAGAGCAGACGGACACGTGACATGGCGGGGCCAGGGGCCATGCAGCGTGTAGCATGAAGCATGCAGCATCATCATGATGATTAGTTTGGTAAGTGGCAGCAAGAGGAGTGCGCATAAATTACCAAAAGGATTAACCAACGAGACAGCTGAAAAGGGAAATGGAAATGGAAACTGCAACTGCAATCGCAAAAGGGTTGTCGTTGTTGTTGTTGCCCCTGTTGTTGTAATTACTCTTGTTGTTGTTGATAAATGTGCAGTGAACTGTAAGGGATTCCCAACAGAGGGATGTGGAACGGGGTGAAAATGCCATTGAAATTAAAATCAGATCAATTTCACAGATATTAACATATTTTGTTGGCCGGGGCAAGTGTTGATATCATTGTTTGCCCAAGAGCCTAACGAGGGGGTTGCTTTTGTTTGATCATTGTCTAAAGGGTATTTAAGGGTACATTAGCTAGCACATAGTAAAGACATAGTCAATATATGAAGTATGTCCAATGTCGACTACTTCTGCAATTCAAATGTTCCCTTAATTAGCACAGGGGTTGAGGATTGTCTACGCATAACAGATATTACAATAGATTAATCCAAATGATTTCCATAATGTGACAGTTCCCACGCTTAAATCATGAAAATGTTCATAGCTATTCATTGATTTTCATTTGGTTTTCATAAGTTTTTCAATCACTACACTGACATTTGCAGGTGTGCCTTAAAGTCCAAAACAATTTGTGCTCATTAAAATGAAAAAAAATGATGAAAAATAAGCATTTTAATGGCGTTGCCCAGGGTTACAGGAAGGCAAGGCAGCGACAGAGATAGAGAGACAAAAAGAGAGAGAGACCCATAATTTAGTTAATTTTCAGTTGGTCGTTGTTGCTGTTGCTGCTGTTGAATTTAATTAACTCAACGACGACGTTCATAAATCCCGACAAACATTTCAAAATGACGCAAATTCTGCGCTGAAAATATTTGCGAAAAGTAAGAAATAAAAATAAAAATTAAGCGAAAATTAATCAAAGTTAAGATGAGACAAGTAGGAAGCGGACAAGGAGGAGGGGGATCAGGAGAAGGGGCGAAGGTGGAGGGCAAACTGACGACATAACAAACATAACTCGACGCATTCCGCGGGGCCAAAGTGGCACAAGGTGAACCCAAAACCCAAAGCCCAAAGCCCAAACCCAAAGGGCTTCCATTTCAAGCCCCGATTCGATTCGATGCGATTCAAGTCAAGTCAAGTCGATTCAAGTCGCTTCGGGTTGGGTTCTCAGTATGGGAAAAATTCCGTTGGCCTCCAATCAGTGGACGCAGTTTGCATTGCTCTGACATGAAAAAGAAATCAGTGCAAAACGCATTGGGTTCGCTTTTTGGGATGGGTTGCAATCGCTTTTGCTTTTGGGGATGGCTCCTCTTCTTCTTCTTGTCTTTCTCCTTATCCAGTCCAGTCAACAGTTGACCGAATGTGTGGGAAAATTTTTCATTTTTAATTGCACTTGACCAGGCCAAAACACAACGACAGACAGACAAACAGACAGACAGCATAAAATTTAAAGGAGTCTGAAAGCTGTGCATTAAAGAGGCGAGTCTGTGAGTTTCTGTTGGCTGTTGACTGCTGACGGTTCCCGTTGGCCTGTTTGCTCCTGGCCCACCTACAAATCTCGCCCAGCTGTTGGCTCAAAGCGTCTGGATGCCGGACGCGCCATTCTATGAAAATTCCTGGCAACGTCGCAGCCGCAGCTGGCATCCCAGCAATGCCTCCGTCTAAAACTATGCAACCACTCCAGCTCAGCTATCTCTCTCTCTGTCTCCCTCTCTGTCTATGCAGAAAAAGAGAGGGGAGTAGGGGAAGTGGGAGAGGGTGCGCTCAGGGGGCGTCGCTTTGCGCAAATTACAATTAAAAATTGTTTCAAGTGGTTTACAAACCACAGCACGCACACAGCGTGCATAAAACCCAATGTACAACAAGCTAAAACATTTTGAGGGCTGGGCAATATTCTGTAAATTCAAGTCAAGAAAATGGCAAAAATTTATAAAGATTTTCATTCTTTCAATGCATAACAGGAACTTCACTTGAATTTTTTAACTTTGTGGGGCTTTTAAGAAGGAAGCATTTGGATTCAGACTAAAAACCTGAGAACATTGAGAAATTTTTAATATCAATGGAATAGCTTTGCTTAAGCTATGTTAATGAACTGAGCTGACTTTTTCACTTTTTCTATAATTCAAAGTCATTATTAATCATCATCACTTTAATCAGCTTTTCTTATATGTCATGGAAAACGGAAAGATCGCTGCAACACATATTCTCACTAAATTTTCTTAACTACTCAGGTTTCTCAGCAACAGTTATGAGTACAAGCTTAGAGATTAAATTTGTGAGTCATACTAACTAAGTAATTTAGTTTTTAAAGTTTTCATTTTTCATAACTGAAACATACTGAATTATTTCAGTTCTGCTTAAAAAGTTCATTACATCCAAAGGCATTAAAAATTCTAAGGGAAACAATTGAAGCTTTTGATCTAATCAAGTGATTTCAGTAGCTCATGAAAAATTAAGTCACCGAGAAATATTTTTTATAAGTCTTTATATGATTTCTTTGATTTCTTAAATATATTAAGTGTATGGTTATTGTGTTTTTTCTTTTATTCTTTTTTTTTCTATCTATGATTTCTTAAATATTTTAATAGATCTATGATCTTAGTATTACTGAGTATACGATCTTGTATTAAAGTTCACATATTTAATCTAAGATTCCATCAGATGATGCTTCGAATTATTTCATAATTTTCTACTGATCTCATACAATGATGAGCACTAGTATTCAATCAAATGTTGTAAAATATACACAGTTTCTTAAGAATGCAACCCTGTGCCAAGAAGTAGAAGAAAATCATCAAAAAGTGCACAACATTCAATTGTTGACTCTGGCGGCCATCTTGAGCTTGTCAGCCAACCAGAAGATGTGGAGTGTCAGGAGATGGAGCTGGAGTTGCAGTTGCAGTTGAAGATGGAGTTGTAGCTGCCACTGCCACTGCTGCTGTTGTTGTTGTTTATGACGTTGATGTGGCGCTGGGGCAGATGACGAATGCAGGCAACAACAAGTTGCAACATGCCACAAACAGACGGGCAACAGTTGGTGATGCTGCTCTTGTGGCATGCCATTGCCAATGGAGACAAGGAGCTGGGCACATTCTCATTGGGGCACAAGGCAATGTTGCCACACCATATGGCGCCCGCAACAGCGAAACTTGCCGCAGGCCACAAATGTGGCAATGGGCTTTGATTTGCTGTCAGCTGTAATCACAAGTGTACATATGTGTATATGTGTGTGCATGTGTGTGTGTGTGTGCAGCATTTTGTTTCCTTGCAACTTCATTTTGTTGGCATCCCCCTTTTTGGGGCATGACGCATGCGTCGACACACAAAATGAACGCGATGTGTGGGTGGAGCCAAAATCGAAATGAACTCACGAGAGAGCAAGAGAGCGAAAGAGAGAGATGGAGTGGGAGAGCTTTAAGCTTAAAAGCTTTTACACCAGTGTATGCTTAAAGCTGTTGCTGCTTTAGCTTTCAGGATGCCACACAGCCTTGCCAGATGGCGCCATAAATCATTGTAAATTCACGTTCCACGTTAACCGAGTGGAGTTCCAGGCTTTCTGGCTGCGCACGCGCACGGCTTAAGAAAATTATGAAAGATTTACATTAATAATTCTTACAAAAGCCACACATAAATAGCCGCTGCAATCTGCGTTGCCTCCACTCACCACACACCTCCTCTCTTCTCTTCTTCTCCTGTTGCTGTTCCTGGTCAGATCTGGAAACACAATAACCATTTTTATTAAGCGACAATCAGCGCGCGCTGCGCGATGCCTCCGCTTCGGGCTCCAGTTCTCTGAGTAAGTTGTTGGCCTGGCTCAAACTGCAACTCCAACTCCATCTGCAGTTCCTCCTACTCCTGCATCTCCTTGGGGGACTGCCCGCTGAGCATGCGTGCGGGGCCCTTGCATGCAAATGGAATCACTTTATTAAACAGCTTACATAATTCATGTGCTGCACATTTAATTTAAGGTCATCAGGCCGGCCGACTGGACGGGACGAGGCTACAGACCTGAGAGTCTCCGGCTTCGACTTGGACTTGGACTGTCTCTCTGCCTCTGCCCCTGTCTCTTGTTTCTGGTCTCTTTCGCAGCATAATGAAAAAGTCAGTGTAATAATTTTTAAATGTTTGTAAAAATAGGTGTAGACAAGTTGAAATTTATTATGGCAACGTTCTGGGAATCGTGGAACGTGGGCAGTGAGCAAGCGCGGAAGTATTCGATAGTTTTGGACAAGAGATGAGCAGCCGGAATGCCAGAGCGTGGGCTGCAAATGCAAAAGACATTACAGTTAATAATTCTGGATGCTTTAAAATAAGACGGCAAAGTATGTTAAAACAAATAAAATATGAGGAAAGTAGAAAGAGGAGCAAAATGAATAAATGGTTAAATAAATAATATTTTAAATAATGTCTCATTTAATATATAATCTTTATTTCAAACTTCCAAAGAGAGAGTAGGAAATTTGCATCTATTAATTAATTCTACTTTAAGGATGGAACAGAAGAAAAATATGAAATATAAAGATAATGCTAGAAAATATAGAGGGAGTAAAAGAAAAAAGTGAAAAATAAAGCCTGACTCAAAAAAATACTTCAATATCGAATAAAGATAGTTGCGAATGTTAAGAGACAGCAGAAATTGAGAATGTATTCTAAAGTATTCCATTTCGCAGTCTCCAATCGAGAATTAGTGAAAATAACTGAAATTTGGCAGCCTCTGAGCTGGACGAAGCCACCTTGCCGGGCGACCCACCATGACTGCATTAAAAATCAACTTAATTTCACTGCCCATGGGGTCAGTTTTATGGGAAACACAAAAACACACACACACCCATGTGAGAGAGAGAGGGAACTAAAGCAAAAAATGATGAAGACCTCCAAAGTGGCAAAACACGAAATGGCAACAAAAATCATATTTTCACAGGCGCTTGGCGTTTGCGCAGAACTTCGCACTTAAGCACGCGGCGGGCAGAGGATGTTGAATCTGGAGATGGAGTTGGAGATGGAGCTGGATTGGGCTGAGGCTGGAGTGTGGGCAGTAACGGGGCTAAATCGTTCAACTTGAGCGGTACCTGGGACTCGACTTGGCACGGAACTCATGTGCCATGGCCCAAACATACGCAATTATGTGTTTTTTATTAACTCTGCTCCGAGCTGGCCATCCTTGTGGGTCTTCTCTGGTCCCCATTCGGGGGGTCCGTTGCGCACACGCACTCTCTATATAATTTTAACACATGCTGCGCTTTGGGCCTTATTCCTTTTCATTTCTTTCAATTCGTTTCATTTGGTGCTTTTGCTTCATTCCTTTTTGGCAAACATTTCCCTTTTGGCCCTTGACTGCTTAATAACTTTATTTAGCTTAGAACACTTTTGTTGTTGTTGTTCTTGTTGTTGATGGTGTTTGTTTGTGTTTTTGTGTGTGGCTGCAACACGAAACTGTTTGGGCCATCAGTCAGCCAGGGCGGCAGTATTAATTAGTGCAGTAGTCCTTTGTGGCAGACAGCAACAGGCGATTGCCTTAATGTATGTGTGAGAATGTATATGTGTGTGTGTGTTATTTAGACATCAGGACGTTGATTGATGAGTCTTGGATCACAGTATGTGTGCCGTTTATATACACTTGTATGGGTGTTAATGCGCAACTAATAACATTTCAAGCTGAGCTCAAATGTAATGTAATCTTTATTGGCAGTGTGGCCACACTGTGCGTTTGATGGGCATTGACATTAAGAATATTGTCAGAATATGTAATATAAATGTAATATTTACAGAACCTGTAGACATTATTGACTTTCATTAATTTATATGTATTTATATTTACAACCAGGCACAAGTAACTGTATTGAAAAATTAAAAGATTCACATATTTAATTAATCAAACAAATGTTTACTACATTTTTTACATTTTCTTTTTCTCGAGTGGCTCTCAAAATTAATTTTCCTCCGTTTTTCGCGAGTGATGCAGTGAAATTTAATTGCTCAGTTCATAAAAAAGTGTGCCAAAGCTCAAATGAAGTGAAAGTAAAGAGCAAAAGGTCAAATGAAGTGAGTGTTAATGTGTGCATATTTATGGAAGTGCATTAGCAATTTTTAAATAAAATAAAAATGTCTTATTGGCATTTAAAGTACTGTAGTAAGATGGCAAAAGATACTAAGAAAATCAAGTTGGAAGCGTATGTAAGGTATGTGCAAAATATAATAAACTGATTCAAAAAAAAAAACGAAATTTTTACAATTAAAATTTTATGTTTAAAAAAAAGATGACAAAATAAATTGGTAAATTTACTAAATACTTAAAAATACCCATTTATGAGCAAAATTCGCTGATAACCATTTGAACCGGTTACATTACAAGGTACAATGAAAATGAACGCCACATGCATCAATTAAACAATTCATTTATCTTAATTTGTCTGCAACTTCTCTCCCTCCTTTGTCATATTCCCCTCGCTCGCTGTCTCTCTTTCTCTTCTGCTCTCCCATTTACTTTTGGATCTCTTTCTGGCTGTTGCTTTTGGCCAGCTGTCTGCGTTGTTGTCTGCAACGCCTGTTTCTCCATTTCGTGAGCATTGTGAGATGTTAAAAAATTTGAAATTAATTGCTGCGCCTTCTGCTCCTTTGACTCGTTTCTCTTCCTCGTTCCTCTTTCCCTTTCAGATGGTTCTGGTGTTTTATTTTGTGCTGTGTCATAATCTTCACACCCAAATCGCAGACTCGTCGCAAGGATCTCTTGGCTGAAAGATCGCCGTGCATGTTGGCGTTGATGATCTTTGGCTGTAATCTTTTAATAATTTAAGCCAATTCGGCGTAAACCGTTAACGGCACAACACACACACACACACAAATGCAGAGAGAGAGAGAGATACATATGTTGACCATTTGCCCATTGCCCATTGCCCGTGGTTTAGTTCTGGTTGCGCCTTTGGTCTTTGCGCTGTGTTAATATTTGCTCATGATGATCGGCTTTTAAGGATGGCCGGTCCGGTCCAGTCTGGTTCCAGTCTGGCTCGGACGGGACGAGGGCAGGGGCATGTCCAGGGTGTTGCTGCTGTCTGGCTTAATGCTGAGAAAACCCTAATTACCGCATTAAGGTGTCAAAATGATGCCCATCTCTGTTCTCTCTTTGGCACTGCTCGCGTCTTTTGCTGCTGCTGCTGCAACAATGTGGCAAGTTTAATGAATATGTCAAGTAGTCAACGCTCAGTGTCCAGTGATAAATCTGTTGCCGACTTAGAATGGGCTGGGAACTAACAGCAGTAAAAAGAAAAGACATTATCAACAGTTCATGTGTCTTCTCTTGGGGCTTGTCTGCCGTTATAGAGTATGTTATAGAGTAAAGCCACATTTTGTGTTTTCATATTCTAAGTAAACATAGCATCATGATTGTTCTGAATGTTCATTTCAAAACGAAACTGATTGGGATACGCCTAATTTTATGTCTTAAGAGTTTCGGCATAAGTCAAAATTTAATGATTTTTTCTATTTATTTATTTATTTATTTATATATTTATTTATTAGTATTTTAAAACATTTTGGACAAATAAAAATACATTTTTGACTGTCTGGAAAAAAACGGCAATGAGTCTATTTGATTTCAGACAAAGAAAACTGTACAATTTATAAAAAAAAGTTTTATCCGATGTGTTTCACAAATCATGAGATATTTTGATGACCATTGAAGTTTCAAAAATATATTATCAATAAGTTTATATATATTATACACTTATTTTGTTTATTTGGAAACGTATTTAAATGTAATTTTTTTATGTTAACGTTCAAAATATTTGAAAGTATTATTTTAATCATGATTATTTTGACAAAGTCTTGTGGCTATCAGTATATTAATGAGTATCACTTTATTCTAATACAATATTCAATCATCTGAAATACAAAATTACTTGTATATAGTTCGTGATACTTTGACACACCTTCAGTAATTTGTATATTGTTAATGTTTCTATACAATAAACTTAAAAATTACAGCTCATTTGAAGTGGCCAGCCAAAGAGCAACACTTTTGGCCACTTTCCAATAACTTTTACTGAAGCGTTTAGTCCATGCCAAGCCCAAGCCCCAAATGAAGACAACAGGCCATTTCCCATTGCCATTGCCATTGCCGTTGCCAGTCGCAGTCTCAATCCCATTCTGCTTTCGGACCGGAACGTGCATGGCCAAAACGTTTGAGGAGTGAGCCAAGCCAAGTTACCAACCAGCCCAAAAACGAACCGATCCAGCGACCCTTTTTTCCTTTGCCACATTCTACTTCTGCATCGCTTTCGTGTGGTGTGTGTGCTGTGTATGTGTGTGTGTCTCTGCCTTCTTTTTTTTGCGCTGGACCTGCTGCAGTCCAATGGGTTTCAGTCTCAGTCGCAGTCGCCGTCGCAGGTCTCGAATCTCGGACTCGGCTTTAGTTTGAGTTTGAGGCCCAGGTCCAATCGCTGGTCGGTCGGACGGTCGGTCGTTCGTTCCATTTTAATAACATTAATTAAGGTGTTGCCTTCGTTGGTGTTCTTCACGCCTTTCCTTACAAATTACGCAGGAATTTCATGTTTCAGGTTTTGTTCTCGGCCCAAAACGAAGCGAGAGACCGTCGCGTCCGTCGGTCGAGCGGTCTTAATAGTTGTACCTTTAGCGCCCCATCTGTATTGCTCTCTCTCACTCTGTCACTCTCTTATTCCTTCTTTCTCACTCTCGCTGTGTGGACTTTTGACTTGCAATTTGGCTAAAATTGTTTGCTGTGATCAGTTTCTCCGATAGCTGGCATAGGCAGCTCCTCGCAATTCAATGCAGTCTGCAAATTAAGCCATTAGTTTGCCGAAAATCGTATGGGAAACTTCTGGGATATATATACTTTTGTTTACGGCGCCATTTTAAGCGCCACTTGAAAGAAACTACCGCCAAGAAGAACTTTGATCTAGAAACGGCACTAAAAATGCATTTTTATTAACATAAAATGCACATTTATAAGGCAGCTGAAAAGGCAGCCAGGAAGAAATACAAACTCACAGACAGTCAGACAGTCAGACAGAAGTTCCCAACTGGCCAAGGTCAGTTTGGGGTCAATGACATAACACTAGGAGAGGTTGGACAACGGCGATACTTATGTTAAGAAGATAGTGAGATTTTCAGAGCGCCAGCGCCAGTTTCAGTTTAGTTTGTTAGATGGATGACTAATAAGCGTCGCCACAATTAATTGAAACCCACTGATATGCATCTACCGAATGGCTCCAGATACAAGCAAATCTCATTAACGCGCCCAAGATAAAGCCACTGAATCTGAATCTGAATGCCCCAGCGACGAGTATCTCACCATATATACATTTTGTTCAGTCAAGTGTACGAGACGATGGCGATGCGATGCGATGCGAGATGTGATGCGATGCGATGCGAGTTGAGATGCGATCGTTCGATGCGATCGACGACGCGTCGATCCGTCCCCAACGGTGGTAAAAGAGAAGATACTCTGAGCTGAGCTCGATACACTCAACAGAGAAGAACCCAAAAAGCCCGAGACGACGACGACACATTTCGAGCCTTATAAATGCATGCAGATACAGTTTTGGAAGTCAAGCGGTTTGCATTTGTACGATAAATAAAATGAATGCGATTGTTAATTAGTTGTTGCTGTAGAGCTGCTGTTGTAGTTGTATCTTATCGTTGCATGGGCCTGTCTCTCTCTCTTTTTCTCCTCCTCTCGCATTCTCACTCACTCTCCGAGATTGACCTGGCCCAGTCAGTAGGCAGTTGGTAATGGAATGGAATGGAATTTGGGCATGTTGGGCATCTGCCTGAGGCATTTCATTGCGTTCTTCGCATATCACAAAATAAGCTGAGATTACTAAGCTCAGATAATCCAGATGAAATAGTTTTGGAAATAAATAAATAAATAAACAACTCTAAGCTTAGGATTGAATTATACACTAGTTTAGCTGTAAGTATCAACAATTAGATATATCAAGGTAATTACATTTATTTTTCAAATTAAACAAACTGATAAAAATATCTACTATAACAAATAAAATCTTTCAAGGCATGTGTCCCTTTTCAACTGAGCGTTATCTATCAAAATATGAATACATATCCCATAGAAGTTGTGACAATTCATTAGCCAAGCTTCGTAGGAAATCTTCATCTTAATAAAAACTTGAATTGATTTAAAGTTGTTTACGTTTTCAAAGGAGGGAATTTAAATACGATTCATTGGCTTCTGTTGGGATTACTTCATAAAATCGTTGTATGATAGTTTTAATTACATGCATTTAGCTACATCTATTTGATTTTATAAATTATACATTCAATTCAGCGATCGACAGTCAGAAGTCGACAATCGATGATAATTTATGCACAAAAAGCAAATCAATTTTCAGTTTTGTTCGAATGCGATTTTCAGTTTCAGTTTTGTTGCTGTTTAGGCAAATTTCTGTAGATTTTTATCTCGTGTCGACAACAATAAAATTGTGTTAATTTATGGGAAAGTCATTGGTCGCCACTGTAGCTGTAGCTGTAGCTAGTAGTTGGCAGTTGAAAGATACAGATACATCTACAGCAACAGATGTGCGCTGACAATACTTACTCGTAAGTAGTTGTAGATACAGATACAGATTCAGATACAGATATAGCTGCAGATACAGATAGAGTTATAGTTAGATCCATAGTTATGAATGCTGAACTTGTTTCTCAATCGGCTTTTGCTGTTGTCTTCATTAAATTACGCTTAATCATTTATGCAGATTTCAATCAACGGCCAAAGCGACTTGAGATACATTTCCGTTTAGCATAAAGCTAGAGATATTTTTATTTGGTTTTAGCTACTTGATATTCAATTTGTTGCAATTAATTGAAAATGAATAAAATAACTGCTGTATCTTTTTATCTGTTGAAAGGAATTAAGTTTTGAGTTTTCTTCTGCGTTTTTATTACAACTATATACAAGCTTACATGGTTCATACTATGGATGATACTTATTTACAACTAGAACGGCCTACAGCCAGGCTAAAATCAACTTGTTTTTGATTTTTGTATTTTTTGATTACCCTGTGTTCACTAGTGTTAGTTAATACTTAAAATTGGACTGCAGCAAAACGTTGTGTTTTTAAACTGTTGTTTATCATGCGAAATGGAAAGCTTTCAAATATGTTCATGACTCTGCCGAACCCAAAACCCAAGCCCAAATCTAGAGGCATGTGTTGACCTCCCGATGCTCCAGGCACTTCTCGCACGTCACCTCACAGCACCACTTGAAGACGCAATTGCAGTTTGTCCACTCGGCAAGAACACGATGCTTATGCCCCCGACTGCAGCACAAAAGATCGCAACTCTCGGGACCCGTCGATGTCGCATTGCATTCCCTGTCCTGGGTGCCCAGCGCTCCCGTCTTTGCATTCGCCGTACAAAAATCGGCCGAATCGTCGGCATAGACCAATTGATATTTGTTCGCTGGCTTCGTGTGCGGCGTCTCGGGCATAAAACTGTTGCCATCATTGCGTAGCGCCACCTTGCGGGCCCCATCGTATCTATCGCGCAGTCGTGCCGATATCTCACGAAATGGCGGCATCTTCAGCCAACAGGTTTTCACGGTGCACGATCCGGACAAGCCATGGCATTTGCACTCCAAACGCATCGCATCGCGAATGGCCTGAAAATTGAGTATGGAGATTGACAAGAATTAGAAAGGCCGTAAATAATGAAACTTCTATTTAAATTACAGTTTAAGCAGCTTTAATGGCGCAAAATTAGTATAGCTGTAATGTGAATATTCCTTTATTATATATAAATTTTATGTTATCTTACGTAAAAATCCCCTTACAGACCCAAAGTGAATATTCAAAAATTTTGAGAAAAGTATTAGCAACTGTGTTTAAAATGGTTAAGTTTGTTCAAAATTTCTACTTGTACTTTAAGCCAATATTTACTTTATTTTATTGTCTATCAAAGCTCTAAGATAGCTATTATATGCTCAAAAACAATATAAATTCTAAGTTAACTTCTTCTTCTTACCAGCCGCCCTGCGTTGTTGTTGTGCAGCTTGACCAGTGTGCCCAGATCGCTGCGACGCTGTCGTTGCTTGGCATCCAGAAAGGCTCTCGAATGCCGCAATCCAAAGTTGACATTGTCACTGCAGCCTCCCCACTCCCACTCGCCCTGCGGAAACTTGATGTTGTCCCAGAACTTGCGCCGTCCTCGCCTGCCACCTGGTCTGTGATTATTTCGCTGCTTGCCCAGCATAATATCCGTCATGCTGTTGTTGCTACTGTTGTTGTTGTTACTGTTGCTTCTTTGTTGTTGCGGCAACTGTTGCCGCAGCTGTTGCCGCTCTAGAGCCTCCTCTGCTGTGGCAGCATTCACCATTTGGGGTTGACCGCCATTGCGACGCATGTGAGACTTGTCGCAGGAGCACTCCACGAGCTGCCCCATGGTGCAGGCCTTGGTTACCGCATAGGTTACGCCCGCGGCTGTGATGGCATTCACAAAGCCCGTCTCCCGGGAGTCTGTGGGAGGCAAACGAAATGCAATGTTTTTAATAAGAGCTTAAGATTGAATAACGATCTTTAAGTACTATTAATTTTCTAAAGAATTGTAATTTTACTTAATGGAGTCAGTCTCTGCCTTCAGTTTCTGTTCAGTAATTTGATTATCTACTATATACAGCTCATTATTTTTGGAACACAAATTTTAAAATTTTCATTCATTGATGAAAATAAACTGACAATAATATTTAAAAACTGTTTTTTTAACTATTTTTCTGAAGTGCAAGTCTTCTTCCAATTGGACCCAATTGTAAAGAATAATCACTATAAGCGTTAAGTATATAAGAAAGCCGGATAAAATACAAAATTTAAAATGAGACTTATCTCCATTTCTGACCAAGCACAGACTGCATGTGCAACCAATCTACTCTGTTTAAAGGTGACTTTTAAGTTAGGATTAAGTATTTACAGCCCATTTAGCTGTTTATTAACACGTAAACCAGTTTGTAAACTTAAGTGCTATTTACATTTACAGCTATTGACTGTAAGTAGCCCCATAAAGCTGGGCCATTAAATGACAATTGAGTTAGAGTAGGATTTTAAATGCAGATTAACTGACTGATGATGGCAATATCAATAGCTACATCGATTTATGCATAATCGATGCTGATTAGCTGTTAACAACACGCGTTGTCGCCTGATTGATGTCAATTTGTCAGCTTAGGTGACAAAATGATATATTGTTGTCACGATAACCGATCGCTGATTGCGCGGGATCTCTATGCAAATCAGAAGTGCGAATGGACTCGAAGTTAGCCTTGTCATCGTCACTGCACTGTACTCGTAGTCACGTTTAATGAAATCGAAAATCGCAGTTGTAATCGCAAAACGGACAACGATTTGCATGCGAGTTTGTAATGCGAGCAGAGTTGAGTCAAGTTGAGAGTCTGGAGTGTGGAGTGAAGTGGTGAGAGGAGGATTGATCTGGACAGGTGATTTGTCTTTTTCTGACAGTCACCACCCCAAATGGAAGGGCATCATTACATGGTCACCTCAGCCTTGGCGAGAGAAAAGTCTTCCGCCTCACCTCTCTCTCACTCACTCTCTCTTTTACACTGGATCTTCCTTAATAACTGACAGCTTGACAACTGACTTTTAATCCGACAGAGAGCGCTTGTGTGTGTAGAGTGTGGATTGTGTGTGTGGAATTTATTGCACATAATTTGGTATGTGTTTTGTTTGCGCATTGTTGTCATTAAGTGCAGATTGCTGAGCAACAACAACGGCAACAAGGAGCTGAGTACTGGGGGTATATCTTTTGACCATTTCGGGCAATAATTTATTAAAATTGACAGCTTTGTAGGCTCATTTCAGGCGCTATTCATCAGCGGGCGCAACATTTTTATTATGCAACTTGATGGATGATGCGGTCGCCTGCCATCTGACAGTTTGCCTTTGCCTTTGCCTTTGGCTTTTGGTTTGCTTTTGCCAGCCATGAAGACGCTGCAACTTCAGCTGTAATTAGGCAGTATTGCGGGGCAGTCGATGAGTGCGGGGCAGTCGATGAGTGCAAGGCATCTCCATCTGTTGGCAAGTTTCAGTTCCTGCCAGTGTTGCCAATTTGGCTTTTTCTACCAACTCAAAACTAGCTTTTTTGGCCAATTTGTTTGAAATAAATAGATATTTTTCAAACAATTGGCAGGAAACTTTAAAATGAGGGGAAAAAAATATAGAAATTGTTTTAAAATATTACTATATAATATATCAATTACTAGTTTTTCAAATTATTTTCTTCTGGTAAATTTTAAAGAAAATATGCAAATATTATCTCTAGTTATTTAAATGAAAACCAAACCATATATTTTGCAGAATTTTTTTAAAATGCAAGACTTGAATAAACTATGTCCCTACAATATTATAATTTAATAAACTCGCTGTGGCTCGGCTTTTATCACCCACAAAAGCGGGCAACACTGATCGCAGTTCCCTCTGTGACTGAGTCAGCAAGTGTTGACAGGCTGCCAAGTTGAGCTGCATAATAAAGCAGCACCGTTTGGCCTTTGTCGCCAGTTAATGTAGTTGTTGTTAGTGTTGTTGTTGGTTAATGCAAGGCATAAGCATTTAAGAAGGTTGTGTCTACATATATATACTTGTAGTAGTTACATATTTAGTCGCCGTTTGCCGCACTTACCACGCATTAATATTTTCCTCATGCTCTTTCGCAGCACTGTGCAGTTCCAGCGGCGATTACGAAATTGAAATTCGCATTCGCGGAATCCCAGATTAATCCCATTGATGATCTCTTTGAGCAGAGCCGAATCGTGGCGGCAGATTTCGGCCAGTTTGCCACGTAGACGACGTGTCTTTTTGCACATTAGATTTGGATCGAGTAAGATGTTTGTGCCCTCGGCCCTAGAATATATAATTATTAAAGTAAGAGTCTTTTAAAAGTATGCTCAAATATTGCACAAAAATGTTAATAAATATGTATAAATTTAGATTTATTGATGGAACTTTCTTTAAAAAAATATAAAAATATTTACAAACATATATCTTATTCCGGTAAAATTCAGTATATAAATATATTGCATTTGGCAAGTTGACTTCTATGAGTAAGTTAGCAGCTGTGTGGCGCCCAAAAATGTGGAAGTAGACGCTTCACTCAGCGGATAAGTGCATTCAAAATAGTTGCATTTATTTGTGCAGCTAGTCAAAGAATAGCAAAGAGTTCCGTTTATTTGCATAGAAAAAGGAAAACACGGCGTCTAAATGGTTCTCTCGGCAGTTGAACTAAATATTCAAAGTAGCGACTGATGCGGCGTATACGCAATATGGCGCAAACATTTAATGGGGCGTGCATAGAAAGACACACAAGCACACACACGCACACACATCTGCTGCACACACTCCCAACACATCCAGCAACACACAGAGCTGCCAATTGTTTTTGTTTATTGTTTAAAGCAATGCAACGGCGGCGCTCAATATAATTTACCCGCACACAAATACAAACACACACACACAAGCACAGATACAAACAGAGCGAGTACTCACAGCACCCACTTGACTTTTTAGCAATTTTCCCAATCGATGCAATTTTCGTTTTCATTTCAGCTTCAGCGTTAAAATTTAATTTAGCTGGAAAATTAATAATTATTATTGGCAGCGTACAATGTGGGTGCAGCAGCCGTTGAGCATGCGTCGCTCCAGGGCAAATGAACGGTTGCCCAGGGGTTCGGGTTCGAGTTCGGGTTCGGATTCGAGTTGACCCCCCTTCCCCACCCATACACTACTGTAAGTGTCGAGCCACTGGGCGGCGGCGTTTAAATTGTTTTTGTGTGCGCGCCTTTGGCGCTGATTTATGTTTTTCCATTTCAGATTTATGACTTTTTAATAGCTCAATTGTTTTTCGTTCGCATTTTTGTTGTTATTGTTATATGTGTATGTATGTACTATACTATATTTATATTTCTTTTCGTTTTTTCTCGCTCTTCACATTGCACATTCGCGTGAAATTTGCTCCGCTCGTGAACTTTTCGCAATTCGCTGTTGAGTGCAAGTTTATGTTTCGACCGAGAGCATTGGGTAAATAATGGCATCCCAGGCATTTAATAGGGCCCCAATGTGGCTACTGCCACAGAGAGACGACTCAGGTTTTGTGATTGATGTGCGGCCATAGTCTATTGATTTGTGTCATGCCGACCAACCTCTTCTGCCTCCGTTCCCACCCACTTCGTCTGTGTGCATTGCTTCAAAGAATTTGCGTTATTTTTAGCAATTAATGGGTCGACTTACAGCGCTGAACAACAGCTGACTCAGTCAACGACTGGGCCAAGAGAAGTCACAGTAAAATCACGGTAAAACTCATTGTTATTCATCGATGACAAAAGACTGATATGGCCAAAGACAAGCCCTTAAAAATGGTCATAGATTTTCGAATAATACACTTATGTCATAGAGCTTATCTATTTCTTGTTGAAAAACAATTTCCAGCGATTAGTCAAGCTAATGGAGACATATAGTCAACTTATTATTTTTATTTAAATAAATAAATTTAAATATGTAGAAAACAATAGTCTTATTATCTTAACACCTTGATAAACAGACCGCTTAAATACAATATTCTCAGTACTAAATAAAAAATGATATTCGGCATGGCTTAAAAAAATGATACGTATGTTACTCGTATCATTTCTAGTTGATTTTTGAAGTCAATATGTGCTTTTGTACAAATTGTGATAAGTTTGATGCGTTTCGATGCGCAACTTGATTTATGATTTTCTATTTAATTCGTACTTGTGTTGGGATATTGATGTTTTTGGCTATTCTGTATGAAAGTGAAGAATTGCCTTGATCCCTTTTCAGAACTTAAGAAATGAATTTCAGTTTTGTGTCATCCATATCGTTCTGCCACATATGATTCTTAAATATTCTGAAATATAAAAAATTCAAAAACTCAGCATGCATTAATAAATAGATCGTAAAATCACATCAACGACAAATCTAATGAACTTAAGAAAATCATATTTTATATTTCTAGTGAATTTTTGAAGTTTTTTTTTAAAATCGAAAGCATTATGTGCCTTTGCAAGGAACTTACCAAATTTGATAATTGTTTCGTTTCACTGCGGACTAAAATTATGATTTTCTGTTGGTGGACTCTAATACATGGTCTTGTGTTTAGCCCTTATTATATAGGGGCTTATTATAGTAAGTTCTTGCAAACGTTATGCTATATCACGAGGACTCCATTAAATGAGATAAATCTCTTTATCAAACGAATAGCTATCAAACCTGATGATCCAACACGGCAGTACACGGCGTTGGGCTTCTTGTTATCTGTAATTCATTTTTATGCTGGAATATTGCTCCTTTTGGCAGTTAAATGTGTAAGTGGTGACTTACAGTATGAGTTAATAAAATCTTTTCGTTCTCCCTATTCAGAATTTGAGGAACGAATTTATGTTTGGTGTCGTACTATGCAATATTCTTCCTGTTTACCTATTCATAATGCTATTTATAGCATTCACTGAATTGGCATACATGTGTGGTATGTTTTCAATGAGTTTCGATGCAGGACACTTATCACTAATCGTATTTCTCTTTCGCTTTCAGTATTCCAAATTGTCTTCAATTTATTCGCGTGCAGATACTATGGCACAGAAATGAAAAAAAACCAATATAGTTTAGAACCTGTATGAATACTGACATAATTTTTTTTTGTTTCCATCAAAATACGGAAATATACAGAAAAATCTAAGCTTAACAGACAAGATGATCACAATTTAAAATACTCAGCATGCATTGATAAATAGATCGTAGAAACATTTACTTATTACAAAAAAAGAAGCAACAAACCGAATGAATTTAAGAAAATCTAATTTTATATTTCTAGTGAATTTTTGAAGATTTTTTAATATTGAATTCATTATGTGCCTTTGCAAGGCATTTTCCAAATTTGATAATTGTATCGTTTCACTGCGGACTAAAATTATACTTTTCTGTTGGTGGACTCTAATACATGGTCTTGTGTGTAGCCCTTTATTAATAAGGTCTTATTATAGTAAGTTCCTGCAAACGTTATGCAATATCGCGGACACTCCATTAAATGAGATAAATCTTTTTATCAAACGAATAGCTATCAAACCTGATGATCCAACACGACAGTACTCGGCGTTGGGCTTCTTGTTATCTGTAATTCATTTTTATGCTGGAATATTGCTCTTTTTGGCAGTTAAATGTGTAAGTGGTGACTAACAGTATGAGTTAATAAAATCTTTTTGTTCTCCCTATTCAGAATTTGAGGAAAGAATTCATGTTTGGTGTCGTACTAAGCAATTTTCTTCCTGTTTACCTATTTATAATGTTATTTATAGCTTTCACTGAATTGGCATATATGTGTGGTATGTTATCAATGATTTTTATTGCAATATATTTGTCACTAATCGTATTTTTCTTCCGCTTTCAGCATTCCAAATTGTCTTCAATTTATTCGCATGCAGATACTATAGTACAGAAATGAAAAGAAACCAATATAGTTTAGAGCCTGAACCATCAATATAATTAATTATACAGAAAAATCTAAGCTTGACAGATTATTACAATTTAAAATACTTAGTAAGCATTGATAAATAGATCATACAAACATTTACTCATTATGAAAAAAGCAGAGAAAAATCGAGCGTATTTAAGAAAATCAGATTTAATATTTCTTGTGGATTTTGAAACATATATAAAATATCGTAAGCGTTATGGGCCTTTGTAAGATATTTAAAAATTGAGATATTGATAGTTGTGTGGTTTCACTGCTGACTAAAATACTGATTTTCTGTTAGTGGATTCTAGTGCCTGGCTTCGTGAACACAGATGAACACCAACGAAAGAATGACGCGGAGTATTTTCTTATAAGTGTAGTTGAAATTTATACTGGGATATTTCTCTTTTTGAAAGTTGAATTGGTGAGTGATGACTTACATTAATTTTAATTTAGGAAAAGAATTCATGTTTGGTGTCGTACTACGCAATTTTTCTCATATCATTAACCAGACATCCCGAGCAACTTCATTTATAATGAGGTCTCTATTTGGGTCATAGAGCCTCCCAATGGCCATGAAAAGTTCATGTCGCCTTTGCTTTAATAAAAATTTCGTACGGATCCCGTCGAAGAAAGTGTTGGAAAACGCACAAAAAATTGACATATTAGAAAAAATGCAGTTTTGGAAAACGTTCCATTATATCGAAAGCAACCATGAAAAGCCCAAAGCAACCGTGAAAAACATAAAAGATGAAAGTTTCAAAATTCAATTTAAAAAAAGTGGAAGAGACCCCCTTAAAATTCGTTCACATAAATTCATCATACATTGCCCGCAGCGGTAAGAAAATTACCCAATTTAGTTGTATTTTATTTCATTACGACTTTTTTCTCACACATATGTGCTTAGTATGTTATCGAAGAGTTGCGATGCAGTACATGTGTCACTAATCGTATATTTCTTCTGCTTTCAGTACTCCAAATTATCTTCCCTATATATTCGCAAGCAGATACTGTAGTACAGAAATGAATTGTGCTGCTAAACGATATTAATTCTCAAACTATCTTTAGGTCTGAATAATCAGACCTGTTGCCATTATTAGTTTTAGCTACAGCAAAGAATAGATGAAAGTAAAAATAGAAACAGATCTGATTATTTGTATGCCATTATAACCAGTAATTTTTGAGAAATGAATTTTAGTCTAAACCGAAACTTGTGAAAATATCCAGTATGCATTGATTAATCCTATTCGTAAATATAATTTTCGTATAATCTGAAACGTTTCAATCCGGAACGTGAGAATCAAGAATGAACTTCAGATTGTATTGATTGTCAAAAACATTGCCCCGACATACTTCGATTTCAAAATTTATCATGGATTGCAGTGGTTCTTGTACACTGCGACGGCAAGCTATCTATTTTAGTATATTTACTATATGTCATGGCGCAGTTTTGATGATTATCTATTGCTCGTTTAGTTGTAAGTATAAGTCAAAATTACAGTATGCTACGAAAATTTAATGAAATGTATATACATTTTTCTGAATCACAGTCATCAATTGGAACAAAAAAGATTTTAAAGATAAACGTGTAAATACTTTCAAATTAATAGCCTTATCATTAGCTCATACTGTGTCGGGTATACTGATGTTGATAGGCGTCTTGAAAGTAAGTTTTGTCTTATTATTGTAATTTTAGTTCCCTTTAATTTATACATTTTTTGATCAGAACATAAAATTCATATATATTCCTGGTCTTTTAATAAGCTTTATTATGCCCATTGTTGTGGCCAACTCTGTCTTGGTATATATGTTAAGTAAGTAAAGAAAAATCTTGTGTTCTCATAATTAATTAAATAATTATTCTACTCCAGTAATTCAAATAATCTTCGCCATACTTGCTTGCAGATTTATATGTTTTATGTAAGATTCCAACAATCCAACAAGTCACAAAATTTTAGAAAATCAGATATGTGTGCAAATTGAAAATTTTAAATTTTTTGGTGAATGAAATTTTTTGAATACAATAAATAATCTTTAAAAAAATGTAATATACAGTATTTAAAAAATATTAAATAAATATAAAGACTTAAATAATTATTCCTCTTTGGGCGCCAAATTTTTTCGATCTATTTTAACGACACAAAATAATTTTATACATTTTTGATAATTATTTATTAACTTTGCTTTTATCACTTACACTTTTTATTATTAGTAAAAGGGTGTACGTAAAGCAAAGGACAATGGTTCTTCTCATCCAGCTGTGAATCTATTCCATACACACTTTTAATATACTTCAACAGTTGTGCCCCAATTTGCCCACCTGGATCGCGCTCTGACCACCAGGTGGCCATGCCCTTGTCTCTGTCTTTCAATCGTTCTCTCTCTCTTCCCTTTATTTTGTATAAGTCGTGGTGGCCCTGTGGCGATCACTTGATCTCGATGCGAACTAAGAGATTATGACAACTTAATAGGTACAAAATTTAAAAAAAACAAATAGAGCAGACACCAACAACTCTACCAAATTGTGAGTTGACTGAAACCGCCAAAAGTCAAACAGCAAGAGCATAAATGATAGACGCGTTTGTAAACAACAACAACAACAGCAACAAAAGGGAAAATAAGAAGTAAAAACAATTGAAGTTCGCTGGCAAACGATGATGATGATAATGATGATGATGAGATCGCAATGATTCGGATCTCGAAGTCGATGCGCAGATGACTGGAGAGATCTAAAGAACTCAAAACTCAAACACCTTTCAAGCGTGCACAGCGCGTAACCACACAAGTTGCCAGCAGTCAACAACAACAACAATAGCACTAGCAACATCAACAACACCAACAACATCAACATTAACAACAACAGCACCAGCAACAGCAACAACAAACACGGGGAGTTTTTTGGTTAAGCGGAAAATAGCCGAGGCCGATGATATGACGATGATGCTGCCGATGTGGCGAAGCGTTCGACACCTTTCGGTTTTTGAAGTTGAAGTTTGCTTGGCAGCGGCCGCCGTCGACGTTGCCGTCGCAGTCGCCGTAAGCGGCGACGCCAGCAGCGCAGCTGTCGGCAACTTGAAACGGCAAAAACAACTTCAGTCTGCCAGTTTCAGGTCCCAGATCCCAGTCCAGGCAACCTGGCAACTGGCAGCAGGCAACACTTGGCCGCGACGTATCTTTATTTTGCTTTCACACAAACGAAAGAAAAGAAGCAACTCCAACTCTCCAAGTGTGCCCTATTGCAGTTGTTGTTGTTGTTGCTGTTGATGTTCGGGTGTTGTTGGCGTTGTTGTTGCTGTTGCTGTTGCTGTTGCTGCTTGTGTTGGAGTCGTTATAGGCCTCAATGGATTTTCAGTGATTTTTTTCTTTGATCAAAGTGCCCGGTTTGTTGGTAGCCCCTGACAAGTGGTTGAAATTTCCCATACCCAACCCATGCCACGCCAATCTGATCACAGTCCAGTGCTCTCAGCTGGGCTATACTCTACACTTCAAGCGCATACCGACTAGTATGCAAAGCATGACCCCTTTCAAATTATAATAATATAATTATTATAATTATATAGGATTTTATATAAGATAAAATAGAATTTAATACAATAAATTTATATCTAAAATGATATTTTAGCTTGACATTCAGGTTAAATTTAAATGCAAATGCATTAATCGAATAAATTATTTAGAGAGACAAAGTTATAGTTGAGATCATTCTTAAATTAATATTTTGTATTGCAGCAGAGTATATAGCATTCGTTGTATTAGTAGTTTTTTATTTTTCTTGCTTATTTTCTATGTAAATAGACAGTCACAATGGATGCAACTTCGATTGATTGACTCATTTTCGTGAGTTGCCGTCAACGTTGCGATCGTTGTCAGTTTCCAGTTTCCAGTTGGCAATTGGCATCCCTGCCACATACCCTCCCCCTATCCCTCTTTCTCTCTCTCTCTCACACTCTCACTCTCTCTATCTCTCTCTCTCTCTCTCTCTCTCGTGTCGTCATTTGGACTGCCACTGCGCCACTGAGTGCGTTGCAGTGTAAACAAATCAACGACTTAAACCACTTGTCAACATGCGAGTGGCAAAGTATTTAAACAAAGCGTTGACAAGTGAATGAATGGCCGCTCAGTTGGCCGATACGTTTGGGCCCGTTTTGGGCTGCGTTGGCCAAGACAAGTCAAGTGCTGTTGTGGCTGGTCAGTTTTCAATTTACGCGCACAAATATTTGTCCACAGAATGCCTCAGCGCAAGTGCTGATCTCTTGTGCACACAGAAAAAAACAACTGGACAAAAGCATTGAAGCATGGAAGGAGCGACAAGAGGGAAGGGGGTGGTGGGAGAGGAAATCGCGGTAGGCTGGCGTTTGATGTGGGCGGCAGCGTTGACAATTGATTAGCCAGCTAACACAGCAACAGCAGCAACAGCAGCAGCCAGCGGCATGCAACCAAAAAGGTGTTGACATGACTTTGAGGCAAGCCAGCTCTGGGTGCGGCTCAGTTTGTGGCAACTTCCAATGTGCAACATGTGTGGCCGTCAGCGTGCGACTCGCTGCCGTCCTTATTTTGGCACCTTCTCCCTCTCTCAAAAAGTGTTTGTCATTTGGCAATTAGCAAATTAACATGTTGGCGCCTTCATCGCGACTAAAACATATTATGATGTAGACATGATGATCATACACTGCAAAAAAATACACGAAATTCCGGAATAAGAGACAATACCAAACGGTGTCAAAAGTTCTTTGATTTTATTTTTTTTTCTATTTTAAATATTATGATATTAGGATATCTAAACAGAATTTTTTAATCAGAATTGTTTTTATTATCAATTCTACCATCATTTTATTTATTTATTAACTAATTCCCCATTACTAATTTATTTATTTGAAAATCAACCTCTTTTAAATGATTTTTTTCTGTGCAATATTGCATCCTGTTTGACACTTTTGGAATGCCGCATCTTCCGTTCCCAGGCTCTGCCCTGGGGCATGTGCATGTCCAATTGAAGCGAGGCTAGCTAATAATTCACGCATATTTACTATCAGGCCTTTAACAAGCTGAAGCCTAAGCTAAGAGCCCAAAGAGACGGCATACGGAAGACAGATCTGACATCCAGCCGACCATTTCAGGACCCCAAAGAGTCGCAGACAAAGACGACATCAATCTTTTGGTGCCATGGCGCGCAAATTGCGACAACGTTTAACTTAATTATAGCTCAAATAGGCGTTGCCACACCGTTGCAACGTTGGACATGACCATGTCCAGGTTGCAAGCCAGATGTGAGAAATCTGGGGTTCCTCTTTTGAGTTATGCCACAAATTTATGTGACATTAGATAAATGTGCTTGAGAAAAGGCTGGGAAAGGGATTTGGCAGCGAATATTTATGAAAGAGATGGAGACACATATTACAAGATACTCTATAAAATTCCTGCTAACATTATTTTCATATTTCACTTGGATACTTTATTTTTAAATATTATTAATATAAGACATTTAATGAAAATAGAAATATACAATTGAGCTATATATTCAAGAGTTAACAATTTATAAATATTTTATCAAATTTTATAAAACTATTTAGTATTTAATTACATATAGGACTCAGTTCAACTGTATCTTGTATCTAATATTAAATTTCGATCTTCTCTGAACTGACTTTGGTTATCTCAATTGACACTTTACCCCTTACACTAAGGACACTCATCCGAATATCTTTCTCCCTCTATCTGCGGGATGACGCTGAAGATTTGTTAGTTACTATGGGGGCCTAGACCCAGACCTAGACCCTTTGGGTTGTCAGTCGTCAGTCCTTCAACTTGACCCATGTCTCAATTGTCACTGGTCATGCGTTTTAATTATGATGCAGCGAGTGAGACACGCAACTGACAGTGTGACAAGAGGCACAGAGACAAATTAACAAAATAAACAAATCGCCTGACTTTTAATTACAAAAAAAAAGTTCTTGGCCGAGGTAAAAATGTATAGAACCCGTGCCAAAATGCAGACAGCAGCATCTCGACTAGATACAATAACTAGCTACTGTTGAGAGGCCCCATCTAGATGTTATCGCACATCTTTCTCAGCTTTCCCCCAGTTGCAGTTTCCCTGTCAGTCTCTCCTCACGGCATCATAATCAAGTCATCTGCATTAATTTTTGGCAGTTGGCCGAGTTTTGTACGCTCGTTAGCCCCCCAAACGTATGGCGAACCTAATCATATTGGGGGTGTATTTTTTGTGGCTCATAAAGTGTGCCAATTTTGTATCTTTGAGATGGCTTTGCTCTACTGACACACAGAGAGCGCACGCGGCGTATGCGCAATGTTGTTGATGTTGCCTCCCAGGGCGAAGATGTTGGAACAACAAACGCATCCAACACACAGCTTGAGACTAAGTGCCACTGCCACACAATACATGAGTGTGTGTGTGTGTGGTGAGTGCTGTTTAACCCATTAAAGCCTGGCGGGCTTTAATTGCAATTTCACATGCTGCGAGTGCCAAAAGTGCTATGAATGAACCCTCTGAATGAATGAGAGCCTCCCAATCTGAATATCAATGTGTGTGAATGAATTGAATGAGTGAATGAAAAACAGGAAACGGCCACCAAAATAGATTCAACCAGAACTTGGCTGCAAATGTCAAATGATTCGACGACGGAAATGAGCTCATTTAATTTGAAATCAAATTGTATGAATAGATCATAAATTTGAGATTTCCTTCATTATCTATATCATCATCATCCCGTTGAGACGTTGTTCTGCTTTTAATTAAATTCCAGACACATCAGCAAAACGCATTCGCAGCAATTTGTTGTAAGCTCTCTGTAATTGGTTTCGACTGCCGCTGGCCAATGGAATTTCCATTCATTTAACGGCACATCGAGTACTATACTCGAACTCGTTGATTATCATCTCAATATGATCAATTGATGTAGTGCTCTTGGCTGGAAAACAACAACACATAGTACATGCAAATATCTGAGTAGATTATCGGTCTATATTCTCAGACCCAGCGAGAATGAGAACTCAATCCATTTCGATTTGCAACTGTTGCAGAAAGTGCAAGTACTAAATATCAACATTGTTTTCGGGTTGGCAAGAAATCGGTATTTTATTAATCAATTAATTGATATTCGGACATCGATAGACGAAAGTATTGTGTTGCGAAATGTTGAGCCTATAAAAAGTTAGAAATATGTCTCAAATCAATACTTGATCGATGCCACTAATAAAATCTTAAGATGCTCAATTAGTTGTTAAAGTTTTATATTTATTTATTTTCGATTAATACTTATAATTTTTATTTTGTTAAGTATTTAAAATTATTGACTATCAATAACATATGCTAGAATTTCTAAATTATCCAAGTTTTCAACATCTGTGGTTCCTTTTCAATCCAATACCCAGTCCGTCCCTTTGTCTCGTGTCCGTCTCTCTGTCGTCACGGATCGCGAGTTGTCAACGCATTTGCCTTTTTTTGTTGTTGTTTTGTTTTGTTTTGTCGCCCTTGAACGGGACAGATGAAGCGTAAAAATCGCGCATATATATATATATTCTCATACTCGTTCAATTGCGACTTTTTTGTGGGGTGGCAACAACATGATTGTCATCATTATTATCATTGAGGCGACATCAAAAGCGCCAACAGTCTAACATCGACTGAACTTGAGCTCTAATTATTTAATTAATTTATGAGTATTGCGAAAATTTTCAATTGAATTGAATGTGTCGATGGAAGCAGCCCCTCCCCTCTGTGGAACCTCTCCCCTCCCACACACACTCACACACACACACAGTGATCAGCAACATCTCTTTAATGTTGCAGGTGGCCTCTTTTGGCTTTTGGTGGCTGCCTCGCCCAGTTGCACAAAACTCAAATAAAATAAAATTAATGCAAACTGTTTGCCCGTCATGCAGTCTACGCCACGCGACGCCTACGCCACCCAGCCATGCCACGCCCCCCAATAAGCGACAGCATCTCCCCACCTTTCAGAATATAGCCCCCTCCCACCTCAGGCAAACCCATATGACAAATGCGCCTGGCAAAAGTCGAGACATTGCAAATTTCGCTGGCGCTGACAGCGACAATTTTTCTACCTCGACTCATGTTGATGCTGCAGTTGCAGTTGCAGATTCATTGATGCCACTTTGCTGGCAAATACTTTTGGCAGAGTGTATAACTTATGCTCCTCCCCCGAGCACCGCCACCTCACTCCCTGTTTTGCGACACTTTTCATTCTATTTGATGTCTGTTCCTAACATGCTCTTTATTTATTTTATTTTATTTTTTTATTTATCTTGGCCTGTAATTTCGCGCATAAATTCAAACGCAGCGCCTCCCGCTCTTCATTCTCATTTTTTTCCATTTTATTTATTTATTTTGGCTGCACTTTTTGCATTTGGGCTTTGCGTATTTTTGGCCACGTTTTCGTCCCCACACAAAAATTGCCATGTAATTAAATCTAAATCAAACGTCACATTTTGAAGGTCCCTCTCGGGCGACATCGTCCGCTCGATTGGCTTTGCCCGAATTTTGCTTTTTCTTTTGGCTGTGGCTGTGGCTTTGGCTTTGACTCACCTCAAAACCCGTAGAACTTCTGTCGCTTGCAATTTCCCACTTATTGCATTGCAATTTGTGAGGCTTTTCTAAAATTCGATTTTGATTTTGTTGTCGTCAGCGACCCATACACATACCCAAAACCGGAAACGGTTACGCCAATCTCTCGAGCTCATATATTGATGAGATCTGACACACTGTAGAACAGCGCTTGTAATGGGTTTTTTGGCATTGAATTCGACGCTACGCAACGCACAGAAACATAAATTTTGCCTGAACTGGTTTGTCGTTTGCCAATCTATATAAATAAGGCTGATCTCAGGTCGGAAGATCGAAAAAAGTAGCATTAAATGCTATCTATGTATGTAGAACTAAATGGTAATTATCTCTATTATAAATATGTATATAATATTCTAAAAAAAAAAATTATTTAAGAAATATTGCAAAATATTAATATAATCAATATTACAAATGTTGGAAATATATGAGTTCGGAAAGAACTTGGCTTTCCACTCAATGATCTTGCTAAAAGTTTTTAAAATGATCTAAATAAATAATCCGCACAATATCCCAACCATCTAAAACTGATCTAGATAGTAATCAACCTAATACTGATTACAGTTAGCTTTTCATTCTGAGAATATTAAGTCAAGATATCTATATAATAAAATAAGTAAATAAATAATATGTATATTCCGTCTTATACAATATCTTAATGATCTTACTTTTAAAAATGTTAAACGATTTTAGTATATGAATAAGATAACATAGTTTTTTAAAAGACTTGATTTATTCAAATAAATAGAAATAAAAATATTTTAGATCTATTTATAATTTTATAAATTGATGAACTTAAAATTTATGATAAATAAAAATTGGGCAATTAAGATCATACTGAATGTAAATGTTTTGAGTTACTAGCAAAAATTATGGATCTTAAAGTGAATAAAAACATATATTTATAATAAGCCATAAAATATTGCACATTTTTAGTTTCTTAAATTTCTAAAAAAGCTCGAACTTAAACTGTGAACTCACCAGCCGAATCCCGTCATTGGCATTGCAAATATTAAAATTGCAATTACCATGAATAACCGCATATCGCTCCGAAGCCGCGAACAGCGGCAACAAACAATTGTGGCCCAGGCCCTGGAATTGTTGGTCTTGGTTTAATGTTTTAGTTGGCTTTTTGCTGCCTTTTTGGGCAGGTAGTTAAAGGCGTTTTATTGCGGCCACAATGAGTGCGAATGCGAGTACTTATTTGATTTGCTTATTTGAATATTTTTTGCAAGGCAAAATGTAAGAAAACCGACCAAAAAAGTTTCAGTTTCTGACGCGCGAATTAATCAAGCGTTGAGTTGAGTTAACTTTCAGTTCAGTTCGACGTGGCGTGAAATGAGCATAATGTGAAGCTGGAGGTGAGACAGGCGCACTTGATGTATTCGGGCGACAACTGACACATTGCGACGAAGTTTCACGATCAACAAGAGACAGATCTCAAGATCACATCGAGTTAATGATAATGATGATGATGATTTAGCCTGATCTTTCGAATTCTTTCACTTTTATATTTGTATTATTTTTTATTTATTTAATTTAATATGTTTGAACACAGAGGCTGCGTGATCTCGTACGCACACGGAGAAAGCTGGCGGCGTACTGAGCTGCGCCCAAGGAGTCGTCGACGTCGTTGTCGTCGTTGTCGTCCAGGCCAGGCCAGAGCCTCACAGCCAGTTAGCCAGAGCCCAAAATGTGAACAGCGAATCAAAGAGCAAAATGTTGAAAAATAGTTGGAAGGGTGGAGCCCCGTCCAAATGTACGATCACTGGAGGAGTAGAAACAGCAGAAGGACCGCGGAGGGTAGATAGTGTTGATAGGCCCAGGGGGAGCGTACGGAGGGGTGTTCAGAACTTCTTCTTCTTCTTCGGGGAGTAGCGTAAAAAATGAAATTAAACGCGCGCTTTAATCAAAGCGCAGTCTCTCAGGCTAAAAGATGAAGCTCAGCTTCCAGTTTCAGTTTTGTATATTATTTTTCGTACTTTGTTGTTGTTGTTGTTTTAGTTGTTTAAGGTGTTGTTCTTGTTCTTTCTTTTTTGGCGTATCCTTAGCCAGTTTTTCCCATGCTCCTCTGGCCCTGGGAACCCGACAAAAATGCACAAGAGCAACAAAAAAACAACTCGCGACTTTGAACGAACTCACGGGGGAAACACAAACTCACTCTGTTGTTGTTGTTCTTGTTGTTGTTGTGATTGTTGCTTGTCTGTTGTTGTTGTGTTGCACTGTTTGCTGTGAATTTCGGGTTATTTCTTTTTGTTTTTTAACTTTTTTTTTTGTTTTGTGTGTTTTAATCACTCGTGTTCTGTTCCGTTGCCGACCACAGCTCGCGACGCTCTGCGGGATTTGAAAATAGTGGCGCACACTTTTCGTGTTTCGTGTTTGTTTGGCGAATAATAATCTACGGCATCTCTTGTGCCTTCCGCCTTCGATCTACATACGTTTTGTCCGTTGTCTGATCTTCGGTCTGCCGTCTCCGTCCGGACTGCGATTGCGACTGCGACGACGCTGCTCTGACTCTTGACTGATCTGCGTCTGCGTTTGGCATCGGGAGCACAACAAATGCCGGCAATAGGCTATGAATGGACTCGGAATCGGACGCGGACGCCTTGTTGTTGTTATTATTATTGTTGTTGCTGTTTTTATTGTTGTTTTTGTCGTAGTCAAAAAGTCTCTTTAGCCGCTGCCGCTGCTGCTTTTGCTCTTGTTCTTCTTGCCGCTCTGTTTAGAAGCGTGAAAATTTATTTCACTCATGCGCGTTCTGTGCTCTCAACAACAACATTGGCAGCAAAAACAACAACAGTGACGACTTCGCTGTTCGCAGTCGCTGTCGCCGTCGACGTCGTCGCTGATATATTGTTGATTTTTTGAGATATTTTCTAATGTATCTGTAGATATGTGAATGTATTGCGTTTGGCTGTGTGCTCTGCCCACTAGGCGTACAGTGGCCGCCAATTATATGTGTACCATACCAAAAATCGCATCAAATTTTATAGGCTTAAATTAATTTAATAAATTAGTTATTTAATCGACTTTATCGAAATAACTAACAAAAAAAAAAATAAAAAAAAAATTACAAAAATTACAAAAAAAATTTTTATTTAGAATTAAAAATTTCAAAATATTTATCATTCTTCGATATTGTTTTATTAAGCCTATAAAAAGAACAGTCTATAAAAAGAACATACATATGAAAATTTTCTTAAAATTAAACTTATAATTTATATTTTAAGTATAAAATCACTTTACTTAAAATATTTTTTGTAGATAATTGTTTTTTATTTACAGTTCTTATTGTATTTTTCTTTTTTATCACTTTATCTGATAATTATCTCACAAGTTCTTAAAATTTTTGATCCTTGTGCCTACCTCAACATTAGTCTGGGCTGATTAATATTAGCGGTCACTGTTAACTCCTACACCGCATACCTACCAAAAGACATTATTTCTCTTGATATCCGTCACACTGATATCGTGCTCCCCCGCACTCCTCAGTCTCCTTCTCTGCTCTTCTCTATCCCTCTCTCGCTCGCACGCTGCACCACCACCACCCGCACCGCCTTTTTGGGCAACCGCAAATTGTTTACACGCGACAAACTTGTCATCTGTGCTGTGTTATGTTTTTTATAAGTGTTTCTCTGGCGATAAAACCCCAAAAAAAGGTTAGCGACTTCGTCTCTGGCCATGTCTCGTTGTCTGTCGTCTGCTCTCGTTGTTGGGCTAGGCCAGCCGGGGCAGCGAGCAGGTAACAAATTGTCGACCCAAAAGTCGCAGGCTCGTAAAAACTGTGCCACTTTGTACTCCACAGTTGCCACAGTGGCATCGCCATCGTCATCGCCTTCGCTTTGCATACAGTTCATTCCATTCTACAGTGGTTCACATCGCCATCTCTCGATCTCACTTCATACTCGCACTCAACTGGGCACACATGTTCTCGTAATAACGTCTCGTCTTCGTATCTCACCGGCTAATCATTCTCAAATACAATAAAAGAGATTTAATTTCGAGTCAAGTCGAGTCGAGTCGCTGCGTCTCCGTCTCCGTCTGTGTCAGCAGCAGAAGTCGCAGCAGCGGCAGCAGCAGAAGCAACAACAATTGCTACCAAAAGCTTAGTCAGTCAACAGTCAGCAGAATTTAGAGCATGGCGTGTTAATCTCGTGCTGCTGACGGGCGGACGGCGCCTCAGTCACATAAGAAACGCCCTTACCTCCCCATCACCCCTTACCCTTACCCCTCCACCAAACGCATCTCAACATGTGACAAGACGGATCTTTTAGCTAGGCTGCAACGACCCATTTATGCTCTTTCTAAAAGAAAGAATCTTGATTTCGCAATTTTCAATTAAATTAAAATTAATGAAATTAAAATGCAAATATAAGATTATACATTTAAAATGTTTAAATACTATTTTTCTTACGTACTTACAAAAATACCATTAAAAAATATTTTTGATTCTTTTTTAATGGTATGTTTAAAAGATAAAATGTCTTAAGAGTACTCAAAAATATTAATAGAGTCGACTTTTTTTGAAAAAGTTTAGGAAAGATCCGCAGATCCTGAACACAATTGAATAGGCCTATGATCTCAAAGGTTGAAACTCTTTGTACGCTAGATTAACCCGTACTTCAAATCTGATGAAATAATATTTTAAGATTGATTGTCTTAATAGACTTAAATTTTTCAGACTTTTAAAGAAGCTTGTTGTTATTTAGCTTAGAACTCTTAGAGCAACCCACTCGCAGTCGTTGGCTGGGCCTTGGCTCGATGATCTCGATACGCTTTATGGGTACTGCAGCTTTCCAGCTCTCCAGTATTACGTATATGGGCTAATTGTAGCTTGATGCCTTTGCGCTTTTTTTCTCATTTTGTTTGTTTATAGAACATTTCAAAGTTATTTTTCGTTGAATTTGTGAGTGGCTAACAAAAAATAAAGGGGAGATTTCGGCATAATTTTGTATGATTGTTGATGTTGCTGTTAATTTTATTTAGTGTGTGGTATTTATGGTTTATGAGGCTATACTTGTACCACTGTGCGAATGAAAACGGATTGTTTGATTTCATTGGGCTGGCGTTCTAAAGTTCACAAGTTGTCAAAATGTTTGTGCTCTCGACTTATCTGCTCTGTTAACACATTACCAACACTGACATGTATGATGTGGATGTGAATGTGAATTGTTGTTGTTGTTTTGGGTTTGACGGCGCTGATTCAACAAATAAACAAAGAGCTAAACTTTCCGAGGCAGGCAAAAATGTCTATTAAATGAAAATAGACACTGACGAACCTGGAAAAGCGTTGAAATGTTGCTGGTTGCTTAAAAAACAATAAAAATCCGAAAGGCATCGGCGCAATTTCTGGTCATGATTAATGGATGCCAAACGCAACGCTTGTGAAATGCCATAAACAATGTATACACGAGTACTTGTACATATGTACCTGAAGTCGTACTACACGTACACCCCTCGATTGGTCCAACAATTGCACTTGGCTTCAATCAAATTCAAAATCAACTGTCAAACTTGCTTCACCTGCTTCAACATCCAGGTGGGCGGCCAAAAGGGTAACAGGCCTGACTGCAGATCGATAGAGTGTGTGTGTGTATGAGTGAAAGGAGGAAGGGGCAAGGTGAAGAGAGGTTGGGCTGTAGATTTGTAGATTTGTTCGCACTATCAATGGGTCATAAAATTTTTATGGACCAGACATACGCGTAGCATACGCAGCAACAATTCATTTAAGTGCCTTCCTCGTAATTCTTCATAAACTTAAAGTCAGCTAAAATAAGCCACAAGCGATTCACATGGACGGGTGACGGAGATCTGTTCTTCACTTCTATAAACGAGTATATGTATACAGTATCTATAGTATCTGTATAAGTATGGGGGTGTTGCTTGTGTTTGTGTTTCGGGGAAACGATTTCGTATTGTGCCACAAAAGCTCCTCAAAGCGAAGAACAACAAACAAAAACGTCATGTTATGAGCAATTAACGTAATTGGAAAATGGCATTGCAAGAAGTGGAGCGTATTTGTTGTGGCCCAGTTCTATGACTTCAGAGACACTTTGCCATTCAATACAAATAGCAGTTAGAATTGAAATGTTGCTAAAATATACTCTATGGTAACTGCGTTAATTAATTTTAATTTTATTTTCTGATTAATAATAAGGAAGTCTAACTCGTTATTTGTAACTGTAAATTGTGTAAAAATTATTTAATATTCTTAATTTAATATTTTTTGTTTTTTTAAGTATATTTTCTGAATTTCTGAGTATTCCAACAACTCATTTATAAATCTTAATTTCAATGAAAATTTGTTGAAAAATATATTTTTTAACTCAGTCAAATTTATATTCAATAACTATGCAGTGTGAGTGCTATAATTCTATAAATTTAGGGAAAACATACATAAATACTACCGAATTGCATTTATAAGGAAACTTGAAATTTCTAAACATTTTTTTAAAGTTTTCTTTGATGGAAATTATTAAGAAACCCTATAAAATACTATTGACTTGCACTTATGAGGAAACTTGAAATTTCTAAACATTTCCGAGAGATTTCTTTGATAGTTTATATAATTAACAAATTGCAAAAAATGAATAAAACGGATTTCGAAGTTAAATTTCGCAATAATTTCTATGAGAATTTCGTTTAACTTAAAGAAGAAATTAATAAAAAAAAAATTGTTTATAATTGTTTACAACATGGAGATTTATTGTAAATGATAAATAACTAATAAAAAAATAATAGCCAATTTTTCTGTAGCTGACTATTTTCGTAGAATGTCTTACATCAGCCCGGAAATATGCAACACTTCTTGCCACATGTCAAATAATACTTTGGAGGCGCCTCCCGCACCAGTGCCACATTTTCTAGTTGCACAAGAATCACTTGGGGAACTTTCTCAGAGTTTCTGCTTATCAACTTTGGTATTGTAATTAAAAACGCATAAAATTAAAAATAACAAAGTATCTTCCACTGCAACAGCAGGAACAACAACAACAACAAGAGCAATAAAAATGCTCATTTTTCGCCTCAATTTAATTATTTACGCAATGTTCTCTCTTCATAATTCAATTGTTTTTATTATGTATTGTACGTCGGTAGCCATAAAATCTTATTAATTTAATTGGATTTTCAGTTGTGTTTCTCTATTTATTTTTTATTTTGAGGCCAAGTAGAAAGTGCGCAGGAAATGATTCTCCAAAAAAATAAGAGGAGAATAAAAACTTAGTTTATATATTATTTTGACTTTTACTTTTATTTATTTATCTGCTTTAGCACCCATTGTTGCTTAAACAATTAAAAATAAAATACTGCAACAAAATACAAAAGCCACAAAAACAACATTCAAAACAACTGGGCGACTTTTTACGAGCGATTCAGTTGATTTACTAGTCAGCCCCCCGTCAGAGGCAGTTTCGGGTGCTCCTCACACACTTGTGTGTGTGTGTGTATATATAGTTGGTGTTGTTTGTGTGTTGACATGCGTGTTGAAACAGGCAGTCAACGGCGGCGCGCTAAAAGAGATTTATGCTCATTTTGTCAGCTGTGCGGCTGCTCACTCACTGATAGTCTGCGAGCGGGGATAGAGAGAAGGAAAGTAAAGTCAAGTTCAGCTTTTAACTCTATGAATTTCAGCATAATTTTTACCGGCCACAATAAATTAACACAGCCAAAGAAAGCTAAAAAAAAAAGGCTGACGAAAAGTGCCAAAGTTTAATTAAGCCAAGCCAATTCAAGTTGGAAATTTCTGCGCAGCTCATCATAAATTGGCCTTAGTGCTGCGACTGTCGGACGGAGTCGGAGTCGTCGGAGTCGGAAGAGTCGGCAAAACCGATCAAAAACAAAAGGCCGCGGTGCCGGACTGGCCTTCCCTTGCCTTAAACTCGTAGCAGGACCACCGGAGATTCCCCCATTCGTATCGATCGTCTGCTGGGGCTACTTCATTTAATTTGCTGAACAGGTTTCTGCATGCTCATCACCTTTTTCTCTTCCTTCTGCCCATCGGCCAGTGCCTTCAGCTTTGCCTTTACATTGGCAACGTATTTGCCGGATTAAGCGATTAAACAAATTAAAACAAATTACTTTTTTGCACCCACCACAGCGTCGATTTGCATGAAATTAATAAAAATTTGCCTGCCATGGCGTCAACTTAAAATATGTCACATGCCTTTTGTTGTACAATACACGGCATCGAGAAATGGGTGCTGTAAATTAACTGTATGTTTCTTAAATTAAAATATCATTTTTGCAGTTAAAATTTATTATTATTTGGATATTAAGTATTTTAAGCAGCATCTTTAAATACTATATATTATTTATTTACTTTTTTATTTCAGTTTTTTCATCTTATTTAATTGTACAAACCAGAGTAATTTTCTCTAAATATTCATTTATTTTACTGTCTTTTCTTTTCCTCGTTCTGCTTGATATTTCAGACACCCTCTTACAGGGTGCCTGCCCCTCAACTTTGTGTGGCGTGTGCGGCTCTGTTTATATTTTGTCAGCCCATAATTTGTTTTAGTTCGAGCAGCGCTTTTCCTGCCTGGCGCCCACAAATTATGAGGCCCAAATGGCAATTATAATTATTGTTAACGATTTGTTTATGTAGCATTAGTTGGCGCGTTTAGTTGTAGTATTGCCAATGCCGAAAAATTTATTTTAATATTTATGCAGCGGAGTTCATTAAAACGCAAATTTACGATACACCTCGAGGCTGAGGTTGCAATTCAAATTGGTATTTTGGTATTTCAAAAGCAAAACTTACAAATTTATAGCAACTTTGGTGCTTGGCAATTGTTAACAAATTTATGTCTACCTCCCCAAAAGTTGATATTGCGTATGCGCCATGTGAGTTTATAGCGGGCGCCGGTTTGAGTGTGTGTGTTCTTTTATAAATATTGCGCATACGCCGCGTGTTGCCAGGCACGAGTTACCTGCACTTACCTATTGACTGATACTAATTAAGAATTCACAAGATCCGACTTTAGACTTTTTTATGGTCATCGAGGCGAAAGTTGTCGAGTTTATACATGAGATATATTTTATTTTTATTAGTTTGCTAATTGGTTAGTTGACCATTTGACAGTCATCGATCGTCTTTGAATGGTTTTGATTTTGTACTTCTACTACATTTATAACTGTACTAATTGTTGGATTTTCTTGTGATGTGTCACGTGCTAAAAATGGGTCATTCATATGTAATTAAGTCACTCGCAGTTGTTAAGTTGTATATGGTTTATTGATTCTTTTATTGAAGATTTCCAAGTCTCTGAATGAATAATACTCAGCTGAAAATTTAAATGTAAATTCCGGAAGTGTTCCCAATAAAATAATTTTTTTTAAAAAGTATGTACAAACTTTTGTTTTATAAATGAATTTATTTAATATAAATATTCCTTTCCTCTCACTGTCTCGCTCTCTCTCTCTCTCTTTCTTCAATAATTCTCTCTTGGTATTTCCTATTCACATTAAACTTATCTTGCTGTTGTCCTCTATATTTACTTTAATTCGTAGTCGTGCTCAACCCTAATTTACACTCCATGGTCACAATATTATTACTCACCTGTCCATCCATGCTAACTTATTGCCTTATTATTTATTTTTATTTAAATTGTTTTAACGTTTTGTTTTATTTTTCATGGTCACAGTATTCCCTTGGGTCTTGTGTGTTTCAGGAATTAATTGTGTCACCTACTCTACGTAATACAATATGCACATAATAAGTTCTCCACTGTAACATTTTTTTATTTTTCTTATTTTTCAATAAGTTTTCTGCTTTTCTTTCATTATTCAAATAATTTTAATAATATAATCACATTATTTTGATTCTTTTAATTAGTGCTCAAATTTTAATACGCAATATTATTGTTAAGTGTAATATTCCCACATAAATTAAATGCTATAAAATTGTTTTAAAATGTTGTGAAATTTTTGTGTAATTCTCATTAATATTCAGCCTGAGATGAAGTTCTCATTACAGCAATATTGATCAAAAGCTGAGCTTAATTGCTGATAATTAATTGAATTAATTCATAGTAATTATGTGACCTGATTTAACACCAGAGTGACTAAAAACTGACTTTAGGCAGTTTTAACTGCCACATTGAGTGACTTTCTGTTGTTGTCATTATTTTGTTGTTGTTCTTGTGGAAGTTATTGTTGTTGTTGTTGCTGATGTTGTTGTTGCTGATGTTGTTGTTGCTGCTGCCTGTCAATGGCACTCAGTCGCTGAATGCAGGGCATGTGCTGCATGCGTTTAACTTTAACATGACAAACCGCAAACTCATAATACAACATTGGCGACATACACAACAACAACAACAACAACCATAATAATAACAATAATAACAACAACAACAAAGCGAGCAACAGGTTTCAAGTTAAGCAACCTCAAAGTCACAGGCCACAAGCGGAGGACTCAACGATGTTGATGAAGCTTTTGCAGTTGGAAGATGGAGCCGCCGCAACAACAACAGCAACCACCACAACAACCGCAGGCGCAGTTCAAGTGCTGTGTTGTTTTGAAGTAACCCTCCCGCGTACATCTGGAAACTGTCGCCAGCTGGCCCAGCGATTCATAATATCATATTTCACTTCCTTCAGGATATCATAAAACTTGGTGCATTGCATTTGCCGTTCGCCGTTCGCCGCCGATGTCAACATTTATTGAAAAGTCGTGCCGATTTTATAGCCATTTTCACTGGTCAGTGTGCAACACAACGCGCTGTGGCACGAATGCCAATGGAATGGAATGGATCTGGAGCTGGAGCTGGAGCGCCACAGACCTGAAGATTCAAGTCTGAAGTCTTGGACTGACTCTCTTTTAAGCAGTGCTTAGTTTTATGGATTCTTATTTCGCAGCTATTTATCTCGCTTAGTTGGTATTTTGGCGTAGATTAAGTGCACTAAATACCCATTGCCAGCAGCAGCAGCAGCAAGAGGCAGCAACCACAGCAGTGGCAACAGCAACAGCAACAGGAACAACAACATGGGGCACTAGAGCAAAAGTCTTGTGGCACAGACAGGCCACAGACATTGAACTGGAACGTTGAAATGCTACGCAAATACTCGTAGCATATTCGAGTTGCATTCGTTTATTTATGAGTTAATATACATGAATTATGACATCAAAGGCCCCACAGCAGACTGAAATCGAAAACGAAATCGACTTGTGCCGCATGCCGCATGCCTCATGCCCCATGCCCAATACTCCATACTCCATTGAGAGCAACAACATTTTGACTGAACTCAAAAACTTGGAATTGCGATTGGGATTGCTTTTTTTGTTTTGTGATACAATATTTGGCAAAACGTTTGTTTTGACACGCCGCGTGTCTAACGGGGCGACTTAATTGAGTTTCTGGCCGGGAGCTGTTGGCTGTTGGCAGTTGCTGTTGGGAGGGACCACACGCAAAGTGCCCAAAGTCCCAAAGCCGGAAACTCCAGCAGCTTCAACTTCAGCATCAAAAGTCGCTGAAGGTTGTGTGAAAATCATCGCTGAGATGACCCACAGTTGATGCTGGAATTGGGGAGCATTTATTTTCAAATAAAATGGAATATTTTATGACTAAACGTCAGCATGCGGAGGCAACAATAGCCAACAACAACAAAAACCAATGCAACAACAAACTATTACCAAAATTTTTCGAGCTTCTGTTGCGGCTTTGCGGTCGGTCGGTCTTCAAGCGAAGATCTGAGCCGAGTTGAGCTGAGCTGAGTTGAGTTGAGCTGAACTGAGTTGATCGCACGGCGGCCTTTGCCTTTTTTAGGAGCGCGTCTCGACTTGATCTTGAATTGGACTTGAATTTAAAGACACAGTTGTTGCTGTTGCTGTTGTTGTTGTTCTCCTGGTGCGTGTGGCATGTTGCCATTTGAGTTGTACATGTGTTTGCGGCTCTTTTGAAAGCTACGAAGTTAGCTGCCTCTTAAGTTTTTTGTTTTTTTTTCTGTTTTTCGTTTTTTTCTTTTTCACTCGTTTTTTGAGGGTTTGCTCTACTTCGTGCAGCAATTAGTTACAGCTGCGAGCAACGGAAGGAAGTATTAGTCAGAAATCTGTGGCAACATTCAAGGGCAGCGGCACGTGGAATGCTTTTGAGTATTTCGTGAATCTTTGAAATCAAATGAATCGAAATGAGTCAGCGCCTTGTTGCCTGATGACGTCGTTATTTTGGAAATTGTGACGCATGCGCAGTTAAGAAATTAATTTAACTAAAGTAAAGAAGGTGTAAAGTGATTCCATTCATGAAAAACTTAATAGACTTACTTTTCGTAAAGTGATCCGATTACCAAGCAGAATGTCATTTTGATCATCGTTTAACCTCTTAATTTATTCTGCATTTAAATACTATTAATTGGGTTTAATGCGGGATCAATTAAAGAAAATATATCTCAAGCTTTAAAATTAATTTAACTTAGAAAATTTTAACAAAACTAATTTCTGCAAATGATATACTTATATATAAGTCTTATATGTATGTATATTATGATACTTGTAGATAATTACTTTAACTGCGTATACATATATCCTTTTAACCTATATAACTACTGATGTGAAGGGACAAAATCGAGCACGTTTTTGTTAGCGATTTTCGATTTATCGATTGCATTTGTCAGTCCACATTTGGGCTGAAATGCGCGCTGAAATACACGTATTATGAAAACCGCAAAAAATAAAAACCGTCAACGTTAGGTCAAAATGCAATGCGAGGTTTCTGTGGTCACTTTGGACACTGTGTGAGATTGGGTTACAATTTCCCCATAAAAATGTCGAAAAAATGCGCAGATGAACCCTTTGCGGACTGGAACAAAGATTAGATCTGCCATGCGCAAAAATATTATGATGCGGCGACCGCAAACAAACAATGCCAAAGTCGACATATCAAAAAGGGCACACATACTCGTACAGACATCAGCGAACGAACCCAAAACTGAAACTGGATGGATGGCTACCAAAATCTGGCTGCTGAATCATAGAAACATAAGCGATTATAAGCGATCGTTGAGATAGCCAATAAACTCCACATGAATATCATAATAAAATAAAAAAAAAATTTAAAAACTTGAATCGAAGGCATAATTTTGATCTTTTTTTTATATTTTGTTAATTTGTGCAGGGCGACTGCCAGTAGGCATTAATGTCGCTCAACTGTCGTTGCCAGGGGCTGGATTCGAAAACGAGAGGTCCGATCGGTCTAGGGTGATCCTCCGTTCGATCCAATGTCGGCTTATGCCTCGAACTACATACGAAATCGGTTGACAAAGCGTTTTTGCAACTGGAACTGGAACTGAAACTTCTCGAGCGATAGTCCACAGGGGGTGGAAGGGAGGTACGGGGGGTTGATCCGTCTGGCAGATGACTTCATTCGCATTTTGTTCGCAGTGCCAATTTATCGATCAACACGCTTAAGCGCATTTCTCAGGGCAGTCGACAACCAACGATGACGATCGCAAATGGCGATGACATTGAGGGCTTTAATTTGCCTCTTCTTTCAGTGCTCCTGCTCCACGGCTGCTGAGCTTGATAAGCTTTATTGATGCGATTAGCGAAATGAGCTTTGCCTGCATCTCACATCAACTCGTATCCCTTCGTCCTGTGTTGTGTTCCCAAAATAAGCTAAGAACCTAAAACTGACAACTGACATTTCTCATTAACAGTTCTTCTTTCCAATTCTTTTCATCTTTCTTTTTTTAGGCTATTGACTTGTTGCACTTTGTCAATTGGTACGAAATGAAGTCATCTACAGACTTACCTTGACACGGTTGCCAATATTTGTTAACGAACTGACCGAATCAATTTAAGAGCATTACCTATCAAGTTTCTTCAGATATTAATACGTACTTTTAGTTGATATGAGACCATTAAATCGAACGATTACTAAGCTGTTACTATTAAAAATTGGATTACAGCTTAATGCTACCAAACAAAAGTGTAATTTTTGAGTCTTAACAGAAGTAATTTGAAAATAACAAAACCAAGCTCATTTAAACAAATTATCTTAAAAAATTGCATAATATTTTTGAGTATTATATATATGTATACTTCAAATTTAATTATTTTAATTTTAAAAAATCATAATCACATTTAGGTAAAAAAAGTTTTTCATAATTTTTTTAAATTCATCATTAAATCTTTTTTGTTTATTCAAAATAATCTTAAAACTGTAATACATAGTAACTAACACAATAATAATAAGTAAAAATGCATTAGTAATAAACATGTCTTGTTTGAAATCTGAATTTTCTTAAGAAATACAGAAGTCTTACAATAATCTAATATTAGTTAAATCAATCCCAAGAAAGCAGCATTTAGAAAATCTTTTATCGCGTTTACTTTTATCTTAATCTGAAATTACAGCATAAACTCCAATATTAGTTGCAATTCACAAAGTGTCACTAATTAACATTAGCGCTGCTCATCCACAGAGACCCAAGTCGTGGTGGGGCCAAAGACAACAACAAAGATTACTTAATTCCCAAATTGGCCTTAATTCACGCGCCAAAGTGTGTTAAATTGGCATTGAAACTGAGACGGAGACGGAGACTGGGATTGGGATTTGAATTGAGACTGGGACTGGGGCTGAGGCTGGACGTTGCGGGGGCGAGTTGCAGTTTTAGTTTTAGCTACAGGTTTAGCATATGCCACCCGTGACTACCTGGAGTCGAGAGTCTGGAGTCGAGACTTGAGTCCAAAGAGAGAGAGACTTCTTCTTTTTGCATGGCCAATCAACGCCCAGGGCGATGTATCTGTATCTTTTACTCGCTCACCTCTTTGCTGGATCTCTGAGCGTGTATGTTTGTGTGTGTGTTTTGATGACTACTATCTGAACTGGGCTGGCAGACGCATCCGGAGGTCTTGGTCTGACCAGCGAATGAAGACGTTTCGTGACTGTGTCGGCTTTTTTTGCTGGTATCCTGTGTCCAGTGTCCAGCTCCAGAATCTGCACTTCATGCTTATTATTGAACTCAATTTTGTTGGCGCGTGTAATTTGGCATTGCCTTGAATTTGGCATACGAATTTGCTGCGCCGCCGCCAAACAAATATTTACAATATGAGCTACACTAAAAAAAGAATGGGTCTAGCTCTTTGTGGCATTGTTGCATGTTGCAGTTTAGCAAGACTTGCACTTCCTTCCTTGCAACCTAGAACTTCATGTGCGTTCCTTCAACGAGTATCGAATAACGCAAGACACACAACATAATTAATAAATACCATCAACATTGATTAACTCAACTAAGCTAATAAAATCATTTGTCATACGACTGAATCTCGACTAGTTAACTGCAGTGTCTCTCCTCTGTCTTCTGTCGTCTATCCTCTGTCTCTGCTCGCCTCATTCAACTGTTGAACGCCTCCTCTTGGAGTACATAAAAATCGCGTGACTAATTCTGAAAATTAAAGCCAGCACACAGAGTGGAGCACACCGAGTGAAGATGACCAACGAGCGTGTAAATAGCGCAAAAATTAATCAGTCGGAAGAGGGGAAGACAGAGGAATGGCGGGGAGAGAAGTGGGAAGACTGTAGACAGGAGTCTACGTAGAGTGCACTGAAGCAACTTGACTTGAAATGAAAAATCTGAAAACCCGCACTAACAAAGCAACAAATTGAAACTAAATACTTGCAGCTTTGCAACTAGCAACTTGCAACAGGATGATGCCGAGTCGAAGTCGAAGTCGGAGTCGGAGTCGAAGTCGAAGTGGAAGTCGAAGTCCGATAGTCAGATAGCTGATCGTTTGCCTCTGTTCATTTAGCTTGAAATTGTTGCAATCAGTGCAGCGGCTGCTTTTAATTGCCCCAAAGAGACAGCGAGAGAGAGTGAGATAGAGAGAGTTAGAGTGAGAGAGAGAGAGAAGAATCAGCACAGCTGCGACAAAAGCAACTTTGCCAAATGCCTGAGATGCCGCTGAGCGGGAGACAAGGCGACGACTTTTGTCTCATGCGGAAATCGCAACTTTTTCAGCTCTCCGCCGTGTCCCATTGTCCGGTTGCATTCAACAACGAGTGCACAGGAAAAAATATACCGATATTTCCGAATAAAATCATGTCAAAAATTGGCTGATCTCGGAGTTTTCTAAATTGAGGACAAATTTTTTGTTTAAAGTCATCGAGGTAATTAAAGGAATTTATTATTTGAATCATATAATTTATAAATTAATTTTAATACTGAGTAATTGACATTTGATCTGGACATATTCTTCAAATAATAAATTCATGTATCGCAAAATTTTAATTAAATTTCAACATTGATGTCTTTTCTCTGTGTAGAAGCCAAGTCGTAGAAGCAGCGAAAGGAAATGCCTTAAATCAATTAGTTGAGCACTAATTGCCCCAATACCTTGTGGCATAGTTTGCCATTTGCTCAGCACCTGTTTGTGCCTCGCCTCTGGCTTCACATTTAGTCCCTCCTCAGTCTCTCCCTCTCTCTTTCTCTTTCTCTCTTTGTCCTCGCCATAACTGGCTTAATCTCAGCGCGCAAATTCCTGCGGCCTTCTCATTGTTTGACGTCGCTGTTGTTAGTGTTGTTGTTGTTGTCGTTGTTGTTTTCTCCTCGCGTTGTTGTTATCTTTCTCACAATCAAGGTGCACCGAGCAGAAGAATATTCGAACACCGCCACAACTTCAACCTCAACCTCCACCTCCGCCGTCGCCGTCGCTGCCCCGCAGTCTCATTTCCAAGTTTTGGTTTTTTGTGCACCCAACAAGTGCAAAAAACTGTCTCAAGTGCCTCGGAGTGAGTGGAGTGTCCCAAACCGAAAGGAAAGGAAGTCGTCGAATGGATCTGGCAAGTGCCCAGATATGAGAGAGCTTTTTGTTTGAGATATGTTAAACTTCCTGTAGTCAAGTTGAAATCTTTTCTTCCTTTTTTTGGGGCGTGTCCCAGGTACAGATCAATATCTGCTCTGTCAAGTTGAGTATAGATATGCTGAGAGCATTATAAACTGCATTTTATGACATCCATAAAGAAGAGCCGCGTTTAGATAAACTCAAGTGTGCTGACTACTTGAAGATTCTGCTTCTTTGTTGTAATAATCTTTAACACATGATATTTCAATAAAGGAAACTTTAAAGAAGTCGTGTCAATATATGTTATTATTCTAAAAGAAAATATTTTTGAGATATCAAGGATTTGTTCATGATTGTTCAATAAATAGGCAAAAGTATAATCTTTGAAATTTTCTTTCATATACAAAATGTTAAAAAAAGCTTATACATATAAAATATTTTTAGTTTCTTGCTGTTCTTAAACAATTATAAAAAAAATATAACATATTTTAAAAACAGGACTAAGTACTCATAAATTTATGCAATTATTATAAAGCATAAGACTATTTCTCAAGTTATCACAGCAGCAATATTATATCTTATAAATCAAGCATTTTTATTTGGCTATTCAAATATAAGTAATTTTTAAAGGATTCAAAGAATATACAAATTGACTTGTTTATTTATACATTTCCATCGCTGATAGCGTTACAAATGTCATTATGAAATCCTAATGACCTCTGAGCTTGAACTTTTCCTTACTTCTTTTTTTTGGCAAGGCCACAAGAACCAACATCATGCAACAACAAAAACAACAGCGAACGATAAAGCAAAGTTAAACAAAGTTGGCGCAGAGGCAGCAACAAGACCCGAATCTAAAAGCCCAACTCCCTGCGTTGTTGTCCCTGGGAAGGGCTGGTGAGAGACAGCAGCGGGGTCAATGAAGGAGAGAGAGAGAGAGAGACAGAGAGAATATCAAGGGGCAGGGGGCAACGGGTTCGTTTAAAGGGCAAGCAAACAAAGGACGGCGTTGATGTCGATGAGAGGACAGCGGACAGCGGACAAGAGACGCACCATGGACACAAAAGCGCCCCGATGAGATGATCGTTGAGCAGTTAAAATCTCATCCTCAGTCTCTGATCGCACAACAACAACAAGAGCAGAAAGTTTTCGCATCCGTTGTGATTTTGTAGTGGGCACCCAGGCGCAGACATACCAAACCTCTCCTCGCTTCCTCACTTCTCGCCTCTCTCTATGGGCAAACCTGACGCCCATTGCGCGCACCTCTGGAATTCGGTGGCCGCGAACGCTGCATAATGGAAGCCAAATGATGGGAAACCTTTTACGCAGCCACAAGAAATACTCACAAAACAACAACAAGAGCAACAACAACAGCAACAACAGAATAGCAGAATAAAACGAAGCGAAACAGATAAAAACTAAAACTAATTAGGCAAAAAAACAAAACGAGACGAAATGAAAGTCGAGTACTTGTTCGATTTGACTTTGAACCCGATTGTAACTCAATTATGACCAGTTGGCCACCCAGTGAGCACAACAAGCCCCTATCAGAGCCCCTTTTCCCAAATGGTAATGTTTACATGCGTGTCGCACTGGCTGCAAAATGTGGCATGCATTGATATGGGGCCCCCATTGGATGTGCCAATGTCCATGTATGTGTTGGCCAACACTTTTTGCGTGCTGTTAATTACATGACCATGGCAAGGCGGGCGGGCGGACAGTCACTCAAGGAGGATGGAGAAGTGGGAGCCAGAGCGGGATCAAGAGCGGGAGCGAACTCTCTTGTCTAGTCGCTGTGGTCTCTGAGGATTCTCTGCGCCTCTCGCCTGGTGGTCTCTGCTTGGTCATTGCTTCCTGGTAGTTCAACTTGTCGCCAGTTGTAAACAGTTAACAGCATCGGCTACAGCAGCCCGTGATGATTGATAGCCATACGCATGGACAGTACTCAAAAGCGTAGGCCAACTTTGAGCTGCACTCTGAAAAAAGACTGATAGCATTTTAAATGGTTTCCATGTAGAAATTTTATATAAGTTTATTGTTTATTGAATTACTGATTTTTCATACTTAAAGTACTTTGAAATTAAATGAACATATAATAAAAAAAAATAAGTATATATTAAACGACAATTGAAATGGAGGTGACAATAATAAATGGAGAATGGCTTTCAAACTATGCACTGTCAGTTAAAATATAAATTTAATTTGAAAAATTTTTCAAAATTATTTTTAATTAAATTCAGTTCTTTGTGTAAAAATTTTTAAAAAATATGAAAATTTCCTTTTTATTATAAATTATATAACCAATTTACTTTGCAAGTAAATTATCTTTGTAATGTATCCACATATTTCCCCATTTTTTCTCCAAGTGTACTTGTGGATATTTGTCTAATCCATTAAATTCTCACGGTTCACGCCTCGAGCACAACAATTGCCACTTAATTAACACGAACTCCAACTTCGGGGCCAATGTGTCGAAAATACATATTTTGGCCCTTTTGCACAGTTGTATTGTATTGCTTTGGGGAAAAGAGAAAGAGAGGGGATGGCGGGAGCAGAGAGAGAGAGGGAGCAGTGCTGAAAGTTTTGTCATGCCAAGAGTGGCGCGTGAGTCGCATGACAAGTGATTGTGTGAGGCAAGAAAGAGGAGATCTGAAGAGGCGAGGCGAGGCGGCTGCCTCAATGTCTTGCCACATGGATCGATATCCATGTCGAACCGTTGCATTTTGCCAAATCAAACAGCGGCGCAAAACGTGTGGCGTCTGCAATTACAACACAAAGAGCCACAAAGAAGCGACTTTAGTTGAGTTTCGAGTCGAGTCGAGACGAGTTGAGTTGAGTCGAGCAACATGCTCCAAACATGACGAACAACAACTGTCATTGTCACATCTCCACAACAAACTGAGCACAAGAGATGTGATGCTGCATTTTGATTTCGTATGCTGCACGTTGCCTGTTGGCAGTTTCCAGTTTCCAGCCCGGTTGCCCGTGTTGCACGTTGCACGTTGCAATTCATTAGGCAGCCAGACCATTTTGGGATGCGCGTGCGCCGCTTTTGGCCGCCTCTGTGGATCCCGCCGAGTGCAACATAATCTTAATCCGCTCGTTAGTTTTATTGATTAGGAGCAATGTCAGACCGCGACGATGTGCAGACGACTCTTTGGAGACAACAATTGTCGCCTCGCTGTGCCATATTTGCGGCATCGATGCTTGCCCCACAGACCGAGGCATTGTCTGCAGTTGCAACTAGGCGTACTATGTGCCCCGTGGGGTTATAATGGATAATGTGTAATGGGCAATGGCCAATGGCCAATACGTAATGGTAATGGTAATGGTAATAGTAATGGTAATGGATAATGGCCTCCCTTCCATAGTCAGCCTTCACTTCCATTTGGACGCGTTTCTGCGCTCTTTGTTATGAGTTCCAAGTTGTGAATCATTTGCCAGGCACTTGACGCTGCTCTCTAATTACAAATGACATAATGGCCAGAGGAGTTGAGTTTTTGAAATGAAAACGGAGAGAGAAATTTAAAATTTATTCTTACAATTTGGCAGACAATACACTTCCTTAACCCACTTAAATATCACACATAATTTTCATTTTAATTAATATTTTAATCCTTTTTTTCAAATATATAAAGTATATCATTTTAAAAGTTTAATGGAGTTTTCATAGAATTTATTACGTATATAAAATTTGTTATAAAAAAGAACTAGTTCAAAAATAGACTCATATGTCAACATATTGTCGCAGTCACTGTTAATCAGGACAATCTTGGACGACTTCCTCACAACAGAATCGCATTCCGGATGTTTCCTTTCGTTTCGTTTTGTTTCAATTTGTTTTGTTTTTTTCCCACCCATTTAATGATTCGGAATTGCAGCAGCGTATCAAAGAGCGAAACAAAACTGTCAACTGAGGCGGACACATGTAGCACGATCACTTTTTATATATGTATGTACAACTACTCGAAGCTGGCAGATCAGTAGCTGGAATCAGGATCAATGTAAGCCGAGCCACAACTTGGCCAACAGACTGACTCTGGCTCGGACTCAGACTCAGACTCGGACTCTGACTCTGTTGATTCCGAAACCGATTCCGATGCCAAAGCCGCCTCGTCTAGATCTGTCGCTGTCAGTTGCATAGTTGCCAAGGCAATTGCATGTCCAATATGCAGCCCCCTACACATTCCGCTCCCCCCAGCCCGCTTCTTCCCCTCCCCTGCATCTCCTTCGTCTCCTGCTCCTGCTGATTGTCGCTGAAAGTTGAAAGCCGTTCGGCGCTGTGGACGCTGACAGCGCGGAATTGTCGTTCGCATTGTCAGGGGCAAAAGCAGCTGAAGATATACAAAAGATGCAACTGTCGTTGTTGTTGTTTTTGCTGCTCACTCGTTACTTGTTGTTTGTTGTTGTTGTTGTTGTTGTTTCGTTGGTCAGCCTGACAGCCGCAACACAAAAAAATGCGCTTGGGAAACTGCCACCGAGCTGCTTAAATCAAATATTGAAATACCTGAAGCAGCCATGACCCAAGCAGCATTCTCCTCCCCCCTCTACCCCTTCCCACTACCCTGCCCCTACCTCTTCCCCAGCGAATGGAGCTGCCCCGTGTCCGGCATTGGCTGCCACAACTAATTGCCGCACACTTGAACCAAATAATTGCTCAACAAAAATAAATTCCACATTGTTGTTGTTATTTTTTCGTAAATAAGTTTTTGTTGTTTTATTTTTTATTGATTTGTGCATTGCATTCGCAATTTTTGTTGTTGTTTTCTCATCATTTAAAATCTTTTTAATACTTTACAAAATTGTAGGTTGTCTATGTGCTAATATAAATTAATTAAAACTAGTTGAATTAGTATGCTAATTAGTTATTAATACTATTATTATTATTATCAGTTAATCAATTAATTAATTAATTAGTAGTAATACCTAGAACGCACAACCGAAAGGCAACATACATACATTAAATTGAGGAAAGAAAAAACAGATGACAAAAAAAACACATATTTTTTAAAATTAATTATAAAATAGAATCCTTTGTCGCTTTCATTTCCTTGTGCGTAAATTTTATAAATTTTTAAGCAGAAATAACAGAATAAAATAGTTGTTTTTGTGTGGCGCCATCTAGCGTGCATTTGTTGTACTTACTTACAGACTAACTTACGCACTAAACACACTCATTAAACTAACATAAGCATTTTTATGTACACAATTGATTGTCTGGAAAACGAATTGAATTGAAGCTGGTTCCAAGTGTTGCAAGTGTGGATCACTTGTCGAACTAGTTCCGCTTTCCATTGGAAGGGGCACACACGGCGTATGCTTAACATTTGCTTTGAAGCTTGGGGCAAAGCGAAACGCAAGCAGCGCTGCCAGCGTCAAAGTCGCTGCTAACTTAACAACAGAACCAATAGTAACTAGTGAGTTGCTATCACTGCTTGTTAGACATAGAGAGACATAAAGAGATACAGCAAGAGAGAGATAGAGAGAAAGAGAGGGCTGCGCGCAATTGAATTTCAGTCTTGTTTTCAATGATTTCGTACAATGTTATTCGTTTTGTTTTTTTTGTTTTTTCGAGGGGGCGGGAACGGAAAAGGGTAGGCTTAAATGCGCGTTTTAAATTTTTAAACCTAAGACTAAACTATGTCTACAATTAAGTACTCGTAATGGACTTATGGAACAGCAACGTAATTTACAAAAATTTGCTGAAATTATAGAACTAAAAACTGGGCAAAACGAAGTCGTGGCTGTGAACTCGTGTCCTTGCTATATATATACGTATATAGATGCATATATGATTTATATATATATATATGTGTAATACTGCTAAAAAGGTGAGTGAAGGCTGATATATATGTTGGCTAAGTGCGGGTCATGGACTTTAACTAGGCTTTAGTCTAGGCTCTTAATTTCTAATAACAAGGGCTAAGCGTAGACAATACATAACACATACACAGATGGGGAAGGGGAAAGGATTACAAACTGCTGAGGGGAGAGGCAGAGGGGAGTAGAGGGGACATCTTACAGACACGTGTGTATAATCTTCTTGGTTCGACACAGCTTGCACTTGACCTCACAACACCAATGGAAGGTGCAGGCGCATCTCTCGACAACGACAACTTCCTGCGTGCGATAGCCACGCCCACAGCACATCAGATCACACCCATCGACGCCCAGCGAGGTGTCATTACACTGACGCCCGTGTGTGCCCAAAATGCCCTGTCGCAGGTTCTTCTCACAGAAACTGGGCGAGGGCTCCAGATAGACAATATCTTTGGGACCTGGCGGCTTATGCTCCGGATTGTGGGGATTCAACTGGAAGTGATATCTGTAAAGGAGAAAAAAAAATAGAAAGAGGAGGATTAGTTGCGGATCATTTGAATATCATGTTTAGATCTTTTGAATTATACAATTTTAAATATATTGCAATTTATTTTAAAAGGAAAACTTTTGTAATGCAGCAAATTTCAAAGGATTTCAAATTTTACATGTTTTATATTTAATTATTTTTAAAATTTGTATTGTAAACATTAAAAATAAATCATTTTTGAAATTCGCCATTTCTAATGATTTAAAATCAATATTTGAACTACTATTTTATTTACAAATTGATTGTCTCTGGTTGACGCTTTTTTAATAATTGAGCAATTAAAGTTTTTAAATCCAAACTAAGTAATAAAAGTTTGAATTGAAGTTTACCTGTTGTGTTTGCGTCCCTGGCGACCTCGTCCATGACCTCGCGACCTGGCACCTGCCACAGGCAGACTGTTGGGCGATGGCATATTGGGATGATGTTGCTTGCTGCTCGGATGACTGTTCTCCAGCAGAAGTTCGGGCATATGATCGTTCAGCATGCGCTCCTCATCATCGTATCCGTTGACAGAGGCGGGCAGCCCGTTGCCGTTGTTGGAGACGCCACCCACAACGTTGTTGGAACCTGCCGCATTTGGACTGACGACGGCGACGGCGTTGCTGCTCTGCCGCAGACTGTTGCTGACCTGGACGCGTGTGGCGCCATCGAAGCGCGCCTTTAGATTGTCGCCTATGACACGGAAATTGGCGAGGCGCATCCAGCAAGTCTTCACTGTACAAGATCCGGACATGCCGTGGCATTTGCACTCTTGACGCATCTCCGCCTGAACGTGCTGCAAAGATGACAAGCAGAAAGGTGGAAGAGGGGGGGAGACTTCATTAGTATGACTTTATTAGGCTGCTGTTGCAGCTTCGCCAATATCTTTTTCACTTAATTATTTTGCCGTTTTTTGCTCGCTTCGATTGGCGGCCCGCCTGCCACGTTGTTGCAGTTATTAAAAATCAATAAATGTTGTTGCAACTTGCTGTGCGCATGTTGCATGTTATTGCTGCTGCTGCCGTTGCTGTTGCCGTTGCCGTTGCCATTGCTGTTGTTGTAATTGGCCTGACCAAAAGTAAGAAATCAACGCAGTTGGGGGGCCCTGGCAGCCAGCAAGGCGCACACAGCACAGCACATGATGATCATCATGGATGGAGCCCATTACAAGTAATAAAATAATAACACAGATGGTGGCCCCAAAGATCTGGCGCTCCAGAGATCGAACCCGAGTCCAAGTCCAAGTCTGACTAGCTTTGGAGCTTTGGGTTGAGCACTCAGTGTGCTACTTTCTATGGCCCAGGCGAAAGAGCTAGCAACTAAGGCACAGGAGGCACAGGAGGAGCTGCTGACATGAACAGCAACAACAGCAGCAACAACAACATGGTGCACAGTGGGTTGCACTCACTCATAAAATGTGCGAATGTGTGTGGAAATTAACTGAAGATTTATGCTGGGAATTTCGGACAAACTGCAAACAATTTATGCAATCAATAAGTTAATGTGAAAAATACTCGCATCAAGAGATAAATGAGGCTAAGAACAGAATGAGTTTTTATTAAACGATAATACGGGGAATAAATATCAATAACTTGGTTCACTTTGAAGATTGCATAAACTTATGCATATTCAATCAAATTTTCTCGGGCCATTGTTTAATTTAAATATTACAAGTCCTTGTAAGCCAATCTATAAATTTATATTTAACGCTAACACATTGATTGCCCAATTAGCATATTTTTGAAATGCACAAAAGTTAAATTAAACTGCCAAAAATAACATTTAAGAAGCATATTAATAGCTTTATTAATTGATTGCATAGATCGATAAAACAAAACCTCCTATTAAACTTTCTCCACTCATAACGCAACTCAAAAATTTTGTTCTCTAATTAATTGATCGATTATTATCGATGCTGACGTTAAGCTGTGCAGCCTGTTGACCATTTCTCTAGCTGCCAATTCGCCATTTGATTGATAAATGATCATCTCATAGTTAATTTCATCCACTGTGCAACAGCTGCGCACTACTTTTTTTATATATATAAATATAAGTGTATTTTGTGTGTTTAGCTCTCCTCCGGAGCTGGAAGCTGTCAACGGTTTTAATATACGAGCTACATGGGCGCAAACGAGTGCATAGAGGAGACAGTCTGGTTACCACATCTCTCTCTCCCTCCGCCCCCCTGATCTGTCCTCCGCTTGAGTTAGCAGCAGGCTGAACAAGTTACAGAGTCGCCAATTGGGGCGGAAATCGGTAAAAAGCATTCGTTGATTTTTATTAGGCAAGTCGTAAATCGCGAGCCAACCAAAGCGAAGCGACAGCCATTAGATATATATGTATTGGATGGGATGGACGTGATCGGATCGGATCGAGTTTTCATTTGATTGGTTTACTTACCGCTCGGCCCGCCTCGTTGTTGTGAAGATTCATCTTCTCGCGCAGATTGCGACCACGCTCGCCGGTGTCCACGAACTCGCGCGAGAACTTGAAGCCGAAGCCAATGTTATCGGAGCAGCCGCCCCATTCCCAATCCCGGACTCCGGCCACGCTGCCCGCCTGATGATTGGCCTGCGGTGAGCGCGACTGGTGGCTGTAATCGCAGGTGCAGGACTCGATGCTGCCCTCGCTGCAGGCACGAGCTATCGAATGGGTCACAGCGGCACTCGTGATCGCATAGATGAACCCAGTCTCACGGCAGCCTGTAAAAGAGAGAGAGAGAGAGAGAGAGAATGAGCAACTGTTTGCCTTCTGGGTGTTCCACTTGGGGGCAGATGACGACCCCCCAAAGACAAGATTTCAATCTTGTTCAAGTGATTGCGATTGCGACGTGGGCAACAGTTAAATTCCATCTACATCGCCCTCTTCTTCTTCTTATGAATAATGGCACTTGTCTTCCAAAGTCTGGTCAATTATGACACTTCAAGTTATCATTGGAGCCGAGGCCCGGCTGCAAACTGACGCAGAAACTGACACAGATTAAACGCTCAACTATAAATTCCAACTTAACACTTTGCCCCATCTACAATATAGCCACAAAGCCATCGTCCAGTCGAGTGGCCCTTGTAGAAAACTTTACATTACTTTACTTTGACTGGACTTGATTTTCTGTATATTTTTTATTTTTATCTGTCTGTTTTTATTTTCTTCTTTTTTATTATTAGTAACTGCCTCCGTTTCGATTTCTGTCTAGGGGGAAAGAGAGAGAGAGAGACAGAGAGAGAGAGAGACCATCACAGATAAAGAACAATGAAAATTGAATTTACATGTTGCAGATAATTTTTCAAGTGCCCTGCGAGCTGTGTCTCAAGAGCTACAGATACAAATACATAAATTCATACAAGTATACGGCGAGTATCTAGATGACACATGAGCGCAGTCAGGTAGCAAAATGTGCACTCATACTTATATTTATGAGTACGAGCAGTAGCCAAATGAATACTCGTACTCGAGTACAACTATTTGGTATTTCCTAAGGAATTTCTTAAGTTCTCTGCGGCAAAGAATGTTACTTGTGTCTTCAAGTATGCAGTTTCTAACCCAAATTATCTTTCGGATACTTATTATTGAAGTTTATTTCTAAGTTATTTAATTTAGCAGAACAAATCTTTAATATAGTTTTTTAAATATTGCCTGCTTAAATTTAGAAATTATTTTTCATAAACAATTTAATTGTTCTTTAATATAGATATCAGAGAGTCTTTAGGCTGCAATCTATCGACTTGACTTTTTCGACTGGTGCTGTTGATTGATGCCGCTGTGATTGACTGTCAGGTGCAGGTGACGATTGACGAGCAGCGGGGGGATGTCAGCCTATAAACTGTGAGCGCTCTCAACTTCCGCCTAATTTTGCCGCTTTTGAATTCCCGATTTCCCGGAATTTCGTTCCTATTTTTTTTTCTTATTTTATTTTAGCTATGCTCTGTTCAATTCCCGGTTAATGTTTGTTTGCTTCTTCAATGTGTGTGTAAGTGTGTTGGTTTCGTTTTCATTTTGGTTTTGTTGTCTTTAAATAATTTCACGTAAAAGGTAAATATGTGCGATGTTTAATCTGTGATAAGAGAAGGCGGTCGACGCGTCGCTTCGGCGCATGCGCAAGCGTCGTCATCAACAACAGTAACAACAACAACAACAACAGCTACAACAACTTGACTCTGACTTTTGGTGATTAGCTTAGCAAGAATTCGCGTTACATTGCGTCGCAAGTGTTGTAGTATTATTGTATGGTGTGTGTGTGGAGTGTTCTCTTTTGTGGGTTTTTTTTACGCCGTGTAAATAGCTTGGCAAATGTTTCGCAGAAACAACTTCGAACAAAAGACAATAAAACGGCGAACATTGAGCAATTAAGTGGTGAAAGAAATGAGTGGACTCATGAGAGACTCATTCACATTGGATAATGGGTGTGTCGCAGGTACTCTTTAATTTGCCCAGGCAAACAAATGTGCACAGGAACAACGCCCACTAAATGTTTATGTATGTAATCTGAGTAGCTTTGAGTCCCCTCTCTCCCACTCTTCCTTTCTCCCTTATCCCTTTCTCTACATCTCCTGCTTTATCGAAGACTCCTTTTTTTTTTTGGGTAATTGCTAAACGGATTTCCGCTGCTGCTGGGCGTGGCAAGCAACTGATGAAATTGAGAGCAGAAGCACAAAATCTCCTTTCAGGTAGCTCAATACACAGTTGAGGTAAGCTGCTTAGGGCCAAAAGATCCTCAGTGTTCCAGGAATAGTTTAGACATTGATATAAAAGCCACAGGCAGTCCTTGGGGTGGCTGTGTCCATTCGTCATCCTTCATGATTAGAATGCGCAAAAAAATATCAGCTAGGAGTCAGCCTTTTAAAGCGTGTAGCATGCCAAATTGACAAGGTGTCACCAATTAGAAAACAAGTTAGTTGACTTGTCTTGCCCTCGGTTGTAAATTGAATTTGAAATATAAGAGAAGAGAAGATAGAGAAGTGAAGTGACCCTGCTGACTGGCTGGACAATGTTTGATCCCTTGTCTGTGTCTTGTCTCCTGAGTATTAACTCACACACTCACAGTTTGACAGCCACTGGGCCACAGACGCAACCCCAAGTGTTAATGGCCTAGGTGTTAATTAGTTCCAAGGGCACATTAAAATAAAAAAAAAAAAGAGTAAGCGATGAAAGTGCTGCGATAAAAAGCTGTCACCAGCCCAATAATCCCGAACAATCCATAAAATGTCAAGAGAGTGCAACTCATAAAAAGGATGTTGTTAGTCGTTGTCGTTGTCCGTCGACTGTTGTTGATAAGGTCAAGAGCCTTGGCTATAAAAGTCAGCTGCCGTTGAGTGAAAGGTTCTAAAGAGACAAACGCACGCGACGCTGCACACGCCCATTTGGATATACTATATCACTAGGTAAACTATGAGACAGTGATTGCCAGGTAGAAGTCAGAACAGTAGCTAATAAAACTGCAGGATATGCGTTTTATGCCAAAGTCAAATTCAGTTGAAACTGCAGGACAACAAGGCAACAGTGTTTACATTTATATGAAAATTATTGTTGACAAAAGACAGACAGACAGACAGACTGAATGACTGACGAACGATTCACGACACATGACAGACTGTCACCGGGGAGCTAAAAGTGTTGGGTTTTGGTCGCCTGGGATCTGAAAACTGGAAACTGTCACAGCAGGCGAACAAACAAGCACTTTTGATTGATTTGAATGTGAGCTGAGAGACTCAGACTCAGACTCTGACTCCGACTTCGTCTTCAAGTTGGAGTTTGGTGCTGCCAACCTGCGCCAATTAGCATAAACATGCTGAAATGCAAGTGGAGCAAGTGCAGCCACAGCCACAACCAAACAAGGCAAACCCATTGTTCCAACACTCGTTGACAGGCAGCGAAAGTGGCCAGGCCGCATTGCAGCTTGTGGCAAGTGCCTGATCATATTACTGAGACAACACACAGAGTGACATTTCACAACATAAATAAGAACAACAACAAGATGTTAAGAGTACCCAAAAATACATATATATTATATACATATACTCAAAAAACCCAAACAATTTGTAAATTTGGCTAGTAGTCATGAAAAAGAGGCGTTGACAACAATATTTTTCTTTTGGGTTCGTCAAGAAACAGATCACATATCAAATTGCAGTTGGGAGATGCTCTTGAATAAAGTATACGATAGGATGTGTATAATTGCCCGATTCGTTGATACGAGATGTCATAGTAAATGATATTGGAGTGGATAACAATTGAAACAATTTTCAATCAGTGTGGCAATTTAAGCTCATTTCTTCGAAGCTCTAAACATATTATTTTAAATTATAAAAATTCAATAAAAACGCAAAATTATCTTCGCATTTTACTGACTTTGGGACTCGCTTTTTTTTGATACATTTTATGCACTCTATCCATTTTTAATTCTCAGCCGACAAATCCCTTTCTACTTCCATTCTTTATTTTTTTAAGTCTTAGTTTCCACCCTTTTCACATATATTTTTATTCACTTACCTCGATCAACGATTTTGCCAAATAGATTTTTGCCACGCAGAAAATTGCGCGTCGAGCAATTCCAGCGACGATTGCGAAACTGATGTTGGCACTCGCTTATGGCCATGTTGGCGCCCTTGACCAGAGCACCAAGCACGCCGGGGTTGTCCCGAACAAGACGACGCTGTTTGCGACGTAGTGTGGAGTGTATAGCGGGATCCATGTACATTATGCCAGTGCTAATGGGTGAAATATTGTTTGGTTCACCGACCTTGGCAATTCCCCTGCAAAAAAACATAGAAGAAAGATATTTGAATTAATAAGACAGCCGAGAAGAGGAAGAGGGGAGAAAAGGAGTGTTGGGCGTGTCAAGACTATTTAATGCTTGACTTGATTTTTTGCGCCTAATTACAAATAGGGGAAGTGGAGTGGGAGAGTGGGAATCTCTGGCAGCTGGACACGCAAAGCAAAACCAAAAGACGGATCAACATTTTCATTATAAGTATTTCTATGCGTATTTGTTGTTGTTGTTGTTTTGTATATTTTTTTTGGCATTATGTTTATTTCCACTTGACTTGAGTTGAGTCGTGTGTTGTTGTTTTTCTTGGTTTTTCACTTGCGGCTTTTCCTTTTTGTTGAGCACGTCAATTGCCGGCGTTACTCATGCATGCACCACACTACACACCACACAACACACACACACACTCATAGACGACCGCATACACTGACAAATATTTGATGACACTTGTCGGCTCTCGCTTCCATTTGCTGTCATCTTTTCTTTTTTTTGTATTGCGGCGGCCTTGCTTGAAACAAAAAAAAGTTTTTATTTATAATAGAAACGAATACTTAAACTGTTATTGCTCTCGTTACAAATTGTTGTTAAACAGCAATAAATAAATACGCGCATAAACAAATGTTTATTGACAGCAAGACTGTATGCAAATTAATTGCCAATTCAATTGCCCCGTTGATTACGGTGGGAAAGTTAATATTTTTTAGCTCATTGTTTTACTTTATTATTATGCATTGTTTTTGTTGATTTATAAACAATTGCCAATTGCGTAATGCTTGGAGAGAAGAAAAAACTCGTTGAACCGTTGAAATTATTTCGATAAAAAGTTCGATAATAATAAAAGCAAAACAAAAACTACAACAACAAGCGACGAAATCGGCGATTGCGTTGGATTTTGTCGATTCGGTTTTGCGATTTCGATTTCAATTCCCAGGCGGATTAAAATCAATGGCAGAAGATTAATGCGTCGGCAGCAGGCAACAATTTTAACAACAAATTTATGCCGTTATAAAAAGCTATTAGGGCACTAACAACATTTTCAATTATAATTTTGAACTTATTTGTTTGTTCAGAAACAAAAGACTTAGGCAACGAACTGGATTTTGATGAGCTGCTGCCGTTTTTCCGTTTTCCTGTTCCCAAAAGCACTTCATGGCAATAACAATAAGTGTGTCACCATCTCTGACATACACACACATACACACAGTCTGTCCGTTGTTCCTCCCCTTGGGTAAAAGCTGCATGCGCGCTAAGAATTTTTAATTGCTTTCATCAAAGTTGCTGCTGCATTTTGTGGCTTCCGCATTGTGCGTGCTGCAGCAACAACAACAACAGTAACAACAGAAATCTCAGCAACCAGATTTTGGTCATTTAAAAGCCAAGACCTTTGGACTTTGGCTGGGAAATTTTTATAAAAATCTTGCGTTAATTTTCGTGGCTTTCTTAACGGTTGCAGTCCGTGTTGTTATTGTTGCTTAGGTTTCTGATTTTGCTTTTGTGTGGCGCGTGCCTCAAAGTTTGCTGTTGCTGTTGTTGTTGACTTTGACTTTTGACTTTCGGCTCTGTCAACTCCTCTCTGCCCCCGTTGCCTGTTTGCGCTTCTTCTTCTCGCCCGGTCGCTAATTGCTTGAACTGTTTGTCCCATTCGAATTTGTTGATTTATGCAAATGTTGCGTGGGCGCATTATCAGCTTCTATTTTCAATGTCATGCTTGGACCACCGCCCACTTCCCCCTGGGGTATCCCAGTTTTTCCATGCTACTTACCACCACATCGAGCCTCGGCCTCTGCCCGATTTCTGTTTGCTTTCGGCGTCGGCGCTGCATAGCGCCAAAAGGCAGACGATAAATATATAACTTAAATCCATGGCCAAGTTTTTCACTTATTGTTGTTCTTGCTGATTGTTGTTTGTGTGTAGTATAACTGACCAGTTAGTGTCAGTCGTAATGGTATTTATTTAGATTGATTCGCTTGTCAATTGTTGCGTTTATTTAGTATGCTATATCCCTAGCTAAATATTTTTTATGGCAATTTCACGTTCAATTAGCGCACTAAAAATTGGGCATAATCATCATTAGCATGCGCACTTTTATCGATTTCAATTTGATTTGCATTTTATTGACATCAATTTGTTATATATTTTGTGATCACACGGCTCGATTAATTTTCTTCTGTTTATTTTTATTTTTTCACAAATTTTGTTTTTGTTTTCTTCTAAATTGTTTCACTTGTACAAAAACTTGAAACAGTTTTATGAATGAAGAACTCGAAAACTCTAAACACTTTCCATCTGCTCTACATAGTAGAGACAGTTTACGCGGTACGTTTGTTGTATATTATACGAAGTCGGAGCGGAGGAGTGAAAGATTGTTACCCGGTTCAGTGCCAACGCTTAACTGAAACACACGGCGCGTTCTTTTACCTGGGGAACGATCAGAGGCTCGACTCGACAAATAGATTTAAACCTGTTCAGCTGTCGCTGTCGTTGTCGATGTCGATGTCGTTGCGTGCGCGTGTGTGTTGACGACAGCGAATACGAGAGGCGAATGAGAGACACTGACGGACGAGACTCGCTGCCAAACATGCGGATCGAAGACAACCAACCAGAGACTCCAAATTAGAGACTCGAGCATCGACATGACAGTCGCAGTCGTCGTCGACGTCGTTGTCGCTACACGAATTGTCTGCCGAGCTGTTGCTTCGTGTGCTCATGCACATAGCTTCTTTTACCCAACGGGAAATGTTTTGGAAATAGCATTAGCAATGAAAAGTTAGTAGATCGCTTTAAAAATATTAAAGGTTATATAAATATTATCATTTAGTTTTGGTGTGCAATTTACGAAAATTTTGTTTATATACATTTTGGTTAAAATTTAAGAATTCTTTTAAAATTAGCCAAAAGTTGTTCTGTCAATAGCTTTAATTATTAAAAAAAAACCTTTGAAAATTGGTAAGTTATAGTATTTTTTAATAAGATCCATTACGTGTTTCTTCTTATAAAACACGTATTATGCATTGCCTACGCGCATTTCATGATATTTTCACTGCATTTTGCATGCCCAAGTTTGCTGCTGGGCTCGCAGTTGCTGTTGCCGTCGCTCTGCTGACCGTCGGAACGATTAACGATCGTGGAGGAGGAGCAATTTGCCGCTTGCTCTCCCTGCCTTTGCTTTAGCGTGTGTGTGAAGAGTGCAGCTAGCTGTTTGTTCGAGCTGAGAGACAAGCGTTTGGAGCAGCTGCCAAGTGAGAGTGTATACTCTCTGTGCATGTTTGGGTGTGTTTGTGTGAATGCATATGTGTGTGTGGTATATAGACTGGCCCGCGCCCAATAAGAAATGGCGGAAATATTGGAAAATGTTTGCGATTGCAGTTTTCGGTATTACGACGAAGCGATCGATCTTGCCTGATTGATGGAATTTATTTTAGCTTGTAATTTATGGGTGCACTAACTGTATTTAATTACACTTATTTTGCACAATTTCACACAAATTTCAGTAACGGTTTATTACCATATCAACAGCTTTGGGCGTTATTTACACACTGTATTTACAGAGCTCAGTATTTGAAATTTTTTGTTTGGACTTTTACATAATTAAGTGTGTTATGGGTAAATTATTATGGGTACTTATTAATTTTTTTAAAAAAGTTACTCACAATATATTTGATTCATGATTAAAGTTTAAATTTAAATTTGTTTTCAAATAATTTACTTTATTAAATAACCATGATTTTGTAATTTTTGTAAAATAGACTCAATAATGATAATGACTTAATGATAATGCATTAGTCACTTATTTATTCGATAATTAAGTTTTAAAAATCATACTCAAGGAAGCATTTGTATTTCTTTATAACCAAACTTCCTGAAATATATTTTTTTATTTAATTTACTTTATTTAATGTATATGCCATAATACTATTCTATTCCAATATGCAAGTACATACTTCCAGTACAGGCACAAAATCTATTCTCATTTTACTATTCGGAGTATCTTTTTTCGGAGTGTGCGCTGCTTATGTACTCGGTAGAACAAACACTTACGCTCTTCGCTCACACACACACACACAGCTCTTTCTCTCTCGCATACAGACACACAAAAGCGCACGGATTTTACCTTGGCTGCGCCAACTAATTGGATAAGTCGACTTGCATTTTGGGCATTCTCGCGCTCCCTTGCACCCAAAGCAAATATGCCTGAGAAGACATCTCATTTCCCATATTGCCATTGCATTCTAGCGCCCAGCAATTGTTGTTGCTGTAGTTGCTGATGTCGTTGCATTCTCAATGAATTAAATGTATTTTTAAAGATTATGTCAGTCTATTAATGGGCCATTATTTGAGGTCTTAAGGCCTGTTTCTGTCGCTGTTGCGATCCTTCTCGAGGCTGATGTCTCACAAAATGGCGTTCCAGCTGAGGTCTGAGCCACAAGCCTGTGCAAATATTGGCACAGTCTGGCACACAGTGGGACAGAAAGAGTTAGATGCGCGAGATCGCCGTCTATTTGCTTAGGTGCAGACAGGATGTCGGAACGTCGGAAGACGGGGCAGGCGGGGCAGGGGCCGTAGCTGCAAAATTAGCGCGTTCTTATTAATTTTATTGCTGCGGAAAATCCAAATGATGAGAGCACACAGTCTCTCAGACTGATGAGCCATCAGCATGTTGCAAGACCGAGACCAGTACAGACCAAACTGGACTGCACGGCAGTCGAGTAAACAAATCATAAAACCTCTGTAGGTAGTCCACAATTCCACAGATCTATCAGCTGTATCAGTTGCTGAACTCGCTGGGCTCATAAAGGCGCGCTATTTGGTAGTACGAGTTATGTGAGTAATGGCCGATGAGCTGTTTTAATTTGGCCATAATGAAGGCTATATAAATTGGTATTACCATGCGATATGGTTAGCCGCAGACAAGACGTGGCGAATTCGATTTCAGCTAATGACCTTGAGTTGTTGTTGTTGTTATTGCTATTGCTGTCGCTGTTGCTGTTATTGCTGTTGTTTTGGGCATTGAGATATGTAAGCAATCCATCAAATTTTCTAAGGTCACAACAACGGCAGCTGAGTGTTAAACCAAAGCAACGCCACACAATAGCAAAACATAGGGCAACCACACCAGCGCCCTCAAACCCCCCGAGGCTTACTTTCAGGCTGAAGGTCATCTTTAAAATGCAGGCACCTGTGTCCTTGGACCATTTTTGAGCAAGGTCATACTTTGGTTTTACGGCCAGATTGCAGGTGATTATGAAACACGTCACAAAGTCAAACTCAAAAGTATTGGAAAGTGTTCACACAGATAAAATCTCTTTATATAAATAACTAATTTGTTTTCAACATTTAATGTGTTTAATATTATTATATATTAATATTGTGAAATATTTTTAAAATTGTTAGAATTCTTTATAACTCAATACTTAAGTAGTCAAACAAAAGTGTTAATAATACAGTTTCAACACTTAGGGTGCTGGAAATATTCCAAGTGGGAGTTGCAAGTGACTCCTCCCAGAAACTGTGCATATCTCAGATCATAATTGCAAATAATCGCTGGGTAAGCGCAACTAAAATGATGACTCTGACAACGGGGCAGCTCACTGACTCTTTGACTGCTGGGGGTAGGCGTTGCAACGTTTGCAACTTGAGCGTGCAACGTGCAAGATGATGTGAGTCAGGTAAGTCAGTTTTGCTAATCAGTTGCTACAATCGAACTTTATATGGTCTGCAATCATTTGGCATCATTTGCAACTTGCAACTTTGCAACTGTCGAACGCTCCATGAAGTTGTCAACAGTTGGATTCGCCACGCTGTGTCCTGTCAGCAGCAGCGCCTCAATGTGTCCTGCAGCGTTTCAGTTTTTCGGGATTTTCGGGCTCGATTTACAGCCACGTTGCTGCCTGTTGTCCTGTTGTTGTCCTCCTGATGTTGCCTGATGTCGCACAGGGTGTGAAAATTGCTTCCAAATAAAAATTTGCAACACTTCGAGGCTTCGTTCCATGTCTCTCGCATCTCTTTTCGGGCCATAATGTTGTTGTTGTATCTGACTGCTAATGTGCCGTGCAAACATGCAGCTAGTTCCGCTTCGACTTGGCCAAGTCCTGCTGTCCAACTGCTGCGATCATTGCTATGATCATGGGCAGCTCGCGTCCAAGACCCTCTCCTCTCCTCTCCTCTCCTATACTCACCTCTATTCTCCTCTATTCTCCTCTCCTCACCTCCCTCTGTTTGCCCGTTTAGCGAGCGTGTCGCCGTCTTTGTTGCCTCAGCCAATTTTGTTGATTCAAAACAGTTGGGCACTTGCTGAGAGAGGCAACATTTTATTGCACTCGATTTTACGCTTCGATCTTCAAGATGCGAGATTCGAGATCAGTTTGGAGCGGATTTCTGGCTGGAGAGTGGGAGTGGAAGAATTTGTAATTGGCATGACATGAGGCGATTATGGCTGGCATATTGTAAATGTTTTGTTGGCCTATTCTGCAGATCAGCATCAGATAAGCGAGGTAATCTCTTATTTAATGATCTCATAAGTAATTTCAAGCAAAAGTCCAATAAAAAGATCATACATAGTTATTTCTTTAGCTGGAAAAAGTTCATAAAACTGTGAATGGTAATTCTTGAGATGATATTTATCTAAAATTTAAAATGTAAGTTGAAATTTTTTTAGCTCAAAATTTTTAAAAAATAACAAATTTCTATCTACAAAAACATAGCTGCAGGTTATCTATGTTTTTTAATTTTAAGAAAAATTTCAATTTTTTTAATGATTAGTAGCATGTATTTCTTGACAAATAACATAAGTTCGAGTTGGGCAAAGTTCTTGAAATTGTTAGAAAATGACAAATCTAGCATGAGGAATCTATAATCTAGGTAAATAAAATTAATTTTTATGGTTGCCACTTTAAGAAAATGTCAGATATTAAGCTATTACTGACCATCCTGCAGTATCTTAGATTGTTTACTTAGTTGCAGAATAATCTGGGGAATCTTTAAAATTGCAGCATTCTCCACACCCACCAGAGTTGGCCACGTTAGCCATGTTAGCCAAGTTAGACAAGCTTACCAGCTGCTGCTCCCATTCGAATTGCGAGTTGCTTTTGCTCATGTTGTGGCTGCTGCCATTGATGACTCCACATAATTTGCTTTGGCCACTTCCAAGAAGTAGAAAGGAGGTATGAAAAGAGATTTGAAAATAAGCCATAATCAACGCCATCATCATCAGGCTCGATGCCCCTACCTCTGTTTTCAGCCTTCCCTCTTTGCCTCGCGTTTGTCGATGATGGTGGTCGACTTGGCCAATAAGGTAAGAGGTTTGGTTTCTTCTTCTTCTTCTGCGTCGTCTACTTGCTTTTGCTTCTACCAAAAACAACAGTTACCACTGATCAACTGCTCTTGTTGTTGTTGCTGTTGCTCGAGGCGTTAATATTTTGTGTGTTGCCTGCCTCGCCGAATGTTGCGTGTCTGCTGTGACTTCGACTCCGACTCCGACTCATGGGGAGGTCCATTTTGTTGTTAACTTCACTACTCTAAACAATAAATTTTGTTGCTCGGCCACTTTTTCGACATGGTTCACGCACTTTAGGCCAAAATATGCCACTAATAACTACCGAAAATGGACGGCGGCCAAAAACCCGCTCCATGTTTCTCAACTTCGGATCGCAGCTGAGAAAAATGGGCGTTTAGTTACGCTTTGATGACAGTGTAGAATTTTTTCGACAATTTATATTTCCCGTGCCACGAAAAAGTATGTTTCAAAAAATTATGAACGCGCATTTTGTTGCCTAGTTGTTGTAGTTGTCTCTCTCTCTCTCTATTTCTTTCTTTCAAATTTTTTTTGGTATTTTGGAGCCGTTAAGTGCCTTTAAAATGTTGAAATTATCTCCGCATGCTTGGCTACGTTTTTAAATGCGAGGGTAAAAGTAAAGGTAATAGGCAATAGGTAAAGGTGAATGCAGAGGTGTTAAAGTTCTTTTTATCTGCTGCATAGTTAAAGTGCTTTTCTTTTTAATATTTTCGGGTTGCTTTTCTTAATTTTGTTTAATAACAATTAAAAATGTTCGAAGTGGAATGCATAATGCATTATCATTAGCTGTGGCAACCCTGGCGGTCGACATCTCCGCTTCCGGAAGTGCAAACTGCAACCATAGCGAGGGGTAAATTGTAGGGAACATGGCGCTGCTAGGGGCAGCGAAGCGTGTGGTGGTGGCAGCTCAGTGAAAGCCATTTTGTTTGGTGGCATTGTTGGTAACTAGACTGAAATTGTTAGTAGGGATAAAAGTCAAAGTGGGAAGTGGGAGAAATGATACAAATTTAGAAGAATAATAAAATAATGATTAGTTTTAGTTTTTATTGATTTACTCAAAAAAAAAATTTATGATTTTTGAGTTATACTTCACAACTTACCCAATAAATGTTTTTTTTTGAGCAAAAACATAAAACTTAAAAAGTTTAAATTCAATGTGAAAATGCATAAATTGTCCTTAAAGATGAATATTGGTATATTTCTCGATGTCTCAAAGTTACTATAAGTGAATAATTTTTTTTTTAAACAAAAAATCATTATTTGCAGTTCATGCTTTCCATCAGTAAAGTACTCCATATAATATTTGAATACAATATTTTTACTTTATTTTATTTATTTGCTTAAACATAATATCATAATAATGCAATATAAACCGAAACTAGTCAAAAACGTATTGAGTCAAAGTATAAAGTAAAAACATAAAATAGAAGCCAAACACTTCAAGATCCTTAAAATTGTCCGCACTGTAAAAGCAATAAATTTAAGAGTAACTTGATGCCAACATTACATACTTTCACTTCAGTCTTGCATTACCAAAATGCATCGGGATGCATATTCACTCTCTGTGTTGCAAGTTGGTCGTTGCTGCCACACGCGTCAGCACTTGAGAAGAAGACTTCGAGGATGAGGACTAAAGCAACTCGCAAGGTAACCAAACAGGGGCTTAGTGAAGAGCCCTACTTAAGGACGATTGTGTTGTTTAGCATAATATACTCAGAGTATTGGGTATAGTGTCTGGCAAAAGTCAATGCACGCCGGAACCGGATCTCCGTGGCCGATGGCTTAAAGGGCACGTGTACATGAATGTGAGTCTCAGTTTTTCCCCTCGAACGACCACTTAAGCGAGTAAAATTTCCAGATGCCTCTAAGAAAAATACGCTTAATGAAAACATTTTAACGACACTTGCATAAAATGTGGAAACTTATTAACTGATGCTCAAATCTCTCTTTCTCTCTGTCTCTCTGTCAAGTTGTCGCCGTGCCGTGAGCGGGGAAAAAACGTGAACGTGTGAAAAACCTGCTGGCAGCACAAAGAAAAACAATCTCGGAAAAAACGCTCTCGAGGATTTGGCGAGCCGAAAATAGTCAAAAAGTCATCAATGAGTTTTTATTTTGAGGCGTCTATGCGCTGTCTCTGTTTTTTTTTGTAGTTGTTCTTCTTGTTGTTCGAGTGGTTGTTGTTATTGTTGTCATCTAATAATTTAAATGACTTAATTATTGCGTCAGACAACAACAACAACTACAAAAGGCGGCGGCTCGCATCAAATTAGGCGCCACCTTTGAACATCTCTCTTAATATCTCTGTGTGTGGCTCGAGTTGCATTTCCTGCATTTTCAATGCTTATTAATTTTTTTGGGGGTGAGGGGCTGCCCTCATTAAGTCATGCAGTTTATGAAGTGCGAATCAGATTTTCTTTAAATTTTCCCACTTTTTGGCGCCAACAATTCGACGCGACTTCACGTCGCCGCCGCAGTTGCCACAGTTGCCAGAGTCATCAGCTGCCCGACCTTTGACCCGGGGCCGCCACAAAACCAAACAATGCGAGCCACGTACAAGGACGCTCGATCAAAAAATCACTGTAAACGCCACATTCGTTGCGCCTGAAGGATACGAATATCGATTTTGAGTGGACAGCTGCTCCTTAGGAGATCCTCTCCAAATATTACTCCTCTGGTTATTGTTGTTGTTGTGTGACTTGTGCCGACAAAAGCCGTGAAAAATAATGACCCCGAAAACAACTTAATTATTTGTCTGCTCGTGTGTGTTTGTGTAATCTTCCTGGAATTACTCGACAATCGGTAGCGCAACAATTGTGCCAAAAAGCGGTCACATATTAATTAGCCATGGCCATCTAATCGCATAGTCCTATTTCCAGGAAGTCTTTTGGGTGGTCTATCAAGCGAATCTCTCTCTCTCCATCTCTCTGTTTCCTTTTCATTCTCTTCATTTGGAGTGTGTGATCAATTGTGATCTCGTGACGATCGTGAGGCGCGTCTAGCTTTTGTTGGCTTTTCCCACACTTATTGACAGGCCGCTTGGCTTAAGGCCATAAACAAATAGACAAACAGTCGCTGCCGCTATCGCTGGCTAAGACGACGACGACGACGCTGAGTGGCTTTTGGCCAACACCAACACCAGAAAGCTTTGCTGTTTTTTTGTTTTTTTGTCTGGTGTTTTATCACACTTTCTTTGGCAAAGAGTTGCAGGAATTTTGCAGGCAGCTTATAATGCCAAGAGAAAAGCAGAAATAATTTTATTGAGTGCTAAAAGTGATAAAATCGTTAATTAATAACATTTTTATAGCTGTTAAAATATTGCTATATATTTATGCTCCAAAGAGTTTGCTCAGTTGAGTTTTGATTAAATTATGAGTGTGGAAAAGTACTTGAGCAATTTGCAACGAAATTTATTTTTGATTCTGCAATTGATAAGCATTTGGAATATTTTCAGAAAATTGTTCTTATTTAATTTTCTTTTATATTATTTCACATTTTAAAATACAAAACTTTATTTAATTAAAAGTTATGAATCCTCATTAAAATAACTCCCCAGAAAGAGTATTTTGGCTTCGTCTTAGACCAATGTGCTTTTCATTATTATTAGTGTTTGGTTGTTTTTTTGGATGCTGCTACTAAGTCGTCAGTTGCCTGTGTTTTTGTGTGCTTTTGGCATGCCAAGGCGGCGACATCGACATCGACGGCGTCGTCAGTCGTCAGCAACTTGTCTTTAACTGTTGTTTAAACAGCAAATAATGAAGATGAGGCGGTGGCTGCCGTTGGCTACCGACCAACAAACGACGACAGCTTTGTCATTGTGCAATTAACGCGCAGAAATATTTAAATTAATTGCCTTCAAAATGGCGCCAATAGGAAAAAAAAAATACGAACGTTGATGAGCACCACGCCCAGTTTCAAGTTTGAGAGATGACAGACAAGAAGAAGAAGAAGAAGAAGAAGGTACCCCTAGCCAAATGTCCGAGATCTGGACAACGGATGGCGTGGTGTGGCAATCAAAACAGTTGACGAATGACATGGGCGTGGTTCGTGCTTTAGAGTCACTAGCACTAGCTAGTCAGCGTCTAAATGATTCAACTAAAAATGGAAAATTAATAGAGTCAGTTGACTTAATTTGCGCTTGCTAATGCTGTAATTAATGAAACCTGATTATGTCAAAGTTGTGAATTTCATGAGCTTTCGAAATGCCTTTAAACCAATTTATTATCATTAAAAGAATTCTACAATGTCTTTTAAAATATTTCATTTATTTTGAACAAGTCTAATTATCTCTGAAGTATTTTTCAAATATTAATAGGTAGCTCTGTGAATTATATTTCCATTATAAAATATGTATTTATGTTTTATTATTTCATATTTTTATTTGAATACCTTTACCTTTCTTTTCTTGAAAATAGTATTAGGTATTTCTAATTTTTAAAATGAAGACCAATAGTAATGATACGAGCATTTGTAGATAGATTCTCAGTAACCAATTTCAACGCATCCTAAAATCTTTCCCAGGCCCAAGTTACTAGGGAGCAATCGAATGTTTCATGGTTGCATTGCAATCGCAAACCGAGTCCCTTAAAATAGTTATATTGTTGTTGATCTTTTCTCTTGAATGAAAGTTGTGCATCGTGTGGCAGCGTCACTTTCTCTGCTCCCCATCGACGGCAACTGCGACTGCGACTTCGTCGGCGCTTAAAAAGATGAACATTTTGGGTGGCATTTCGTGGAAAGATAAGGGGCAGACAAGCTGAACCCAAAGAGAGGACACCGTCAACAGTTGCTACACCTGGTCAGCATGGGCTGCTCTAGGCCAACCCATTCAAGATAAACGTTACACTAACAAAATTAAGACATAAAGCGTCACAAATCGAAAATTTCGAGCAGCAGCGACTTCTCCGTCGACTGCGACTGCGACTGCGGCAGATTCACAGCAACGATAAGCGGCCTATCCAATATACAGGTGATAATTATATAATTTGTGACGGATGGACAAGCACATAAAAATGTTTCATTTGGCTACAGAACTTTATAGTTTCTTTTTTTTTGATCTTTTGTCTTTGCTTTGTGTTTGACTCTTTGTTTTGTGCTGTTGTTGCTGTTGCTGTTTTTGTTGTTGCTGTTGAATTTGCCCACGACTCTCTAGCACTCTTGGAGAGTGTTTTTTGGGTCGGGTTTTTTTTCAGGGACTGTAACTGGGTGTGGCTGGGAAAGTGTCGGAAAGAGTGAAAATTGTAGCACTGGGTGGCCCGTGGGAGTTTTGTCGGTTTTGGGTTTTTTTGTTTTTATATTTTTTTTAGTTGAGAATTCCTTTTGGCCTTTGGGCTAAGTTCGTGCTTAATTGTCGTCTTGCAGAATTGTGGAACGTCGCGGATTCCGTAAATATCCCATTCGTTCCGACGGGCCATGGGCTATTCGTCATTCGCTTGTCTTGCGCACACACAGTGCCCATCAACTCCATGATCCTCATCATCATGATCACCGTGATCATCATGAGCGTCATTATCGATACACTCATCATGATCATAATGATCATCTGCATGTTTTTTTGTGAAATTTAACAAAAATTGCTTTTTGTGGAAGACGTTCAGTTTCAGTTGGGATTCGCTTTGGCGTTCTTTTCACAGCATTTCAAAGTTTTTGCTTCCAATATTAATTTCGAAGACGTTTTAAATGGCCATGGCTGAGACGCAGTCCAAGTTCAAGACCAACTCACAAGTCGCAGCTATGGTTTCGGCCATAATTTTAAATATGCGATGGCAGCAAAAACTGCGTAAACCCAAAAAATCTTTCTTTTTGTGACAGTTTGTATCAAAAAAAAAAGAGAAAAAACTTAAAAAATAAGAACGCAGACAGTAAAAAATCTGATTGAAGTAAAACCAAAAAAAAATGTTGCTTAAGGCATTTTTGTGAACGCTTCACCTTTCGGTTGACAGTCCTTACTGGGCATAGTTTTTGTCGCCAGTCGAGGATCAGAATGAGAAGAACTGGGAATCTGTTTCGGATTGGGAGCGTGCAATTCTCCGGAGACAGCCGCAGGCCGAAGGTTTTGGGAGCAAAAACTAGAAAGCTTTCCGAGATTTATTTCTTTCGTTAAGGATTTCTCTGGCATTTCGGAAAGTTTTGCATTGCAGATCCACAAAATGCAGGCCTTACTCATGCCTTCCGTCATTGTCATTGTCATTATCATCATCAGCGGATCGGATCGCATTGACTGACTGTCAGTCAGTCATTCAGTCAGTCAGTTGTTTCGGGAGCTCTCTTTGCAGTCAGCTCTCGTCATGGCATCGTGGCAAATGTTTAACATTTGTACGCCTGTTTTTTTTTATATATATATTTTTTAACATATTTTTTGTTAATTTTTTGCGGGTCTTTCTTACTTTTGGCTGATTCCAAGTTTGGTTTTCTCTCGTGGTTTTTTGCACAATAATAAAGAAATATTTTTAATAAGCTTTCATTCATTTTTAACGAGGGTTCCACATTCTATAGCGACATTCTGTTGTTGCTATTGTGTTCTTATTATTGTTGTTATTCTTGCTGAGAAATCGCTTTTGATTCATCTAATGGATTTGGGCGATGATCGAAAGACACTCCTGGGAGCAACTACATGAAACAATGCGTAAATTCATCAAATATCAATTAGTTTGAGCTAATGGAATTGCAAAAGAAATATATAGATGATCAGACAGATCACTCCACATATTATTCATACATTGTTTTAAATCTATTTATTTTTTATTTAGTTCTTGAAGAAGTTAAAATATTTTATATTTTATATAAAGCAAAGTCATATTTTGTAACCTCTTTTTATTAAGTTAAACTCAGAATTTCAAAAGGGAGTTTTTTTAAATTTTCATAATTTAATAATGTTCAAAAAAGTAAAAAGGAATTTTTTGTAGTGAAAAACGATAAGAGAGATACATTTTTAATAAATTTTTATTTAAGATGTTAATTTGAAGAAAGTCTAAATTATTCCCATTATTCTGAGTTTTTATATGTTCATTTTAGTGGAATTTTCTAGACTTTATCTTTTCATTTTTCAATTCAACAAAGAACTTTCATTACTTATTTTGCAACTCGAAAGCATCTCTGCACATTTCCGTTTATAGTGATATTATTTCATATCTCGTTTCTGGGCCACGTCAACAACCGACCCCCATTTTGATGTTTAGCCACAAAAAAGGCAGACGGGGGAACAAATGAAAATTGCAGACATTGCGGCAGGCACACGGACCATTAGCTGCCGTAATCAGCTCCACTTTATTCCCTCCAGTTCCAATGGGATTTCCATTTCCCGAAAATGAAAATTGACATTGAAATGGAGTAAGAATAAAAAAAAACCCAACAAATACGAAAGCCATGTGGCACGTCATCTGGTTGGCTAATGGGACTCAACGATATGCAAAAACATCTCATTGAAATTGACTGAGGTTATGGATGGGTGATAACAAAGTAAATATGAATCTGAAGTTGAATGCGATTCAGAGCACAAAAGATTTTCGGTTGCATGGGAAGATGTATTTAAACGTAGGCCACTCGTGGCGCAAAACGTTTAAAAAACAGTTATTGTTGCAGTTGCAGTGGCAATTGCAATTGCAGTTGCAGTTGCAACAGGGGCCACCCTCATTGAAGGGAGGGCACAAAAAGGATGTGCCGACACAAATCACCGACAAAGGAACTAACTGTTCAATCGCACACGTTGAAGATGAAGACAGGACCGCAGGCAGAGTCCAACTGACAGCTAAAGAATGGGCACAGAAGCCCAGTCTCAGCCTCAGTTTCGATAAGGAGTTTCCTTCTCTTCACATGTGAGTGTGTGAATGTGTGTGAAAGTAGGAAAGAAAGTAAAATGCCTGTCAGCTGCGGCAGGAAACGCAAACACACACACACACACACACACAGCCCAATGAGAGGCTCGGCTCACAGTTCAACCAAAATACAAGTTAATAATGTCTTCATTATTGTTCAAGCGTAACTAACATGGTTTACACATATTAGCCTGGCCCAGAGACAGGGCCCAGTCTGCGAGCCCAAACGAAGACAGCGTTGAAAATTGTTGGACCCACCAATGCGATATCCACTGTTGTCGCACCACAATTGTCTCCGAGTCTCTGATAAGGCAATGCAACTGCTGCTTTTGCTGCTGCTGCTGCTGCGTTGACATGACACAATTTTTATTCAAATGCCGCAACATGAGGCGGCATATTAACATTATCGAAGGCCCACGGTGGGAATGTCGCACAAGACGACCATCGACGACGAGAATCAATGGGAGTTGGACTTAGAGATCGCATCGTGACACGACATTTTAATGAGACTTAAGTTTAAAAAATATGTTAAAATATTTGATATTTATTAACAAACTGACTTTAAAAATGAAAATAGCGATGAAATTTGATTGATGTATATTAAATAATATTATGTCATATGAGCTTTCCACTGCAAAAATACTTTCTCTTTTTCTCAATACTTTTTATATTATTATTTATATATTTTAATATAAAAACATACTAATTTGATATTCTAAAATATTTATTTAAATTGTGCTTACAATTTTTCCAAGTCTTGCGTATTAATCAAAATACAAAGTTTAAAAATATATCTTTATTGCTATAATACTTATATGCCAACAAAAATCAACATTTGCGCAGTGTTTATTAATACAAAAATTTCTTCAAATATTAAACCTTACTCTCAAAGTTCTCTCACTCATGTCGTATCGTGTCACGAGCCCATCTCTAGCTCGGATCCCCTGGCGTGCGCAGCTTTATCACTTCATTTGCTGCTGCTGCTGATGCTGCCTCTGTTGCTGCTGCAGTTTGACCATCAGTTCTTTGAGTCCACTGACGACCGCATGCCGCGTGTGGCAGTAGCTGGTAGATTGAGAGCGAGAGCGCGTTGCAAGAACTGCTCATCATCATCATATGCGTATGTCCAACGATGGCTATATGTACGTCCGAGTATCTCTATGTAGGACCAACCGCACAGCAGCGCAACAAACAGACCGACAGATCGACAGAGCGACAGACCGACAGAGTAGAGCAAACTGAGCGACCACCCAACATCTGAGGCTGAAGCTGATGCTGAAGCTGAACCCAAACCTGACCAAGCGACTGCCCGTTGAGTATGGCATTCTTTGAGCTGTCGTCGCCCCGACTAGATAGATGGACCTATAGGTAGAGGGACATCGGGATGAAGCAGCCGAGGGGTAATCGCAAATTGCCAGCTGCTCGTCAAGTGGCCAAGTGCTTCCGTTCCTTCCCGTTCCCAAGTTCCGGCTCCGGCGCCGCATATGCCACAAAAAATGCACCCAAGTCAGCTAATGAGTATTAAAAACTAAATGCCAGCGACTTTAACTGATATGAATGCAATATCAGCAACGGCTATACACTGAGAAAAACGAAAGCACACAAAAATGAACACAATAACTTAATGAAATAATATGTTATTTCTTCTACACATATATTATTTTATTGTTAAGCTCAAAATATATTCGCAAAATTGTAAGAATTATTTGATTATTCTTTCAGTGAATGTGTATATACCTGCTAAATTAAAGAAGATTTAATATTTACTACTTGTCTCAAGGTGAAATACTTTTTTTTTAAAACATTCTTAAAAACGTGCATATTTGAATAAATTTATTTAGTCCAAAATAAAAATCTAAACCATTTTGTATTAGTCAAAAGAAACAGCTGAGAAGCTACTGATTTAAATAATTTATTTCATTTTGTACTTAGTTTAAGTACAGATAAATTTAATTATTACAGAAAGAATTTAAGTATTTCTCGCAGTGTATTAGTATGCAATGCGGAATAGTTTGGCAGCTGCTGCAACAGCGAATAATGCGACATAAGTCGAGCATATTTAGTGGGTCTTATGTATCTTTTATTTTCGTGGTGAAAGAGAGAGAGAGGACTCCGACTTGGACTAAAAGGCTCTCCGGCTGTCCACTTGGGCAGATAAGATTAAAAACAATTTTATTGCAGCTCTTTAGTTGCCAGCTTGTCAGGCTGTGAGACCGTTGCATGCCTTTAATTTAATTCATTTAATTTTTATTCAAAAAGAATGCCTTTTGATAAGCCCAGACGCCAACAACTAAGTAAGTTGATGTTGAATTTGAAGTTGAAGTTGAGGTCTCGGTAGAGGCTCCCACATTCCATTTGGGATTTGGACGCTGCTTGGGGGAAAAATGATTGTGGCTTAAATCGATTAATGCGCCTAATCAGCACCTACGATCTACCAGCTACATTGTGCAGCGATCTCTTTTGGATCTTGACTGCAACTCCAGCATTTGCGCTTCATTCATTCGAGAGAGCTGGCTTCATTGATTCATTAAAGATTTTTATTAAAAGGTTTTAATACTCGCATTAACTCCACACGATCTCACAACTGATCACACGATCGTTTTTGACCCTCTGTTCTGCTGTCGTTCTGTTCGCAGTTCCTGTCTTACCTGTTCATTGGCCAACTGAACCGAATCAAACAGAGCCCACAGAAAACAGAACAGTACCGAACATTCTGAACTGACTGAGTTTTAATGCTCGATCTCAGCTCGATCAGTGATCTTGGATGCCCTGGCGCTTCTTTTTGCTTGTCATCGTGTCATGTTTTGTATGCTGAATGCTTTTTCATGCCGCTTTTTTCATCTTGATGTTTCTTTTCTTTTTCGTTTGCCTCTTTTTTTGTGGAAAGTGTGAGAAAGGAAATATCTTCATCGTGCGATCTGCGAACGATCAACGAACAGAGCGACGAAGTGCAGCTACGTATTAATAAATCTACAAATGCATTAATTGCACCATTCAATGGACAAAAGATCAACAAGTCAGCGGGCGTTGATGTTGATTGGCTTCATTAGGTTCCATGTCTGTCCGAAGACCACAAATCAGAGACCACGGCAAGCCACAAGAATTTCTGAGCTAATTTTTTGTAACATTTCTTTTGGTTAAATTTCTCTTAATTTGTTTGTGTGGCGATCGCACGCTTCTAAGAGGTTCTAATTGAGACAATCTTCATTCTCCCATAGGGTTTTTTTTTTTTGAATTTCGTGTGCGTTGGCTAGGCTTTAATTGAATTGACAACCCAAAAATGAAACGGCAGCTGCTGACGACGTCGGCGTAGCGCCAACAACAATATTGAAGATCGGTGATCAAGGAGTGGCCTCTGCGGTCTTCAGCGCCGCCTCGGCCTATGGCTATTAAATGTGATCCGATCCAGGGAACTGCGACACGGAAAAAGGTTAAAAGGTTCCAAAATTTCATCGTTGTTGATCGCAGGGTGTTTGTTGCTTTTGAATTAATTTTTTATTGTTATTGTTTTTGGGCTGTGAACTCAATTAAATGAAACGCCAGGCGGCAGCCAGTGCCAAAGATGTCATCAACTGCGCTTACATGAGACGGGAACATTGACAGCAACTGTGAGAGGGAGAGGGGATGGAATGAGAGGGGTTTGGGGTTAGGGTGTCGAGCAGCTGGTGGCGCCTAAAGCAAAACGGAATCTTCGTCGTCTTTGGTGTGACATGTGGCGACAAATTGAGGTTATGTATGTATATGAGGATGGCAGACGATCAAACGATCCCATGCTGTGTGATGAGTGTGGATCAATGAGTGGGGATCAACGGGGTAGCGAGAATGAAGATCGCTAATTAATTAGTTTGACCAAGAATTGTTGGGCAAGGTTTGCGCAAGGAATCGGTTTTCTGAAACATTTCATCGAACTGAGGTCAATAACTTGGCTAAGACCTGTTGTGAAAATTAACGCAATAATATGGACATTGAACTTTTGAAATAAGAGAAGATATTTTGAACAGAGATGTACAAATTGGAAGATTTTTTTTAGTACATTATTAAGCTTTAATATGACACATATCTTTTTAGGAGCATTTGTATTTATTTTGAATTTATCCTTTAAGTAAGTAACTTGGCTAAGAAAATTTGAAAAATTTTATTTTTTACAACAATGTATAATTTTTCAACTGTCACAGCAAAACCAATATTGTTGCATAATTTTATCATTCGCCTTTAATTCGATTCTGTATCAAAATTTTATTCATTTGCAAAACCTATTTTTTTTTAAACATTGCCTACTATTTTAATACCAACCCCTTAACAATTTTTTAAAAAAGTCCAAACTCCCATTACTTTGTCAAAACCTAATCAATTTCGATGTGGAATATAAATTTTACTGTTTTTTGACCTCTAATTGGATTCTGCATCATAATTTTATTTATTTGAAATATTTAATTTTTTCCAAAAAAAACTTTATACTGTCATAACTTTATGAAACATCACTGATTTACTGGTAAGTTAATTTTTACAGGGCAAGCAAATGATGTTTACATAAATATCTCATTTCTATATGACAAATATAATATAGGGTAATATGATATGGATAGCTAAGGGCAATTTTAGATATATTCTGAAAGTATCTACAGTTACATTGCTGCTACCATAAGGTGGTAATAGTGTACAGAGGCTCTGAAGCTCACGTCTGGGTGCATAATTCATGGTCAGCTAAGTGCTCCACTGGCACAACTCAATTCATGGGTTTGCAATGTGCCCCTGGGTCAACATGGACAGCAAAAGCAAAAGCAGCAGCAACCAAGCAGCAAACCAAAGCAAACCAAAGCAAAGCAAAGCAAACCAAACCAATCAAGCGATAAAACATCCAAAACTAAGCAAACAGAAAGAGACAGGGGACTGAGAACTGGGAACAGGGGTCAGGGGACAGGGGACTAGACCAACTCGCCTTGGGCAAGAGAGCGAGGATGAGGATGGTGGATGGATTGAGGAACGGGTAGAGTTGTGTCGATCGGTAAATTTGAAAGAAAATTAAATCCGTAAATGAGGAAATCAAATATCGTAAAGTGCACAGCGCGCTGTGTTGGTGGCAAGTGGCAAGTGGATTGGGCTCGCTGAGGATCGAATGGGCCACGTTCAATGGGCCATGGTACTACATACATATTGAACAGTACATACAGAACTAAGAGCCGAGCTGCCCATATTCCCATGAATGTGAGCAAACAGATAGAGAGTGAGCTAAAGATTTTAGCGTTTTGCCGACTTAGCATCGATTTGGTTGTTTGTTTAAAAACATTTCTCAATTTCAATTCCAATTCGCTGATGCATTTTATGAACGCGTGCAGCACTGGACCAAATGCAAACAAAGGCCCAAATACGAATACGACTGCATTCTTAACCTTTTCCCTAACCTACCTGGCCCCGATTTCATCCCATCAAAATACAAAAAAAAAAGACAGAACCTTAGCTCAGAATAGGGTTAAGATGTGACGTCGCGCGCGCGCTCTTGTGAGTTTCTCAAATTTAAACACAAACAAAATCAAAAGATTCAAAACGTACAAGTTTTCCTCTTTGAGAATTTGTTAAAACAACAAGTTGGATGCATTTTTTATTTTTTCTGGTAAATGGCTTAATTAGGCATCCCTTTTTGGTCTGTGTTTTTTTTTTTTTGGCTGACAAAATATATGCCTGCCCTTTTGACAGCTGTCAAGTGGCGAACCGTAACGTAGCGTTTAATTTGGGGGAAAGGGGGAGAGTTCTCCAAATATCCGTATCCTTATCCCATCATGCGATGCCTATGCAAATTTGCCTAAACACTTTACGTGTGGTTGTTCTCTTGTTCAAGTTGAAGTTGATCCAGGAAATACAACATCCCTGAAGATACATTTTTATTTTCGAAATACGCTTGGCAGCACTCGAAAAATACATTTGTTCAGCAGATACAGCTCTTTGTCTTTGGCAAAAGATTTTAAATGAAATTTGCACTAATCTGTGCAGATACTCGTATGTGAGTATCGTTGACTGAACAGGATGTGATTTTCCAATGATTAACTTTGATGAAAGAGATTTGAGAGTTGAGCTGAGATTGATGGGGCGAACACACACAGCAGCATCTTTCGCTCTCTCTCCCTCTCTCACTCTCTCTCTCTCTCTCTCTCTTTGCCTGTCTCTTTCTCTTTTCGGGTTATCTCTAAGCATTAATCGCCGCTGTTACGATCGATAGTTCTCTTTTTTATTTTACTTTGCTGCTCGTCTCATTCATAAAAATGGCCAAAGGCAGAGTTGACAATGTTGCTCAACTACAGATTGAGATACATAAAGATAAGCAAGATATTAGATTTAATGATCTGAGAGCCTTGCCTCCGTTTAGCCAATGACATATGCGACAAGCAGACAACAAGTTCGGGTTCAAGCTGAAATTCTCTGCTAGGCCAAAAGTATCGATTGCACTTGGTAAAAACGAAAAGTCGGCTCAGTTCAGCTCAGCAGAAAACTGGTACTCGGCTTGGCTTGGCCTGGGTCGTTTCTTTTTTTTCACACGCGGCAGGTACAACAACAACAACAGCAACAACAACAACGGCAACTAAAGCGGCAACAACTTTGGCGGTCCTTTTCCAGGAAGTTGCGCCTGGCGTGCGCGCGCCGCAGCTGCCAGTTCTCATTCACGCGACTCTCGCAACATACAGAGTGCAACGTGTATCTTAAGTTTTATGCAAATTAAGCAGAGATGCATCCAAGTGGGTTTTAGCCTACTTTATGGTCATCGCTCAGACTCAGTTTTAGCCAAGGCACTTGTCGAGCTGCTGTATCTGTTGTAGGTACTTGTACTCTGCCACTTAAGCGGTACCCGTTTTGCAGCATCAACTGTATCAGTATCTGTATCTGTAAATGCATCAGCATCCGTATCTATATGTTATACCTTCTCTTCTGTTGTCTATTAGCGTTATGCACACACTCGCACACTCGATCTGTGCGCTTGAGCGGATTTAGCTTAATTTAAATCCAAATCTTTGCATTCAAATATTGTTGGCAGAAGGTTCTCAGTCCCTATTTAGTATTGTTTTGATCTAGGGCCAGTTCTTAGGGCTTGAGGTACTCAAAAGTGAACTACATACATACATATATCATAAGCATAAGCCGTAGGCGATTCTTCAAGTGAAATGTATTTGCAGGTCATGAATAGCTGCAGCAAAACTTGACATTTTCCTTTCTACTTCACTTTTTGCATTAACCTGAAAACACTCGAAGATTGCAAAACAAGTGAAAGACTGAGTGAGAGCCAAATGTACTTTCAATGCGCAATGTTAACCAAGTTGTTAAGTTGCTAGGTCGAAAATCAGACCAACTTTAAACTTTTAAAGCTTTGGCAAAATTTATCTGATTTCCAAGCGAAATGTCATTTTGAACATAATTAGGCCTTTAAATTAACTCAGCATGCAAATAAATATATTAAAAATCTCTCAATAATTAATCAATATATTTTTAAAGTATGGGAAAAGTAACTATTCATAGTTAATTCAGGAACTAAATTTTTCATTGATTTTTTCTGCATCTAAATAGTTTTGTATATCTAAATATTGTCTTTTCCCACCGATCTCAACTATTTCGCACAATCGTCGAGCTATTAGTCATTTATGGCCATGCCACTTGCAACTTTTGCTGTCTTTGTTACAATAACAAGAAGAACAAGCAGAAAACAATCGAGTTGTATGTACAAGCAATAATGGTTATTAATAAATACATGTGTATTCCTGTCATAAAACTGAAAATGCAAGCATCCATAAAACATAAAGGCAGATAGCGTTGTTAACTACATAGATACTTAGATACTTGCCTATAGATACAGATACGGATGTCGATGGTTCGAATGCTAGGCAGATAACTCTGAGGTACACCAAAGTCATTGGGAGCACACCCACTTTCAAAACAATGTCCCCACCCACCTTGAAACTGGAGACAAACCTGTGCTCCACCTGGGAATGGGATACGAGTGGTGATATCAGGCTATCAGACACAATGCCAGACAGTCTGACAGTCTGTCAGAGTATCACAATTCAATTAAGATTTATATTTTGTTGTTAAACAATTTGTTGTTGCCACAGTATACAGATACAGAGTATACACAGTATTTTCTCTATATTTATTTCCACATTATTTCGATGGGAACATGCCGCAAAAGGAGCCACAATTTTTTTGAATTTTCTGTTGACTTTTTTTCATTTTCTCGAGCAAACGAGTGAAATTCCTGGAAAAGCGTTTGCGGCAAACCCTCGAGTATCGTTTCAACTGTGCAATGTTTAATGACAATTACTCCGGTATCTGTATCTGTAGCGTGGGAGCCGCAATGCTCCTCTGAATCTGACTCCTTATCGTAGCGTGGGAGTTGAAAAAATATAAATAAATAAAATAAAATATAACTCGTCATGATATCTCCAAGCTGTTGGTATTTATGACTGCGATTATTTAATTAGCGCATGCTAATTGTTTAAAAATTTAAAAAAGATGAGGTAATTATTTTGAAATTTGTCGACTACTCGTACTTAATCGAAACGTGCAAAATTAAAATTAATCGACGACTAATTTCACTGCTCCATTGAACAAAGTTTTTACATTAAACAAAAGATAAGAGATACAAAAACAAAAAAAACAAGGAGAGCAATCGAAATGCTGTCTGCTCGTTTTGTTGTTGCGCAATAAAAATTCATTTCAATTCGTTTACGCGTAATGAAATGGAAGTCATATAAAAGTCGCTTCTCCCCCCCGCCCGTCATTTCCACCACCCTCTGAAGTGCACAGAAGGATTGGGAATGGGACTGGGACAGTTATTGAATGTATGTAAGTATGTACGGAGTATATCTGGCAACTTGTCCAACTCAAAGCCAGACAAAGTTGTTGGCCAGCTGCCGTGCAAATGATGTGAGCATCATCTGAACAGGATGATGATGGGGGCAAAACGGTAGAAATCGGAGGGCGGAGGGCGGAGGGAAGAGGGAAGAGGAAGCTGATTCCGCTTCAAATCACATTATTACGAGCAGCTACTTCTCTCTCCCTCCCACTCTCAGTCTCTTTCTCACTCTCACTTCTTTTCTTCTGCTTCATCTTCTTTGCATTTGATTGTTTTTGCTTCTGCGTTTTAGTTGCTTTTTTTACTTTGCTTTTGTTTTGTTGTTGATTTTTGTTTTTGCTTGGTGAATTTGTTTTAGCTTCCCCTCGTCCCCTTTGCGTTGTTTATAGCGCATTGTGGAGGCAGTAAAGACAAATATTGTATCGCAGCCCCTCGAACCACCCCCCTCCCCCCCCCTCTGCCATTGTTTCTACCCTCTCGCTCGTGTGTGATGAGTGTGGCGAAGAAGCTTTAATGGAATCTCGTCATAAATTCAAATTTTATTACTGCTCATATTACTGCCGTGCTCACAGAGACTCAGACACAGCCCCTGCCCCGCCTCCTCTCCTGCAGTCCCCCTTTCGTTGTACTTTCCTGCGTACAGGCAACAAACTTATATGGCAATACGATGCGAGTTTATATACAAGCAAACGGCATATGACTGTGCGTTCATGTGCAGATAGAAAGGGAAAGAGAGAGAGAGAGAGTGAAAGAGGGGGCACAGTGGATGTCAAATGCACCAAAGAAGGAAGTGCTGTAAAATAAGCGAAAAATGTTTAAACGTCATTCCATTCATGATACTAGAGTTTGAGAAAGGCCTAGCAATTGTTAGCCAAGTTTGCTGATTTATTATTAACCAAGGATCTTCAATACATTTTTGACATGTCCAAAACAACGCTATATTCGGTGTTCCCGCAACCAAGCAATCATATGTTTATTTAAATGTTTATAAAAAATTATAAGACAGTCAAATACCATTAATTTTTTTTCAACAGGTAATTGTAATTGCAATGTAAATAAAATATATCTTAAAACAAGCCCTAAGATTCAACTAAGCTCCAATGTGCAGTTGCAGGCCAATTAAAATGGAATGTGAGACACTGTGCAACAACATAAACAGCGCGCTTCAATCACGCGCAATTAATCTGCTCAAAATCCTTTTATAGATAATCACACACAATCTCAGACAAACACACACACACACACACACATACACTCAAACAGAGACAGACTGAAAGCTGTGCTCTGTTTGGCCAGAGTATCCTGTGCAGTTTTACGACAATTGTTATTGTTATTGAGGCATTTTCGAAATGAACAATTTCAACGCTGACGATGACGCTGAATGACAACAGCAGAGCAACAATAGCAACAGCAACAACAGCAATGACATCCACAATCAGCTGAGGATGGGGCACGAGCACAAGGTACATGTCAATGGCTATGAGACGTCGAGGGTGACGACGTAGCGACGTCGCCGCCGCATGCATCATAATAATAAAACACACACAGACAGATGAACTGACAGACAGGCAGACAGGCAGTCAGTCAGACACTTGGACATGACGAGGACAACATCGTGGAATGCAATGCGAAAGCCTGAACAGAAGGAGTAAGAGCAGGAGCCGGAGAACGAGGGGAGTATTGTGATGATGAGCTGAAGTTGAAGTTGTGGATCGCTCCGGGCGGTTCTAAAAGCGTCAACGCAAATTAGCAGCAAAGTGTAAATTGGAAATGCTTTTTTTGGTGCACCCCACACAGACACAGAGACACAGAGAGATAGCGCGCGAGAGAGAGAGGAAGACAGCTAAAGACAGAGACAGAGACTGTGTGTTGTTGGCTTTTAGGGCCTTTAATTAAGTTGTTATTTGGCCGTCTGATTAGAGGCAGCAGTTTTTCTGCGTTGCGCCTTTAATGGATTGAAATTGTTTGCGGCTGATCAATGGCTTCAAGTTGCATCCCCTTTACTTCTCCTCCCCCCCCCCTTCGTAAAGCTGGGCTATCAACGCATATCACCTGGGCAGTTGTAAAAATGTCAAATTTGTATAAGTTACAGCCATTCAAAGGGAAAGGGTATCAAGCAACGGCAGCAGTCAACCAATTTTATGATCTACAAATTGCTGAAGCCCTTTTTTTTCGTAGTATCTTTCTTCTAGTATTTGCTTTGCTTTTCCAGCTTGTGGGTCGATAAATTTTCAAGTTGCCAATAATAAATTAATTGGCCATAGCTCAGGCCCGAAACAGAAACAAAAACTTGCTCATCTGCTTGCTGGAGATCTCCAGTTCGGAACGGTGTGTGGTCCACAGCTCTCGGTTCATCGGATCATCTTTTTGTGATTGTGGGCCTCTGGTTTTTAGCATTTTGCGTCGTCGTTGAAACTATGACAAATATATTTCAAGTTGCCCCCGGAGATTCCGCTCTTTATTTATTTATCTGTTTCTGTATCTGCTTTTGTTGCTCTTGCTGTCTGCGTTTCTATTTCTTCATTAAGTTTTCATCAGTGATATTAATTATTCATGTCTTAATATCTTCATATCGCATATATTTATTTATTTGCTGTCGATTTGTTTTTCAGTTTTCTTTTTCTTTGAGCTTCGTATCATTTTGTTTCGTTTCATTTCTATGTCATTTAATATTTATAATTTAATCTTCTCTGGGCTCTACTCGTATGTGTTGATATTTCACGAGTTAATAACTTGATTAAACCAACATGTTCAGTATTTATTTTCAACGTCTCTCCTTCTATCGCTCTCTCTCTCTCTCGCTGTGTGTGGGAATTTAAGGCGACTCAAAAAATCAGCCAAAACCAAAATCTGCATAAATTTAATTAAGCTCAAATGGCAATGCTCTAGTCACTCGACTAGACTTAGACTTCAGGTCAGTTCAATGACATAAATAAGCTAGAAAACTACTGGAATTTCCTATGTCAACTATTGAAGAGCAAAGAGATATAAAGAAATTACTCATACGCACTGTTGCTTCAATAGTCGAATTCAACAATTCTACTTAAAAATACATAGGCACTCACAACAAAATCTCTAAATTATGTCGTAAAAATACACAAATTGATTCATAAAATACAAAAATCTCGGAAGGCAACAAACAAAACAACTTCAAGTTGGTATCACAGTATCTGTTGGCCCTATAAAACTGCCCCCGAGTTGGTGGCGCGGCTGTCGATTCAGATGCGAGAAGGTAATGAAATGCATACAACTTAATAATCCGAAATCAAATAAAATGCCAAATGTTTTTATTTCAACAGCTACGCTCATTTTGTGCCCACTTTGACTTGGGCATCCAGGCCCACAAAATATATGCAAACCGTTTATATTAACGAGCCCACACAACTGCACATATATCTAATGGTAAATGTATGTATGTATATGTAAGTTATAGCTACAAAGTTGGATGGAGAGATACTATTTTTTGCATATTCATTAGATGTAAATGCCAAAAACTTTTAGTCGCGTTTATCGTCTTTCGTTGGTGGCCCAAAGCATTTATTTCATATTAATAAGCAATTTTTTAAACTCTGCTCGAAATGTTATGAAGCTGACGATTACCCTCAGACCATAATCGTTAGCATATCTTAAAAATGAGCTTAACAAATAAGGTTTAGGCCACGTATGTAAAAATGATGCCCTGCTGATAAATAATGACATAACTCAAGATTAGAAAACAATGGTATTTTATAAAATAATTTAGATAAACATTTTTTACCCAATATTTGTTAGCTACCATTATTTATATACAGTCGAATTAAATATATTTTATTTTTATTAGGTAAAACTTTATTCATTTCACTTTTAATTTCCAAGTTTCACTTTATTCGTTTTGTAAATATATACGAGTAGGTTCTAAAAATATATTTTATTTCACTGGTTGCCAGACGGAACAGACATTAAACATGATATCTATTCCATATGACCCTAATTATTATCATTGTTGTTTCTAATTTGTTCTAAATGTTGATAAGCTCTCCTTGGTTTCTATTTCGACAACCTTTGTGGGCACACCTTGAGGTGGCCTCTCCCCCGTCGCCAACGCAGACATTGAGTTGAGTTCTCAGTCTTATTTTTTGTTTTGTTTTGTTTTGTCTGTGTCTTTGTCTTCGTTTTTGTTTTATTTATTTATTTAGTTAAGTTGCATATTTTATTCGATTATTTCTCATATCGAGCGGAGAGCATCGAACATCGAGCTGGGCGCTTGGGGCTGCTAATTAAAAAATGTTGGTTGACAGTTATTGTTATTTAGCCATATATCATGGCATTTCATTGGGAATTCCAGGGCTCCAAAGAGTTGCCCACCAGTTGCGTTTTTATGCTTAATTGAGTTATTTAAATAAATTATTTGGCCAAAAACGGAGGCAGCCACTGAGCAGCCACCGAGGAACCACTTCGAATTAATATCGCGTTGTCACACAAAAGTCAAACGTCATTTAACAAATGTTGATATGTTAATATGAATGCAAATCTAAAATGAGCGAGGGCCAGCTTAGAAGTTCTAAAACATTTCAGACATTTTATTTACAAATATAATCTTTAAATTTCCTTCATTAATTAAAAGTAAATTTAATATTACTTGCATGGTGGGGAAAGTTACATGAGATATTAATAACTTAAATTTGTCTATAAATTATTAAAATTTTGTGAGAAGATTCTTTATTCATTTTTATTGATTTTTCAATGCTTCAAGTAGCCCTCGTTCATATGGAGCTGTGTGGATACTTGTATTGGGCTTTCAGTTTTAAATATGGTCAAGAAAAAAAAAAAACAAAAACAATAGTCCGCTATCGGTTAACAAATGTGTGCGATGTGTTATTGTTGTTGTTGTTGTTAACTGCATTTTAGTTTCAGTTTCAATTTTAAAGCGATTATGTTAATGCTCGAAACGAGTTTCCAATCAGCCATTACCATTAGCGTTTCGTTGCGTCGCTGCGTCGCGTCGCTCTCAGAAAATTTATGGAGCTGCCTCCGGAATGGGCCCAGTTTTCAATTACCGCATCTCGACCCCGGCCAGTCGACCCCCGAGGTAGCAGCAACTGAATCGGAATTCGAATCTGTATCTCAAACTGAAGCAAATCCAAATTAATTTTCCGTTTTTCACGAACAACTTAATTGGCAATATGTGCGCCAATTAATGGGCCAAGGGAAGTGCACAAAACGCTTGAGGCCAGGACTCACAGTGAAAAAAGTCCCAGTCTAAAACGAGTGAGGGTAAAAACTGGCAAAAGTTACACTTGTTTCTAGCTATATGGCAGCAGTAGGAAAAAAAGAGCAGCCCAACTCGGCGTATACGCAATATAACTGAACGTGGACATGGAAGTTTCCCCTTAGAAACTGCCACTGTTTCTAATTTAGGCAAAACATCACGTATACAATTGAGCAACAATTTGGGAGAGAGGGGAGGGAGGAGTCAACTTGCGGCTGATTGTGCTAACAAATGGTGAAACAACAACAGCGACCTGGACAATTCATCAGTGGCAGAGCGTGGCCTTGGGGCCAACAGAACCACGCACAAAATGCACTCTAAGCAGCGTCAACCCCTCTTGCTGCCCCCTCTACTCTGAGTTGCACTGCTGTTGCTGCTGCAAAAAATGCTAATTGTTTTGATATGTAAACCGAAAGCAGAACCAAAAATCAACACGCAGCACAGTTCATGATGTTTACGGGGAGAGAGAGAGACGAGGAGATGTGGGGAATACACGTTGCTTTCAAGTGCAGCAGATTGCCCCGTATCTCGCTCTCCCTTTCATTCTCTTGCTCTCTCTCGTTCTCAACAGGGCGCACACAGCCTATGCTCGTTGAGCATACGACGCGTGTTGCACGCCCTCGCCGGGGCATTGTTGTTTAGTTCCCAGTTGCTGGCCTGCCTCATTGAGCATGGTTATTGCCAAGCTTTTTGTGCTAATTAGCCTCGCTGCTTCATGGTTATTAAGATTGCGTCAAGTGGACCGGAGCACAGTCAACGCTGGCACTTGCTCTCCATCCCGCTCTCTCTCTCCCTCTGTATACCATGGTATATATACGTATACCTTATATTTCCACAACCCGAATTGTGCTTGCTGCATTGGCAGAGCCTGGAGGCATTTTGCATGCAGAATCCACAAGGACACAAGGACATACACACTGTGGCTGTAGCTGTGGCTTATTATGGCGCACGCATCCTTCAACTTCAGTCATTCTCATCATCATCAGTATCATCATCAACAGCCTCGTCATTATTGCCGTTGTAGTCCGAAGTGCGCTTCAAATGGATGATGCTGCGGTTCACAGACTGTTGGATACGAACAGATGCACTGAAAGCGGGCAACAAAATTGCATAGCATTGCAATGTCTTGCAAGTCGCAACATTTTTATACAAGAATATTAAATCCGCGTGTTCTAGTAATTTCTTATTTTAGAAAATGGTCGAATTCGCTAAATATATGTACATCTATAAGGTAAAGCTTAATTAGATATAAATTTTGAATTAAAAGGAAATTATGGTAGTTTAATCGTCATTTCACAATTTACTTTAATTCTTTTCATTCATTTGACTATCTTTCAATTATTATTTTATTATTATTTCCAATATTTTTCTTTAGCTTTGAAAAATTCAAATTGCGCGCCTAAAACTTAAAACAAAGCGCCATCTAGTGTGGACACTTCCTACAGGCAATGTTAGCAATGTTAAACGATTGTCATGAACACTCTGTTAAATTCTGACTTAAGCTGTTATTTACAGCATGAACTCATTCATTTTAGCTAAGTTGCAAACCTTTGCTGCTCACATTTGCTCATTGTTCCTTTGAAACACTGGCGCCACCTGTACTTCTAGCTGGGAATCGTTTAATTTATGTGCGCAGCTCAAAAATGTGCTTCAATTTTTACAGCTATAGATAAAAAAAGGAGTGACCGAGATCACGTGACTTGAAACAAAAAGCTAACTGCTGCAAATCAGTTGCCAGGCGCGCAGTTAGAGTTGTGTGACAAATAGCTATTTGTTTTAAGTTTAAGCGCGCAATTTGAATAAAATTTTCAAAAATCAATTAAAAAAATTGAGAAACAATTTCAAAAAAACAAGAAAATTCAAAATTTTGTAAAATAATGAAGCTCATTCTAAAATTGGTTTTGTGCATTTCACTTTTCGCGTGGCGAAGTTGAAAAAAATCGAAAAACGAAAAACATTGTAAATTCGAGAAAAATTCAACGAAAATTCTGGTAAAATTCCCAAAATTCTAGCTTCAAAATAGAAAAGTTCCACTTTTCGATCGCGGAAAACACTGTGAAAAATTTCACATAAAATTGAGGGCCCTTCTGATTTGAAGATTACCAGTTTTGTGTATTCCGCTGGAATCGTTTTTTAGCAAAGTCAGCAACACCAAGAGTGAGCGAAATAACGTTGCGCATACGCCGCATTGGTCCAGTCCAAGGGCGGGTTTTTTTTTTGTTTTGAACGCGAGATTTTTTTTATTTTTAGTGAACTTTTTGCGCCGTCTTTTAACCGAGTTCCGTTTTCTCATATTTCGATTTAATTTATTTTACTTAATGCTTGTTTTTGTTCTTGTTATTTCTGGCGTGTGATTTAATTTGACTTTCACTTCAGTTTCCCACACACTCACGCTGTGTGCTGTGTGTGTGACGGCGCGGCTGTATGTTTTTTGATCGGTTCAAAATAGTCTAAGGACCGTTTTTTCAATGTACTTATAAACTGTATCTAAGATATAATTTATAATTTGTCAGTAAATTCTACACATTTTACGTCAAAATATATTTTTAATAGTTATCAAACACCTTATTTAGACATTGAAAAAACGGGCCTAAAGAAAATATGTTGAAATTAAGAAATAAAATAATACATATTGGATTTAAAGCTGAAATTATAAGCAAAATAAAATATACATGTGACTTATGATGCCCTGAATAAGAATAAAAAAATTAGTTTATTAGCTAAATAAAAAAAAACAGTAAATAAAAGCACACCGAATTTTTTAAGGGTTTCAATATGAAATGCAAGCCTATTGTTTTTTTTCTAACAGCCGACCCCAATATGACGGCTCTCATTCTACGAAACCTTTGTTAATTGGGTGTTGCACGCGCCTGTCGATTCTCAACCTTTTGCTGGTTTTCATTTATTGTTTAATTTCCCCCTCAGGCTGTTCAGCAATGCTAATTAAGCGTAGCCCGCGATACTCGAAATCCGCTTTAATTGAATCAAAATTCAACAACATTTAAACAATATTACAGGACGCATTACAAATTCTGTTGGCGTCGGGCAATGAGTCAAAAGTAGCTGAGCAAATTTTTCGCTTGCGCCACATTAAACACAAGCAAACTGTGGATTCAGAGGGGGTTAGAGGCGCAGCCATTTGACAACATCATTGGCAGCCGTCGCCCTCTCTTCCCCGCCGACCCTTACTCAGTCAGGGCTGGTTAAATTGCGAAACTGTGGGAGTACTCTCGAGCTGGCAGGCGCCTTTGTTGGTTCCCTTTGTTCCCAGTTGAGAGAAAGACCTCATCGAAAGGAGCCAAAAGTTTTGCCCAAATGTGTCTAGCTGCCTTCCTGCTGCTCTCGCCGCTTCTGCCTCTGCCTCTGCCTCTACCTCTGCTTTGGTTGCTACCTTAAGTGGACCCGCGCCTGCCTTATCCTTGTGCCACATACATATCCATATCCTTATCCTTGCCGACGCACTTACGACTCAGCTACTCGTAAAAGCGTAAAACTATTTATGGATATTTGGCGCATAAACAAGCTGACCTTAGGAACGGGACACGAACGGTAAACAGTTACGGTAACGGTACCCATGAATGGGGGGGTCTTGGTGAAGGCTTTAAGAAATGTTTGCGTTTATTGAATAGCACTTTTTCGGCTTTGATGTGTGGCTTGTGGAGAAGGAAGACGTCTTGGCAATGGACTCACGCTAAATTCGAGATGTGTTCGTGCAGAGAATTTCATACAGGAATGTTCTACAAATCTCTAATAACCCAAAGAGACTTACAAGCAATTGAAAATGTTTCTGAAAACAAGCCTTAAAAAATCGAAGATTTGAAAATATTTTATTCATTAAAGTTGTTTCTTTTAACAAAATATAATAAAATCTTTAACATGCCAATTGTTTGTTTTCAACTTAAATTATTATTATATAGAAATTTTTTGATAAAAACTGTAGTTTTAGTATTTTTTGGTCAATTGTGATAATTCAATATCGTTGATATTTTTTGATGTTAATGAATTTTTATTATAATTCAAAAATCTTAAGAGATTTGCGAATCATTTTGTCCAGTTTACAGTTTAGACCAAACTCTTTCATCACAAACTCTGAAACACTTGTCGTTCTGAACTTTCTCGGCAGTTCCATCTCGAATGGAAAGTGATTTGCTAGGTCCAAATCCTGCGCAAAAGTTGCAGGCACTTTCATAAGCAGCTTAAAGAGCTTCGAAGCCTCGCAGCTTATCGCCTGCTTAGCAGGCACACAGAACAACGAGTGCTTGCCACAGAATTGTGGCACAATTAAGCAGCCTCAGAAGAAGATCATTTTCATGATGCCCCCGAATGATGAGTGGGATTGAACGTTTTGTTTATGCTGCTGCCGCTCATAACTTGTCATAAGTTTGACAGCAATCGTTGTTAATATTAAATGCGGGCTCATTGTAACCAAGATAAAGATGGAAACTAAGAAGGAGAAGAGGAGGTGGGGAACTGGATTTGGAATTGGAATTGAATGTGATTGGGGTTGGGGTAGGGGTACATTCCCACATAGTTTTGAATTGCAAAATATAAATGACGCACTAATTGCAGCGAGTGCCTTCAAATTCTTCTTTTATGCCTTTCCCAATTGAGCCAGGGGCCATAAAAACCAAAGAAACCAAAATAAAAAGAAGTTGGAGTAGAGGATGTGAATGTGAATGTGAAAGAAGAAGAAAGAACCTGCCGGCCATTTAATGGCACTTTATGGTGCACAAAGCAATTGGCTATGAAATTAATTTCGAGAGCAAAAAATAAGCTGAACAGCATCAGGAACTGAAGTTAATGTCGCATGCAACGCGACGACCCGCAACACAGGCAGCAGCACTTGCCCCCAACGTGTGTGGCATAGAACCAATTACTACTCATTCACTATTCACCACTCAGAGCTCAGTACTCAGCACCCAGTTGGCAGTATTCACTATTCGCTTTTTACCTGTGCCCAGGAGGAAGCCCGTCGCCAATGGCCCCCTTTGAAGTTGATCCCAGGCATTTATGTGGCTCCTTCTGCTTTGATGTGACGGCGACTTCACCATATAAAAAACAAAATATATTTACGTATAAATACATATATAAATTGAAAGATGGCAGTGCCAGCGTCTTGGGGCATCATAATGGGTGTATCAAGAGGCGCCTAGTCGCCAATTTAGAACTAAGAATAGATGTTGACCACTTCACATGATTGAGCGATTCAGGCCAAAAACAGCAGCTGACAACAACAACAACACAACAGGTAATACAGGGAATAATTATGCAACTGAAAGACTCTAATATATACTGTGAAAAAAAGTTGATAACATTAAACAGTCAAGGATACAATTTAAGTTAATTTCGGAAAAAAAATAATATTAATAATCTTAATAGCACGCTTTAAAGTTCTTATACAAAAACGTAGAAATTTAAGTTATAATTGTTGACAAAAGAGATAAATCCCATTTCCATCACTTTCTCTAACTGTTACATAGCCACTCACAAGCTGGGTATACCCCTTTTTGCTATTTCCATGGTATATTTTTAGAACCGACAGCCGACAACAAAACAAGACGTCATTAGTGGCAGGTGTCTGTAAAAATGTTTAGACTTGGCCAGTGTTTGATTTGTGTTAATTTTTCAGCATCTATCGAATCTCGAATCTTAAAAATTTTAACCAAAAAACGCCTTTTCATAAACAATGAGAAAAACAATGTCTGTTTGCATTCGAAAATTAAGCATTTTCTTTTCTCCTCCCCATTTCTCTTAAAACTTTCGAGGCAAACACAGGAAATGTGCTACAACATTTTCAAATTTTCAATACAAGTGGACACATTTTAAGTGGAAAGGTGGAAAGTTGAAAAGGGAGACAACGTTGGCCACTTCAAAGGTCTCTCGACAGATGGCGACAATTAGCCAAACAAAATAGGTGGAGCTAAACGGTCTCTGGCATGCCATTGACGCATTAGAAACAATCCCTCGGTTTGGGGGGCAGTTCCAACAGTTCCAAAGGCGTGATTTGCATGTCAACATTTTGACATTGCAATTTTACGCTACATTTAACATTCGGTAATGGGCAATGGTCAATGTCGCCATCTTTTCAAGGGGCTTTTTCATTCAGAAATTTGTATAAATAAAGTCGCAGATTAAAAGGTACTTGTAAAAAGAAGAGGCTTATGAAGGGGTGGCTGATTAGTAATCATTTTAAAACTAATTTTAGATTGCAGAACTGAATTTCAATTAAATTTTATTAAATATTTAAATACAGAATAAAACGAATGTACTCCAAAGAGCTTGCAACCATTTAGAAATTACTCATTTATTCTGTCAAAATAGTATTCATATCTCCACAAAGTATGCAATGAAATAATCGAAATCAAAGATTTAAAATTCAGAGCTTCAAAGATTTGTCTTAAATTATAATAAGAATCTTAACAGTATCTTTTGTAGTGCAAGCAAGTTAAACTTAAGTTATTCACAGTATCTAATGACCTGAAAATCTACAAGCTAACAGCAATATTTGTAGCTATTTTCGAATCATTACCTGCCTTCAATAAATAAATGAATGATCGTTAAACGGCAAGTAAACTATAAAAATAAACGAGCTGCAAGACATATAAAAGATGATGTCTTTAGGTGCTTATCTGACCATTGAGCTATTGGCTCTTAACTTAAACACAAACAATATTGTGATCATAATTCATTTATAAAAATACCAAAAAGAAAAAAAAATCATTTAATTTCCCTATCAGCGGTTGAAGCTTTGAGTTCATTGAAAATCATTAGGCAAAACTTAAAGACGAAACTGTTTGAAAGTGCGCTCAAAAAATAAAAGAAATCACTTGAAGAAACATTCACAATTCACCTTCTAAAAGAGATGGGGATATAGTGAGAGAGAGAGAGTGAGAGGTAGTGAGAAACGGGCTCATTGTCAAGCCAATAAAAGCTAGCTAGAGTTGTGTACGAGTATCTGGTATTCCCGTATTCCCATGACCATGCCCCTTCCATTTGGTGGCCCATCTTCAGATACTTATCAGCTTGGCAAACGAGGCGCCCTGCAGTCGACATTATTTTCATGAACTCGAACATTTAAGTGTAAGTAAAAGTAAATTAGATAAACGCCAGAGAACGCACAATCATGGCATGTATTGTAGAAATATCAAAGTAGCAGTAATCGCACTACACTTCTATGTGATATCAACGTTAAAATGAATCTTAATTGAACCGAAACTGAAGTCGACGTCGACTGAGACAGCGACTGCGACTGCGACAGCGACGTCGATCAAAGCACTTGCCGACGCACATGATGATCGTTCCATGAGGAAATGTGCCTGGTCAGAGCTCAATGAAATTGACAAATGTTTGGACAAATAAACAAGCCAAATGATCGACAACGAAACCTATGATTCTTCTTCTTCTTCTTCTTTCCTCTCTTCTTCTTCCTCTTCTTGTTGTTTTTGTAATTACCTTGAGCAAATATTAGATGGGACACGGAATGCGCTTACGGTTTTGGGTCAAAAGTTGTAACTGCAATTTTTGCCTCATTTGCAGGCCCATAAAACACATCCCGAGTCGGAGTCGGAGTCGTAGAGGAGAGTATTATGGAGTGCCTTGCCCTTTTGGGAATGTGTTGACGCAGAAGACAGACATAGAGAAAGAGATAGAGGAGAGTAGAGGAGAAAAAAGGTAAACAGCAAACAGCCTCAAGTTTTGTAGACAACAAGTGGAAAAGCAGTTGGGATATGGGTTTTGCCTAAAGAGAAATGTGTGTAACCAACAGATTGAGTGACTGATGGATGGATGGACGGCTGAGTAAGCCAAACAAACAACAACTATGCAGTTTATCTATAGATAAACAGATGCAATGTCTGTCCAAGGGATGTGCAGTAGCATTAGATAAAGCGACAATTACGCGCTTAGATGAGGATTCAAATTAGCCACCAAAACGTGGGCAAAAGTAGATAGATCTTGCATACAAAATATTACCTTTCAGTTCAACATTTTAAATGTTACTTAACTTAACACTATATTTTTAAGATAACTTTAATCAACAAATGATTTTAAAATTTAAAATAATTAAATAAAATAACAATAGAAAATAATAATTATATTAACCTAACATTTTGTATGATAATATGAGGTTATAAAATTTAAAAAATGGCAATAAAAAAGTATTAAAAGTGAAGCTTTCACATTTAAGCACTAGAGCTACTTAATTATATATTAATAGTATTAGTATATTTATACATCACACATCCTTCCTTTGAGTCATTTAATTTGATAATAAAATGCGAATATTTGCAGTTTGAAAAATGTGTCAGCTTAGCATTTGTACTGATAAATAATGATTAGACAAATAGATGTCAAAAGTATGCAAGCAATTGACAAGTTGTCGTGATTATTAATGAACATGCTGGCCACAGATACATTTGTATCTTTTGCGCTGAGACTCCGACAGCCTACCACTGAATCGACTCTAGCTGCGCAGCAGCAAATATCTTCAACATGCGCAACAACAACAGCAACAACACAAACAACAAACGAGCACATTATATGTGCCTATCAGAGGCAGGCAACGAACACGAAGCACGAGGCACGAAGCACGAAGCAGCCTGCTGTGGCCCAACAATCGTCACAGTCGTCAGTCGAGTTCCGAACGAGCTGGGAAACGCACGTGTGTGTCGCACACTGAGACACTGAAACGTTCAACCAACTGAGACAGAGATTCGAAATCTCAGCGAATACGAAATTTCAGAACATCGCGCGAGTTTAAGTTGCAATTTACTCGCTGAAATCGGAAACGCAACTTCCGTGTGATCGATTCCGTCGCGAGCTTCAATTCATTGATAAAGGCGTTAATGATACGTGGCCGGCCTGCCGGCCTCCTCAATCCGTGTACTACTCGACTTAAAGACGCAGTCGGCGCCTTTTTATCTGCTTAAAAAACAACAGCAGCAGCAACAACAATAAGAAGAACTGAAAACCTTTAAGCCTGTTTAGATGGATGGATCGGCGTGAGGCATTGAGGCATTGGACGCGGCGCGTCGTCTGTTTAAACGGGTTTCGATGCGCTCGATCTTCTGTGTGGATTCGTTGGCCTTTTGATGTTGCGCCCTCAGCAGCAAGTTCATCGAGCAGCTCTAAACGTTTCCAGGAAGCCAACTGCCAGGAGGCGGCGGCGTCTGCTGTTTTAAACCAAATAAATCAACATTCGATAAGGTGAAAACCACAATTACAAAAAATACAAATACAAAACGAAAAACCGTTTGAAGTGCTCACGTGAAAATCTATGAAAATTTTGAAGGAAATTTTTTGATAAAACAAAATGTAGTAGCCAAGAAAAATAAATGCGCGCAAATCAAACGAAAAGTATTAAGCAGTCCAAATAAGTTCAGGAATAATCGAATTGGAGAAAAGCTAAAAATATAAACATATAAATCGATATATCGCGACTATCAAATAAACATAATCTCAATAAAAATAAACCATAAATCATAGCATTTAAAACTACATATTTTGATACACCGAAACAAACCCCAGTAATTAATAATTATAATAAAAAATCATTTTTGAGCATTTAAATATATATATACACAAAAATAAATAAATATTTAATTAATTAGAACTTAGCATTTAGTAATTTATTAATTACAAAGTACGAGTACTTACACGACACGCATTCAAAACAACAAACAAATTAAGCCAAAAAGTAGACTTTAGCCGCAACCAAAACGAAAAGCATTTAGAAAAATCTCTGACAACTGATAACTGATTACTGATAACAGATAACAGCAACAAACAACAACAACAAAATGCAAACGACATTTATAAACGCGTTGCTTTTAGTGCAGTTGCTCTGCCGACTGGGACGCTGTCAGGAGCAGCAACTGTTGCTGTCGAGCATCGAAAGCAATCCGAATGTGCAACAGCAACACATCAGCAATATCAACAACAATCAACAGCAGCAGCAGCAACAACAACACCAACAACATCAACAACACAACAGCAATGCAGGTCTTAACAGCACGTTGTTTAATACGCTACTCGGCACCACTGGACAATTGGGAGCAGGTGGTATTGGTGGTGTAGGTGGTGCTGCCATGCCCATGCCCGGAGGTGGTGCAATGATCAATCAATTGGGCGGCCTGGGAAGCAGCACGGCAAGCGCTCCAGCAGCCAATGGAATGGGCATGGGAACGGGACATGTCATGGGACAGAGCATGGGACACGGCATGGTCATGCATGGCGGTGGACACGGAGTGGGAGGAGGAGGAGGACAAGGTGGAGGACACTTGCATGGTCATCAGTTGTCAGGACTGGCCAACTTCGGTATCAATGTGAACAAAGGATTGGCTGGAATGTCGGCAATGTCGGGAGGTGGAGGCTATGGATCAACAATGCTGAATGCTGGTGCCACAGGCGGCGTGGCAGCTGCCGGAGGAGGAGGCATGGATATGCAAAGCCCTTAGTGAGTAATTTAACAGTTATTGTACATATGCTTAATTGGTCAACATGCCACAAGTGAAATCTTATCATCAATTGATGAAGATCTTCAACTTGCTACAGCTCGTCAAATTCTCATCACATTTCAGATAGACGAGGGGTTAGTTCGGTTAGGGGGTAGCCAATGCATTTTTATGGCATTTTCTGACTCGAGGCCAATTGCCATTGACTCGATGTGGTGCAAGTTGCTACATGCCACAGATTGAGCCATCGACAAATCAACTTTTACTCTGCAATTGCAAGGAGCTATATGCATATGGATCTCCCTTTGCTTTTTCTAGCTTGACTAGAGCTGTTGCTTAACCCTTGTCTGACCCAGCTAATCACTCTTGATCCTTTATCCCATAAAAAGTAAGATTTAATGTTTCAATCATCAAGTAAAGTATTTTAATTTTAAACACTTTCATTGGCAACTCTTAACTTTGCTTAACATTTTCAATTGAAATATTTAAGTATTTTAGATATCTAGCTATTTTTGGCAAGCTCTGAGCAGGAATTTTAATTGAAATATTATTTTAATTATTATAAATTAATTATTTCTAAAATAACTAGTTACATTTTCATAGTCTAGTTGGGTTATGGGAGACTTAAAACTTAAAAGAAGTAAGAGAGCAAACAAAATTCTGCACGATATGATTACAATTATACTCTAAAACTTTTAGCATGATCGCTTCAAAAATTTAATATTTATTTAAGAATTGGAGCATGGAACTAATGCTCCCAGTTTGGCTTTCAATTATGCCAAATATACAGGGCATTTCCTAAAAAAAAACACATTCTCAGTTCATCTTATTTGAGTTTCTTAGCTACATGAAAATTATTTTATAAACTTCTCCTGGTTGCTAAGGAAATAGCAATTGTTGCTAGTATAAGCAATTTGCAAATTCCTGTGAAGAACACAAATTTAAACTCAAACGCTCAAATGACTTTCTCAAAGATTTTAAATGTTTTTCAAAGAATTCTCTATTTTTGTATATTTGTCAAAACAATTTATATGTATTAATTATTGCAAGTGCTTGCATTTATTGTTGTTTACACTTGGGAAATTGTTTGGCAGTGAGTCGAGCAGTAGATGAAGTTGAGACGGGGATCACTCTGCTTCAAGTCAAATAAATAACTGCGGAGACTGTGCAACAGAGCGCAGACCACCCGAAATGGTTTGTGGCAACAGTCTGTTGCATGCCCCGGAGGCGCGTTTAAACAATAAACTACAATTATTTATATTTGCTTTGCCTTTGCTTTTTGCGCCTGTCAGCCAAAAAAAGTTGCCATCTTTATTGCAAGGATCGTAGACTTGCAGGATGATGTGAAGTGGAGGCTGTGCATGTGATTGTGGATGTGGTTGTGGTTGTGACTGAGCTGTGGGCTAAATTTGTTGGTCGATCCACGCGCCTGCCAGTTGTCCAATATTGTGCGAGCCGGCGTTTTTTATGATTATTAGCAACGTTGCGTCGGCTGCCACGTAAATTTTACTTACACTTCACATTCATTTGCCTGCCCAACGGCAACCACAACAGCAAAGGGAGGAGAGGGGAGCGTGGCCGACGGCATACGGTGGCCACGGCACACGGCGGCGGTTATTATTTGTCATTACACAGCCAAGCAACAACAATAAGCCAGCTACTCCAACTCCCAGTTTGAGCCATCTCCAGTCGCAATTGCTTCACCCGTGTCCTGGTCAGAACTGGCAAAGTGCTCGCAATTTGTTGTTCCCTTTTATTTTAATATTATTGCACTTACAGTTGCAGCTTGATGCCTTGTTAATTTTGTATTTTCTTTTTTTTTTGCATTTCTGCATGTCGCATTGGGGTAGAAAGTGTTTCAGTTTCTCATACATTGACCCAAGAGTCGTCGGGGCCAGACAAATCGATAGAGACAGTCTTTGACCACTGCCCATTGTCCATTGTTCGTTGTCCGGTTAGACCCGTTTGATTACAATTAATCGGCTTATTTCCCGGAGCCATTTGCCCATTTGCCATTTGGCTGATGAGCTCCTCAATTCCTCAGTTCCTTGTGTTTCTTACCTGAGCAGTTGGCGTTGCATCGTGCCACTTTATTGATTTCAAATGTCAGCACAAGTTGCCAGCAAAGTCAGCAACTGTTGGCTAAGTTAGGGATCCAGTGGCTTACACCAGTAGCGATGCCAAGCCCGAGATGATGACCCTAATTGGGATTGCTAATGAATTTGCCAATCTTTACATGGCTTTATTAGATTTTATGCTAATTGCAGTTGAAACTGCAGCTAAAGTTGTTTCGAAATACACAAAAATAAATTAAATTAATTGTGTAGAATTTCACTTAAAATTCGTGTCTTTCCCAAGCAGAATTCTATTTGATTGCGGATTTCAAAATTTTGTTTGCATGTTCATTTATTATTTTTATGACTTTCCACTATGAAATGTGAAACAGTTTAACAAGCTTTGTTTTGATTTTAAAATATTAAAGTATTTATTTGCTCCACAAATATTCTTAAGAAAAAAAGAATTTTAATTTGTACAATATTTACGATAACAAAAATCTTACATTTGTAAAATTTATATATTAGAATTGTCTATTTTTGAAAAATACTTGATTTTAAGAACCGGTCTTTTTGTCAGGCAAAACATTGATGAAAAATTTAGAAATTTGTGTACAAAAACGGAAAATATCTGTGTAATGGAATGGGCAAATGCATTAAGCTCTTGTCCCACTCTTGATGCACTTCTTCATATTTGCATAGTCCCCTCAAGCTGCTCAGTTGGATATGACTACTTCAACACCTGCTTAAACAATTCTTGCTTGGCAATGCAATCTCAGTTATGTAAATACAAGTTGAGGCAAATGTGGCACGCACTGTCTGACAGACAGACGGACAGACGGACAGTCATACGGACAGACAGACGAGGCGAGGACAACGCCTGTTTACACGAATCAATATGCAGAAAAGCTGATTAGGGGATGTAATGAAAATTTAATAATTGCCATCAGGGTACTCAATGGACAAAGCCATCACCACCGCTGCCTCCTGCCTCCTGCCCCTGCCCCATTCCCATCTTCATTCCCTTGGCAGTCGCAATTAATCTCCGGCCCAGGGTTGTGTGGTTGTGCCTGTGCCTGTAATACAAGAAGGCATCTACAACCAGTAGCCAAGTCAAATAAAACCAAAAAACAAGAGAAATAAAAACCAAACCGAAAATTTGACTAGAGCCGCTGCTGGAGTGTCGAGGGCAGGGGGCAGAGAGTTGGGCAGGGTTGGTTTCAATTTCAGCAAAAGGCAAATAATGTAATAATGTTTGACAGCGTCTCATTCTCTATCTTGCTCTATCACTCTCCTTGTCTCTCTTTTGTCGCTGTATGTCGTCTGTTGTTTTGTTAACAGACATTTATGACATTATACGGCGCAAAATGATGTTGTTACAGGGTAAACGCCACCCCAAAAGTAGACAACCCCTCATACCCCAGGATTCACAATTGAGAATTCACAGTTCAGTCAATCCTTTTGCCTGCTGTGATTTCATTTGCCTTACAAGCGGCAAAAATCTGCTTAATTGTGCGTAAGTCTGCCAAATGTAACCCTCCCTGCCCCTGCCTACAGTCATGTTAAATATTTGTCAAAGAGTAATTAAAACTTACTTACTTGCCGGGTTGCCTTTGGCTTGTTGTCTTTCCGAGTCCTTTTTGGCACAAAAGAACATCTTAAAGTTAACAATGCTAGTTCCATTTGGGAGCATCTTCTTAGCTCTTGTCTCGTTGTAGTTATAGTGCTTCTTGTATCTACGTATCTACGTATATATCTATATAGTGTCTGGCGTCCTGGCGGAAACATAAAAATGTTAATTTCCGCACAAAAGAAAAGCTTCTTTTGTTGCACACAGGCCGCAAATTATGAGTGTGTCTTGGTTTTGCCAGATGATTGCGACGTTTGTGGATCCCCTTCCGACCAAATTGACGATAACGATTATGTGCAAAGTTTTGGTTTTTGTATTATTTCGTTTTGCCACTGAATTAAAAATATCCCTGCGAAAAAGAAATGGGGAAAATCTTTATTTTGCGGCTGCTGCAGTCATCGCCATGTGGCACCACCAACAATTTATTTATCTCAATACGGCGACAGCGTCGACAATGAAGACGATGTCAGGGAGGAGGAACAGTTCTCTAGTGCTCCTCAGTTTCTCAACTCCTCAGCTTCTCAGCTTCTCAACAGCTCAGCTTCAGCCTGGAATGACTGCTGTTCTCGTGCAAAATGAAATTGCAGGCATAAAGTTTTTCCTTTTTTCTGTATTATTGTGGTCTTTTTATTTAATTTGGTTCCCTTTCGCTCTCACACGAGTTCTCCTCCTCTTTCTCTCTCTTTTTGGACTTTTTGGTAGTACTAAGGGCATTGCGACATGGTCAAGTGGTTAGTGACGCATGAAAGAAGTTGCTTGCAGAACATAAAATAAAAGAAGTTAGAAGAAAGTCTTCAGACATTTAGAGAATTTGCCACAGATACGGGTATTAGTTATGGTATTCAGCATTTTTCTAGGATTTTGAGAAGGAAATGAAAGCATCCAGCTTTATCTTTAAAACTGCACAGTAACATATTAACTTCTCATTTCAAATTAAGTTCATCAACACCTGAAGAAAGAAAGCATATAAGACAACATACTTTTAATTTTTTATTTAATATTAATATATAAACATATTATATTTGTAGAGATATTAAGGTTGTATTTAATTTCAATGACTGGCTTAAAATTAAATTTATTTACTTACCTGTACACCAATTAGTAGTGCATTCAAGCATTCGGCGTAGGCGCTGTGCTCAAATAATTTGCTTTTCTAGCCGTTTTCTAGCTAACAATTTGCCTGCCATTTGCCATTTGAACTTTTTAATTTTGTCGTTTTGATGGCTGCGTTTTATGATGCCGTTGCCTTCATTTCTGGCAGCTGCTCCTCCCACACGCTTTCCCCCTCTTCAGCTGCTGCGTGTAGACGTTTCCGTTTCTGGTGGTTTTTGTCTTAATGATAAACTGGGGTTTTCAGTCTTTCCCCGTTTGGGTTAGATTCTTTTATGCAGCATCCTTTGTTGTGCCCTGGCCAAAGCTGTGCCATAAAAAATATATAGAAATAAGAAAATAAAAAATAAAGTGAACATTGAATAGAAAAGCAGCTGGAAGTCCGAAGAGATCGCATCGTAAATTGGCTATGATGAATCTAATAAAACGCAACTCAAACTCAAATTCAAACTGAAGTTGAAGACAAGCAAGATTTCTGCTGCTGAGGGTTGCATTCCAAAGCACTCAATGGAATTGGGAAAATGTTTTTCCATGTTCCCATGACATAAAATGCATTTTCATGTAATTAATGTGGCAAAGTGCGTAAAAAAAACCAAAAATGACTTAAGCAAATCGATAGACGATAAAAATCAAACTCAATCTGAGCTCAGGTTGAGATTGAAGTAAAGGAATTCAAGCGTTGCATTCAGCAAAATGAAAATCAAACAACGATGTTGAAAGACCTTTGAAGGTGTCAAAAGTAAAACAAACTACAATGCAGCTACAAATGCGTCACACTGAGAGAAACAAAATGGTTTAAAATTAATTCAAAGTATGTATGAACTCAAAGCAAAGTCCAATTTCTGAATACTAAGTGAATAATAATAATTAGGGATCGATTGTAATTGCAACCAAAACAGCCAACCAAAATTGCAACATAACATAAAATTGTTGATATGTATGGCATACAAAATAAAATCATAAAATGATTTTGCTGAAATAGGAAGGTTCCTTATAGTTTTACTTCAAACTAATGAGAAATATTGTTTTGGTTTTTCAAAATTCATCAATAATGCTTGGACTAGTTAAAAAGTTAAAATAATCTCAAGCAATTTTAAATTAAAAATATATTTTAAAAAAAATAATACTTTTTTTTTTTATTTCTAAAATTAATCTGTAATAATAGAACTAATTTAATAATTTAATAAGCGCACCTGTTAAACCTTCTTTTAAAGATGCCTTCTGGAAAACTTCTATCTAACTGATTTTTCTCAGTGTAAATAAGATTATATCGCTTGTATCTTCGGTTGCATCTTCGACCGCTGCTGCTTTCATTTCTGCTGCTGATGACTTTGGTGCTGCCTTTGATCTCATGGACTGTCTTTCGCTGGTCTGGTCTGGTCCAAAGTTGCGTCTGTTTTGGCAGCGCATTGAGGAAGTTGCATCAAAGACAAACATTTCCCCTCTCACACACACACGTACACACGCACACGCAAACACATATACACACATGTGGCATTAACTACATTGAGACCTTGAAGTTCTTTGCGGACCTTGAGGCGTTCCACACACGCACACATCAAAGAGATCAAAGCGGGCGCAGCAAGTGTAAGGAGTGTAGGAGGCAGAAGGGGGGTGGTGGGGAGGAGGGCAGGGGAGTGGAGTTTAGTGAGCCGCAGCAGCATTTGCCACACGCAGTTAACAGTTAAATTGCAGTCACATCCTGTTAAACGGTTTAACCTACAAAAGATGAGGAGAGAGAGAAAAAAAAGCGCAATCCTCGACTCTTGGCCAGGTTCTTGGCGGCGTTCTTGGCGCAACTGTTGCTGTTGTTGTCGGTGTTGTTGTCGCTGTTGCTTTGCCGGCAATGACACTTGGGGCAGGCTCCAGCTACAGCTTCGTCTCCGTCTCCGTCTCCGCTTGTGGCACCTGGCTAAGCTTTGATGTTGCGCCTGTTGCGGTTGCTGTTGACATAATTGGACTTTTGGCTGGGCTTGGGCTTCATGTGGCATGCAGCATATAGCATTTGGCATGTGGCATTGACGCGTTGCCGTGTTGTCTGCCTCGTTCGTTGTCACGGCTTGACGCTCAGTTTGCGGTACTTTAAGAGGCCCCGCAACATAATTTGCGCAAATTAGCGACAAGAGTCAAGACGCGTCGCAGCTTTTAACAGATCTTTAAGGCCTAATTGATGCTCAAAGCGCTAGTCACTGTGTCCCCTTTCATCTGTCCCCTCTGCCTCCCTCTGCCACTTCTTTTTCACACTTGCTGTGTCAACTGAAGCTGCGTAGGTGTTAATGTCATTTCTTTCTCTCGTTGGGTGTGTTTTATGGGCAAGTGGCTGTGTGGGCGTGGCCGAGACTTGTCTGCAGATCGATATAAATTGGCAATTTGACCCTGAAAACACAGCTGGCGACAATGGAAGTGCCAACAACAATAACAACATTAACAACAACAAACGGCGGCGACACAAAAGCAACTGCAGACAACAGAAATAACAATTATGGAAATGAAGAAAAGAGGAGCGTGAGAAGTGAGTAGAAGAGAAGATGCCGCTACAGAAATTCGAAAAGAAAGAAAAACATTTTCGGTATTTTAATTCAATTCGTTGCCATCGTGTCGGAGAAAGATGAAATGAATACAGCAATTGGTTACAAGCAAACAGCTCAGATACACAATTGCTGAGAGTGCAAGATGTGAACCAAAAGGATTCTTATTTGAAAAATGTTGAATGGGCAAGTAGATAAAGACTTACAGGAGAATTAATTAATCGATTACAATGAAACTGCAGATAGATAATATATAAAAACATAGTAGATAAGAATATCAAAAAGTCAGTTTGATGTTGACAGAGAAATAATAAAGAGAAATTAGGCTACACATTGGAGTTAATAATATCAAAAATTGAGAAAAATGTATACAGAGAAATATTTTAGTATTTAACATTAATTAATAATACATTCAAATTTAAATGTATCTGTGTAAGTTGATTGACAAAAGAGATAAGAGAGAGCACTATATAAATAATATAAAGTGCGAAAATGCAAATAGGTATTTATATAAAAGAGTTTTTAAATAATATGAGTATACGTACACATCCTCTAGTTTAGATTTTTCAACATCTAAGAGATTTCTCAGATTTCTCTTTCAGTCACGCAAGTGCTATGATTAGTCGCCCCACTCATACACACACAAACACACACAGGGGCGCAACTATCGCAATCCCACACCCACTTGAAGACGAGTGCAACTTTCTAGATCATCTACCACAACATGACTATGCACTTCACAAGACGATCTTCTAGCTATAGATACTCTTACTTCCCCTTCCCCTTTTCTCTATCCATTTTAGTCTCTGCTCAACTCTTGGCGAAATTCAAGAGCAGCGAAAAAGCGCCACATGCTGAAGGAGAAGCAATGAAACGGAATCAGATCAGTCTAAAAGCGCGAGACAAGTGATGGAAATGGACCTTGAGGCCACAACAACAACACAAGCATGAAAATGCCACAAACGATGCCATTACCCACCATTCTCGCTCTCTCCCTCTTTCCACTTTCCTTCTCTAACCCCTCTCCACAATTTGCCCAAGCAAGCGGTGATTGACAAATGCAGTGAAGCGTCCGCTGTCGGAGCTCGCGGCGCGTGTTGATGGATGAATACGAACATGGACGAGTTGCCATCGTTGTGCCGCACTCCAAAGGGAAATCACGCCCCAAATTAACTGAAATTAACACGCGTTTAATGTCAAGCAAGCGACTCACCTGCCACCCGCACAGCACCGACTACCAACTCCCTGCCTCCCCTACCTATCTACCTACCTACCCTACCATCCATTCCCTCTGCCACATTCAGTTCCATTTGCCAACTGTTGGGGGCATCGCTTCGAGTCTTGTGTTTACTTAATGACGTTTATGTGTCTCGTGTGTCATTTGTCGGCATTTCTAGAGCTGTCATAAAGCGATTTGATTAAAGCAAAAACGCCGACGGCAAGAGTCCCAAACTAGCAGTTGATACTGCAACTTGCAACTTGCAACGTGCAATGGGTATCAGCTCCAGTTCCAACTCCGGCCTGCGACGCGCTCTTTTCCAATTAAAATGCAGTCAAAGTCAAAATCGGCATATATCAGCGATGTCATCCTGTGCCGCCAGCGTACTGGCAACATTTTATTTTCGGAAATCGAAAAAGGGGGAACGTTGCATGCCCCGAAAGTGAGAGTGAATCAAGGAGCAGAGCAGAAGTTGAGCGAAAACATAAAGCGACAATTGACAAGACACGCAAATTGAAATGCTCTCAAAAATCTACTCTACAAAATATGTGTACATCAATTTTATTTTAAAAGTCGATTTCTCAGTAAGCAAATTTGTTGAAACTAAATGACAGTAAAAAATAAAAAAATTGAGAGCGTTATAAGCAAATAAAGTAGAAATTCTGTAAATAAATAAGCAGAAGACTTATTAACTTACTCACAGACTGATCATTCCACGGTAAGATGAAGAAGGCTAAAACTTGTACACTCTTTAAAATCTGCTCAAATGATATTAGGGTAATACTTCTGAGTCTTAGCACATAATTATTTATTGAAAAATTAACATAAGACGAGGAATTGGGTATGAAAATAAATAAATATTGTTGACTCATGAGAGTGTTCGATTCTTGAATTCTTCTTTAGACTTCATTCGTAAACAATTTACAGACAGAACATATTTTACTTATTATCAGACAATTTAAATATTGCTTCATCATAGTCAGAAGCAAAAATGTTGAGAATAATATGCACTTAATGTACACATCGCAGGTTGCAAATGATCTGAATTAGTTACTATACCCCAAGTCATATGTAAGGTTATAAGAGAGAGAGAGAGAGAGAGAGAGAGAGAGAGAAAGGAAAATAAAAAGGAAAAGTGCCAAACGTCGGCGGCACAAATTCTTTGTAATTAGTATTAAAATGTTTTCCGCTACATTTTCACTTGATTTTCTGCTGCCAGTCGACCGGGGCAATGCCAGACCCAGGTCCCATGCCCCATGCCGCATGCAACATCATTTGAGTCGCGGGCCTCAGTCAGTTAGTCAGTTAGTCAATTTGTCTATGTGCCCCGAGGGCTCACACTATCCATTTCTCTGGCTCTGGCTCTGTCTCTGTCTCTGTCTCCTTCTCAGCCTCAGTCTCCGGCAATGCCCCTACAGTATCTCTCTGACCATAGCCTGTTGCCGCTTGCCGCTTGCCACTTGCCTCTTGCTGTGGCAGCTTCGCGCATGATTGAAGGCAACATGTGTTTCGGAAATTATGCAAAATTGCCTGCTGACTGACTGTTTGGCTGCACAGTCGATGCTCAGACGGGGCATGAATGTGACTGTGCCCCTTGTTGCGACCCGGCTGCTGCTGCTGCTGCTGTGGCAGCCACAGATCGTTGATGTTGTAGCTTTGCTTGGGCAGAGTTTTGCATATTTCGCTGCTCATTATCATTTGTTTAGTGGACGGCGCAGTTCATTTCATAAACAATTAATAATGCTTAAGCGCATCTTGGCGTTGACAGGCGCAGCAAAGACTCGTATTTGCCGAGCCACCTCGCAGAGTCAACTGTGTGGCCGCAGACTGTTGCAGCAACTGTCAGCAAACCAACCAGTCACTTACATACATACATACACACATACAGAGAAAAGGCCCTAGGCGTGCCACATTCAAATTGGATTGCATTTTTCGGTTGTTTGTCCATTTGTTTGGCTTAAATTTGTTGGAGTGTCGAAATGCGGCATACAACAAACGGAAGTTGCTAACGGATTGGGGATGCCAACACTGCATATCTCTCTCTCTCACTGTATATCCCTCTCACTCTCTTCTCCGAGTGTGCCGCACAGCTGTGGCTTCCACTCAATGCTGATTTATGTACTTATGATATTTACTTAGCGGACAGCCAATAACGGAAGTGTCCAATAGAATTTGCCACAACTGCAGATAAAGTTGAAGATAAAATATAATAATTCATAAATGCAAATTGAATAATTACCATAGTTTAAGAGTATCTCAAATAAATTTTTTATTATTTTTAATAACAGATAACAATATATTTGACTCATACCTGTTAAATTTCGATTAGATTTAGAATCGATTAGATTATTTTTGGCAATAATCGTTGTGAATATATAATCCACAGTTGAAAAATTTGTGATTATTTAATGATTACGATTACAAAAAATCAAAAATTAATAAAATTATTACAATTGTTCAAAAATAATCAGAAAAAAAAAATAATCTTTTTTAGTATTCGGATTATTTTTGATTTTTTTCTGATTATTTCTGATTTTTTTTTAATATTTCTGATTATTTATGACTATTTAGTTAAAATCAAATTATTTTAAATTTTCACAATCAAAGTATCCAAAGCTACAAGAGCAACTATAGTCAAAAGCTTTTTCTTGCCATTATCTTATATCTCAGGAGAATGCATTCGAAACTCTATTTATTGACACATGGAATGCATATCCAAACAGTCTCGTAATAATATTGCATCAGTACTTATAAATATCTAACTTTGAGTAGAAATACGAGTATGAGAACGAGTACTCGTATCTACAAACATCAAAAGATATTCGAGTGTTGAACTCATAATTAATATACAATAAATTTAAAAATATTCCAAACAAGAAGTTCAACAGAAGTTGAAGTTTTTAAATTGTTTACAAATTTATATTTCGATTTAATCAATTCATTGGCGCAGTTCTTAAATTTAATGATATGAAATATGTTTTCAAATGGAAGTGAAAAATGAAAGGGAGTTGAGTCTTCAACTAATTAGCCAATAATTTGGTTTATAAACCTAACAAAACATGAGCTGAAATGTACACATGTATATGGATTGCTGGCACTTGTACTGTAAGTGGCAACAGTTCATGCAGCAACATGAACTTGTTTTATCACCTCACGGCAGCAACATCAACTTGGCTGATTGAATGCTCGCTTGGCAGCATTTGATTTGTTTAGAAAATAAAGCACTCAAACTCACACACACACTCACATATACACACTCATATAAAGATCAGCTGATGTGCGGGTGTGTATTTAGATATGTGCATGTGGCGCCAACTTGGCCCCAATTTGTGGGTCGGGCATTTGCCTAATTAGCAACTGAAGAGGCATCTTTCCAGTTCGCTCTCCCGCTCAGCTTGCAACAACTGCCACACAAGTACGAGTACTCATATTTATACTCAGCATTCATACTTGCTACACTCTATCTATCTCTGAGTACTACTCGAATCCATCGACAAGGCCAACGATGCTGCTGCCACTGCTGCTGACTTTATGGCCAACTTTTTGCGAGGGTTGCTTTTAGACATCTCTTATGTGCTCTACGTGACCGTCCATTAATACATCATTGCCATGTATTGGTAATGGCGTGATGACTCCCTTACAACATACCCACCTCATTCCTCACTTCCCCCTACGCCCTTCTCCCACGCCCTTTGCCCTTTAGTCAGCTTTTTGGGATCGGTTTTATATTTGGGTGCGTTTCGCATTTTCGTCATGGTCATAAAAACGCATTTTATGCGAAACGCATTTTGGCCTTCTTATCGCTGGCCCATACAACGTAGCCGGGCTTTTTATGAAGGCAAATAAAAGTGCGCTTAAAATACTTACATACCTACACCCCAACACCCCCAGTGACAAGGGGAATCAGGGGGGGAACGGGGGGTATCCAGGGCAGGCATAAACCAACAGCAAAAGCAGCAAAAGTTTTAATGTTGATTGCGTTTTGCGTTAATGTTAATGTTGATGTTGATGTTGCTGTTGATGCTCTTATTTAATTTTAATGAGCCTCTCTCACTCTCTTGGCCAAGTCTTTGAATCCTAGTCTGAGCATCTAAACCAAACTCAGCCAAAGAAAATTAATCGTTAATACTCGTATAAAGAAAACTCACACGGAAAATTAATTTAAATTGTATGTGTTGTCAATTTTGATGAGTTGCTCTGAAAGAGGGGAAGGTGGGAGGAGGAGTTATTTCCATTCCAAATTCCAGCATTTTAATTTAATTGCTTATGCTTGTAAAAGCGCAGCCGCAGCAAAGCGAAAACAGCATGAAAATATTATGACATTTCTATAAATACGCTCGGAAAATATGAGGCAAGAGGAAAATGTCAAGTGGCCTGAGGAGAAGGTCTCATAAATAACTGAAATGCTCACTGACAATATTAAATCACAACAAATATTTTCCAGAGGAAAAGCAACAGAAGAGGGCTGCTTATTAGAGAACTGAAAAGAACTTCCTCATTCAGAAATTACCTGATAAATATTTCGTGAAGAGAGTGTGAGAGAGGAGGGGGCAGCATAGGGCGTGGCAGAGCAACAAATTGTTGTGGAAATGCAGAGGGCAAGCAACAGAATTATAGGAAAGAATATAACAGCAAACGAAATGCGGTTGCTGGAAATGAAATGCAGACAAATTGCCGGAATGCCGCTGAAGCAGAAACAAATACGACTACGCAGCAGCAACATCCAGAGCAACAGCAGCAGCAGCCAACAACAATGGCTAATATTAGCTGAAAAATAGTTTGGCAATGTATTCAATGCAACACCAACACCAGCACCAACAGCAACAGCGGGCAATAAAGGCTAATGAATGTTGCTGCTGTGCTGAGCAGCAACAACAATGGCAACAACAAGCAGCCGCAACAAAGCGGAAGCGTTAAAATAACCAAAGGGCAAACCCATTCGAAAATTTAGATTGAGAGACTCTGCATTATATAATGAAACTAATTGTTGGCATTGTGAGCACTCTTTTCAAGAGGAAACTCCAAGGAAAGCAACTAACTTGAATGTTAAACTAAGTGAATAGATATTGCTCAGGGGCAACTACAGAAGTTGCTAAGAGAACACCTGTGTGGAAAGGCATAATAACGTAGTTGCTGTTGTCAATAGATAATCGTTGTTTCCAAAAACCAAAAACCAAGCAATAAAAAAATTAAACAATAGTTGCAATTAGTCTGTAGCATTCATTGCTGGCGTTGCACTTGAGCAACATGCATATGATTTAATTGAAAACTTGTAATCAATATTGTAACTTAGTACGCAAAACATCCGTTAAGAAGGTAAACAATGTGAAATGCCAAAGACAACGCTGCAATGCTGCTCCAATTGGCAGAAGTAACAGCCGTTGCTGTTGCTGGCAATTGCAATTCAATTTTTATGCAGCACACAATGAAAATGAAGCTGTCAAATGCATGAGAATCCAATAAAAAGCATAACAACCTAGCGAATTTATGCAGCACAAACAAAACGTTGCTGATGACACAAGCAGCGGGTGACCAGTAGCAACAGTAACTTGAACAGCAGCAGCTGCAACACGGGCGTGGGCGTGGGTGTGGGCGTGGCAAATGAGCTACGGTAATGGCGTTAAATACATGGACTGGGGCTGGCAACAGTGGTCGCATTAAATTTACTCACCAGATGCGGCGCTGTTAGCAGCAATTGCAGCACAGCATCAACGGCAGCAACATCAGCGTCAGCAGCAACTTGAGGGCAGGAAGGAAGCAACCAAGATGCGTTAGCAAGGTGTGAAGTGTAGAAATGCTGTGCGAGGGTTGCAGGGCGAAATGTGTCGTAAAGATTTTTATTGCATTTTTATGGCGCACACGCAGGCAGAACATCAGCAATATCAGCAGCAGCGGCAGTTGTAGCAGCAACATGGCATTTTTGGACGTGCCAGCTTAATGATAAACTTTAACGTTGCTTGCATTTTGGATTTGTTTGCCGCAAGAAGCGTTTCGAGTAAATAAACGACGAGGTTGCAACCGCAGCAGCAACAACAACAAAACAACATTGCCTAAGTAAGCCGTAAAAATGCTTCAAAATGAAAATAAATTCACAAAATGAAAGAAAAACACAAGAATTTAGACAAAGGAAGCCAGAGAGAGAAGCGAAATTTGAGCATTAGAAAAACTATGGTAAAGTGCTGAAGCGACCCTCGCTTTGTCAGCCAGTGAGTAAGTCTGCCTGGGTGGGCATAAATTGATTGCTGTTGCTACTGCGCAGTCGATATTGTTGTCATTATTGCCGTTGCTGCTGTTGCCGGTTTTAATCATTTGCCGCAGCTTTTATTAAAAATTCGAGAACAAAACAAAAAAAAAAGCAGTCGACGTCATTTTATTGTCTACTTACTGTTCAACCAAATCCCATGCACAAATTTTATGAGCCAGCCCATAAAAATGCCTTAACGTTTTTCCCTTCTCCAGTTTGTGCTTTTGGCAAACTCTCGAGGGGCACATTTGTTGTTGTTGTTGTTGCTGAGGGGGGAATTGCGTTGGACAGCAGCTGACAATGTTTACGGTTACAACTGTTTGTCGTCGTTGCTTGATGCCAAAATTGATGACCATAATCTTGAACGCAACTCCTCTGGACGGTGGCAAGGATGCGCTTTTTATGATGAAGCGCCGCTGCAGCACCAGCCAAACAACCACCAACTGCTGCTCTTGCTGTTTTCCCTCCCATACCGCTGCAACATTATTCATGGGCTAAGTTGGATTGGGATAGAGGATAGGAGGGGGCAGGGAGCGGAAACGACTATGAGCGGCAGCATATTTTATGTTTTAACGCTGTCGAAATCGAGCAACAACAACAACAACAGCAGCTCATACATCAGCATTTAGCAGCAGCAACAGAACAACAACCTCCCTCATAAACGTAACGTGGGGTTGTTGTTGCTCCCCCTGGGAGGTGGAGGCGGGGGCGTAGCACAGGCGGACGTTTGTCTTGCGGTTTCGCGCTTGCAATTCTTGGCCTGTCAGCGACTGTTGCTGCTGCTGCTGCTGCTGTTGTTGCCGGCTTGCAATTTAACAGCTTAAGCGCATATTTACAACGCATTTCGCAGTGTTTGTTTTTTTGCAGTGTCGCCAAACTGGCCCATAATGAAAGGGGGATCCGAAGGGAAGCTGCAGCTGAGACAAAGGTAGCCAAGGGAGCCTTGGATGAATGGAAGTTGTTCTTAAGCTGCTTGGGTTGGGGATTGGGGATTGGGAATTGCCCAAAAACAGATGGCCGAGCAAATGATATATGAACAAAATGCTTTCACAATGATCAACGACATTCTCGCTGCCAATTACCGAAACGGGGGCAAGGAATGAGATTAAAATTAAAACATAGTATTGAATCACATTTCCGTAAAAGCTTTTAAAAAGAAGAAAGACAGGTTTTAAAATATGTTTTACTTTGACTGTATCGAATTTCAGCATTGCTTTTAAAGGAGCACTTTGAATAAGACTCGGACATTATTTTTGATTAGTCATGTAAATCCAAATTGTAAATTGAGTTTAAAATCAAAATTTCGAGCTTACCTAATTTTTTTTTCAATTTGAAAACTTAATTGTAATTACACAATTCAAGCGTACTTTTGACAGTTGGAAATTTTAGACAAATTTTCAAGTGGTAATGAAAAAGTGGACAGTTGACAAAAAAAACTATATTTTGATGCTGAATTTAATTAGAATCGAGACATTGATAAAATTGACATTTGGAATTGTCGATTTTTCTTAAAAATCTATTTTGTTCAATCGATACATCGGCAAAATAAAATCGAATTAAAGTACTTTAAAATCATGTTGTCAAAATAATTTCTTTGGCTTTTTTGAAGAGTATTCATAAATAGATAGTTGTTTAAGGAAAAAGCTAGCACAATTTGAATTGTCAATTTATTTGTTAGATAGATAATTACTCCATAAAAAATGAGCAACTGCTCAAATTCATTAATATCTATAAAATTGATACTGAGTATTCAGTATGACTATTGACAGAAGTTGCTCAACTAGCAGACGCCTCATTAGCCTCCATTCGGAATTAATGGATTCTGCAGCGCCATTGCCTATAGGCAGCCATCAATTAAACGAACCCAAGCGAATATCGTAATCAACTCTGTCATTTCTGTTTGGAGACTCTTCGAGGCAACTCTTTTCGTTTCGTTTTGACTCGACTCGACTATTTGTATATTATGTGGCATATCTTGGAGTCTGTCGTGAACTGTCTGGCAATTTCCCACATGAGCAGAAAGTGGATGCGCCTTTGGGGCATTTGCGATTTACCATTACAAAACAATGCGATTAAGTTTCAATTTCCAATATGCAACTGCCTCGACGTTGCATTGATTGCACTCGGCGTTTTAATTGAAATTTTGCTTTTAAATGATGTGACAGGCAAATGGCCAAAGAAAGCAAACAAATAAACAGTCGCCACCACAGAAGATTTCCGTCTCATACGCCGCCATACCATAATATACAGCATCCCATATTTATACTTATATACATATCCATAACCATATCCATACCATATAAACTCATCTCATAGTCACAAATCGGTAGCCCGTGCGTCGATTTATAAATAAAGTGCAACGAGGAGTAGAAGCTGCTATCAGCTGCATTTATGTTTTGGCAATAAAATGCAAATGGTAAAAAGTCCATAAAAATTGAATGAAATAAGGACAGACTGAGAAAGAGATAGAGAGAGAAAGAGAGATGCAGTTCGGTTCACAGCGAGTTCATATGCTTATGCTACTTAAAAAAGATTTTATGGGCCTGTGTTGATTTCAATTTCGAACTACTTTCAAATCGCTTTCCGATGCTGCTGCTGCTGCTGTTGGAGATGATGTTGCTGTTGCTGTTTCTGCTGTTGCTGTTGCACATTTGCTATGCTCTTTGGCTGCTGTGGCGACTTAAACTGTAAGTCCATAAAATGCTTTTGCCACGGCACAAAGGGATTTTTTTTATATACTTCGTATGTGTGTTTGTCAGTATATGTGTGTGTGTTTGTGTGTGTTGAATATTTTACGTTTCTGAAAATTTGATGAATCTGTACAAATGCAAAGCACTCAAACAGCGGCAGCAACAACAACAATTGCTATGACTAAATGTAGTCTAACAATGTGCTAGAGCTTGACTAAAGGATACCTCGTGTTATTTAAACAAGTCGTAGAACATGTAAAAACAATTATTATTTAGATTTAAATAAAAAACAATAGACTTTTTTTTAATAAAAAAATTTTAAAAAAGTTTTCCTGGTTGTAACTAAATTAACTAAATAAAAATATATGAATCTTTTTCGTAGCCAAATCTATGCATTAAAATTGTTATTCTCTTATTGAACCTGTTGTCTAATTTTATATTACACTCCCTTGCAATTGTTTTCGGAGTACAGGGTATAATAGAAACATCAGCTAGACACAACTTCAATGCCGTTGTCGTCAGTCAGTCAGCACACGAGGAAAATATCCATCAACACTTTTGTTTTATAGTGCCTCTCTCCCTCTCTTTCTCTATCTCTCACTATTGTTGTCTCTCTCCCCCTCTCTTTTTAACGCTTAGTCGCCCTTTCCTTTGGCTCTCGCATGTTTGCTGGCACACATCCGTCTGTCTGCCTATCAATTTGTTGTTTGGCCTGCCTCAGTAACAACAACAACAACAATATCAACACTAACAACTTCAACAACAGCAATAGCAACAACAACAGCATTTTACAGTTTGTTTTGCTCTGTGGCCGTTTTAATAGCTTTCAACTACTTTGTATCTCAAAGATACAAATTGCTGGCAGCTAAATTTGTGAAATTAAAGTGCACACAAATCCCGAGTCTGTCCTCTGTCCTTGTGTCTCTTTCTATTTCTCTGTCTCTGTCTCACGGCCACGCCCACCTGCATAGCTAATTGTATTTCATTTCGCATGTAAACGTTTTGTCAAAAGGATTAAGTGACGCACCTCCCCCTCCCAGCAAAGCTGAGCTGGTAATTCCACATGTTTCATGCCATAAGGCGACACACATTAACCAGCTTGAAGTGGGTAACATGAGCGTGGCAAGGGCAGAGAGCGGAGGGCGGAGAATGCCAGAGAAAGAGGACGGCAGATCGAGAGGGGGAGCTTCTCATGTGTGGGCTTTGACTAATGCGCTTTGCATTGCACTTGCAACAACAACAACAACAGCAACAACAACAACAAAAACTATAACAACAACAGTGGGTAAGCTTACACAACGACTTACATGAGCTTTAAGCCGTAATTTAAGACTTTTTCATTGTTGTTCTTGCATTTGTTGTTGCGTCAAATTTTTGTAGCTTTGATACAATAGATAAATATACAAATATTGATTGATTGAGACACTGGCAAGATGACTATAGCAAAAGATCATAGCTGACTAAAGGAAGGTCACAAAGGTATAACTTTATAAAAAAATATTGGAGTTTGAATGAAAGTTAATAACCTATATTAAATTAATATATTTAATTGCCGAAAGAGTCTACAGCAAGCTCTATATTTGTTTTGAATACCCCTTGTTAGTTTTAGTTTTTAAGCTTAACTATCAATGTTAATAAATAAATAAATAAATAAATTTCATTATTATTTATTTACAATCTATAGTTTAATTTTACTTCATTCCAAAACAGTCAACAAATAATTATTCAAACAAGTTTTGTTTTTAATTAATAGACTCCAGACTCATTCGTTTCAAGTCCTTCATATTTCATAATTTTACCACTCACTTAAATACTCATCAAAATTTTACAGCTGATTTAATTTATTAAGCTTATAATTATACAAGCAATTGCTGATAGTAAGGAACATATATTTAGCATTTTATGATCAGCATTTCAGTATTCGAATATATGCATTGAAAATCAGCAGTCAATCTGATATACATACGTATGTATGTATGTACATTGTACAATCTTATATTAATTTTTGTATATACGAGTACTCTTTCTCATACTCCTTCACCTAGTATTTCATTGGGCAATCCTTACGGGAGAAATTTGCACAATATTAAGTCTCGGAAACTTAATCCTTGATATAGTTTTCAATAATTAATTTAATTCCTACGTCAAAAGAGAATGTGAAGCGTGGCACGTTGATTTGACAGCCGTCAAATGTTTTTCACACCAAAACAAAATCGTTGCAATTTTTATTGACTGAGTGAGCAGTATTTCCGTTTGTACGCGGCCACCCAGCAGCTCAGAGTGGCCAACAAAGTTGCTAAGAAAGTACGAGTGTGCTGGTATCAGGTAAGAGTACGAGTAATTCAATTGGCGAATGGAAATGATAATTTAATCAATTCGAAAACTACGTCAAGTATCGAAATAAAACAGCGGGCGATAAATAGATAAAAATTTGCTCGGCCCGAAATACAAACAAATTTCATGTGGTGCGAAGTCGAGCAAGTTGTAAACATTGCAAGCACTTGATTAATTAATTAATTGCGAAAATCTGGCAAATTAATTTCGCATTACAAACGCACGAGATTTTTCCCGCACGCACCAGCAACAAAAATTATGTACAAAAATTATTAAGAGGCATCAAGTGAAAATCAAAATGGACAGCAGGTGTAGAGGCAGAGGAATGGATAGCAGAGCATAAGGGAAATGGGTAGAGCTAGAGGTAAACTGAGGCAATCAGTGGCGTTGAATGCCCCATGGCACCAAAAGAAGCAGAAACGAAAACGGAAATAGGCAAGAAATACTATGATCGTTACTCATACGCCAATTTACGGAGCACTTAAGTTTTATGAGAATTTAAGATTTTCCTCAAATCAGAAATGGAGAGTCGGATCATTGCCCAAAGCTGGACAGGAAGTGCGGCAGCGGCAAAGCGGCGTCATTATAAAATCTGAGTATATTACGACCTCGGTTTCTATAAAAGACACAAATAAATAGTTGACTAAAAGATTCTTAAAAAATTTTCTGGTAATTTTGGGCAATTCTAAGAAACTGCATAACTGTGGGCAAACTGATAAGCAAACGTTTTTTGGGCTTGGCAACGTTATGTTGCATCAACAATTACCTTTAATGGGGGGAAAGAGGTGTGAAGCCTTATCAGTTGTTAAAATTCCTTCAAATGCTGTTGCAATTGTGCTACAGTTACTCACAAAGTCATGTTGAGCTTTTAATATGTCTTATATCTTTTTTCTTTTCTCAAAATTCATTGATATTTAAAAATTAAAAGCGCTTTTTTATGTTAACCAAATGTGAGTGCCAGTTGTATTAGCCAGTGTGGAGTAACTCTGGTAAGTGTGGAGTAAGCTCGTTGTGCGTGGAGCAATATGGATGTTTACAGCATAATTCGATACTATCGATACTTAAAGCAAGCCGCGTAATTCCAAATAAATTAAATCGTTTAGTTAAACAATAAGTTTATAGGTAATTAAAGAATTTTAATTTTAATTAAATGTAAAATGATAATAAAAGTCGCCTCTGTTATCAATGCCTGTTGGCTGAAATCGATAAATTAGCTAGTGAAATTAATTTGAGATCTACTTAAATGATTACTGTCTCTGTCAAGAAAGCAAGTTTCGTCTCATAGAATTTAGTAATTCTAGTTTATCTAATTATTGTACAACAAATTGTAGCAATATCAAAGCAATTTTTCATTTAATTCTGTAAAATATTTTGTTCAGATCCCTTCGGTAATGGCTTGAAGTCTTCTTGGTATGGCCTCATATTATTATAATTATAATTGGCGGTCCAGCTGTCCTTAAGGACTGAACCAGCTCTCGAAATACGAAAAATAAATAATAGAAATTAAAAAAATGCGCTGTCTTTAACTTATCTTGAGCCTTTTTTTGAACTACACGTATTTATTGTAAGAAAGGAAAAGTAATGAAAAGGAAACGTCATTAACTCTTTCTTCGTATGATTAACTTAATTGAGCATTGCGCATACGCCTCGTGGGTCAGTTAAAATGTTCTTAATTTTCTGTGAAAATCATTTGAGACCTTTTCAAAAGAATGCCGTTTTGGTCATACATTGACATACTTTTATCTCTAACTGCTGCCCTTTTAATTTTGTTTCGTATGATAAATATAATTTAGTTATGCTAGTGTATCAAATTTCCTTGGTATTGTATAACATATCAAATCAATTTTTCATTTTCAATGGTCTATAAATGGAATATAAGGTACGTCAGACCGATTTCCCGATCAGTAAAATGAAGTTCGCTTGGGTAATTGCTAGCATTCTCCTTGGTCTTGCCTTACCAGGCAATCTCGGCGTGAAAATCTTTGGGGGTCCAGCTGTCCTTGAGGACTGAAGCAGCTCTCGGAATATGAAATACACTACAAAATAAATAAATGCGTTGAATTTAACTTAACTTGAGCCTTTTCTTAAACGACTCGTGCTTATTTGGAATGGAAAAGATCGTAAGTGGAACCATACACGTGGAAACGCCACTAGTTCTTTCTTTGTAGGATTTTTAGGGGGATTCATGCAACTATTTTATTTAAAAAAAGACTCATTTTGATTCGCAAAAATCAATTTATTTTCTGTGTTTTTTCACCGTATTTAATATTAAATAAATAAATAATTAGGGCGCATCGTTTTAGAATCAAAAAAAAATTACTGATAAAAATTTAGAAAGCTCGCACTGAGTTTATAAATTTATGAGAGCCCCGTAGTTCTCGATTTTACTTATTAGTTTAATAATCTAAAACCTTGTATTATAATTGCAGCGAACACTTCATTTCGGAGCACACAGTCATGGCGGTTTTCACGTCACAAGGTCAGGTGGGCGGTCCCTGTCGCTATATGCCAGCTACTCGACGGCAGAATCATCAGTGCCGCAAGGAGACAGGTCTGCCGGGAACACTCAGCGAGGCACGACGATTGGCCACCACCCACTGTGAGGATCAGTTTCGATACGATCGCTGGAACTGTTCGATTGAGACACGTGGCAAGCGCAACATATTCAAGAAGCTCTACAAGGAGACGGCTTTTGTGCACGCTCTCACGGCGGCAGCGATGACACACTCGATAGCCCGAGCCTGTGCCGAGGGTCGGATGACCAAATGCAGCTGTGGACCACGGAAACAGAACCGTGTGGATCAGGACTTTCAGTGGGGCGGCTGTAACGATAATTTGAAGCATGGCAAACGAGTAACACGCAGTTTTCTCGATCTACGTGGCGGCGATGGGGACGAAGTCACCGAGATATTGCGACATGACTCTGAGGTACGATTAACACAATTTGATGGCAAGGAAAACATCTGATTGTAAATCTTATAAACAGGTTGGCATCGAGGCCGTCTCCACGCTGATGAAGGACAAGTGCAAGTGCCACGGCGTCTCTGGCTCCTGTTCGATGAAGACCTGCTGGAAGAAAATGGCAGACTTTAATGCCACGGCCACACTGTTACGCCAGAAGTACAACCAGGCCATAAGGAAGGCCCCCAACCAGCGAACCATGCGTCAAGCTCCAGCGAGTCGCATGAAAAAACCAAAGCAGCGACGCAAGAAAGTAAGTTTCATTTCCCCAGTAACACCGAATAATTTGTAAGAATTTCTAAAAATAAAAGCCAGAAATACTAGGAACAGTCACTCCAAAAACAAAAATAAAACTTTTCCATAAAACCTTAATTAATATTTTACGAAAAAAAGTGTAGACCCTTTTTTTAATTTAAGTGCATTTTCATAAGACATTGTAGATTTTGGATTTGTAAATCATTGTCATCCGAATTTTTAATTTTCTAAATTGAAATTTTCAAGCTTTGCGCTCCTCACATATTTCCCCCAAATTTGGTATTCTTGGTATTGTTTGTTAAACTCTTATAAAGAATCAATTTCGACCTCCTTTTCAATTTCACTAATATCCAACTCTCTCTCTCTCTTTCTCTCTAATTGAAGCAGCAGCAACAATCGCAGTATACAACACTGTACTATCTGGAGACTTCGCCCACCTACTGCTCGGTCACCAAGGATCGCCAGTGTCTGCATCCCGACAACTGTGCTAATTTGTGCTGTGGGCGTGGCTACACCACCCGTGTGTTCAAGCAGGTGGAAAAGTGTCGCTGCCGATTTAACAATGGACGCTGTTGTCAGCTGATCTGTGACCTTTGTCAGCACTATGAGGACAAATACTTTTGTAAATAAGTGGGCGGGTCCACCTAATTCCTTATCTAACTCTGTCTAACTATCTATTTCGAACACTCTCTCGCTCTCACTCTCTCACTCTTACTCTATCTCACTCAGTCACTCCAAACACATAGAACGCTCTCTTTGTAGTTTTTAAATGTAATTTGTAAAGTTCTTTTCGATTATAATTATTGCTTGTATTTTTTCCATTCCTAACTTAAACAATTTTGATGAAATGATAAGCAACATGAAAATGATATGATAAACAACATGATTGAAACGCTCAGAATGAAGGCTAAGCTAAGGCCAACAAAATCATAGATCACACACACAGACACACATACTCACACGCATACACACATTCACACACACATACAACTACGTACATCTATATTATAATAACTTACATACATAGTAACAGTTAGCTGCCGTCGCAACCACGAAGAAAATTTAAAAAAAAAAATTGCAAAAACTTCATTTAGTAAAAAAAAGAATAAAAAAAATCTACACACATACGAACAACAACAAAATGCAGAAGCTAACACACCGCAACAAAAACAATTTTAATAAGTATTTAAACATAAAAACAAACCAAAAAAAAAAAAACAAATAAACAAAAAAAAAACAAATATATGAAAATGAAATAAAATAAAAAGTTTCACATAAATGAAAAGTGTTTTTTATACCCTGGGGGTATATTAAGTTTGTTCAAAAGTATGTAACAGGGAGAATTAAGCTTCTCCAACCCCATAAAGTATATATATTCTTGATCAGCATCAACAGCCGAGTCGATATACCCATGTCCGTCTGTCCGTCGGTCCGTATAAGCGATAGGATCTCAGAGATGGTAAGAACTAGGACCACCAAATTTGGAATGAAGACTCCCTATTATATCAGGCAGAACAAGTTTGTGTTAAAATTTTGCCACGCCTACTGTGGGGTGCGTAATTCATAGAAAACTGGTATCCCCTTTAATTCTAGGTCTTAAGTTAAAATCTAACATATTTTTTAGCAACGTGTGTAAGAATATGCTCAGAATCGAATCTCCAACTTTCATTACGATTGGGCCATAAATAGTGATGATATAAACAATTTTATCGAAGGTGTTTTAATGGAAATTCTATAAATACAATAGAGTTAATGCCAGAATGTACACCGAGATTTTATTTCGATTCTTTTCTCATTATTTTTACTTTTAATAAATTTTTAAAATTTTAATATACTTATATAAAAACGATAGGTCGATATTTAAGGATAAGTATGAGAATTGCATGGGCAATAAATTTTCGGGCTGCCGGGGACTAGGCCCAGGGTATATTACTGTCGAGTGCACTCGACTGTTCCGCTTGTTAATTAATGTATGTGTGGAGAATGCACACATGCAAAAATTGCACTGTAGCCGTATGTGTCCCACATATGACAGCTGTTCAAGAACTTCCACTATATATAAAGGTTTTTTACTGGCGTATATTTTAAGTAAGCTTGTTGAAATGTTCAATACAATGCGTCTTGCCATTGCAATAGTTGTGATAACAGCTCTTAATGTATCTTCGATGCCCCCAGGGTTTCAAAAGCCTACACGTTACGATAACTTTAGTGTATATAAAGTCTATGTAAAAAATCCTGAGCAGCGTCATATAATCAACAGTTTGCTGAACCAAACAAATCAAGTAAGAACTGTAAGTCAATAATTAATTGAAACTACATTGCATACTTTCATAACACCACATAAATGAAGTACAACCTATGGCACAATGGCAGTTCGGAAATTCACATAATGGTAAGTCCCAAAGAGCTGGACAGCTTCAGAAGAATTGTAAGGCAAGAAGGATTATTGACGGAACTGCTAATCCCAAATGTGCAAGAGTAAGTTGATGCTTCTCGAAAATTGCGCAAAAAAAATTATCTTTCAACATTTCAGACTTATTGATACTGGCAGGATTTCCCATCTAATATAGACTAAATTGGATCAACCAAGAGGTCATGAAATTTGTATTTTTAAAAATGAAATTAAATGAATATTGAAAACATTTGAATTACTTTTCTTATATATGTGTATTATAGCTTAATTATGATAAAAGTTCAGATTTCGGTTTAATTTATGATTAGATTCTAAACATATTAAAAGATTGAGATCAGATTCGGTCATTAAAGTTAATAAAGAGAAGCAATAACACAGGGAATCCAGATCAAAAGGCTGACCCGGAAGAAACTGGCTGAGCCTGCAGTTAGGGGAGGTGCAACCTCCTTGTTGCACAGTTTATCGTAGCACATCTTGCAGAGCTTTGGCTCCTTCCGACAGTACTTGTCGCCCTCCTCCGTTAGCTCTGATATACAACCGCGCATAATTAACTTGGTGTCACCTGGCAAAGAATTTTAATTTCATTTGTGATGGATTTGGTTTTTGCTTGACTTACGCTTGATGAGCGTGTAGCATCCATTTTTGCTGGACGCACTGCACGGCATCTTTGCGATTGGGTTTGCATCGCAGTTGCCCTTTTGGTAGCTGGAGCAGCTGTAACAGTTCACCCCAGAATTGGAGTCAGCAACTGGATTCGGCTTCGTCGGCATTGGCGCCTCTGAGCTGGACTTTTGGGTTGGCTTCCCAGACGTGTCTTGTGCATCGTTCCCTGCATCATTTTGGTAATCCAAATCTCCTGGCATTGTTGGAGTTGCTGCCATATCCTTGACAGATGACTCAGTGTCAGGCGCAGGTACTGGATCGGGTTCAGCTGCATGTAAAGATTCGATATAATCATTAGGTGATGGTTCAAGTTCAACAGTAGGTTGAGGTGCACCTGGAGCAACTGGTTCAGGAACATCTTCAGTTGGAGATTCAGAATCAGTTTCAGCTGGAGGTTCAGGTACGTGTTCAGAAGGGGGTTCAGGAGCAGGCTCAGCTGGAAGTTCAGGAGCAGGCTCAGCTGGAGTTTCAGGAGCAGGCTCAGCTGGATGTTCAGGAGCAGGCTCAGCTGGAGGTTCAGGAGCAGGCTCAGCTGGAGGTTGAGGAGCAGGCTCAGCTGGAGGTTCAGGAGCGGATTCAGGAGGAGCTTCAGGAGCAGGATCAGCTTCAGATTCAGTATCCGATGCTTCCTGTTGCATTGCCGCTACTGTCGAAGGCACGACCTGGGCTGTGATCATGTCCACATCAGCAGTAACCATTTCTGTCTGCTCCTCCTGCCCTGCACTGTCATGCAACAACAGCACGAGCAACATCCACCAAAGACACAATTGCTTTCCGTTCATTGCTAATCCCATCGATTTGCGATGCGCGTTTGAACTGAAGTTGCCACTCGACCAAATTACTAATGGCTTATTAACTATAATTACAATTGGAATTTTTTGAAAAAGTTATCTCCAAAGAGCTGTTCAAATACCACTCTGCGGTTAAAAGCAGATAAACCGGGTTAATGTCGTACTGCGCTCGTCGTTGCCTCACTGGCAACTGGAAAAGGCCAACAAATTGTTGACCATATGCCGCTGATTGTCACGCAATTATCCTGCTCCAAACGAAATCGATATGTGAATCACCTTACGCCCCCACGTCTACCAATCCCTCGTTACTTGCTACTTGCCACAAAGCTGTCATCCTGGCCACAATGCGAGCCATCTGAATTATTGATCATGTGAACATTCCAGCACTGCAAGGGAACCAACATATTTATCAAGGACATCTGTCCAACTCTAGTCACGTCACAATGCAATGCGTATAATCTGTAATTAAGCAGACTACTTGAATACCCTGCGATTAGCTATCATCCAACTGCATTCGCCTTTGTTCTCTAATCCTTATCACTCGCTGATAATAGCCATTGTTTGCTAATTTCAAGTGATAAGTCATAAATAAACAGATTTCATTTGCCAACAATTTGTCAGTCAATTAAAGTTGGCAAAATGAGTGAAACAAGCATTAAAAGTCTGATCCTGGTGCTCGTGTCATGTAAGTTCTTCATAACTTGTTTGTTCCTAGATTTCACATAATTTGGGAATGTACAAAAAATGATAAAATAATAAATCACTTGAAAATATACCAATAGCGTATCGGGTCAAATGTTTCCGCTTTGGCTTCTTGAAAAAAGAGAATTGGATACAGCTGAACTTAATGCATTTCCAATATTTGATTAAACGATTCCATTGTCTTGTCTATTAATAGGCCTAATTCTAGCCATTGTGCCCAGTTGGGCCATTGTCTGCTATCACTGCGACTCCATCGCGCTGCCCGAATGCGCCCAGACACTGGGTGAGGTGGGCCTGCTGCCGTTCAAGGAGTGCGACAAAGAGCTGACGTGTGCCATGTCCATTGGTGGGTTATTGAATGGAACCTCAATTGCAATTCAATTTCTGTCCTTTTGCAGGGGACTCAATCACTTATCGCGGCTGTGGCGCCGAAACGCCCACCATAGATGCCACCTATGCCAAGAGCTGCTCATCGAATCTTTGCAATGCTGGAGTCTATCCACCTGGCAGACTCAAGTGCCATCATTGCTCCGGGGAGAGTTGTGTGGCTGCGCCGGCGGGAAAAGCGCGTCCCTGTCGCTACCATCACGAGGAGGATCAATGCTACACGGAGGTCATCAATGCTACATTGGCCTATAGGGGTTGCATCCACGACACCAATCACACGGCATCCAGTGCCGCGCAGCTGTGCGAGATTAATGGCTGCAATGGGGATCAGAGCGCCTGGACACTGACTTGTGTCAGCTGCGATTCCCAGCAAGGACTCGGCTGCAAAATGGATCTCTTTCAGTTGGGCAGCAAGTGCAACATCAGCCAGTTCGAGCAGTGTCATCAGCAACTGTTGCTCGGCCAGGAGGAGCAGCAATTCTGCTTTAGCTATCATCACCTCAGTCGCGTCGTGCGCGGCTGCTCATCGGAATTGCCGGCAGACCTGGAACCCCACCGGGATCAGTTGGTGCAATGTGCCACGGGGGACAATTGCAATGCCGGCTGCATGCCACAGCCACAGTGCCTCAGCTGCAGTTCGGCAGTGGCAAGTCAAGAAGCGTGCCGCAGCAATGCCACTTCTTTGAAAAGCAGCTATTGCGGATCGGCAGAGGCTTCCTCCTGCTACGCCTGCGAGTATGACGATTGGAGCGTGCAACGTGGCTGTGGGGCTCCACCAACTGATCCCCTAATACACAACTGCTACGAGTGCGACGGCATCGAGCAGAAGGGCTGCAATGTCCTCGACTTTACACGTTGCTATCGCTGCAGCAGCGCCGGAGAAGCCGGCGCAGGTTGCGCCAATTGGCAGCGACCTGGTGGCATTTACATCGAAGAATGCTCTCTGCCGGCAGCACCGTGTCTGGTGGTCAACTATCTAAATGGCACCACCGAGCGGGGCTGTCAACGGCAGGAATTCAACTGCAGTAGAGTGGACGTGGCCAGTTGTCGGAGCTGTGACGGCAGCTTCTGCAATAAGGGCGCCTATCCGGAGCAGCGGTTGTGGTGTCATCAGTGCACCAGCTGTGAGCAAGTCTCGACGGGACAGAATGCACTGCCCTGTGCTCAGTTGGCCAATGAGCCAGAGGATGAGACGCCCGCCTGTCTGGAGTATTACGACAGCCACAGCAAGCAGGTGGTGCGTGGTTGTCGCTCCAATCCACAGCTGTACTACGAGTGCATGCTGCGCGGGGTCAACTGTCGCCTGTGCCACAGCCATGGATGCAACGCCACGCCCGGACAGCAGCTGCGTACCAGCCTCCAATTGGAGCAGCATTCGCTGATCGTTAGATCTTCCGCTGCCAAACTGTTTACAAGCATTTTGAGTTGGTTTAGCATAATTTATCAAATAATTGCATTAAACTAGAAACGTAAACCGGCTATAAATGAATGAATGTTGGCTGGCGATTAGTCATCGCTCTCGTTGGAACGCGGCGGCTTATAGCCGGGACTCAAGGCGCGACCACGATGATTGAATGTGTAGAAGGATGGAAAGTTGCCCAGCGTGTCCCACGTCCGTTGCTGCATGTCCACGGTGGCGCGGATTTCCTTAAAGTCGCCCACAATTTGTATAATGTTATAGACCACGATCACCAGGCTAATCACCGTTTGCAGTATAATCTGTGTAAATTTACAATTAGTTGCAATTAAGTAAAATGCATGTACAGTTAGTCAAGTAATTGCTTTGACACAGAAATAAATTCATATACATACGTCCAGCGGCAGATGATTCCACTCCTGCTCCGTGAGGCGCAAGTAGGTGCGATCTTATCAAATAAAATTAAATAACTTACATTAAATAAATTACTGATTGACCAAAGGTTGACTTTTTCCACTTACGATGAGCGGCCGAAAAGGCGGCATGCGCCAGACTCGCAAAGCCAGCGATAAGTAATAATTTGTTAAAGAACTTGCTGCCCATTTTTAACTGTCACTTTTAGTTATTAAAGCCACGTAATTTGTTTAAATGTTTGTGCAATGTGCTGAGAAATTATTTATGCAGGCAACTTTTAATGAATTAGATTTAATTTGTCAATCACATGTAAACGTAATGTGGCAGCCTTGCCAGATCAACAGCTGTTTACCATTCAAGTGTAAACGTTACTGGCGTTGCCGTATGTGTCAAATAAGGTGCACCACACACATTCACAATAGACCTTTCGTTCGGTTTGTCGCTGTTTGTCTCCCTCGTTCGCTGCTCATTCGTTTCTGTGACATCGGGTGCTTTGGATGCCTTGCGCGCTTTATTAAACACAGGAAAATTATCTGCAATAACACAACCTGTATAACATAACCCGGTCTTATTTCGCGCGCGACTTATTCGCCAACTATTTTAAACACCGAACAAACTCCAACTTACATTAACTCCAGCAAAATAACAACTTTGCGGTATCTGTGTAGGCGTGCACTTGTTCATTGTCTGTGCGTGTGTTTGTGTGTATCCTTGCGTCCTCGCTGCCCCCGCTTCTGCACAGTGTCGCACTGCAAGGGTGTGGTGTGTGAAAAATTCCAGAACATCATCAAAAGCGAGCAATAAATTGAAATTAAAAATTTTAAACATGTCGGTCTCCTCGAACGCCTCGTCCGCATCGTGCAACGGCAGTGTTGACGATAGCATAACAACAACAACAACTGCAACAACAGATAGCTCCGAATTGACGCACATTTTGAATCGTCGGCAGGAGATAATGGATTCCCAGGAGGCGGGCATCGCGGTGCCGCGCAACTACAAGGTCAATGTCTACACCGAGTTCCAAGAGTTTTCGCGCAAGCAAATCAAGGATTATCAAAAGACCTTCAATACGTAAGTCGGCATTCTATAAATTTTATAATTGCAAGTGGTTTTTCCTAAGCATTATCACAATAAGTCTCAGGTTGCACTTTTCCATTAAATAGGTTTAGCACACAAAGTCAGACTGTGTAAAAAAAAATACAAATATAATAATTAATGCTATTGAAATTAGGTTCTATTAATTATTTACTATTAATAATGTTAATTATTTAATGTCATAAAACAATACTCACTTCATTTCAATGTTCAATGCTAGTAAAAAGTCATTTCATTAGCATTACTTTTTTTTCAATTCTAGTGAAATGTGAACAAAATATCTAAAAACAATGACAATATTTTATTCAATGCTAATAAAATGGCCAATGCAATCCATAAGCAGTTAATTCAACCCAACACTGAAAATGTTTTTAAAATAAATAAATAAAATCCTGGTCAGCTATAGGGTATGTTGTCGTCATGCAATTCATCTAGCAAAAGGCATGAAACTAAGGCAACCACCTTCCAACTTCCACTCACTCGCATCCCGTGCTCAGCTGCAATGAGGCGTGACTCACACCATCTTGTGTGTTGAGACTTTGCCACAAAAATATTCCGTTTAAGATTTCAATTCCGCGCCACAAACCGCGACTCGGCTGTGAGTCAAAGTTGATGATGCTTAAGTGTTACCTGCATAATGTGCGATTACTTCTATGAGTTACTGTGGTTTTTTGTTACTAGACTTCAGCGTCAGGTTAACACCTCTCTCAAGTGATTAGAATTTCCTTGTTTTTGTTTTTGGTTTTTATTATATGGGGGTCGTTGGTTAGCTCAGCTTACATATCGCTAAACGATCACATTCCCGCTCCAATGAGACGCATAAAAGTTGCGTAATCTCGACTAGTTTGCTTTTTCTTAAATATATGATTATAAGTACTTATACATAATACAGCAGACATTCATGATAAGTTATCTCAGCTCATCCAATTTTAACTTTGCGCACTGATTACGCTTTTTGCTTAGGAAGTCTGTCGTCGTCGTTGTCTCGTTTTCAGAACTGACTCAACGAATTTACATTAAAATTGACTGAATCACCTGTCGTGACAGCAGCAGGTAATCAAGTATCTCTGTCAATTAGCAGCTGTATTCTGTGTACACTTTCATTAACACCTTTGGCTAATTGTAGCACTGCACTCCTTTGGGTTGTGATACCTGAAAAGACCACACAATGTGCAACATAAAATCCTGAAACTCCTGTTCTTGTCCCTGCGCATGAATCACGCCCAAGCATTTGGGTCAATCTTTTCTGGCAATTGGCACATTGTCAAAACGAATGAAATGTTTGTAAATCGAGACATGAAAAAACAAACGAACGTGCCTTGGAATCGTAAACATATATGTACATATAACCCAATAGCCAGAGCTCCACATTGTCTGGGAATGATTAAAAAAATCAAGAGGAACGAAGTACAGAAAGAGTATAAAGAGTGCTAACTGTTTAACTAAACTTTAACTTCAGAACAGATTCCCTTTTTACTATTTCGTATATTTTCCAGTGGAGTTCTCTTATATAAACTGAGCTATACTTAATTACTGGAAAGTACATAGGTATTTAAAACTCATACAGGATTTTTTAATAAGCCGTGCATAAATAATATAAAAAACGAGTTAAAGTTATATTTCTTATTAAACTGAACCCCGTTTTATTTTCATAAGCAATATATTTTCAAATAACATTCTTTTTTCAATAAAGTACAGTTTTTATAATAAATACTAAAATATTTGTATTTATTTTTAAACTGGAACCAGTTTTTTTTCTGAAGCATTATTTTTGTTCGACTCAAGTTCTGTTGCAAATGCCAATCGACGTCTTTATTTGTTGTTGTTTGTCTGATAACAAAAACCGGCTGTTGGCATTTTAAGCCACATTGTACCGTCTCCAAGTCAAAATCTGAAAAGTTATTGTGCTAATATTGTAAATTTTAGCGAGCAAACGGGTAAAAAGCGTCGCAAAAACATTAAAATGTTAATGTTCCTACGGAGTCACGTAGCTCTGTAAAATACAAGTTGCTACTGAATCAGATTTTGCGTTTTAGTTTAATCAAAACAAATAAATTACATATTGCAAATACAAACATTTTTCAGAAATCAAGCCCCTTGCAATTCATTTCCTTGCACAGAAAAAGCTTTTTAGATATACATACATATATATAAAACAATTGATAGAGAAGTTAAAGAAGGAAAAAATCTGAAGAAAGACGAATGAGAAAAAAATAAAGTATAAACAAAACATAAACATTGGCTCGGCCCACTCGTCAGGCGTTGAATATCCATTTGGGTCGGAGGCTCCGAGATAATCGGACACGCAATATGTAATGTTTTCATTATTTCTTTTTCTTATAGTAGCGTATAATTATTTGTTGATATTGCTGGATTTTAGTTTCCGGTGATTTTAATTTTGGATGCGCCATTTTCTGTATGTACGTCGCGACTTCTACGCTTTTCCGGGTTCAGACGACGATGGCGATAAAATGCAGACGCTCGCTCGCATTTTCGCAACTTAATGATATTGATTTTTTATGCATTAAATGGCGACGCTCCACATCGTGTATGTACTCATACATAAAAATATGTACATAAATCAGCCAGTGGGCTGTTGATGGGAGTACGAATGTGTCTGGTGCTGATAAGGCTGCAAATCCTTAAGCAAACTATTGAGCAACTACCACCAGCAATCCATTCAACATGGGTGTCTCTCCCATTCACCATTGTCCATTTTGCATGTGTGTAACATTTAGACTTTTTGCATTTTCAACTCGAATCTGTTCACACAGCGAAAACAACAACAATAATTTGCATTTGAACCCAACGAGTGCAGACAGATCTGATTAGAGATGGACACATGTCGTGCTTTATTCGGTATTATAAAATGAAAAGAATATTCATAATAAACCACTTTATATTTATAATAAACAAAGAAACAATTTCTCGCAGAAATGAATCTTTGTTTGTTTTAAACATTTTTAAATTAATTCAATAATTTTTATATAATTAAATTAACACTTTTCGGTATACCCATTAGTTGCTCGACATATCGTTCTTTGCACACCTCTATTAGCGATGTCAATGCCATGTCGCTTTATTCTACCCACAAATTGGGTTCATGGCAAATGACTGACACACACACATACACATATGCAAAATCACTTACACGCACACGCACTTTACAATTGAGGGGTTGCTGTCGTGTGTGGGCCGATTACACTACATTACAGCAACTGGCAACTGTGGCAAGAGCTTTTAATTAAGCCGCAGTCACCACCCATTATCACTGAAGCACAACCCTCTCCCATTCAACGCTCTTTCATGTGAGTTTCGCAAAAGGGTTGTTGTTGTACATTTTAGGATAACTGCAGCCGGCCTTTGAAGCACTTCCTGTGGCAAGCTAGAGGGGGCAACTGCTTCTCTAAAAAGAATTTCTAAAAATTTTATTTCACAACTACTAAATTTATATTAAAATTGTTTACCACCAAATTCTAGTTGAGATTTTTACTGCAACTAAAATATAAGTTGCAAATACATATTTTTTAATTGGGAATTTTTTTAATCATTATATTTGTTATGATTTAATATTTCAACATAAAAATTCCAAATGAATTTAATTATTGAATTTACCCAATTTATTTGAAACTTTGTTGTCCTATGATGATGTTGAAGATAAGCAATTCTATGTAATAAAGTGTTTGCAGTGCAAATTCACTATAGGCAACTGCGACTGTGTTTACGTGAATGTGACAGGTTCATTGACATTTGCATTCAAAGTTTTTTTTCATTTGGTGTTTACATTGCGATTACACACAATGTTGTTGTTGCTGTTTCTCCCCCTGTCACATTTAGCACTCAGTCAACTGCAATGCAGTCGAATGTATATATGTTAATATTGCAGTAGACAAGTTTTTGGCCAATCGATAACACTGTGTACTATCTTTTCTGTTGAATCTATTGTGACTGGTTATATACTTCCGCTGCTGTTGATGCTGCAGACTTGAGTCTGCAGTTGCTTTGTTGTTGTCGCTGACCTTTGCCAAGTGTGCAGGCGACCAGCTGTCTGGCAACGTTGGCAGACCACAACGAGTGGCCAGTATCCCCCCTCCTCCAGAGGGACAGTGACAGCGGACGCCTGCATCAAAGACTGATTACAATAACAACTCGTTGATTGACAGTGAAAAGTCAACGCATTCAGATTTTATATATATAGTATATTAATGTGAGTGTGTATGTACTCTGACTAGTGGCAATGTCGTGCCACTCAATTGAGGAAATATCAAATTAAATAATAATACACATAGAATCATCATCAGTTATCAGCATCTCCATTGTGCTTTCCAACTTGTTGCAATTAGTCATACGAATGTCATACTATGTGTGCTGGATCCAATTGCTTATCAACGCTGCCACAGCTCGTTGCATGCTTTGTTCTCTAGTTAGTTGTAATCACTGACTCATCGAGCTTCACAGCTTCTGTTTCTGCTTCTGTTTTAGTTTTTTTTGCTTCCTGCTGCAACTAAAAATAAACACGCACACGACCCACGCAACGATTTTCCTTTTTTCAACTTAGCGTTGCTCCAATTTCGTAATGTCAAAATATGAGGCGTTTTTTTTTTGACCAAGCCAAAAGAGTTGGCTAGGGGGGCAACTTTATGATGCGTTTCTTTTAATACTATGTAATTCTTTGTGCTCACGTACTTTTCAAAAAAATTTACATGCGTCTTAAAAATAAAGTACGAATACATATTTAAGTACACAGGTGCATGTTTGGTTTTGAAATGGAAACAGACAGACAGACAGTCAGTCAGTCCGACCGTCAGTTAGTTGGCCAGTTGTGGAGTTCGTGTTGAGCGAAATAAACAAGAAATTGTGTATGCAAGTCGTCGACAACTGTGTAAATTTGACGTTGCTTTGTTGCAGTTGACTTTACAATAGATAAAAGACCTCCCGAGTGAGTGCGCAATAACGTGAAGAAATCCACCAAACTGAAATCCAGCAATCTGCAATGCATTTTAAGCACTGCATCACACACATACACTCATACATATACCCACATGCATATGTATGTGTGTAATACGTGGTATCATAATAACCGTTACAAAGCCAAATGCACAAAAAGTTCAAGAACATGACGCGATGTGACTGCATAGAGCGTTGGCATTAACCCGCTTGGGCCACAGAGCATAGCCCATAGACGACGGTCCAACTCAAGAAACATAAAGTTACAATGAGCAACAACAACAGCAACAGCAACAATTGCCGTCCCATTAGGTTGCTAATAGAGAAAAGGCAACTGCAATTACACACACAAACACATGTTCAATAATTGCAACTTGGCGCACAATAACAAAACTGAAAAAAAAATACACTTATAACATGCAAATGTAGCATGCAACAAAAACAATGGCCAGCTGACCCCGTTATTTGTTGAACTGTGCAAAAAAGCCCAGAAACTACATACTACACTTATGTACATATTTATTATATGTATGTATAGAAAAGTAAAATCGTCTGCCTTAGAATAGGCAATAAAGCATCTATCGAGATTTATATCGATCGCTTCGCTCACACTTACAAAATCAACGAAATGCAAACATTTTGTAATCGATAAATAGAAATTGGGTTAAATTCATTACAAGCCCTGCGTGGGAGGGCGCACGGCGCTGCCAGACCACCTACAGGTGAATTCACTGCAGGACATTGTGAACAAAACAGAATGCGAGAGTAGTCCATGATGTTGTTGTGTCATAAATTTGATATGAGATAATAGGCAATTAATTGAATTGAACAGCTGCTGTTGCAGGAGTCGTTTATTGAGATTACATGAAAAACAAACAACGTAACAATAATGAGCATGTGTTGAGCGAGCCAATTAATTGAAAAGAAAGAAACCACAAAGCAAAAGTCTGACAATTGTCAAATTGACGCAACAGACAACACATGGATACCCCCACACACACACACACACACACACATGCACTCACAAACGAATAAGAAGCAATTGAAGTTAATTAAATGCGAGCAGGCGACAAACGAGTAGCAACAATATAAATTGTCATCTTTGGCGAGTCGGTTAAATGCGTGGCGACACCTTCGTGCGGTTGTTGCGTGCATTTGTTGTAGTTATTACTGATGCTTCTGTCACTGTTAATTACTTTCACTCTCATCGTGTTTACACAAGCATCACGCAATTTGTCGTCGATACAATTAACAACGAAAGCATGAAAACTCTTCAACATATCATTCAGCGAATCTCTCTTAGCTTCTAATGTTTGTGAAATCGAAATTGAAATCGAGATCGAAATCGAAATTGAAAGTTATGCCATTGAATTAAGTATGTAATGTAATGTAAAATGTAATAATGTAAGCGATTGCGTTATTATTTATGATCAAATTTGTCGACAACAACGCAACTTGTTGCAAGTTGAGTGCTTCCTTTCCCGGCTATGCCTAACTGGCTGTCTATAGAGACTTTAATGGTAGCTTGCATTATTTTTAGCCCAACTAGTTTGACTCGTTTTAGATTTTCGACAGCATCCTTCAGTGACTCAGGCAGTCAGGCAACATGCTGGCAAGGTCGAGGTTTCCGCAACATTGTTGCCAGCGCATCTGCCACACGCGATTTGGCCATCACAGCAACACCAGCAACTGGCATTGCGTTTTCACTATGCCACACGCTGTTTTTTAATGTATTACGTAATTAGTTAGTAAATGAATTTTTATTTGCATTTTTATCACAGACAATTTCCTGCCCCACTCAATTCGGGAAGTGGCAAGCATTTGAACTCTTGACTTGCCGTTTTTGGCCATTCAACCGAAAAATCACGGAATATAGTTTAAAGCTCAAAAGCAAAACAAAACTAACACAAGTAGACACGTATTGTTAAAATTGATCTTGACAAGTGATAGTTTATTAATTATGAGAAATAAACTTTGAATACTTAGAATAAAAACAAAAAACAGCGTTAGATTTTTTCTGAAATATTACAAATAATTCCTTAACTTTTTCAATTATAAACATCATTTTAAATAGATTGTTGTTTAGCACTGACAAATACAATCGGCATGATTAAACATTTAGTGACATATCGTACACAAGTAGCTTTCGTTTTTTTTTTTTACCTTTATCTATCTCATTTACCTTTCTCCTTTTTACAAACTTGCGAATTTTCCCTGTCCGCGTTTTGTTTTAGTGCCGTGTCATAACGACCTAAAGGGAAACTCAGTCGAATTTTCATTTCAAAGCGTTGGGCGAATTGTGAATCTGAAATTGGGTTACCTTGGCGCATTATCGATTTGCAGCCAGGTGAATGGCCAGAATACATTCATGAACAATTTCTTGTTGCATTACTTGTTTTGTTAATCATTGATTTTTCTTTTGGTTTTTTGCAGCTATGATACCGCAAGGGATGGATACTTGGATCTGAATGAGCTGAAGTACATGATGGAAAAACTGGGCGCTCCACAGACTCATTTGGGATTGAAGAAGATGATTGCGGATGTCGATGAGGATCATGATGGCAAGATATCGTTCCGCGAGTTTTTGCTCATCTATCGCAAGGCGCAAGCCGGAGAGCTAGACAGTGATTCGGGTCTGAATCAGCTCGCTCGCCTCACCGAAATCGATGTGGAGCAGGTGGGCGTCACCGGGGCCAAGAACTTCTTCGAGGCGAAAATCGAGCAGCAGCTGCGCACAAATAAGTTCCACGACGAGATCAGGCAAGAACAGGAGGAGCGGCGTCGCGAGGAAGAGGAGCGGGCCCAGAGGCGCCTGCAGTTCCAACAACGAGCTGCCATTTTTCAGTAAACATAAAAAATAGAGCAAGGAGCCCATTTTGGCATACATTAATATCTATAATTTGTAGTCTAGCGCGTAATCCTTGTGGCGTAGGTTAAACAAATGCAAAATAGCACACATTTAGGGGGAAAAAGCGGAGCAGGACTTTGATATACTTATCATCACATACATACATACATATATAGCATACTAATCATCCACAATTTATATTGCTCTATCTTCATAATACATTAATACATACAAACATAGATAACAAGCATACCAAAAGCATAAATCTTAGTTACATTTTTAAGGAAAACATTAAAAACTTTGTGTTTAGCTTTAAGAATTATCTTTTTATGGTATTGCCTTTAATTTTTGTTGTTGAATTTTTTCATGTCTTTTTTTTTAATTTTTGGCTTTGAAATGATTTTTTTTTTTAATTTTACTTCTTTTTTTTGTAATTTTAGTGCCATTCTTTATTATTTTATTTGATTTTATGTTAAAAAGTGCATTTTGTTAATAAAAGAATATCAAATGTTTTATGTTCATAAGCAACCAATTGATATGTAAATCTTAGCTTTTTTTGTACAAATTTATGTTGAATATTAATTTCAAATTGTGTACAATTTATGGGAAGATAATTTAAGTTGCGAATCTCTGGATTTTGCCACAGCAAATAAGCCGTCAAAGCAATATTAAAACGGCAATTACTATATATTAACAAGTATAATTATTAATAAATGTATATAGTCCAAATAAAAACGAACGTGAAAAATCACTCGCAAGTTTCGATAAAAATACAACGTGTATCATTTATTTGATTTCAGCGGAACCTTTTCTTTGAAAAGTATTTTAATTCGATTGTATACACTGCCCGACAACCGATTAGCACACCCTATGCTCCGCGTCTTATGAGCTTAATATCATGAAAACGAATAAAACTTTCAAGTTGAATCTTTTTTCCATTAAAAGAATACAAAATTACACACTAGAATAAATGGAAGATATGATATTAACTTTATTAATAACATTTTAAATGAATTTAAACAAACTTAACATAAAAAATTAACTTTCATTTTTGCGACATTTGATTAGCACAGTCAATTGAAAACTTAAAATAACAAAAGAAAATAGATTCAAACTTCATTCAAATAATTTTTTTAAATTAGTTTCAACATTTTTGATGTGTTCTGTAAAATAATTAATAATGTGTTGAGCCTCCACGGTTAAGTATGACTTCATACATCCGACTTGGTAAGGAGTCATATAATTTTTTAATGTAGTCGAGTGAAATAGCCTCCCAGGACCTTTTAATTCCTTCAATGAGTTCAGCTTCAGTTGAATATTGTCTGCCGGACTCGTACACCTTGCGTGCTAGCCATCCCCAAACATTTTCTATAATATTCAGGTCGGGCGAGTAAGGCGGCCATGTTATCAATTCCACGTTCTGACCCTCAATCCAGGATTTTACGATCCTGGCTGTGTGGATAGGTGCGTTATCCTGCTGGAACTTCCATTCCAAGGATCCAAAAATATCCTTGACTGCAGGAAAAGCCGTTTCCAGTACACCTTTGTACGCAATGGCATTCATTCGGCTGGTTAGAAATTGCAGTTCTATGGTGCCAAAGTAAGTAATAGCGCGCCAGACCATGACACCACCTGCACGGCTGTGCAACCGATCTAAGGTATGCTCTTCCTTTCTGAGATCATGAAAGTAGTAGGCATAGCCGTCAGGACCCTCCAAATTGAACTTTTTTTCATCCGAAAAGACTACACGCTCCCACTCCTTGGTCCAGGTCATATTCGATCGACAGAAATCGAGCCGTTGCATCTTTCGAAGTTGGTTTAGTGGTGGTTTTTTCTTTAGTTTTAGACGCTTTATATGTTCAGCTTTCGATATAACTCTTTGTACAGTCCGAACGCACGCTTTAACACCAGTTTTTTCTTTTATTTTGGCGGCGGAGTCGTGAGAATTAGATGCGTGCCTTAATATAATTCGCTTGTCAGCTGCTGTTATTACTGATGAGGGCCGACCTTTCATGTTTTTTCCATAGTTATCCTCATTGTTTAAGTATGAGGTAATAACTTTACGGCTGCGCTTAATATTTTTAGATATTTGAAGAATCGAGTGACCACACTCCCTGTAAGCCTTTATTTTGGCTTTTTCAGACTCATCCAACGGTTTTGCTTTTCCCATTATTACTTTTTTTTATTGATAGTCGATCAAAATAAGTAAATAATAACTTTAATCAGTCATACACCACAACCTACGCGCAAAAATGGACACTAAAGCGAAAATGTGCTAATCGGCTGTCGCAAAAAAAATGCATGCATTTTTGTCGCACTTCAAAGAAAACAGCAAAGCAAAATAACGGTTCAATTCCAGAACTCAAGGTTATTCTCAGAATGAGTAAAAATGATGAAGAATAAATAGAATAAAAAAATAATATGCATGAAACATATTCAGAGTTCTGAGTTATTTGCCTTTAAACTGATAGGTTAGAGAGTGTGCTAATCGGCTGTCGGGCAGTGTATGTATACGATTTTCTTGCGAAACGTTTTTATCTTACCTTTAATTTGATTCCGCATTAAAAACTTACTGATTTGAGAAATAAAATTTGTTTTCAACACTGTCCATGTTTCCATACCCCTTGACAATTTTTCAAAATCTTCAAGCTATTATAACTTTGTCCAATTCAGCATTTCTTGACCTCTAGTTCGATTCTGCAAATTCTATTTTTTTTTTGTAATTTAATTTTTCCCAAAACTTTAGTATCTTACACTTTGGGAAAACTTGTCATATCGGCCTTAATTACCAAGATAGTTCTTGGTGAAAATTCTGATTGCCACAAGCTCGGTTCTTTCAACATTTAGAGGATAAATATATAGCTTTCCCCAGCTCCATTAAAGCCTTGTAGCATGCGTAACAAAGTAGTTTATTTCGATTCAAGATCATGCTTAGCTTGTTAGGTTTTTCCGGGGTCGTTGGTGCCACGTCGCTGCGAGTGCCGGCAACGCAGCATATCGCACTTGAGGGCGTAGCGATGCTGGCAGACTGGACACTGGTGTGGCTTCAGCTGCAGGTGGTATCCCTTGACGTGCTGCGAGAGACCGTTGCGCCGCTTGAAGACCCGATCACAGATGCTGCACTTGTAGCGTCGCTCCGACGTGTGGGTAATGCGATGCTGCTTCAGACCCGTCAGCGAACTGAATGTCTTCTGGCAAACGGAGCAGCTGTGGGATGTACGCTTTTGTACTTGTGCCTGGCCAGCAATGATACGGCGTCGTTTAGTGAAACCTTTTGGCTTTGGACTCTGGCGCAGTCGGCACTTGAGCTCGTGCCGGCGGTAGATGCGCCAATGCGTGAAGCTGATGCTGCGGCAGTAGCGGCACTTGTAGCTCTGCAGGCGGGCATTGCGCAACGGCAGCGACTGGCAGATGTAGCGCATGTGTTGACGCAGCCCGAGGCGTGTGCGGAACAGTCGCAGGCAGCCAAAACACTTGACGGCAAACGTGCGAGGCGGCAGCACAAAGTGACGCTTGCGTTGGCGATGCCACAGCAGCTGCTGCACTGTGGCAAATCCACGTGCACACTGACGACAACGAAGGCGGGAGGAGATCGGTTTGCCAACTGCCTTCAACTGACGGCGCTTCTGCTGCTGGCAGCGTCTATAGATGGCGGCCAACTTGGCGTATGCGCAATCCGATGACGGTGACTGTGACGTGTTTGTGGGTGGCGCTTCTCCAGACATCACTGGTGCAATGAGATCATTGTGATGCAAAAAGCTGCGCTGCATGTCCAGTATGTCAATCTTCTTCTTGGCCGGCAACGGCAAAGGCAGCGGCAACTGCGGTGACAGCCAATCCGATTGCCAATAGCTCGCTGGAGCAGTTAACGTCGCTGCTGGCAAGGACTGAGTGCTCTCCAGTTTAAGTGAACTGCCACTCGACAAACTAATGTTAAGGGGAGGCACGCTGACCATGGGCATGGGCGTGGCTGTGGGCGTGGCATGCATGTGAGCGTAATGGTGATTGAGACTCTCGGCGGTAAAGAACTTTGTGGTGCAGAGATTGCAATTGTGGAGACGAAAGGCAGAGGATTTCACAACGCTATCGTTGAGCACCACAATGTTGGGCTTGCTGTTGGTTGTGGTTGTTGTTGTTGATGACGGCGGCGCTGACGGTGCTGGTGGTGGTGGCGGTGGCAACAGTTCACATATCATTGGATTCGGAATCTGGCTAACATTCGTCACAATTGGCTTGGAGCTGCGAGCCTCCGATGTTGCCTGCTCGGTGGTGTGTGTGTCGGCGCATTCAACTTTCTCGGTTTTGTACTGCTGCAGCACTGGCAGCTGCCAATCCTCTTTGGCATAGTTGTGCTCCTCGGTGAGCAGCTCCGATTGCAGCATCTCATTAACCGTGGGCAAGACTGGCACAGGGACGGGAGCGGGAACATTTACGGGTATGGAAACGGGCACGGTCAATTTGGAGTTAACTGTCTGCGACTGCACCACATCCGCATCGTCAGTTATATTGATAAACGGGTCGTCCAAATTGATAATCTCCATAATATCACAGTTGTTGATTATATCCTGGGCATTGAGCATGGGAAAGTCACAGAACTGAAACTTGTGCTCAGTCTCATCATCGGCATCCGGCTCGTGGTCATCCAATCCCATGTCCAGTTCATCGGGAAACAGATTGTCGAGACTTTCGCATGCCTCCTGCTTCACACGCACCACCGGCTCCTGTTTGATCTTCAGCTGTCGTCGATATTTGCGCTGCAGTTCGCTCTGGGCGAGCATGACGACATCACAGAATTGCGAGAATCGTTCCAGCTGCCGGCAGCATTCGCCACAAATGTCCTTGGGCAGCGGCAGCGTGTCATCCTGAAGTATCTGCAGCGTGGGAAAACACTTTTGGATCATGCCAAACAGCTCGAAGCTCTTGTCAAAGGAAACGCAGTTCATGGCCGTTGTGCCGCAGAAGCGACAAGTGCTTTTAGTACCGCCTGTTGCCTCCGTCGACGACGTCGTTGCTGTTGCCGTTGTTGTCTTTGTCGCTACCGTCGGTAGCCTCACTTGCTCCACTATGACGTTCAGAGATTCAGATTCAGATTCTGGGAGTCTCAACGTTGGCACCGCGTTCTTTTTCAGCGTCTTGCGGTTGTTGCTGCAGTTAAAGTCCGAGTCCACAAAGTGGCGACTGCACACGGCACTCCACTTGGAGGGCATCCACTGGCCACTGCGCTGCGTGAAGTCCTTCCATTGCTGCAGCAAATCCTTGCGCTTAAACGGAAATCTGCAATAAGAATCTCACTTTTTATGAGTACTTTAAAATGAGTACTTTTTATTTGTAATTCGCACCTGTGGAAGGAAATGCTGCCGGAATGCACGTATTTGTCGCTGCAATTGATTACCGCGCAGTGAGCGGGCATTTGGCATTGTTTGTATTCGTTTTAAAATTGATTAATACTTGTCTCTCAATTATTTTCCACAAAAAATAATCTTGTTTTTTTTTTTGCAATTTTTTAGTTTGTTTTTGCTTTTTAACAGCTGATATTTACATTTTCTGCAATGCTAATAACATTATGCTGTTAAAATTGCATTACTTGTGAATCTCTCTTGTGCTTTGAAAATAACATAAATTTAAGTTTTAATTAGGCGAAAAGAAAAAAAAATTTGCATATAAAATGTGGTGTAATATTAACATTTAACTTTTTTATGTTTTCGAAATTGTTTCTTAATTTTCCAATCGAAAATGTACTAAAAATGCACAAATGTTAACGCAAAAAGGAGCAAACTGACGCTGCTAACGTATTTTGCCGCCCAAGGCATCGTTATCAGCTGGAACAGCTGTTTTACTGCCCACCTCCCACTCCCCTAGAACACAATCAAATCCAGCAATAAAGTAACATCTTGCTGTCAGAAATTCTTCCACTCAGTCGAGGCGTCGGCGGCTACGATTTACCAGTTCAGTGTCGGTTGAATTTCGGGCAGCAAGGTCAAGCAAGGTCTTTCGTACACAGAAAGCGACGAGTGTGAGTAAATACGAAAATGTCACAGCTGATTCGACAGTTAAGCGCTCCCCTTGCCCTGCGATTTAGCCAGGTGGGAGGAGGATCATCGACGAGGGCAACAAACCCCATTGAGGACAGACAAAGGCAGCGACAAAGGTGGCAGCATACCGCAGCGGCGGGCAGGGGACAACGGTAAGGGCACAGCGATAAGATTAATAATTGATATCATTAGAAATAAACTAATAACGTATCCATTTGGTCAGTGATTATGATCTTGTTGTCGTGGGCGGTGGCATTGTGGGCGCAGCCTCGGCGCGGGAAATATTATTACGCCATCCCTCACTCAAAATTGCAGTGCTAGAGAAGGAGCCCAAGCTGGCGATGCATCAGAGTGGCCACAACTCGGGAGTCATCCATGCGGGCATCTATTACAAGCCCGGCACACTGAAGGCTCGTCTCTGCGTGGAGGGAATGCATCTGGCGTACAAGTATTTGGATGAGCACCAGATACCCTACAAGAAGGTCGGCAAACTGATTGTCGCGACGGATGAGATGGAGGTTGGTCTTCTCAAGGACTTGGAACAGCGTGGCATCCAGAATAATGTGCCCGATCTACGAATGATCGAAGGGGAGGAAATTCAAGAGATTGAGCCCTACTGTCGCGGCCTCAAGGCGCTTCATAGTCCGCACACGGGCATCGTGGACTGGGGACTCGTGACGCAGCATTACGGCGAGGACTTCAAGAGAGCCGGCGGTAACATTTACCTGGACTTTAAGGTGACCAAGTTCAGTGAGACGCAGGACGGCGGCAATGCCGACTATCCTGTGACCATACACGGCTCTAAGCCTCATCAGACAGTCCGTACCCGGAATGTCCTTACGTGCGGTGGTCTTCAGTCCGATTTGTTGGCCGAGTTGACCGGCTGTCCGCGTGATCCGCGCATCGTGCCCTTCCGTGGTGAGTATCTGCTGCTCTCCAAGCAGAAGCAGCACATGGTGCGTGGCAACATTTATCCAGTGCCGGATCCCCGCTTCCCCTTCCTGGGAGTCCATTTCACGCCCCGCATGGACGGCTCCGTCTGGCTGGGACCGAATGCTGTGCTGGCACTCAAGCGCGAAGGATACACGTGAGTAAACAACTACAATTTTTAAATAATAATAATTTATTCAATTAAATTCATTTTAACTCTTATTTTTTATTTTGATATAAAAGAAATAAAATATAAATTAAAAATAAAACATTATTTTACAAATAAAACTTATTTTTAATTTTCTGTTTATAAATATAATTATTAACTCTCCTTTTCAATATTATGTAAGATAAAAAATATTTCTTACCTTACATTTTTATGAAAAACATCTTTGGAGCTCAAAGATGTTTTTTTTTTAAATATTTCAAGTATATTATTAAACAGATTTTAAATATTTTAAATAAAATTCCATTTCAGTAAATCATTTAAATAATTTTTGTGCGAATTTGATTTAGTTAAACTCATAGCTTACAAACCAAAACCTTTTCCGTTTCAGATGGGGCGACATCAATCTCCTAGAGCTCTTTGATGCCCTGCGTTA